>NW_027019306.1:11580195-12166406 GCF_013076305.1 Rhopilema esculentum
TAGTCCTAACGCAGGGTGGAATCTGAGTGAACAAAGCAAAGCAGAACGATAAATGGGTCAAGCTGTTTGGGGTGCTTAAGAAAAGAACTCAAAAGAGCTTTTCAGTTAGAATGGTATTTGTAAATAAAATAGAGGGCTGACCACAATCTATCGTTGAAAAATAATAAACGGTTTTGTTTTTTCCGTGAGGCATTGTATTGAAGGGGCGGTTTGCCCCCAGGCTGTATGTTTGCACAACGACTATGACAATGTAAAAATCAAATGGGCAATGGCCATGCCACAAGTCTTAAAAAACACCCTGGTTACAAGTAAGGAAAAATGTTAAGTACTGTTTATACATTTTAGCACCAAAGAATGTTTTCTTTTATTTGCAGTAAGGTCTGTCTTTATACGGGATGGATAACAAATGGCAGTTGTTGGAGTTGGTTTGTTATTTGAAGATTTGGTTTGTTTTGTTTTGTTTGTTTTTTTGTTTGTACTTGCGTTAATCGCACACTGCGGTGAGGCTCCTGTATTAGTGTGAGAGATTCTTGTTTTTTTTTTTGTTTTTTAGCCTGAGGTGTGGAAAAGTCGTCAATATTGATCTTCTGACGAAATTCTTGACTGTTTTTTATTTAGAGCTTAATTTTTCTGAGGTTCTGTGTGTTTTAGCTTGATAGGTCGTCTGAGCCAAGACGTATTCATGTTTCATCTAACCATCCGATAATGTGTCCTGTTCGAGCCTGTGAGAGACTTCTATAAGATGTGTATATGATATAGTATTATGAGAGCACTACATACAGAGAGAGCTCGCACCGTCAATGAGAGGGTCTTGGCTATATAACATTGGGACAGGAGACAGAGAGAGTGCAAAATCTGTACGTATATCTGGAATATTCATACTGAAACGAGGCAGGAATGTCTAATCCTAGGTGTTGCTTCGCATGCCTGGAATTAAACTAGAGTGACGAGTTTGACAAAACACGAGTAGTTCTTAGATAGAATTACTGTTCGTATTTCAAAAGAAACTGCATAATGCTGCAAACAAAGTTCCGTTTTGATGAAGTTACCTAATGGAGATAGCGACATATAGTGGCTCAATTAACACAGCACACGGGACAGCCGATAATGTTTGACACACAACAGGTGTTATAAGGATTAGCTCACAGCTTAAGAGAGGTCAGAAATTTAACGCGCCTAGGGCCATACACCTCGAGGCAGCAACATTTTTCGACAAACAAATTCTACCGTTGTGATCGACGTCACTTGCTGGGCATTGTTGTATGTGTGTGTGTGTATGACCACCAATGCGAACAGAGCTTTACTATGTGCCAACATTTGCCTGTCGATTTATACATGGAGAGAGAAGTATACCGAGGTAGTGGTATGTGCACCTATCTCCACAGGTTTAATTGTCAGAGAATCCCTTATATGCGTGCGCTGAAAAAACCCTGAAAAAATTAGAGCCGCCGCTCGAGGACAGCCTGATGGATTGGTGCATTGAGGAAAAGTGGGGGGGGGGGGTCTTAAAAAGTTTGGCGGGGAGGGCTAAAACCGTATAACAATGGACTTTATTGGTAGTTTATTTCTTAATATTTGGCATTTTTTGCAAAAAGCCCCCAGCCCACCCCTGCTTCTCGGTGCCTCTAAGCATGGCGACTCAGTTACAAACAAAACGACAAACAGCAGCAATGCGTTTGAAATTTAAATGATATTAGAAAGTGAAAACACACTAAAGCAAGACCAGAAAATGGATAAAGCGGAGACACGAAAGGGCTTTTTTGAACATCATCACAGAATGGGGCCTTCTTCTCTATGTAACTAGAAACGTGTGAAAATTGAAGTGGCGTTGGATAAAAATGATAATTATAAAAGATTACAGGCACAAATTTGGTCAGTAGCGACACTCAAGAAATTTGATAGGCCTAAGCATTGTGAGAGAAGATATCCTGTAAAACCGCGGTGGCTTGGCGCGCTAATAGGACCGGGCTGCTGGAAATATCCTTCACTCACTAACGATTTGCTACGGGACCTAAAAACTAACAGTTGCCTAATCGATGGATTATTGTCGTGTAGAGGATTGACGTAGCCTACAGTGACTAGTGTGGGAAGGATTCCCTTCAAGTATTAGATCTACACAGGAGACAAAGAGAAAATTCGACCTACGTCAGCCAATTTAGACATCAAAACGGGGAGGTTACTAAAATGGGAAATTGTGAAATAACTCGGGAAATCGGTACGACCACAAGAACATTTAATACCTGGAGTACACAGCGAACAGTACCTACCCCAGGGATAAATTTGAAGACCGCGCCCTTGGCAACGTACCCATGCTGTCAGCAAGAAACGCTAGTTGAGCTTCTTTAAACATTATAGCTTTGGTACTGCTTTCTGTGACTTTATAACAGTAGATCTATTTACACAAGAAGGCCAAACATAGTCCAGTTGATGGGTCTCAGAAGACTGCTGTCTTCGCCGGACAAAAATTCAGAATCTGGATGAAAATTTGGAAATCCAGCTGCTTTAACCTCGTAACTCAAAGCGTCTTCATAATCTGGTTTAGGAAAACAAGAGGAGTTCAAATTTGTAGTACCCGGGCTATGTCCAGCAGACCGTACTCTTGACAAGGTTTCTGAAGAAGCGGGGAGACAGCAAATGTTCCCAAATGTGAGTTCAGATGAAGACTTTACACAAAATTGATAGCAGGTTTGCTAAAGGCTAGAGACCTTGTCATAACCCATCCTATGTGGGCGGCGGCAGCCTAAGCGAGAAACAACAATTAATAAACCGAGCAAATGAAATCTATGGTTTCGAAAAATTTAGGAATTTCATTAATAAATCATGCAATTGGTAGAAACTTTGTTAGCGTTTATTAGGTTTTACTAATGTTAAAGTGTTGCAAACAATATCCCTTACTAAGCCGCGGCACTTTAGAATTCTTAGCGCCAACTTCAAGTGCATTTGCGATTTTCATTAGCAAATTTCTAGTCTTTGATAACGTGTTCTCATGTATAGCTCTATAATGTTTGGCCTACAATCATTTAGATTGGAGGTGCACCTAAATAGCAAAAAAGGGCAGGAAATTCTAACAGATTTCTCATTTTACCAATTGTGATTTTACATCGTTACCAACCCTCATTGAGTTGAACAGGGTAAATGGTTAACAGGAGCCAGCCTAATGCATTAAGATGCAAAAATAAAGTTTAGCGTTTGTTTCCAATGGTAACGGTAGGTCTGGCGAAGTCACTTTGATCCAGGGACTAGACTACGAACAAAAGGTCCAAATACAGCACTTGGATCATAGGCCCCAGGAGCCCTAGGTTTATTGTATATGAATCTGTACTTTGCCAATAGGATCTTTAGGTTCATACACAAATTAATACTACAGAGGGGAGAGAATCAATTGCAAGATCTCGCTGGAAGATCTATAGTCTGTCTTGTGACTCTCAACAGCTGCTGTCATCATTATCATCATTATCATCATTATCATCATGATCATGGAAAACAATGATTATAACACCAATGCTACAATGCTTGCCAAAAGTCTTGGAACACTGACGTCAATTTCCAAGGTCAAGATCAATCATCCCCCTTTCCCCTGCAGAACAATGTTGGTTTACTATCAAACGGGTTAGGATTTTAGGAAGCAACTTCTTTTGCGCTTCTTTTATGATATTTCTCTAAATTATCAACATTATTTTAGAGGGAAGGGGGCGGAAGTAGTAATTCTTTCTTCATGAAAGGAATGAAAGATATCAAATGCAGCGTAAATTGCTGGGTGTTCCAAGTACTTTTGGCAGGCATTGTACAACATCGCAGAGCCCAGGAACAATCATGGTTCCAGTGCAGTGAGCCGGAGAAAGGTTATCCACCGGTGGGGTATTTTTGAGAAATGCCGATGCATAACTTAACAAGGGTAGGTATATAAGTTGAGAGGAATTTACCATTGTACTTGAATTTTTATTTTTTCCTGACAAAGCGTATATCTAAACCATAGATGATTTAACTTGAATTTCGTTTCTTAGAAACTTTTTTTCAAAAATATAAAATTTGAGCAACGGGAGAACGGCCAAATTTCATAATGTGGAAGGTGGAAGCAATTTCTGAGCTTAGTGATATCGTTGTCTTCATGAAGGTATTTCAGGTGGAAGAAGACAGTGATGATGTAAGGAAATATAGATGCCTTTAAAGCAGCTCTTGTTGCTAACAACACCATGAAGCGATGAGTGTATTACTTTTTCAAAACAGCGTGCGGGTATTTTAGAACAATAGGATTTCTTAAGATTTTTCTCAGATTTTTCTCGAAAACATAGGGGCGTAAGGGATATTCGTGGCGTGATATGCCCCTCGCAACTAACTTTCTTATCATCCAAATGCGGATTTGCAATCATATTTATGTTTTACCATGTTTGAATGGTAAAATTATTATATTGAGCAAACAAAAGAAAATTTTGCAGAAAGAGAAACACCACACTAGCATAGAACGTATAGACGATAGCGAAGGGAACAAAAACTTTGGGCCTGTGGTTTGTATGATGTAGAAGCCGAAACTTCTTGATTTCCTCACTCGTAAGCCAATTTCAAATATTAAATTCGACGTTGTCACTAATTAAAACAAGAATGTAAACTTTCTTTGTTTCCACACAATTGACATATCTGAACATTTAATTGTCTGAAAAAGAGATATGTCAAAAGATTAAAATTTCGACCAACGATGACTCGCATTGAAAGAATGTTGGCAGGAAAGAAAGAGAGATGTGGCACAGATGCGAGGGCCGGTCCTGAATCCAACACATACAGTTCGAGCATGCTTAATTGGTGAATTAGTAGGTGTCTTTTTATCTTTGACGAAACGTTCAATAGCGATAGGTTAAAACGCCATTTGAAACAATAAAATAAAGTGTTTCAAAATGGCTGCACGGCTTCACGATTTGCTTCAAACCACAACTTGCGTGTCCCATTACTCTTTGGAAAGTAGTTACTCTCATTAATTTTCATCTATTAACCTGCCAGCGATTTTCGAAGTCCTTCCCTGGCACTGGCAAGCCCCTAAAAAGCACGGTGGTTCATGAAGCAACTAAGGATAGTACCATATCAAATTAATTTGACGAAGGGGCTGGTGGCTAGACTAGTGGAGGAGTTGACATTGCAGTTTGAAGGAGGCGGTTGGAATTAAGGAGGACGACATTTTCAATGGTTTTAAAGAGAATAACTTTCAAGCTTGCAAATGATCGAAGAATTAACACCATTTTAAAACTTGTGAGCAATGTCAAGAATTGATCGAATAGGGAAAATCCTTTTTTTGGCCAGATAACAGTCTCTAGAGCTAAACTCAAGCCTGTTTTATTAATTATCTCAAGGTTTCCTGTATTCAAAATTTCGTTGAAGCAGAAAATCCAGAGAATAGCAATTTCCTGTCGAGAAACTCCCTTAATCCATGCTTCGATAAACTTGACCGATGTTGGTCAGTAGAAGAATTGGAAATCACTAAGGTGTTTTATGAACCTTTTATTCCCAGAACTGATAAAGCTTGACAGAATACGATAAACATTTTATCTTGCAGGGTAGGGATGTTGACTTCTTGGTTTGTATTTTGAAGCTAACGATAAAAGGGATGGATTTAAAATACAGTTTGGGGTCAAAGCGGGTGAGAATCTCATTTGCAAAAATCAAGGACGGAATCTCAAATTACTAAACCGCTTCAATCGCCATCCAAAAAGGGATGGCACTGGTGTTCCTTTCACACTATGTATCTACTTTGAAAGTGAATTTGCTTCTTGAAATATGATATTTCTGGATTGCTACAGAGAAAAAATCCTTCCAAGAACTGCACCTTGCTATTGGTCCGTTAAACCTTACGGGTTGGTTTTCATTTGCTTTGTTCGACAAGACGTAGAACTTCTTTCATTATGAAGTTCAAAGTAAAATTTGTAGCGATATAAGAATGTAAGGCTAAAGAAATGTTCTGATCTCCGACAAAGACACATTTACACATGGTTTGGGTAGCAGCACGAATTATAGGTATAACACAAGATTCGCGTATCCCGTTTGCATTAGAGCAAACCTCGGTTGAATCTCATTGAAGGGCAAGTCAAAATAAAATGGAAATTTGTAAACAACGGGATTGTGAGTACGAGCGTGGACTTTCTGAATGAAATCCGCTAGAATCAGTTGGCTGGAAACATGAGACGTTCGATCCTCAAACCCGCCATTCATTGTTCCTAAATATTTCTATCAAAGGACGGGGTCTCTAAATCCCAAATTTCTACAAATCTGACTCGTGATTACTCGTCCTGGACCATAATCGTAATACTTACAAAAAACCTGAAAATTCGCCATTCAAAACAGTGTTTATTGACAATGATCAAGTTTAGATGATCCAAAACCACGATTCGAAATTGAATGCAGCACCATTGAAGTCCGTATACAAAATATTTATAACAAACAGAACAGCTAACGTTATTATAACGAAATAAACAGCTGTCAAAATCGCTACAACTGCTAGAGAATATTATACACTTGCCTACATTATCTCCTCTTTGAACAAGCTAGTAATCATCCTGGATCTGGTCTTAAACACCGTAAAGATAAAGGAATGCAAGTAATGGTAACAACAATGTACCTGGTTGCAGCGATTTTCCCTTGAAAGTGCGGTGATCCGGTTTGCACTCCAAAACTAACAGTTTGAAGCTCGAGCGAAACCAAACACGTTTTTGACGATAATCTTTGCTAGCATCACCGCTTTAGTGGAACCGTAATTGAAACGAATTGTTAACCTGATTTGATCAAACACTGAGCAAACTCTGACCAAATGCCAAATGATACGAAACTTTCGTGTTGTCTTTAAAGCCACTAAGCTAAATTTAAACTTCCTGAGGTGATCAAAATCACCACCTATCAAAGAAGATTACCAATGGGGATGCGAAGTGCTCCTTCGTCGCCTGGATGGATGGATTGCTTTTGGGTGAAGGAAGGGAAGTTGTAGGAAAATAATTGCAAAATTAGGGCAAAATTTAGACGAAAAAACCACTGTCAATTTTGTTATTTGATTACCTCTTGTCAGATGCCGTTGGCTAGTCGCGAGTCACAAGTCAAATTTATCCAAATTTACAATAAATAATGGAAAGTAAGCCAAGCCTAGTTTTGGACGGAGAGGTGCCATTTTTTCAAAATTTGGACTCATAATTCCACCCTTTTTTCAAAATGATACTTTTGCACTTTTCAGAAATTAGTACCCCTATCAAATAGCACACACCGTTCCTCAAAACCTATTGAGGGACCCCCTCCCCCCGAGGTCTGCCTATACGACAACAAATAATAAAATCTCGGGTTGAAATGAGAGAAGCGAAGTTGATCAACCATACCTAGCTACAATTTCAATTTCAGGGCTCTAATAAATTATTGTTACTTTGTTTCCAAGCAACAATCAACATAAAAATCTTTTGCCTTGAATCACTAATGCTAGGCTCTGTTCAAGAATTTCACTAATAGACGAAAGGGTGGACAAGAGTCACGTTTTTTGCTATTTTCGTGGTGGTTCCCACTTGGATAAAACATTCTCGCGAACTTCTTCAATAAACATGATTCATTTATCGTCTAACCAGTTGCGTAGGGATTCTTAAACGCACTTTGGAAAGAACAAGGATATTTAGGTTCAGGCTTTCTATTCTTTATCTTTCAAATATTCTGAAGCTGGATATAAATTATTAGGGCGTAAGGTAAAGAAAATTAGATACAATATTTTACTGCAGGCACAAACTGGACGGGTATAGAGTAGTTAGTGTTTCTTTGAAAATATATTCAAATTATAAACCATGTACTTTAATGTTATAATGCAATGTAATGTAATAATGTAATGCCATGTCATGTATTATTTATCCTTCATACTAAACTCTCACATTCGTACACTTCATAGTACCTAGGTCTAAGCTAATGCTAATTTTTTCTATATGTTTGTACTTTCTATTTAGATTTTTATTTGCAGGCTCGTATTCTTATAAAATTTTTCTAAAAAAAGAGTGTAAAAGCAAGTACTTTGATGACAGAGTTAGTATCACAAACACGAATAAAAATAAGTTGCTTAGTGAGCGCTTTTGCTCTTCTTTAAGCAAAACAAATAACATGTTTACCTTCAGTAAGAGAAGATCCCCTAACAGCTTTTTCATGAAGTAACCAGTTTAATGGACCCAATACTAAGCATATAAGAATGGAGCGATGGAAAGGCACACCTGGTACACAAACTGTTTAGGGTAGCTCCTTCAAATTCAAGGTAACTCTACAAAAATGTTCTTTCGCAGACCATAACTGCTTTCATACCCTATCAAAATTACCTATCAAAAGTTCCCAATCCTAGACTTTTGCATACTGTCAAAAGCGAGGGGCAATTCACTCTTGCAAATAGCATACAAGATTTTCCCTGAAACAAAAGGATTTTTGGGAATTTCTAGATAAAACAATAGGATTTCCACCAAAGGTGTACGAGACTTTTTGGAGTGATTTGCCCCTTGGTCAAAGGCATATCTCTCAAACAAAGTCTTGAAATATCTACACTAATAATAACTTTAACTGGAGTACTGGCAACAAAAAACAGTTGTTAACACATTTTCCCGCCCTCCTAAAGTGTCTACATGCCCTTCCCACGCAGATCCAAATAAGGCCACCGGTGTTATCCACATTGCGCGAAAAGATCCACTGAAAAATTTCCCTAGGATTCTTCTCATACAGATAAAAAATGGCAAGCCTGGGGGATTACAAAAGTCATTATTTTTAGGTTCCCAACATAGGATGAAGCTTTCTGTCTTCAACCATCTATCAACATCCGCATATCCAGTTATCGGCGTAATACCATTGAAACCGCTATTTTTTCCATCACAGACTGAGTGGTATTTGAATGGAATGCTTTGAGGTATTGTCAATGAAAGAAGACAGATTTGGGATGTGACTTCCCTTTAACTACCATTTTATTTCAAGTACAACCGATAACTTCTCTAAACTAATTTTAGATGCAGGCAAAACCAAAATAGGGTCATTTTGCAAGACTCAACCCTCATTTCCTTTCTATTTCTCTAAGAGTCTCACCAACAGTCTGAAACATTGACAATATAAACAGTTTGCTGGATCTTTTATTAGGTGCTTTATATCTCAAAACACCTTGAAAACATTTGAGTTTGCGATAGCTTTTAATTGTGGTTCTATCCTATGTCAGATTTCCGATCATGTTATCCAGTTGTTAATTATGGTTTATTATCCTGGCTTCAATATGCTACAGGCTTCCTATGCAAAGATAGCCGCCTTGCGACCATAAATATGCCACCTTCTTCGACTTTGCTTTTTGCTTGTAAGCGAGAAATTCAAGGCGCTTATTATTTGCGAGTGAGGCTAGACACCTCTCCTAAAAAGGAGGCCATATGGTTTGTTCAAAATGGCTGCTCAATAGGTGTGGTGAGCTCTTCCGTACCTAATTATCGCATTTGCATTGCAATTCAAATTTAAAGTAAGAAAAAAACCCGAGATTCTTATCCACCGTAAAATAACGAAATTCAACGACAAAAGTCGATAAAAAAGACGTTAAGTATCTACCCAGTATGCATTCACCTTCTTCAGTATATCGATAACTTTCCTAACGAAAAGTAGACGATTGATGAATTTTGAAAATCCTGGATTAAGAAGGTATTTTGAAATCTGAATTTATGGAACCCTTAAGAAATATGGTAATTAAAAAAGTTTACATCTTGTAAAAGATTTCTGATAAAAAAATGTTCTTTAGCCTCAGCTTGAACTTAGTTTTTTCTAAATTTTTGACTGACTTCTTAGCTCATTTTGTCAAAAAAATTAGTATATAAAAAAGGAGTGTAAAACATTAGAAGTTTACATGCTATTGAATCAAAGTAATTTACAGTTTATAGGTAAATCACATATAGCTCGAAAGCTGTAGAATACGGAGGAGTTTTCCCGAGTCATTCCACCACGAGGCACGAATTCGGTAAAGACAAAAAAGATCCGGTATTTCGTGACAAGGTCAGGTCAACCAAACATCATTAACACGGGATAATGAGCATTAGATTAGGGCTTGGGTGTCAAAACTGTACATTTGTTTATCACCATGCCGATGCAAACTCTCTGACAATTATGAAAAAAAATAATCCAATTTATTATTGAGTGCTAATGTGGCAGCGGATGTCGTTTTCCTGCACAAATTTTTTCTTGCCTGGCGCAGATTTAGTAATAATAAATAAAATGGGATAAAAATAGAAATGGATTATCCAAAAGTTTTGCCAAATAACAAAAGGAAAACCGCGAAATGTGATTTAAAAGCTCTTATAAAAAATGCAAGCAAGACGGTAGTTTGAAGCAGCCTTCAAAATTCAAAAGAAGTTTAAAAACTGAAACACAATGACTCATCTTGGTTTATCCAACACAACCAAAGACGATTCTCGTGGCTAATTAAGGATATCTACTGACTTGAAATTGAATATCTGTATAGAAATGCAGAAGTCCAAACAAACAGAGGATGTTCGTGCAGAGGATAGCTCTAGGCAAGAAACGTATATCAGTCGTAAGTAAATGAGCCGAAAATAAATGGTCGAAGTGCGAAAATATCATCGAGTTCGTCTGAGGTTTGATCTCGAAATCTCCTTTCATCGCAATGCTGTGGGAAGAAACTTAAATATAAACATTTATTTTTAGAAAATTTAACACCTTTAGTAAACTACAGCAGGGTGGGACAGTCTAATAACACTACACATCCAAATATAACCATGATAAAAATGCTGCTACACTGACATAAAGCAAGGGTCAAGGATGTTTACGGAGGAGTACTGTTGCAACGCGAGTGAGTGAGTTTGACAGATAGGGATAGGCAAGGATTAGAGGAGACTTCAAATAACTTTACTGAGTAATGATCTTTATTTGAAAATTAAAAATTGTTAGATTGTTAGAATTGCTTGCAAAATATGACTGAATTGAAACGGAATTGACGAACTCCCTGAAATACCCTCATAAACAAGTGGCTACAGTGGAGTCGCCAGCCCCAAGAAACTGGTTTAGAAAACCTTTTCTCGACCACGCCCTTTAGATTATCGGGCTATTTTGCAAAAACGAGAATGGAAATCGTTGTGATCACCAACACCCCCTCCCCCAAAGTTTTTTCGAAGGATTTCCACAAACTAGAAAATCGACTTCTGAAAAAACTTGGCTGGACATGCCCACCCCAGTCTACCCCGCGGTGATGCCACTGAATGGTTAACAGATGATTGACACTCCCCCTCCCCTTCCACGAGACCCGAGGCCCTGCTCCGAAGCTAGCTTATCAAGTTACCAATATTATGTTAGATGTAAATGTTTGCGTCTGAGTGTAGGAAATTCAAACTGAACTGTTGATACCACAATGCAACTTATAGTAGGAAGGCTGTCTTGAACTCTCTACTCTAAACACATTAACTGTCATTAGAATAGCAAATATATCAGTTGAAACATAACAGCCCTCGCCCTTAGTGTGTAAATACAATTTGGTAAAAGCCTTCAGATAACAAAAGCCATGCAAATAGTCATCCAGGTTTAAAAAATTCCTTGCAGAGGGATCAAAGGTGCTATCCGCTTTAGAGAAAGAGAAAAAATATCTGGTTCTAAAAATATTAAGCATCGACATGCACTGCGCTGCACCTTCAGTGATCTTTAGGGCGACAACTTAACCATGTAAACTGTTGCCCGTGTAATCATTGCAAAAAACGTTATACAAACACTGTGGCTCGATTCCGAACAACGTAAGAACATGGCAAGCCTCAGAAGAAACATTAGAAGAGTAAACTAATATTTTTTAGAAAAATTTCTATCGTGTTCACAAAACCAGATAATCACTTGCGCTACAAAAAAATCGAGCCTTAGCAAAAACTCTTTGGTACTTTTAAAAATATTGTCATTTGATGTTCGTTCATTCTTTAGTACAGTTTTATGACAACATTCGTCATTGTTTTAATTGAAAGTTGTTCCTATTCTGCTTTTGGCGAGTTTCTCGAAGAGTGTACTTCCGATTCAGAGTGCTCAGAAACAATTTTCCCTTTCCTGGCTTTTAGGTAATTTTAGGCCTTTTAGAAAAATCCAGTTTTGAAAATATGGAAAATCTCAATTTATATAAATATAAATTTCATTCGCTTTCAATGCAATTAAATTAATAAATACAAAATGAGATCTTGAAACGATCTTAGCTTGCCTCAAAATTGAAAAGGGATAAAAACATATGACACCAATCTGATATTTTGAGACACCAATCCCTTAATAACGATTTCTAGCAAATGGAGAAGTCCACGAGGCTGATTGGGTCGAGTCTCGTGCATTTGAAGTGGTCAACAAAACTCTTTTCATATGGAAAAAGGTGACACTCAGCAAAAAACATCCGGGGATAAAGGTAGTACGACTTATCTCGTCATTTAGACATTTAGATTCATGCCAATGCTTAATGCATTGCTCCCTACAGTGACTCGTGGTTGCAGGCAAAACACAGAAATAAGTATCCTTCGAAAACTTATCTCTGTGTTTGAATTCATTGATAAAGCAAATTTCCTTCCGTACCATATATTTGCATTTATAACCTACCGTTAGAGCGATTTAATTCAAGCAATGGACCTCTGACATAGTTGGTAAACCGAACGAGAAAAAATCGTCAAATGAATGAAGCAACCCTCTGTCTTAGAGTCAGAATGCATGCGCAATGATGACTTCGTTCAACGCGCATGCTCTTTGATTGCAAGACAGAGGGTTGCCTCACCCCCCTTTGCTCGTCTCCTTTACAACAACACACTGAAAGTATGCACAATATATACAGTGTTTATCATTGCTCTTTACCAGTATTTCGATTCAATACAGATTTTATCAAACCCTATAACACAAATTCTCCTTAGCACTTCCTTCCTGCTTAAATTGTTACGACAGCTATTGTCTCTGTCTATACTTTCCTAATTCCATACCTTTTGATCTCTTCACACTTTATTACTTTGAAGTTTAGAAATCACATATTGTCTTCCTTCAGCAAGCCGAAAAAGGAAGACAATTTGTTATTAAATACTTAGTACTGCGTTGGTCTTTATTCGCCAGTTTTTGCGAATAATGTGAATAATAAAAAAAGGATTTTATGTAAGAAACTAAGCTTTACAACTCTTTGTGAAACTCTGAAAATGTTTTGAACTATTTCATTTGTGCATCATCACACCAGGTTTACAGCCTCACACCATCATACAGTGATATAATATAATGAATCAAAAATAATTTCCCTTTGGAAATTAAAAAATAGCTTCCAGTTTCCTAATTTTGAAATTAGAGGCTCTCCATTCTGTGGGTATGCTACGGGAGTTTGCTATTCTTTAATATCTGCATTTGTCCTTATCAAAATGTATTCAGTGTTGCAATTAAGTGTCTTGTCACTTTATATATTTCTGCCATATGTTGTTAATAACTGGCCTAAACGAGTGAGTTAGATGGACATTTCCTCCAACCGTAATTTTTTGAGTAATTATCAGTTTACCCCCCCCCCCCTCTCCCACTCTTTTCGTAGCTTTCTAACGCACCACCCCGGACATTAATTTTTCTCTTTAAACGAAAAAATTGTTACGATACTTTTACAAACAGACCCAGAACAAATTAAGAAACCTGCTTGGCTTTTCATGAAAAATGCGCGATTCCAATTTTCTGAAAGCTACGTATCAAAGTTTATACTGCAAGAAACCCCTTCTGTCATTGCTGAAAATTTGCCATTAATGAAAGACAATAGCACTGTCCCTTAAGGCTTCTAACACACCAATATCGAAATGCAGCACCAAAAATTTCAGGTTATAAGGTTTCACTGATACTGTGTCGACAGTGATTAACATTTCGAGAGGTTCTCGACTTATAACAAGTTGTTTCGTAGCAGCGCCGTATTTCAGAACTCCATTTTGTGTAAAATTATATATGTTTCTAAGACTGTTAGCATTCTTCCGAAGTTGTCACGTAGCTTAAAACACTCGCTGTAACTGGCTGTGACATTTAAAACTGATTCAGGTTTTCTGGCCACTGGTTTGTAACTGGGCATTCTTCTTAAAGGCATGGCCCCTGATACGTTTGCGATGAATGAAACCCAATCAGCTTTAGATTTCTATGCACGTTTAACACAAATACGTTTATGAAAGTGACAGGACAACTAATAAAGAACCAAGCCTTTAAAAATAAGAATCGGAGCAAAGCATAAGATTACTTAAATGTAACACTCACCAGTTGACGTATCGAGTTTTCCCTGGTACTTCACTGTTATTGCTTCAACTTCCAAGTACGTACTGAAACAGAGAGATGTATTTTGAAATTTTTCAAGGATAAGCTCAAGTCATTGTTTTATGAGCAGAACAGAACCAATCTTAAGTGTCGTTTGCTTGCAGTATTCAGTCTAGCGCAACAAGAGGAGAAATTTCCATGCTATTTCCTGGTCTAACATAGCCAAAACATGGAATCGATGACTTCAAAACAATAGTGTTGCCAAAAACAAAGAAAAATCAGCCTCATCAAAACGCTTACACATAGGGCACTGATGATTTGTTCCAAGTCTAAACTCGACTCGGAACTTGAAAAACTAACTAAGATTTTTCTGGAGAACGGCTATCCAGAAGATGTTATTTCAGTTTACATTAAAGAGAAATAGGAAATTTCTCGGCTGACGTAAAATTTGGTCCTCAAAAGTGCCCGGTCTATCTAAAACTACCCTAGATCGGTAACAGCTCCCTACGTTTTGAAAGCCAAATAAAACAGGCCATAACAAATTTTTTCTTCGCGGTCAACCCACGTGTTGTTTATAGTACGAAAAAGGCCCTTCCGTCCATTCCAAAGGACTGCGTTCCTGCCACAAAAAAAGTTTTGTTGTTTATGAATTTACGTGCCAGTGTGATTCTGGCTACGTAGGACGCACCACCCAAAGATTGGAGGATAGGATAAAACAACATGTTCCATCTATTATTAGAAACAAAATCCATCCCCAAAGAGAACAGCCACCTCGGTCTTGAAAATCTAAAATTACAACTAAAACCTGCGATTCTGCTATAGGGCAGCATTTGCTAGAAAACCCAGATTGTGCAAAAAACTATAATGGCGACATGTTTCGGATTATTGGTAAAGCCCGATCGTCGTTCCACCTAGCAGTTTTAGAATCTATCTACATAAGCACGAAAAAACCGCTACTGTGTAGACAAGAGGAGTTCGTTTTCACCTTAGGACTCCACTGGTAACATTCTAATAGGCAAGCGACACTGATTGGTCAACCTTTACAGTCATGTGCTCGTGTTTCTGATTGGCCTATTTCGATCCAAGTGTACAGTTTTGAACAATAAACTTTGGACGAAATCAGACGGAATTACTCTAGATACATTGAGCAACAAGACAAAGTTTCATTTAATTCGAGGGTGAATGAAAATTTTCGTATTACTATGCATAAGGATTTTACGAAAAGGCAAACAGTTGACATTCGCTCTCTCATCTGCCCGCTATCGCAAATAATCACAATCTCAATTTATCAAATAATCATAAACTCTCCATTTCCCCTTGTTCAGACCAAATGGTCTTTATAAAACGACATTCGCGATCTCGGAGGCCCGTTATTTCAAATATTCTCAACAAATTCCAGTTCCCTTGGAGGACAAAAGTCCGTTATCTCGAACTTTACAAGTTTCTTGTTGGACTTTTTATGCTAGATGCGAAAATATGTTTTCGTGTTCAAATAATAACTCCACCCTGTGAATTAAACTGAAAATAACTTGTTAGCTATTTACATTGTCTCTTTAGAGAAGGAAGGTATGGTGAAACTGCAAGGAAAGGCTATGGAAATTTCCCAGGTGCCGAGGATTTCTTGAATATTGTTAACAAATTAACACCAAAAGCAACTTTTCTAACAGAAGACGTAATTTGTTGCTGAGCTTTTGGTTAATAAGATGTTAGAGGATATTCAAGAAAACGACGATACTTTATACAATGCTCTTATTAGAGGGCCAACAGCAAATGATTATAGAAATGCCAGGAAGGTGGTTTACCAGATCTGCATGTTTTTACATTCGAAAATATTCTGCGATAGCATTATCTTAAGCTCAAGGATATTGTAGAAATGACCTTTGGAATATATGCTTTTTAACATTCAGTTCATTATGAGAAAAAACAGGAGTAATATCTTTGAAGCAACTTTAAAACTTAGAGTTGTAATAAATTTTCTATCTCGAGCATCCGAGTGGGTGGACGTCACGCTTATGTTGTCCCATCGTTTGTAGTAGAAATCTGAATGATGAAGAGGTTCTGCAACCAATTGTCTCTCGACAACGTAGACTTTCCCAAAGTCTATTTTTGTTAAATCCTCCAATGCCTAAGGGATTTAGTCTTTTGGAAGGCCTATCAATGTTTTATTTTTACTTTTTGAAAAACTGTCGTGGCTTTAGGAATGACTACAACCTCCTCCTCAACTAAGAACGGGCTTTTTCTTTGAAAGCGTAAAATGAGAAGCAGCTTGTTTTGTAGAGTGACTGAACCAATTCAAGAGTCGTAGCAACTATGGGGACTGGAGGGGGGGGGGGGGAGATTACAGACCAAAAAGCTTGGAAAACAAATTAGAAGCAATATTCTTAACTTTCGACGTTTGCGAAATTAAAATTAAGTCTAAACCATTTTTGGGTCAAAGAAAAGTTTTTATGGAACATTCAAAGGAAACAGATATGGAGTGAAAGTTCACTTACCACACAATTGGAAGGCTCTGTTTCTGAATTCTACATCTACAGAGACTGAAATGGAAAAACAAAAAGAGTTTAAGATAAAATTCAATTCTCAAATGTGTATTTGTTAAGAGATGAGCAAGATAAAGTGTTTAAATGTCTCATCTCACACTTCTCACGGACAAGAGCATGCGCAGTAAGGTTTGTGTCGAAAGTTCAAGCTCCACGACACTTTCAAGGGGGTTTTCTTAGATTTGCTTATTCGTCACGCTGGAAAGAAAATCGTTTTGAATGGTTTACAATAACAATCTCTGAAAGTTCGTGGGGCGTTACAGTAGAAAATGATCAAGAAATCCTATATCTCAGCTTTAAATCCCTGTGGTAGTTGGCGAATACCAATATCACCACACAAGTATTTAGCAAGAGGCCATTATGCCTAGTCATATCACCACGTTGTTCATTTTTATTTTCGTATTTCGCAATTCGAAGCTGGTCTTGCATTAAACAGATGTAGCAAGCTTGATTGTTTGCTTCATTCCAACAAATATAATACCTTTATTGAGGCAGCTAACAAACTTTGGTCTGGTAATGTGGTTTGCAACACTTTGCAAGGATTGCATAAGGAAAGTGCTTCAGGCAACCACATGGTAATTCTGAAACATGTTGTTCATGTTTAAGCGAGGCATGTTGATGAATTGAATATCTTTGCCAGAGAAAAAATGTGCCCTTCTTTCTTACGGTCTGGTATGCCTAACGAACAACTGCAAAGAATCCAATGGAAAAGCGAAGTTAATCTTAATACAATCTAGTAATCAAGCTAAGATAGTTAAAAACGATACCGCATCATACATACATATCGTTTGATTTGATTTAGTAAGTTTGCCGCGAAGCATTGACAGTACAAGTGGCTGCTTTAATAACTCCTCTGGCCATCTTATTCATATTTCCATCACTTGAGTGGGACGGATAGACCTCATGTATTGAGTTTCGTAAAACATGATGAACTGTTTGACTTGCGCTTATCACTGATAGTACGCATGAGAGAAGTCTAAGTTTTCATTGAAACACTATCTGCTTCGTTATCAAGCTATACTCTTGGCCGGATAGTCACATTGATGACCAAACTACAACTCTTGCTCTTGTTTTGCTTGATTTTTTAAAGCAAAAGTCCATGATGATCAATGATTGATAATTTAAGACTTATAACTGATGAGTAATGCTTTGTGATTAATGATTCACGATAGTGATTATGATAATTGATGATAACGTTGATTGAAGTTAGTGCTAATGATGATTATTGATCATGACGAAAGATAGTGATTGACGGTAATGATTGCCGATAGTGATTGATAATGATTGATAGTGACTAACAGTGATTGATAGTGACGGATAGTGATTGATAGTGGTTGATGATTATGGTTGATGATAGAGTTGATGATAAATGACATGATGACCGATGATGGTGTTTGGCAGTGCTGACTGACGTTTAAGATTGATAACTGGTGATGGTGATTGATCATAGGTGATCTATGATGAAATTGATGACCATACCCGACCTCAAATCAACGTTTCTACTTGTCTCAGGTTCCCACGATTGTTCATTCCTTGCCTGATTGGCCTGCTTTTGGAAATGAAAGATGGATAAAACCCATTTTACTCACAGTTAAGTAGATCAAACATCATATTTGCTAACGAATGAAAGACCAGCCCAAAAGAAACGATGCTCAGAATAGGAGATTTAGGGAACAAAATATGGCATATCGGAAATAGGAAAAATTTAAATATTGTTGTGCTTAAGGCTAATACCACGACAAACAATATTTCAAATGACGAAATGAATGTTTTTATATTGTTTTAACCTCGTGTGAACGTTGCCAACCGATCTTCCTCGATTGATAGACAGGTTTATCAAGAGCCAAGGAAGTCAGTGTAGACCAAACAGCTAGAACGCGATTGCCATGTATTATTACTCCTGTTTATGTCTGGTTTCCTCCGTATTTCTTTCGAACGAGGAGTGGTGGTTAAAGCGCTAGGCCATGCCAGGGTATGGGCACTTCTAATAAAACTAGTAAAAATCATAGTTTAGCGCTATATTTGAATACTAAATCTTATCGGAAAGGAAGAGAGACATACTGTTAACAGCTACTATTCGGGTACTAGTTCGTTCGCTATACCGACGTGGTGTCTATTTGTTCTTTTCTTGATACCTTATTCATCGTGTCTTAATTTTGTTGTTGATTACAGACATATGTTTATATTTTTATCAACAAAATATTTATTTTTCTTTATACTGCACACATAAAATCTTCTTTCAATTCTACTATACCTGTTTAGATCAAATCTGCACTAAGCAGAATAGCTACATGCAGAGGTCTGGAATCAACAACGTCAAAAGATGGCTAGTTCACCACGTGATACTTTTAGAGCAATGCAGTCAATGTTCTGAAATACAGTTTTAATAATCCCAGAGATCGTGGACAGTTAAATCTTCGCAGCTATTAGGCGTTTATTTTGGCCTTATTTGCCTGTATTTGGGCAATAAAACTTTTATTTAAAACGCAGTCTGTTGACCTTGTTTGAGCTTGAAGCCTTATCAAGAATGCTCATATGCACGCAGTTGGGACGATTTTGTACCGAAACGGAAATTAGGCAACATCACGAGTTCCCTAGAAGATTACATGTGTAAGCATGGATTAATTGAAATTGACAAATTATACACATGAATCACAATTGTCGAATTACTGGGACTTAATTTTAGTATTTTAGAATCAGTGGTCAAAAGTCATAAATTTTTCTGCGCAGATAAAAGCGAGGGCACTTCATAAAAACAAAAGGATTTTGAGGGATTTTGAGACAAAACAATAGGATTTCCACCAAAAGTGTACAAGATTTTGTGGAGTGATTTGCCCCTCAGCTAGAAGCGATTTGTGATTTGCCACTCAGTTTGTCCCATCGTCACATAATAAAAAAGGTCTTTGAAAATACTAATTAATGGCTCATGACGCAGTAAAATGCTATGTAAAGAAAATACATAGATGTGTGGCCCAGTGGATTTTTTCGACTTTTCTTCATTTATTTTTTCTTTAAATATTTGCGATTTTCTGGGCATTTAACAATCTCTTAAGCCTTCGCCAAACTGGGCAACATTGTTGGGCAACATTCACAAATTCCTAGCGTTGCTCAAATGTTGTCCAGTTTGGCCACCATGTTGGCCGACAAATTCATCGGGAAATTTGTTGCTCGAGTGTTTGAACATGCTTAAGCATTTTTCGGCAACATTTGCTACTCAGCTCTATGTTGGCCATTTTGGGCACATTTTCGGGCAACAATTCACCTTAATTTCCCATCTGAGAAAAATCAACATGCGCAGTGTTGTATTGCAAAACAATATGCTCAAATCGATTCAATTAAAATGGCCTGCCAAAATTTAAACTTCGAAGTTAATTTTACAGAATGGGAAGAAAACCATGGAGAGGAAGAATAGTTCAGAAAGAATATAAAGGTCTCGTCTGAAACAGGTCCAAGTGCAAGTTCTTGAAAACATAAAATCAGCCAAATGCTACTGCTTCTACGAGTGCTATAACAAAGCGTGCTAAAATTAACATGATGGTGTTGTGATGTGTCAAAATCAGCTTCCAGTGGCTGCAGCTTGCTTTCTTTCAGCCATACTTATCCAAACTTTGAAAACCACTAATCAATTCAAATTTGGCGCGCTGTTTTGACAACATCTGCAAAAGATGCTGCACGACAATGTTGCCCAGTTTGGCCACCACGTTTCGACGACAAAAAAATCAACAAAACTTCCAGCAAAATTGTCGGGTAACAATGTTGCTCAGTTTGGCCTAGGCTTTAGCTTACAAACCGAGGGGCAAATTATTCTGCGAAAAGTTTGTACACTTTTGGTGGAAATCCTTTTGTTTTATTGTATTGATGTTTTATTTATTAGAAATTCCTTATAAATCCTTTTTAGATGGAAATCTCGTACGAGTTTTACTAGAGTGAATTTCCCCTTGTACAAATTATTGGTTCAAGAGACAAATCTTCAAGACAGAGAGATGTGTACATCAGATGTGTACGTCAACACATCGTGTTATTGTTATTAAATAAAAGTACAAAGATAGTCTGAAGTAAATTTCAGCAGTGCATCTGTCAAGACCGTAACAGCGTGTATTTCAGACAGTCTAGTGAAGATTGTTAATAGTCTTGAATCCATTGTCTTTAATTATTATATGCAAAAATTCATTTCATTCAAAGATAATGTTGTTTCGGTAGTAACCGGAGAGAGAGCCGAGTCATGATTTTTTAGCTGTATCAACAAGCTTACGAGAACTGTTCAAGGTGAGAAATCAAAAGGAAACGAAGCCATCTTCGTGATGAAGGAAGCAGCCCGCCAACGTACATGGCCTAGGTGTTTGAAAAGATTGGAGAGTCACTAAGGTTGCTTGATATCTAATTACCGGGAAAATTCGATATCATTTTGTCAAAAGAGCTTATCTAGTTTAAGAACCTGAACCAAGGGCCTTGCCTTAGGTACTTCGGCAAAGAATGAAACTTGTCTGCTGCGATGACCGCTTTTTCATGCAAGTCCTTCTCTGAGAATCACTTATACTTAGCAAGCCATGAAAATAATACGATAAAAGAATCTTGGCAAGCGACTTGCGTTGAATATATCTACAGATGTCTTTAGATGGTAAAAATGTTTGAAGTAAAACAAATAAGCAACCAAAAGGCGGTCTCAATTTTAAGAATTCCATAGATTCTATCATCATCGCCTTTCAGTGAAAAAAGTAGCTAAACTCTGACGCCAGAAAGGATATAAATTATATACCTTTGCAAGCTCCAATTCTGATCCTGTTCAGTTGCTGTCTTCAGAAGAAATTACCCGACTGTTCAATGGAACACATGTGCTGGCATTCCGTAGTAGGGCCACTACAACTAGACAATGGTTGTGCCAAGGAATGCGTTTTCCTACTGAAGACCTCTCGTGTTACCATTTGGTGACAGATAGTTGGAGGGATAATCAAGTTGATAGAGGACCGCAAACAGTTAGCCAATGGAGAAAATAACAATACAAAGGCGAGGAATTTTTTGGTAATCCGAAAACAATCAAAAAATCGGAAACATCTACAGGAAGGGAACTGCGTGGCACTGTCGCAGCGTTTTATCCTCGTTCCCGTAGATAGCTCTGTTGCAATAAAATTGCTCACGAGAAACTTGACTAGCCCGAAGCCATTTCAATCGTACTTAAACTAGAGAGACGAAAACCTACTAGGAATGATCCTTCCGGTCAAAGTGACATTTAGCTCAAAAACGATAAACTATTTTACTTTTTGTAAAAGAACAACCTGAATCATCTTATCTTCTAATCAAGACCTCCATTTGATTTAGATTTAAATTTGCTCGGTTGTGCTACTTCAAAAACTTTTGACTTAAAATGTTTATAAACACATAACTATAATAGCAGAAATTAATTTCTAGAAAATGTCCAATAACCATAATTTTTGCAATTTTTGTGGCTAAGAAATGACAAACTTCTCATTAAATTCCTGTAAAATGGGAAAATCTAATGTCCATAGGTAAAAAACATTGCAAGCAAACTCAAAGAAAGAATTGTCCTTAGACTTTAAAAATAATTCGTTGAAACACATATCCTGTTTTCAAATAAATTCTACATTTTACCTTGTATGTTAAAAAATTTTTCTTATTAATTACTATTATCAAAATTGCTGAAAGCTGAACCTCCTTACAAATCAAAGCATGTTGTAAGAAGATAAGATAACAAATAAATCGAAAAAAATGAGATTATGATTAGAATGTATTGGTAGGCCAGATCCCCATCTAAACGATCATCAAATGATCACTTTGCAAAAAAGCTACATCAATTACCTTAATTTTTGCCCAACTCCATTGTTCTGAAACTTATGACCCTCTCAGATATAAACTTTAAGTAAAATTGTTTACAAAAAGCGCTGTTTCAGCTCATTCGTACTCTATTTTCTGAAAATGATCAATGCTAACCTTTGTACAAAACAAAAATTGCCGTATCTGAATAAAATTAAAATGAATTGATTTTCAAAACAAAATCATACTTTATGAGATCTTTTGTTTTCTTCAAAAAAAAGTATCAACAGGACATGCTTATTTTTGGCCAGCTAATTGAAATATTGGGGGAGATTGGATTTACTGGAGATTTCTTAATCTTAAAAGTGATATAAAATTAATCATGGACATGTGTACTATCTTCTCAAAAGATGCATTCCACAAAGCTTTTGTATCAATAAAACAAAACTTAACAAACACTTGCAAAACATCACATAGTGAAAGAAATTTGATTAGTGAATCTTTACACAATATTTTTTACTGAGACCTCTAATTCATAAAATCAGGAAATCTCATTCAATGTTGACCTGATACAATAACGAAATAAAGACCAATTAATTTTGTAATAAAGAAGGAATGAGGACAAAAGCTTTTGAGAAAAATAATCGAACTAAAACTGTTTTTGCTGTTGTTTCATCTTGTTTTTTTGGTCTAAAACAAGACAAAAATTCAAATACCTTGGCATTTAACGTGATACATGGATTAATTTTGCTTAATATGATTCTCTGCAATAAGAAACAGGGCTTTCCTCTGCCACCTTGTTGGTAAATCTGTATCAGTAATATTACGAATCAAAATAGGCATAAATCCTGTGTGGAATGTTAAGTAACAAATATACCTATCGCTAAGGTACCTAAAGCTTAGTAAACATGTTTGTTTTTTAATACTCGAATACTTTACATACATACGTAGCCTTATTTCTTTAGCAGTCATTTGACTCTTCAAATTGCAAACATTTTTTGCTATTTCTAGGCAGTAAACTCAAAACTCGTTCTTTTATTGCTCTGACGTAAGTGTAAACAATATTGGTTCAGAACAATTGAGAAGTTGATTGCTAATCAGATTTGCCAACAACCTAAGTTGTAATTGCGAAAGTAGCATTACATTTTGGTAACGAGTTGAATAGTAAACCAAATCGTTGTACTGATATATAGGAAAAGAAGCAAAGTAGAAAATTGTTATGGACACCCTATGAATTTTTTTTGCACGGATTGATGGAAGTAGTAGAGTAAAAGACAGTTTGTTTAGCATCAAGTAGTTTTTATATTCACTGTATGTTTGTTTCAAATCACGGGTTAAACTTTTTATCCATCGTTAGTTCTTTACCATTGAAATTTAAGAATCGGAGACCTTCGTGTACGTTTAATGTATGCATCCATCACAATAAAAAAAATTACAACATTACCAGATACAAACATCACGCATTACGTCTTGTTGCGAAAACCTTCCATTTCTGCGATGTGTGAAATGCAAAGAAAATCATTGCTCCTGAATCACGAAAAAATTATCTTCCAATGAAAGGTAGATTTCCTTCCAAGAAGGATACGGCTAGCATATGTCCGAAAGAAAGTTAAGCCCTGTCGCTCTATGGCGGCGCCACGCCCTATTAATTGTCTAGGGCCACTGGTACAAATCTGAACGAGCACAGATCCATCTTGGATCCAGGGGTGTAGAGCTAGGGGGGCTCAGAGGGGCTGAGCCCCCTTGTTAATGCCTAAAATTGGCAATTTCTTACTTTTGCTATTGTGTTTAGGAAAATTTTGTGCAAGAGCCCCCCTTGTTACTTTGATAGCACTACACCACTGCTTGGATCCAACTTTTTAGCGTAAAGTTGAACAAAAATAGATACGGGTTCCAATCAGTTCGCTTTAACACTGTGCTGGTCGATTCTTTCAGCTTTTTTGAGCGCTTGAAGCGCAGTAATTCTATAAAAATGATGGGAAGGCATTTAGTCATCATTTGCGAAAACCTTTCATGGTAAACTCGACTTTACAAGAAACGAATAATTTTTGCCGAGGCTTGATGTTTTTATGTTTTAAATGATAAGAGGTCTTCGTGTTCATGATGTTCTGCTTGTTTCAACCTTAATTTTTCTGCATTTGCGCGCTTTATGTAAATTGCTTCCAAGGCGACTAGATGCTTAATAGTTTTGCAAAACATTTTATTAACAAGAATAATAAGCTGATAAAATATCCCCTGCTTTGTTAAAATGGGATAATATTTTCAAAAACCAATTTACTTACCCTTTGTATGTTCTAACGCTGTTCTTATTGCTTGGCAATCGTTCTTTCAGAAAAAAGAGTGCATTTGAAGTTTATTTCTATCTTTCAATAGTTAAACACGATATTTTGAACGATTTAAAGTTTCTGCTTGTTACGTTTATGAATATTATTTGCTTTTTGGATTATAAAATGGGTAATACGTTTCAATACCGTAACAATTCAAAGTGTGCCAGTTTGGATCCGTCACCACTGTTTACACTGGACCTCAACTGGAACAGATCCAAATGGGTACACTTTGTAGAGTGTCCAAAACTGTTAAGGATAGCAGATCCCTATTGGACAGGATCCAGCTGGTCCAGTTCAATGTAAACGGTAAGCTTATCTGTGCTCGTTTGGATATGGATCCGTTTGAATCCGTACCAGTGTACTGTAAAAGAATTCTAAAATCCCTCATGTGTAACATTCGCAATTAAAATCATATTGAACTCGAATTGAAAAAATGCGAGCTACTTTGATATCGGAGATTTCTTTTAGGAAGCATAGCTAATTTCGTGAAGGAAGCTGCAGTCAATCTGTGTAACAGATAAAAGAAAAAATGCTTTTATTGCCGCCTTCGAGGAGCGCTGGAGGAAAAATCAGATCGTGGTCGAAGACAGTGATATATTGGTGTTAAAAACAGGTTCCCTTTTCAAGAGAAGTAGTGGAAATCTCCTTAAGACCGGCCTGGAAGTGACTGACTGCAAGGGCTACTTAATATCCGAATGATCAGCGACAACTTAAGGAAGGATTTTGTTGAAGAAAAGTAGCAAAAACCAATATTTTGATTTAGAGACGCTTAAAAGAGTCTCGTAAGTTAAGTAATTGTGTAAACAAAATCGTTCATAACATCTGTTATAATTAAACACCGATTGATGGAATCTTAAAATCGGCTTTATCCTTACAAAAGTGGTAATCGGATACAAGAGAGTGTCATTTGAAATTTTCTGGAGTGAACGCTTCAGTAATCTTAGGCAAAAAGTAGCACCTAAAAAGTGTAGAAGGCTACATGCCTCCTGTGGCTCCTTCGCCTATGGTTACAGTTCTAGAGTAATAAGTTAAATATAATCACATGTAGTTATTTTGGCGAGCGTCTTTGTCAGTAAGCAAACAACGTGAAGTCAAGTATGACAAAAAGAAGTACAGGGCCATCAAAAAAGATGGTCGTGCTAGAGGGTTCACGACTTTGCAAACTAATATAGCTTTGAAGAACGATTTCGTGACAATAGTCGACAAGCAAAGCTTTTAAAGTGTAACCCTTTATAAAATTTCAGTAAACATTAGTTGTTCTGTTATTTAATAAGAGATAATTCATCTATTTAATTTTCAACCCCAATTAGTACATCGAGTTAATTCTTTTAACTTGTTTACAGTTCTGCTTTACTTTGTAATTAGGCTCAGTGGAAAAAGCTTAGAAAATTGATATAGCGATGTCCTTGAACTTTTTTCATTTGTAAGCCACCAGGGTAAAGGCCCTGAGACTCTGAATAACTCCATACCAAATCAGCCATTGGGGTAGTGAGTGCTATTCAACCAAACAACGATATTCTTTGGAAGTTCCCAAAATTTTTCAGACAGTAAAAAGAACCTTCTTTGAACTGAACTGATTGCTAATTTTTCACAGAAATTAGTGACTCAATCGTTGTGGATTGGGTATAGCGAATCGCCTATGAACATCCTTTTTGGATGAACGGCGTGCTTTGGAGAATGGAAAAAGGGGAAAGAAAACTGAAAGTTATTTCCAATATGGGTTGATTGAATAATTAACCGGATTAGACAAAGCTAGATTTAAGAGTATGACTGTTTCAAATTTTTAAGCAAAATGGGTGCAAAAGATCGAAAATACGACAATTTCCTATAAAAACCGAATTGATTTTTGAGAAAAAACCAAGGAAAGTGAAAAAGTACAACGTTACTTTGGTTGCCGTTAAGTTCATCCGGAATTCACCTTTGTGCATAGTTTGTTACATACAGACTTATTGCCTTTTCAGAATATCAAGCAATTTCATGCAAAACATGCAGCAAAATCAATTAACAAAAATCTTCTCACAAAGCAATTGCCATTACGAGAAAATTTGGCCTCTGTACTCAAATCAGAGCCACAGACTTGGTGGAGAATTTGGTGTGTCGAGCTCCCTTCTAAAAAATTTCTTAGCAGAATGATTGAAACCTAAACTTTTTTGCAAAAAGAAATATTTACTATTTTCCATAACCATAAACATTTATAGAACTCTTAGTTTTCTTGAAATTTAAAGCACGTAAGAACGGTAATCTGTAGCCATCTATGCTTGGTGTAAGGAGTAAGAACCGAGGATAGGTTGTCCGCAGGATAGGCTGTCCGCAGGATAGGCTGTCCGCAGAATAGGCTGTCCGCTGGATTCTGTGAATCTTGCAATGAGTATAAATACGAAGATAAAATTCAGGAACAAAGCAAAACGGCGACGAGAATCCAATGCTTTATTTTGTTTATGATAATATTTGTATCACTGTACCGTTACAATGAACTACTGAATATATAACTAATGTTGATTACAGGAAGGATTTGGGCTGTTGGAATTATGGGATTGTTCCATATTCAAAATATTATGAATATTTGCCTAAACGAAAGTATTAAGATTGATATCAATCTCATACAATGTTCTATTGGTTTTGATTAATTTATATTTTTCTAAGCAAATGACATAATCTGCTTAGTCGCATTATTAAAAATGTTATTGAATTCAGAACTTTACTAATTTTTTCACTTATAACTAAATTGTGTTTTCAAACAAGAAAACTTGCTACAACTCGGTCTATAAACACTTTTAATAAATCCATTCATCCATGTTTGATTGAATTATGTACATCGCCGCACAAACCAATATGCTCAAAAAAGGATGGTGTTTTCTACAGCAATCTCTGTCGTTTGCGAAAATTTCAGTCTCTAAGGGGTGGTCCATTAAGTAAGTTGTAACACAGAGAGAGATTGCAGACCAACTAATAATCCTGCCTAATCATTCCTTTTAAACGCCTCCAGATTTGAGCGAAATCTGTTACGTTGTGTGCCTCTACAAGACAAATCATCATCACAAACGTTTTCTAAAGTTCGGACAGGTTCTTCCTTTCATAACGAGTTCTGAATAAGGTGAAGGAGGAAATCAATCGCGGGAAATCTGATGCAGATGGGCTGTGCAGTGGTATAGTCGTAAATTCTTAAGAAGTTTAACGTCTCTTAAGATTTTGAATCGAGATTTCAAATTCAGCACACAATTTCGAAAAAGAAGAGACTTTTATTCTAGTTCAAATATTTCCTTTTTTGTAATAAATTTTCCTTATGCTTTAATCGGTTCACCTCCTTCAAAGAATGAAACGAGAAGTGCAGGTTCTTTAAATCAGCTTATAGAGAACCAGAAAACCCATCTAACTCAGCTTGATAAAATCGGTCTGATCTTGGATTTTCTGATCATTTGAAAATCAATATGATAAGAAAACCTTTGATGACAGATACATTTACAGTTGAAGGAAAGCTTACTACACAAGAGGCCCTCGTGTGACAAGAAATCTTTAAAAAGTGGGTCTGATTTAAGAAACAGGCGTTAAATCTATCTTTGGAGGAGGAGCACCATCCCTGGCTCCCTCCCGTTTATTGTGACGTTCCTGTGTAGCGGCTCAAGCTTTATGAATCCTTGTTGAAGACCAAGGCTTATGCAGCTATATGATCAGCAGTCAGATTCTAAAAATCCTTTTTGGACATGGCTCATGATGGTGTGGGATGTGACGCCCATTTACTTGACAGCTGGCTGACGAAAAAAATAGCTGGTCGGTACTGTTTTTTCTAAAGTGCGACAATATTGTTGACGACTACAAGCTATAGATAAATACACAATATGGTACCTTGTCTTGTCACTATGATTAATTAAACTGGGATTTGGTTGGCTTCAAGCATAGACTCACTAGCTCGTCAAAAGTTCTGATCGTTTAAAACCAAGCCATGCAGCGAGAGGTAAACCACTCTAAAAAATCTCGTACATCTTTGGTGAAAATCCTATTGTTTTGTCTGAAAATCCCTGGAAATCCTTTTGTTTTAGAGAAAATGTCCTACGCTATTTGCAGTAGTGAATTGCCTTGCCCCTCGCCGTGCTGTTCGCTGAGTCTATTTCAAACCCATCCTATTAACAATTATCTATTAAGAAATCTCTTAATTCCAGTCAAACAGTTTAGTACATTCATCATAGCTGCTATCAATGTTCGATAAGTATTTTGATAGTTCTATAAAGAAATTAAGTTATAAGAAAGATTCATTGATGTCTGCATGTCTCAAAGGCAGAAGCTCCAAAAACACATCAAAACTTGTTAATATATATCTTCCAATTAGCCACCCAGCCTTTGGGGGTTTATTAATTCCAGACCTTAATTGAGACTTAGAGGAGGTTAGGGAAATTATCTGATAGTCACCATACCAACAGTTCAAGTGTTTTATCATTTTCGAGTTCACTTTGAAAACATTTTGCAAGTAAATTCTGTGAAATTGTTTCGTTCATTGATGTTTTTGTTTTTCATTGCTATGATGATTTATCATTGATCAAATCATGCATTGTAAAAGTTAGTAAAATGGGAGCTTATTTGAGAGTGGGGATCGTCCAACCCTTTTACCGTGAATCCGATAATTTCCCCAATCCCCTCCTATAAGCCCCAATGTTAAAACAAGTGATTCTGTCATCGGAAAACATCTTTAAAACAACATTGGTTTTACCAAAATCTATAATAACAACATGTTTCAAATAATTGGCAGAGCCCGGTCGTCTATTCATCTATCAGTTTTGGAATTGATCTACAATGCCTGCCAAAAATCTTGGAACACTGACGTTAATTTCCAAGGTCATAATCAATCATCCCTCTCTCCCCTACAGAACAATGTTGGTTTACTATGAAACGGGTTAGGATTTGAGAAAGCATTTTCTTTTGCGCTTCTTTTATGATATTTCTCTAAATTATCAACATTGTTTTAGGGGGAAGAGGGCGGAAGAAATAATTTTTTCGGGAAAGGGATGAAAGATATAAAATGGAACGCAATTTGCTGGGCGTTCCAAATACTTTTGGCAGGCATTGTACATACAAACGAAAAGTCGCTATTGTGTAAGACAGATTGAGTTTTTTTTTCTTGGAGTCCAGTGGTGAATTCCCTCTAGGCACGTGGTACTGATTGGACAACCAGGCCGGTCATGTGATTGCGTTTTTCTGATTGGCCTATTCGATAAATTTTCCATCTTGTTCTTTCGGAACCTTATTCTGACGTTTTGTACTCTGAGGATTGTCAGACAAAGAATCTTTCAGTATGCTGTGAAATGTTGGCTTTTCAAAGCCATTTTTAAACCTTGTACGTGCTGCCAAAAAATGTTCACAAAAATATCTTAGAATGCTTTGAACTTTACTTTGGTTTGATATTTTAGAAATTGTTTTTAATAAGGTTGCTAATGTGAAATTTGTGAAAAAGGAGATTTTTGTATGGCAACTTGGAATTGTTTATTTGTTTTCTCCACCGACCCTGATTATAACTTAAGGGTTTAGTCTAAAGTTCTAATGAAAAATCCTGGTATACTATAGAAGGTACGAAAAGGTCCATAAAACACACGGGTTATCCGTTAGACTCCTGCTCTGTACACAATAGAGCAGCCATCAGGGCAAGCAATATCGACCCCAAGCAGGGGCGAGGGCGGCTTGGCCAGAAGGTGAAAGGTTGCCCGCTTATCCGCAAGCACCCATAGTGGCAAAATTTTCGCTAACGGATTTTTACTTGTGTATTTTGGTTTCATGTATTTGTTGCAAACTAGGGTGTGGGGCCCCTTTTGTCTATCATTTTACATACATTTTACATTACATTACACTTTTTTTTATTTAGGCACAGTAGCCCTGTCAGTCCATGAGAACTGCTTTTCAGGGGGCGGTGACAAAAATATTAATAAGTAAGTGACAAAATATTAAAAAGTAAGTGTGGGTCCTGGGACCATGGCCCCCTGGACGCCCCTTGAAACCGCCACTGGGTTTAGGACGGGACTGTGGCAATGACTCCGCCAATATGACATCTACAGTTAAATTTTACACCTATCAGGAATATTCAAGTGTTCTTTTCAACAGCAAGTCTTTCTTTCGCATTCCTTGGCGTTTGCTGAATGATTCATTATAGATTCCCCTTAAATTCAAGACGACGATGAGGTTCAATTCAATTACAATGCTTCATCTTATTTGTACACTTATTTCTCCTGACGCTAAACCCGAGCCTTACTGTCAGGTAAGCGACTGATATTTCCATCGACATTTTTCGTGCTCCGGGCTAAGAAAATAACATCAATACCAGTCTCGTGAAACAATTCCTGCCTCCTTGATATTTTCGGCGCACTGGGTAAATGAACAAAGAGGTAAATTGTAATGCACATGAATGTGAAAATCAGAGGGCGCTATGGACATTCAAGTCAACAAAAGTCTGCCATTATGGAGTTTCATCCCCCATTATTGTTGTCATGGACACAAAGATTGGCCTGCACATTTCAATATACGAAAAGTTGCATACTCTAAAAGTTAAATGTTGTGTTGCCTCCTGCCGTTCCTCGAGTAAGAAATTAAATTTATTGCTCTACGTGACTGTGGTTTGTGACTGAAGCTCGCTTGCATGAAAATATTACTACTCGAAGCATGCTTGAAGGTATCATTGTCTGAAAAAATATTACCCTGGATCGTTGAAAAACATCCAATATCTTGGTCACGAGAAGGTTCTGAAATTCTTGTTATAAATATAACTTGAAAAGCTGCGTTTTCACTAGAAAATCCTTTAATCACGGAACGAAAAAACAATATAATTGGTAGTCGGTTTCTCTTTCATTTCTGTATAAAAATTCGTATAAAGGGAGAAGCTAGTAAAATAATAAATCATGCATAGAAATAACTTGGTATTTACCGCTGCTTATCAATGATAAGTTTAAAAAAAACTGTTTTTTCATGTTTTTGGTCACTGGTATTTATGTGCCAAGGATTTTATGAGATCCCATGAGAAACGAAAAAATCATATTTAGGTAACTTGGTACCGTTATTGAGTTTAAAAACCATAATTAATGCAATATCGAGTTCTTTATGAGATACCAGTAAAACAGTTGTGTTCGTTAGTAGCCTATTCGAATAAAATCTGATATATCTTTGTCTTCACTACAGTTGTTTCCAATGCCTATTCTCCCTATTGATATTTTATTCAAACAAAATAATAAAATGTTCAGATGTATACCCACTAGTATTAGTGAATTAAAAGCAACATTTCGCGAACACTGGCGCTCTCCCTTACGCACTGTTTCTTTTGAAAAGAGATAAATGCAACTGTTACCAAGTACTTTGTGTTCTACTTTGTTTCCAAGAAGCAAAGATAGCAGAGATAGGAGCGAAGCACATTTAGCACAATCTGTCGCTGGTATACTAACAAAAAAGGTAGTTTAGTAAAAAAGAAGCTTCACTTACCACCTCCCTTTTGGCAGAAGCAGCACCAGGTCTCTACCGGTTGTTCGTTGCACAGGTAAAAGCAGAGATGTTCAGGACATACCAAACCCTGTAATTCCCTCTCAAATCTGCTTTTTGTGTGTCCGTCTGAAAATGGATTTGAAGATTTTAATCAAAGAAAAATATGCATTGAGATTAATTAGCTGTGTCTAATTGATTAGACCAATCGAATCAAAAACTCAAAACACAGGATGCAAACAAACATAAAGAGATGGTCCTTCCGACCTCAATCGTTCGCGAAAAACAATAATGTTACGAAGTCAAATTCCTCGCCTTCTCAACTATAATCGAAAGGTCACAAAGTTGAGCTGCCACCATATTGAAACTTATCTAGGGCATATATTGGATAAATCATTTGCGGTTTTCTGGTTAGCAGAATGTTTTTCAGTTTGGAAGGCTGCCCGTTTAAGCCTGGTTTCCATATAACCGTAAGGCTGCCTGCGACTGCCTGCGACTGCTTTCTGCCATCTTCCATCTTCCACTCTTACAGTAGCGCCGGCAAATGGAAACGTTCTGTTTTCAATTGCCTGCGGTATCGGTAACTATGCCGGTAACTAGGTAAAGTTTGAGCGGGAAAAACTGGCGGGCAAAATTCAACAACAAAGCCCTGTTTCAATTGGTTCTTGCACATCACATGATCCGTTTGAACAAAAGAATGCCGCAGGCAGCCGCAGGCAAGGCGTTTCCATTTGTAATTTGTCTGCCGGCGGTACCGGGAGGCTGCCGTAAGAGCCGGGAAAAGTTGAACTCGTTCAACTTTCTCCCGGCTCTCCCGGCAGTCTTACGGCACTTCAAACAGCTGCCTGCGGTACCGTTAAAAAGCGTTTCCATAAAGAATTATCTGCCGGCGATACCGTAGGGATGGATGATGGAAGATGGCAGAAAGCAGTCGCAGGCAGCCGCAGGCAGCCTTACGGCTATATGGAAACCAGGCTTTAAGTACCAGCTAGGCCTATATTTACCAGAAATTTAAATATTTTCAGAGCCCAGAAAAAGGGACAAAATAAATGATATCGGATTTAGAAGCCAAAAAGAAGATACATTCTCTTAGGTCTTTTAGGCAGCTCATTAGTACGTGAATCTTATGTTGTGTTAAAACAAGCCTTGGAAAGAATTTTCAACAAGGCTTTCTCTTAGCAGTGTTAAACAATTATGCAGCATAAGAAGTTCAATGTAGATAGAAGGCCAACTGCTATGCAAAGAAAACTCTGAATTATCCAGAATTTTTTTTCAAACTGCAAGGTTTTTGAGGAATCGATACTTGCAATTTTCCAAAAATTCTATTTTCGTAGCTATTAAGTTCCAATTTAAATGTACTATTGGTTTCTACCTCATAATGAGTCTTCTTTGATGCCTTGTGAAGTAATTTTTGATATTCGTGTTTTTTAAGAAACTGTTTCTAATTAACAGTAGCAGCCTCTCTCTTAAACTTTAGCGACTCGGCTCTACTGGGATATATTGGAAGTAATTCAAATATAAGAACAGTTTCAGATACTCTCATTTCAGTTATTTCTTTTTCATGCCCTTAACAATTTAGCAAACAAAGATGTGACGTCAAAAGCTTTTTCACAAGAATTATTGATAACATTTCTTAGAACATTATTACAGATTTTGTATCTTTTATACTTTCAAAACACTGATTTCAGTCGGCTTCAGTAGCCAATAAATTTCTTATAGGGTATCATATAGGTTAGGATGTTCTGAATGACAACTTTGCCAAAGAAGAAAAACATCCTTTGATTATATGTGCCTATTTAGAGGTTTACAGACATCACTTGCTGAGATAGTGCTTCTGGGGTGAAATTTACGGAGCTCATGCATGAGATATGATAAATAGAGGTTGAGCCCGTGAGTACACCAGAAATGGAAGGGCTGTAAAAAGTTTGTTTTCACCCAACTGCAGTTCTCCAGTGAATTTATTGCGAACCTTTCAATCTAATGAGCAATACTAAGTCTGAACATATGTACATTGCTCATAACTTGGCTTCTTATAGATTAATGAAATAAAAACCATTCGTAGAGAAATTTTGCCTGAAACTTATGGAAATGAGGTTTAAGGAACAACCCGATGAACTCGCGGTGATGAGCAAATCATGTAACCAAGGTGACAGAGTCATATATGGCGAATGAGTTGACCAGTTGTGGACTAGCCGCAAAAATAGTTTATGAAGATAATCAAAGTTCTAGATTTCAAAGAGTTTTTAATTAAGAAGCTGTGTTAAAATTTTCTACTGTATAAGCACGTTAACCTAACCAAGTAAAGCCTGTGAGACACGGAGGGCTACACCCTACATTCATTTAGCACGCAGCTGAAGACAACTAGTGTGGTGGAATTACGATTTTACCCGGACAAAAATAATAAAAAGTTGTAATTTGGCACATAGGTTCCATACATACGATACCATACGATCCATACGAATAACCAGAAAAAAGCCCCATCAATTGGACATTGGGAATTTCTTATTTGGGCAAATCCCATATTGCGCACTGATCAGCAGGGGTTCAAATTTTGATGTCGCTAAAACCACTAAAATTTTGAAAGACAGTTTCATGCTGAACAACGTTTATTCAACATACACGCCCTTACAATGTGGAAATAAGTACTTTCTGGTCAAAAATAGCAGATAGGGGGCAACTGGGCAATAGAATGTATACAGTGGTGGAGCCAGGGGAGGGCTAGGGCGCTACAGTCCCTCCATCGGAAGCATCTAGCCCCCCTGTCGGAAGAAAATTTTAGGTTATTGTCGGAGCAAATTCGACAAAATAACGTACGAAAACTGCATATTATAGTCAATTTAGCCCCCCTGTTGGAAGCCCCAGCCCCTCTGTCGGAAGATTTCTAGCGCCACCTCTGAATGTATATAAGTTTATTTATGAACAACTTATATATTAACAAGATCAAAACACGAGATGATGAAATCCTATCCAACAAGGAGCAGGTTAAGAATCCCGCTAAACATTTTGAAATTTCTGCAATCCGTGAATTATTTTGAGAAAATCTGCGTCCGGCAAATGTGTAGAATTCCCTCGTTCAGTTGAGAAATTGCCAGATTTCCGCAATCTACGACAAATTTCCCTAAAATTCTGCTCTTCCGCAAACACTGATGGCATCTTCATTTGGAGAAAAAAGGCAAGGATCTACCCTGTGCCTTGCAGACAAATATTCTTACTGGTAATAACTTCGTGTACGAAGGTCTTTTAATGCAAAACACGGGAAAAGGTGAACCACGTTGAAGTATATATTTTTGTCTCAGGATTTTTCAATTTCCAAGTCCGGGTTTTCCGTTTTTCATAACTATTTTCCGGGTTATGGGTCCTAAGTACTCTCAAACACCCTGTTTTTCATGTGGGCACTTCTCAATTGAAAAGTTTGCAATTTTTGGGGTTATATGGGATGGAAGATATCTCTTTTTCTGGTAAAGAAGGGCATAAAGGGAATATTACTGGCCCAGCATCAAGCTGTAGTTTTGTGCAGGAACTTTGAATTTGCACTGAATTTGGTAATGTTTTTCATGTCTTAGTAACAAAAATTACTAAGATGGAGTATGTCAATGAAAAATTAAAAAATTTTCAGAATTGAAATCTTCATCTTTAAATTAGTTTATAATAAAAAATCATGTTGTTTGGACCGTTCGGTTGCCAGTTACTTTGTTTTGAATATTTAGATATTTATTTAGATTTGAACGGAATTTGCTGCTGCAGCGAAAAAATGTCACTAGAGTCAGCCCGGGCTGAGTGGGCCTGGGTTGAGTCAGCCCGGCCTGAGTGGGCCCGGTTTAAGTTAGCCCGGGCTGAGTGGGCTCGGTTTAAGTCAGCCCGGGCTGAGTGGGTATTATCATACTTTATCTTATTCACACACTTAATGATTTTGCATCGATAGAATTTGCGATATCAAATGAAAATATTCAGCAAGAGAATCAGCCATTTATTCCGCGCGCTTTTCAATATTCACTCGTCCCACTTTGTTTCTGCCCAATCACCACTAAATTTGCATATTCTAAGGGTACGTATGTTAAATAAAAGTTATTCAGCATGAAATTATCTTTCAAAAAATGTATAAACTATGTGGTTTTAGCAACATTAGCATTTTGAACCACTACTGATCAGTGCGCCATTATGGTATTTGCCCAAATAAGAAATTCCCAATATCCAATTGATGAGGCTTTTTTTCTGGTCATTTCCAACTAAGTATAGAACATCTGTGCCAAATTACAGCTTTATATTATTTTTATCCGGGTTAGACCGTTTTTATATCTAATTCCACTACACTAAACATGGGGACTGGAGAGAAAATCGAATTCATGTTCAGTTGTTCATTATGTAACGGACCAGCTACCAGAATACCTGCGGTCATTTTGAGCCTCATATTAAGCATTTTCGTGTTTCGAATAATAGTAGTTTTTATATAAAACTAAGAACAAAAGCAACATGGTTGATTAATAAGACATTACTTGGGGCAGGTTCAGCCAAAAGGTCAAGCATTTCATGTTTTTTATGGGGTTATATGGTTTGAAAATCAATCTGTTTTGGGTTCAAACTACTTTCCTATAATTTTCTCTCGTACTTTTATTTTTGTATCCACTTCTGACTTTGAAAGCAATCATCAAAATATTCCGGCAAATTCATCATATAGTTTAGCAATTAGAATTCCATCTCGAGTTTAATTTGCTTATTAGAATTTTTAGACCATAACTGTAAGTACTTTTTGAAGGTTTATAAAAGTCTGGTAGCAGCTAATTACTAGAACTTTTTAATCAGATTTTGGCATTCTTTAACATATTTCTCATGTTGAAGGACCAGAAACTGGGGGCAGGTTAATATAGGCCGCTGTGACTAGAGTTGAAATATATTTCTGAAACTAAATTTTGGAGTCTCTGGCACCCAGGGTAATGAAAAGTGCAAGTGTGCAGACAAAGAAACGAAATTTAAAGATCAAGCCTGATAGTTTTATCAAACCAATACAGACGGATACTGTTAAATCATAGGTTGCAATTCCTCTCTTAAAAATGAAAATGCCAGAAACCTATTTAAAAAATGCATTCGACCAAACTATCAATCTTTGCAAAGAAATTCCTTAAAATTTCACTTTCTGCCAAAGAAATACAGCTTTTTGTTTGGGGGGAGGCCTTAATTATCTTCATATATCATGTAACAAGCGTTGTAAACGCTAACCAGTATTGCTTGAATCAGGGTCGTCGTGGCTCCCGGAAAAAGGCCGGTAGTAAATGACCATAAAGGGGCTCGCTCTTTTGTATGACATTTCATTTGTATGTCATATTATTCACAAACACAAGTCACCAAAAATGGTACGTACCTGGAAATCATGCACCTATGAAATATTAAAAAGATACCAGTTTTTATCATTTTTAAAGGTTCATCTGCTATTTTTGATAGGACTGTGTCTCCTTTTCCCTAACAATGGTCTCTTTAAGACAGGAACAAAGCCATTGCTGTATTGCACACTTGATAGAAACACAAATGGGACAGAGAACTTCCGTGCAATGCGAACGAAGCTCGCAGAAAATTTTTGTGACCACGCCCTTTGAATTAGTTTTAGTTTCTTGCAATGATTTAATTATAATCTTTTACCACGTTTTACGATCTTTCAGGCACACTTTGTGACGTTTCGTTAAAATTCAGTGCTTGAAATGGAATTCCTTACTTTAAGAGGCCCCCTAGACCTCGAGTCCTTGGGACAGCTTGCCCCTCTCTGTCCCCCTTTCAGTGGCCCTGTTCATATTTCACACATCCCTATCACAGGGTCCTGTTTGTATCTGTTGACCTCCAAGTCTCTAATTCTAAACTATGAACTTTAGTCTGCATGTAAGTGAGGGATTTTTTGGCCAAGGATTGTTTTCGCATGAAATATTTTCCTGGATTTTACAAACTCGCTTGAAAGGGGCCCACAGGGAAATCCCCCAGTGCCCCGCCAAGCCACAACACCCCTGGCTTGAATACTGAATTAAAAAATAAAAAAAAAATAAAGTACGTCTTGTGATGTTGAGCTAGATTGGTAGCTCAAAGATTTATTAGGATCATGCAAGATAAAACCTTAAAGAAGAAGAAGCTTATAAGGAAGGAAAATAGTGTTTTAACCATCAATTTCTTTTGGTCGGTTGTTGGTGTTTTTAGTTGCTCTAGTGCTGAAAATGCAGTAAAGATTGTTCTAAATAGTCGTTTGATTCATGATTTGAAAATCAAATTATTAAAAACACTTCAATAATTTGATTTTCTAATACAGTGAACATTATAAAAGGATTTCCTTCTGTTCATAACATTGATTGCTCGAAAACAAACTTCTGATTTTTCTTACCCTACCGAAATCCTAGGAAAAATCTGATTTTATCTAATTAATTCAAACTATAATGGCTAATAAGACAGCATTATATTAAGGTATCGATACAAACTAAATGAAATTTTCTTAACCTAAAGAGCTTTGAGAAGAATCCAATAATATAGTATGACTTTGTCTAGTAATCTTTGAACGGCCAACAAGATTGGCCCGTTTTAAGTCATGCACCAACCGCAAAATGAAATAACGGGTCAGACAGCAAGAAAACAACTGTTGGTTAAGAAAAAGCTTCCATATGGGAAGGGTATTTGGAGTTTGAATTTTGTGTTTAAGGTTTTAGTAATAACTTGTTACCAAAACCAAATCTTAATGGTGTCTAATAAACTCTCTTTTAAAAAACGATGTATCATTAATGTAAAAAGTAACCTAAAATGGATGCGATTTCAGAAAACCTACAATCTTTTATAATTTTTATCGTTTTCTTGTGCTACAATGCAAGCATTAATTTATGGACTTTTTATCACTGCACAAATCGTAAATTGCAGATTTTTGGGGCCAGATAAGATGTGGCTAAGGGTGTGGCTAAGTTTTGGCTGGACCTCTTTTGGACGGAACAAAAACGTTTTACAATATTTTCAGGGACATTTTCAGTGTATTTTTGCCTAACTACAGCTACCACTGACTATGTATACAACTTACCAGAACATATCAAACCTGACCAAAAGAAGATAGAGTAGCAAACCTGATAACAGGGAAGCTTTTCATCACTTCCACCCTATGGAGTCACTATAGTATTTCTTTGGGAATGGGGGAAACGAAGTGCACCAGAACTTGATTTGCGGTCACTGGCAGTCCAGAATAATGACATTCAGAGAGCGATATTAGTAAAGAGGGCAACCCAAAGGCTCTCCTGAAATAGCTTTACAGACAGGAGCACTAAAAAGAGGTAGCACAGGTTATGGCCCGGATTCTGGTGTGCAAGCCACATTCAGCAGATTGCGAGAGATTGGTCTCTCTATAGAGTTACCGCAAGACATACGCCAAAAGCTGGATTCTACGCGAAACAATACGTAACTATTTATATGCCAACATGAATATGCATGTCTTGACCATGTTCGACCCAAGACCTGCTTTTCACTATTTTCTGCAGGACCGAAATCGTAGAGTAAGGGATACAACAAAGGCAGATCGACAAAAGAGTGGTTTCGCAAAGTATTTGAAAGTGAAAGTGAGACACAACATGAAGAAATAAACGAGAAAAAGCCTTTGCAACGTAGTTTTTAGACATTTTAACCGACAGAAGACATATTATATCCTATAGAAACGTTTACTTTGTTCGCAGATATGAAAGCATGCTATAAAGTTTCAGATAAAGTTTTGTTAGTTTATCCTGGAGTATGCTTAATGCTTGTTTTTTTAGTGAGTCTTCACAGCTTACTTTTAGAATATGAATCAGCGCTAAAACGTGGATACATAAAGATATAATTTGTTTGGTTATTATATAGCGTAGAAAATGGCCAATGAAACCTAACAGCAAGCACTGATGCATCTACGTGAAATATCAAAGGGATGCGCAAACCGGTGCTGAGTTGGCTGAGTCTCGCTATGTCGTATAACTGGCATTCGGATTTTCCAATTCAACGACATTAGGAAGTGCGTTAGTGACCAACTGTATCCCATTTTTATTGCTAAAGTTGGTTTAAGTTGAGTTCCACTCGCAACTTGATTCATTATCTCATTTGATTCTCGATGATAGTTTGTATTCATTTGTCTTCATTCTGAAAACATCCAAATCAGTAGTATTTCAAACAAAAAAGTGAAATAAATTAATCACTGTATATTTTTCAATTCATCACTGCACATTTTTGATTCAGTACTGCACATGTTCGATTCAGCACTGCACAAATTGGTCATCACTGCACCTAAAATTAATCCTTGCTACAATGGGATTACCTGGATAAAGATGTCTACTAATAGCAAATGAAGAGTTATTACAACAAACAGAAAACTAGCGAAGTTTTTGAAGAACAGCAAATACACTCACATTTTTGAAGCAATACTGGCTTAATCTCATATTTATAACCTCTTGCTTTTTGGAATTGATCATTGTTCATATTGTCCACATCCTGCGAAAGGAGGAATATTTTTCGAATCAAAAACAAAAATTTTTAGAAGTTAGAGAGAGTTGGATTGTAGCTTAAGTAAATCAAAACAGGTATCAATAGTTTTTTCTTATCTGCAGAAAATATGTCATTTTTTGTCAGAAACATTTTCATCACTCTTCGTTGCTATGAGAGGACAAGCTTGAAGTAAGATCACAAGCGGCTTGACTGGACTCAGATAGAAAGACAGCCGAGCGTATTGAGAATCTTCTTTTGTTCAAGTGATTTTTTCTCAAGGATGAAACTAAGATTCACGAAGGTAAAGGGATCATTTATTGTGAGCTCTTCAATTTGCCTTTAGACGCGTGGGCATTTTCAGGAGGAGGCAAACAACACAAAATAGGTTAGAATAAGGACATCGGAAGGAAGCAGTAAATATTCGGTTGAAAAATCTTGACATAAACAACCTATTTCGATAATCAATCAGCCTTGTGACAGTGATAAATTCAACTATTCACATTCGCATTACTCGCTGCCTACCTTGCTGGGTGAAAATAAAGAGATGCTGTAGACAGACATAACCCATTAATTTTAAACGTTGCAAAATTTCGTACAGCAAAGAAGTATGCTAAAAAATTGAACCTGTTTGAAAATTGGTAACACCAATAGGTTAGAATAAAGCATGCAGTGCGACAAAAACAGCGGAGCCTGAAACGAAAATCTGAAAGGCGCGGTCTAGCAACATGAGATATTTGCTTTCAATATAATGCTATTTTCATTGTATCAAAATAGCATCATCTTATTGATCGTTTAACAAGAAACCCATTATAAAAACTCATAACTCTGGTTCAATATACTCGTCGATCCCAGCAGTGGCGTATCCAGGGCTAAAGCCCTGGTCTGAGGCGCAGCCCCTAGAAATTTTTTGGACCACGCCCTTCAAACACTCGCAAATGCGGGGAAACGCCCTTTTTGATATATTTTCCTCCACTATTTGATTCATGTTAGCTACGAAGAATAGCAAAGCAATTTACAATTGTTTTTGACACAAACATACAGTATACTACCCACCCCCCAATGAGTTTTACATCCTTTTTGGACAAATCTCGAGGACCATATTTTTGAAAAGTGGGGGAGGGTCCGGACCCCCCATTCCCCCCCTTGGGTACGCCACTGGATCCCATCATAATGAACTAGTCATCATGATATCAGCCAACCTTGCTGAAAACGATTGAATTGAAAAACATTTTTATTGAAACAGTTGAAGCCTGTCTACACTTCCTTGTCTACACTGTCTACACATCTACGACTTTCACATCTTATAGACAAGAAAATACCATGAATTTCACACGAGTTTGCCTTAATATTTTAGATTTGGTCTAGAAAAAAGGATTTGTGGAAACGCTTAAATGTTGACTGTTGTAAACTTTAAGTAATATCACGCTGCAAATTGAAAGTTGAAGAATTGTTACAATCTGTATTGTGTAAAGAACTTGTCACCTAGATGGACCAGCTGGAACCCATATTTCCTTAGTTCTTTGTCTTTTATTTTGTACTTTCTTAACGATCTTTTCGTAAGCGTCAGCTTATTTAACAGAGAAACGTTCAGTCATACCTTTGTCATGACAACTGAGAGGAAAATAAACCTTTATAAGAACATTAAAAGTCCCTGCTAAGCTATAACCAGCTCGAATATAAGCTATCTTTACCAAATCCAAAAACAAAAATTTGGATGAAAAACTGAAAATCAATCAATGAAAAGGACCAAAGCACATGAAGATACATTTAGGGACATGCCAACCAAAACAGATATTTTCCGTCTGTCTGACTTTTTGCGAACGACTTTAGTCTGCCCTTTTTTGAATTGGTTTTTTGATAGGCAAGACTGTCACAAAAGGGAGAAATTTAAGCTATTATTTAAGAGAGGAAATGCTGGGTAAATCTTCATCTTTCATTTTTTTAAAATCTTGAACAGCAAATAATCATTATCGCATCGAATGTTTCTTAAATCACTTTAGAGGAATAAGAAATATAACAATGATTTTTTTGAAAATTTACCAAAACAATTATGAAAGCTTAACTTTTCTTCTTGCAAATAATTTTCAAGAAATACCAAACTGGATGCACTTTAAAACCTAAATTTTTGAAAAGATCAATTAAGATGATGAAGAAAAGCATTGATCTATTTCAATTAATTACTTATGATTAACAGGTATTACACATCTTACATATTCAAACTTTGATCCTGTTAGCACAAAGGTAAAAGTATCCTAATTTTTCATATTTCCCTGTATAACCTTTCTTGCCAAGTGTATTCTAAAGAGTATATAAATAAATCTATAGTTGCTCACATATAAAAAACTGTATAGACATATAATAAACAGAAATGACTTTACACACATTTAATAAGGCTGGTTAGACTGGAAGCAATGATGCTCGTTCAATTTTGGACAATGAAGAGAAGTTGGTTTAGGTGCACTTGGTTTCTGACTGAAAGAGACGATATAAAAACGAAAAAATTAGCCAATGACAACCCTTTGAGACATGAGTCCTGAGGCAACCCTTTGAGACATGCCTCGCCTGAAAACAAACAAGATGGCTCTTTGGGATTATCCTATAATCCTAAGGATCTGCTTTCCTTAATACGAAATTGGTATCTGTCACTTTTCGTTGCTGTGAAATATCGAGAAATTTCAGCTGGTGATTCTACCTAGGTAATTCAAGGCACGTTTCTAGCTTCCAATTGGCGAAAACGAGTTAAAGAGTCAAATCATCATTTACCATTGGAGACATAAAGAGCTTAGTTATTCGTGCAGATTTTCTGTTGAATGGAACTGCACCCTAGTGGAGGGTACATGACGAAGACCAAAATATAATACAACTTAATACATCTTAATCACCTTAATAATTTATATTAATTTATTCAGATGTCACTCGTAAAATAGAAGGCCTTCCAAACTCAGGCAAGAAATTGTACAGGTAGAAATATAATGGATGCGAAGGAAATTTCTAATTTAAAAAATGACTCTGATTTGTGTTCTGTTCTCACGAAGCTAGTGAAAAAATAATTCATGTTTTTAATGTAATTCAAGAACATGAAAAAACCTGATAACAAATTTCAACTGCTAGGGTTTTCTGAAGATTCCTTAACAAAGAATACTATAGCAATCCCGTCCAAAAGTCTTGCTAGTCTCTCATATCCCAATAGTTGGCCATATTCTCAATAGCACCCTTCTCTCTCCCTATCAGAACAGTATAATTTCATATGGCTCCATTTTTGATCATATATTGCTTTCAGATATTTTTGCAATTGAATTCTACATCAAGCATTGCTATTAGGGAAAGAAGATAATGGTCTTTTATATAAAAAACGGACATTTTTCAAACACCAAGCAAGCAACAGGGATTTCCAGTTACTTTCAACCGGGGTTGCATTTAAGTCTCAGTCAATATATTTTGCACCATACAGCACAGAATAATTTGAAAAGATACTATTTTTACTTTAAATTGATACCCACAAGACCTTTATTATAATAATAAAAGCGGGCCTCTGTAAACAAGCATGTCTGGATCTCTTTCTTTATTCCACCCATGCATCTCCATTATGGGAGGCAACGGATATCATTTAAGGAAAATGTCATACACACTGAGCAGTTGAGCAAATGAAAGGCTTAGCAAAAAACCATTCGTCTGACTCAATACCCGTATTTCTTGCAAGCATTTGCCTACCGCATAGACAAATTTTAACAAAGAGGAATAAGCCAACTTGTAACAGATTAAGGGCATTGACGGGTTACATGTTGACGGGTTTTGCCCAAACAATAATGCAAATTTCAGAAGATTGAGTGCTGAAAGTTTTTTGAGTTTGTAGGGAAGAAAACTGTGAGATTCTTCCGAATCAAATCAATGTTATTTTTCTGAATAATAACAGTCTGAGGGTAGCAGGTATATGTTTTGTTTGCAAGTCGCAGGTTAGGATTTTCAATCTCCTTTAAGACACAATATCTGAAAAAATTGAAAAATCGGAAATTTTGAATTTTTTTAAAGGCTTAGTCAGAATTGAAAATTACTTGGCTATAGTACAGTTCAAGTAGGTTTTTCCTACGGAGGTTTTCTCATTGACTTAATATCAAACGTATGTAGCCTAAGCTATTGTGTATATACATGACCGTTATTCTACATGTTGTGAATAAAGTTAAACTGTTCATTTATATGAGACTCATGAATATAAATAGGCTAAGGGTATTGGACCTGTATGGCTATTTGAACTGAGCGAACAAGAAAAGTTTAACAAGAGACAGATAATTTACAAAAATGTGTGTTAAACAAACCATTTAAAAGAAGTAAAAAGAAGATTTAAGGAGTAAAAATAAGATTTGAATGAATGACGTATCTGGATCAAGATTTTTAAAAACGGTGAATTTTCGGTTACGAGTAAAGCTCAATAGTGCAAGGAGCAAATAAAATGAAGGACAGAATGACTTTTCAACGAGACACCTTAAGCAAGAATCATTCGTGTCTTCGTTTTTAATCATGAATATTCGTTTTTAAAATCGGTTCAGTTGGTTTAAGGTCTTGTCCTTAAAACGATTCTATGTTTCTGGTTTATATCGTATCAAATTGAAACAAAACGCTTGTCGATTTTTGAATAAATATATTATAAGTTAGCTATAAATTAAAAATATCAACCTTTTCAAATTGATCTTGGTAAAGGATTTTCATTTCGTGTCTAACTGCATTTAAATTAATCTTTAATAAAAATGCTCGGTTGGCAAAAGCAATATGCAATAAAACTTCTAATTCATAGAGTTTCCCATAACTTTTTCATTTTAAAATGCAGATAAGAGACGCAAAAGAAAGGCCTAAAGGAGAATTCCAATAACTTCAACGCAGGATCAATCATTAATCGATTTGAAAAGTCGAAACCAAACACAAGAACCATTCATACTCGCATGCTGTTTTAAACATAAAAGATAAGAAACGTGCAAATGATAGGTATCCTGGAGAAAGGAGAGAAAAGGAAGATTTGTTTCATATCGACAACATTTGTAATAAAAGAGTACAACGCGAGATTATGCCTTTAATGGGAACTTCATTTTTGTTCTGAGCAAATAAGTTTCTGATACTTTTTAGAATAGGATTTATTACATATTATCTATTCTGGCAAAAGCTTTAAACTGGACGAACATATTTCAAAATTGATCTACAACGAATTTTTCAGGACTCAACCATTATGAAGGGTGAAACGAACTTCTTCTGTCTACACAATTGATAAATAAATTTTTAAACGCACAAAGACCAGTATGGAATGAAAGAAATGTGCATGGCACATATATCGAGAACAAAGGGGCATCTGGTGCAGAATTTGATGCACAAACGATGCTTCTTGGTTCAGGTGCACACCAGAAATACTTCTATTTTGTAAGAATGGCTAATGTGTTTAGTGCAACTGAATGTGATAAATAAGGGTCCGAAAGAACACGATGAAAAATATATACCCAGTTGTGGATCGAAATAGACCAATCAGAAAAACGCAAGCACAAGACCTGATTTTCTGATTTTTCTGATTGGCCTATTTCGATCCACAACTGGGTATTTATTTTGCATCGTGTTCTTTCGGACCCTTATTCTGACATTTTATGCTCTGAAGAGTGTCAAACAAAAAAGCTTTTAGCCAATATGTTGTAACATTTTTGCTTTTTTCAAAGCCATTGTCAAGTCCTGTACAGCCAAAAAATATCTGTGATATAAATAACAGGACTAAGCAAAGCTTGTTTTCAGCCTGGCTTACAAATAAATGAGGAAAAATATTCCAATGTAAGTGCATTTACAATAATATAGTTATAAATATGAAAATACAAGAAAACTATATTGAAGAAAAGATTGGTCCTTAAATTTGTCGATGAAGTGTGATTTACACAAAATTGATAAAATTAAAATTGATGAAATCGATAATAATGATAAAATTTAGGTAAAATGATATATTCCTTAACTCTTTAGGAAGAGAATTACAAACTTTGGTTCCATAAAATTTGAATGTCTTGAAATAAATAGCACCTCTTGACAGTGCCCTCGGAACGAAATATATATTGAGGGAGTAGGGGGTGGGTGGTGGCTGCTTATTGTTTTTCTTCTCATTCAGTACACACTTATAAAGGAAACATACTACAATTTGACAATTATTGGGGGGCTCCTGCCCCCAACCCCCCGGTCCCGACGGGCTTGCTTGATTTGTAGAGGCACCCACTGGTCGGGGAACGTGTATGGAGTTTATGTACGTCTGATGCTCTAGTTGCTAAATCAGATGAATATCATTGATGAACGTAAACGTCAGCAAGTATGTGTTCAGTTTAATTCTCTGGTTTATTGGTAAGCAGTTTAGTTGTATTAAGAGAGGCTTGCTATTATTGGTTCTTCTGTAAACAGAAAATATGACACGAGCACGTCGTTTTTGAAGTTTCATAAGGGTATCCAAATGCTTAGTGCTGAGATTATGGAAAAGAGGTGAACAGTAGTCTGGTGACTTAACACGAGTGAATTAGCAAGGTTAACCAAGCTTTCGCGAGGGAGGTACACTTTCACTCTCCGGATGATTGAGATTCCATATTTCAGCTTTTTGCATTAATCTCTCATATGAACAGAATAATCCAGGTATTCATCCAACGTAAATCTCCGGGAATTTATATGACGCTACATAGTCTATCTTTACACCATCAAGCTTGAGCAGTGCACGGTCTTTTGGACACGATGCTCGACTGCGTTTACTAAATAACGAGGCTTCTGTTTTCCCTGGATGTGGCACTAGTCGATCCTTGGATGAGTAACTACAAATTTCATCAAGATTACTTTGAATATCTGATGAAACTAACAAATGGGACACTAAATTTGATAATTTTTTTGTACCATCTGCAAACATAATAACTTCAGCTGGAAAGTTAGTAGGTAAATCATTTACGGAAATAAGGAACAACAGCGGTCCTAGAATTGATCCTTGGGGGACACCAGTAGCTAAAGTAGTTCTCTTGGATAAAACTCCATTGAAGGTAATAATTTGGTTTCTTTGAGACAAATATGAATAGAGCCATCAATAAATGTTATTACCTGGGTTGAACCGTTTGACTTTGGTTAGTAAGTAGGTGTGGTAAACAGTGTCAAACGCCTTACGCAGATCCAACAAGATAGCTCCAGTTAAAAAAGATTCATTCATGTCATTATGTGTTATATCAATGAGGTTTTTTAGTGCCGTAGTAATGGAATGCTTGAGACGAAAGCCAGATTGAAGTAAGTGCAGTAAGCTTTCATTAATTAGAAATGCGTAAATGTAGTTTAAAGCAATTCTCTCAATTATTTTACTCAAAAAGTGCAGGACGGAGATAGATCGATAGTTGTCAACATTTTCGATGTTACCAGCTCTAAATATAGGCACAACTTTTGCGCTTTTCCAGAGCGAACCCTCTTGTTTTGCAAGAAGACTCAATAACATTTGCAAGGGTCAAAACAAAACGTTGTGATTTTCCAAGGATTTTGACCAGTGTCATTGAGATGTTATCTAAACCTGTTCCTTTGATGGTACGTAGCTTTGAGATAACGTTCACAAAGGAGAAACAGCCAGGAGATCTAGTATCTGCTGTGTTACCTTGCCAACACTGGTGGCTTCAGAAGTTGGCAAGATAGCTGTAAGATTGTGTGCAACGGTACTGAAGAAATCATTGAAGCAATTTGCTATTTCAAGGTTAGAGGAATGTTTTTCCTTCTTCTAGCATATAAAATCAGGTATCGTGGACTTCTTAGATGGAAGGAGCTTCTTTAATGTCTTCCATATCTCTTTAGGGTTGTTACAGTTTTAATTGGTTGAGGTGAAGTATTCACGCTTTAATTCCCTTATAGCTTCAGTTGCTTCAATGCGTGCTTTTTTATAGAATTTTCGAGTGAACTCTGAATTGTTACGATGATAAAGTTGCAAAGCATAATGTTTTTGTCGAATTAGCTGCAGTTTTACTTTCTTTATATTGCCATTTCAATACAATACTCTGTATCATTGAAATTCCACAAGTTGTTATGAAGTTACTGAAGTTATGAAGTTATGAAGTTATGAAGCTAAAGATTTACAGATTATCTTTACCCACTCACTGTTTATACCGTCTGTAGCAAAATTTAGAAAGATTAGACAAAAAATACTTTGTACAACCCGTTCTAATAAATAAAGGAAATTTAAATCTGTTGGACTTTTCATATAGTGAAATACCATGGGTACGAGGCCTCATTTCCCGCTCTAATTCGCAATTTCTCTCACCCGCTCCTACTTCCAGTGACTCTCTAAAGCTCTGGTACCCAGGGTATTAGGGACATATCAAACATAATCGATTCTCTATAAGGTTAGATGAAGACAATTTACTTAGCAGCAATAGATTTAGAATTATGCAAGGAATTCCACTCACGATAAAATTCGCACTGGATAATGAAATACAACGAGAGAAGATATCTCTGGAAAAATGAAGTTTAAAGAAAATTATTCAAAACTTTTTGATAAAGAACTTGTTCAATTCATAAAATAAAAATCTCCTAAAATGATTCAAAGTTATTCATTAAGAACTTATTCAGTTCATAAGATAGAAAACTTTTAGAATGACCTAAAATTTTTGCAAAAAGAGCTTAGTTTATTCATAAAATAAAATTCTTTGAAAATGATTCAAAAATTGCTTAATAAATGGCCTAATTAATTCATAAAAAAATCTTTCACATTCATCATAGTGATTCAAAATATTTTAGACAGAAGGGCTAGTTAATTCATAAAATAATAAGCCCTTAAATGATTCAAAATTATGCTTGAAATTAAATTGCAATTAAAGCTTAAAAAATCATCAAAGTGTCTTAACTCGAAGAGTTGATTGATTTAATGTTCACTATAGTCCGTCACTTAAGAGGGTGTGGGATGTGACACCCCCTTGCAAAAAATTCAATTGCAAAAATTAGGACTTTTTTGCCAGCTAGTGGTACTTAAGCGGTAAATTTCTAAATTCTTCGGCTAATAATGGGTGGCTCGCCTACTTTGGCGGCAAATGGGACTTTGAAACCCCCCTTGGGCAAAAGAGCTAGCGACAGGCCTGGTCATAAACAGCTTTAATGATGTCGGAATTTTGAGGCAAAAAGACAGGCAAGGAAATGGAAAGATTTTGCTGCTGGATTTCAAAATAAACTATCAGATAAAGATAGCACTGACTTTGTGATAAAGTCATTTCTTCTTATACTTTCAGATATAACTTTAGTTTTTATAAACGCTGTTAGCTATAACTTTTATCTTCAGAAGAACAAATGGCAGAAGCCACTTTTGTTCTATTTACTATAAATTTTCCTTCGACATTTGATCCTTATAGCAATCAAATAGCAAAAATTGGTTGTATTAGTAAACATAGAAAAGAAACAAAAAACAAACTTCTGGGTATGTTATTTAAAAAACCATTAATGATAAAAATTATATGAAAAATCAGGCAAAAACTGGAGAAGGTAAGGCGAATGCTTTTTCTTCAGTTTAGGCAAAAACATCTTTCAGGCAACAATTAAAAATCTTCAGTGGATCATTTCTTAACAAAGCCATTTACTGTAAAATTCATTTTTTCAACGCGTAGGTTTAGTTTGAAAATTTTGGCAATAGAAAATGTCAGTTCTTCTGACAAGCAACTTAAAATTTACTTTTATCAAAATTCAATTGATCATTCTAAACTCCAAATTCTTATTTTGAGAAACTCTTGGGTGTTTCATTTTCAATGTTCTCTATTTTCATTCTACTTACCAAAAGTTCTGATTATCAACGTTTGTGTAAAGGAAGTTTTTACTGAGATTGTGAAACAAATTTTTTTGTCTTTGAATACTACAAATACTTTCTTAAAGTTGGTTATATTATCTTATATTCTAAATATTCAAATCTTTACCGCTCCTTTAAAATATATATATATATATATATCATTGGACATGGCTGTAAGTAGAGATGGAAATGGAAGACATGAAGATGAGCTGTTCACGAAGAAAAACAGGTGTTACTGTAAATCAAGTTCGATAGGTCAGGTGTCAACGACTGCTCCTCAGAAAAACAAAAGATCAATTTACCTTTCTTTGGATACCTTCTTCTTTTGATGTGACAGATATATATGTGAAGAGTTTGCTCCTTCTTCCGAAACCAGCAAAGGTAAATTCCTATTGAAAAATTATAAAAATGTTATCAAATATGGGAAAAAAAACGGTTTATGACCAAAATATCTAGTTTTACTTGAGACATTAGCTAGTCTCCCAAGAGAGGGAGGCCAAAGAGATAAAGCTGAAACCTATGAAGCTGTATTTCCATGTCCCATTTGATACAACTGCACACTTATTTTTACCCTATCTTTAACCCTTTACAGTTTGATAATCAAAATATAATCAAAGAGATGTCACCATTCCTTTTTAAATTGGTAATTTAGGTAACATGACACCACAAGCAGGTTTTGGTGTGTAGAAAAAGAGCTACTTCGATTTTTACGCCTAAAAAAATCATCGGGCAACTAACAGGCCTTATGAAGACATTGATAACGATGGGCTTTCTAACAACACTGCTTAGTATCGAATCTCAAAAGGAAATTGATATTATACATTGCTTCAAAGCATCTATTCTATCGTGCCAAATAATCGTTTTCATTAAGCGTGCCTTCTTATGACTAATAAATGTTTACCTTGTTGAATGAGCGGAAATAAACATTCTCATTTGAGAATGTCGGTTATTTCCAATAAGGAATTAATTAGGTAAGCTTCGAAGATTAGCAGCCCTCTTTTGCTCTGATCGTATTTTTAGATCTTGTTTTTTTCCTAAAACTTCTTTTCGATTTTCTGTACAATTTTTTGCCTTACAATCGTTTCAAAGCTTTCTGCAATGCCAGTGGGCAAAGTGTAGTATCTTTTTGACATCGAAAAAGAGACAAACTTTAAGAAAGGGCGTGCATTTGTATTAAAAGTAGTTGATTTGTTATATTTCATAATTTTCGAGAAAAAGTTGCTATACCAAATTATAGCACAATAACAAGAGACCCTGAATTAATGATAGTCTTTTAGTCGATAATGAAATATCGTATTTTTAAAGGGGATGTTTTGTATCAGTCTCCTACAATAGCTTCGACAAATGAAAGCCACTACACTCTTTTGTTTTATATGAATCAATAGATTGAAGTTTAGGCTGGTTTTTCTTAATTTCTTAACCAGGGTGTAAGCAGTGCAATCGCTAGCTATTTTGCTCAAGAGCAGTTTTCAGGCCCTATTAACCAACAAATTGAGGTGTTTGCCTAGAACTTTGACAATTTGCCAAAAAAGCATCACTAGATGGTAAAAAACTTTCCAGGTAACATTTTACAGTCTCAGCTTCGGCTTGTTTTCAATTTGTTAAAAACTTTTGACCAATTTTGAGGCTCGTGTTGTAATAAAACTGTCAGGTGTATTTATCTTCAAAAGCAATTTTGGAAAGGGCTTTCCTCTAACCGAATTGCAATGTTGTAGTAGGAAAGGCTGGTCAAAGACAGATGCGTAGTAACTTCTTGAGAAATCGTTAATGTCTAAAATGATCATTGTAAACCATCTGTGACTAAATCAGAATTTTCCCTCGTTGGGACGAGAGGCAAAATACCACTAGGGAACATATTTGCAATTGTGATCCCGATTAACTGTACGATTATGTACGGATGTTGCTTGTTTTTCATGCCCTGGTGTTATCATTCTATGGGCGTTTTTTAATTTCGACAGTTTTTTGTTATCAAATTAGCTATAAACAATTTTGAATGCATAAGAATAAAAAAGAATTCTCTTGCACATTTTTTAGACGTATCGACACAAAAATCTCAACAGCATTTAACAGTGGTCGACTATTCAAATGTTTTGAACAAAGTTTGCTGACATAGGCAAACCAAAAAGAGCTCGGCATGAAAAGAATATACACCATAGACGCATACCTTGCCTAATCAGCTGGGTGTAAGGAAACTTTCTACGAGACAATGCTAACTTTAGCATGCCATCTGTGAAACTATAGGAAGGTTTCAAAGTTATGCTAAACCTAGCAATTTTATGAACATTTTAACATGACAATCATCCTGTTTTCTTGTCTTATGTGTTTGTTTGATAAACAAAAGCAAATTAATAGTGCCAGACCTTACGAGAATCAACACTGCGGCTCATATAGCAGCATTGTCTTCATGCAAAACAATGTTTTTGGTACAAAAGCCTCAAATTTGATTAATGACGTAAACCAGTAAATCCAAAAATAGTAGTGGCCACGCATTGGCAATACGGTGAATCGGCGAGGCTGAACGCTTCTGTTTGCACGCAACATTAATTAGCATGAATTTTTGTATGCTTTGGATTTGTGTATAATCTGTTTACGTAAACCGCTTTGCGTGTATCTGTTTCGCCGACTTAACCTGCGACGCCCCCCTCAGCCAGTACAAATAGGCCGTGCCACGATTGACCAGGCAACAAACTTACTGTATTGAGAAGCGGAGAGCTGCAACGATGCAAATGTGATCTGGATTTGTTTTAAAACCAAATGTGAGTGAACTTAGTCCACTCCCTGGGTGTCCAAGTGTGAAGTACACCAAATCACGCCAGAATAGCGGAAAAACGTACTTTTGCTTTACACATGCTCGCAAAATAAAGGAAACAAGAAAGAAGGTGATTCATTTATTCGATATTTGTATTGTCAGCACTGAAACCATGCAATTCATGCGGCTGTTTTTGAGAGTGGTTAGTTTGCCTTTTTCCCCTTACGAAAATAATGAATGTTGACATTCTATGCAAACATTCGCTTCTACAAATGGCACATGTTATCTTAACTCTTTATTTTTGCTGCGTTAGAATACCTTGGGCTCAGTCAGATGATATTTAGTTGATCGAATGCTAAATAATGATACCAGATCAGCACATAGACTGCGTAGTTAGGAAAAGCTGACGCAAAGCTTACAACAAAATTCGGAAATAGCTTGCAGTGCACAATTGTTAAACTCTGATCATCTTTTACAACAAAGATTTATAATAAACTCAAAGCTAGGCGTTCTAGATTTCCTCGCATCTCCCTTTTTTGATAAATCGCAAGCAAAGGGGTAGGTACCGAGGGTGTTAGGGTTTATGGCACCTCCATTTCTTCACGAATTCGTCAGTAAATCTTCAGTTGGTTCACAAAATCATTAGTTGCCTACATATTTCGTCATCTATATCTTCGTCAGTAAATTTTACTCTTTATGACCCTCCAGGTCAAAGTTTTGGGCTGATCACAAGTTTGATTTCTAAATGGAAGTATTTTGTAAGAATGAAACCAGTTGCTGCCTTTGTCTATATTCCTTGTATAGCAGCAATAAGGCTTTGCATTCAGCAATAAGGAAGTAGCATTATACTCATAGGAATTTGAAACGTTAATTAAAAGACGCCTCGACAGTACTCTTATAAAAGGATTTCAAAGAGATTATTACATGATTGTTAGACACGCAACGGTCGTTAGGACCTCCTATCCGATTATGGTCACCTGTATTTACTTCTATGGTGCAGATTTTAAGAAGAGTTAAGCGAAAAGCCTGTTCCCACCCATCTTCATAAGAATAATATATGTTAACACCACTGTCAATAAAAAGTTAAGTGTGAAATTAAAATAGCAGTCTACCACGTGTGATCATTAGAAGTATAGAATATATATAAATATATGTTTGGAAATGTGGAATATAGTTATATGACATATAAAAGTTAATGTGTCCCCATTTGGAAAGTTACATTGGAAACGGAGACATACCCTCAATGTGTCCTGTAGTTACAGGTTCACTTGCATACTTGATATGAATTATGTTTCGTTGGATAAAAGTATCAAAAAATTACGTTGAATGATAAAAAAGCTTACAATTCTGGAAAGATCACAACCAATTTGCAAGAAATTAAACTGATTTGTAATAGGTTTGCGCAGTCATAAGTGCTCGATCGTTCTTTTTCGTAAGTTTACATTCAAAAATTTCAAAATGGATTGCCCCCCCCCCCACTTTTTTTGCAAAGCAATAAAGCTTTTTGGCAAAATCTTTAGTTACGTTATGCATTCATTCTTGTCTTGGCCTCGTTATTTTCAATGTCCGTCAGGGGCACTGTAAAGGGCGAATCAGAATGATTGTCTTCTTCTTACATCGTTTTCTCCGAGCAGCGATCAGAAACTGTACCATTAAAATAAGATGTTATGGGGAAAGGGAAACAAAAACAAAAGGAGGGGGATATCAGCTGATCAAAATCTGAAAAGTGCGAATCAGCACGATTGTTTTGACCTACATCGCCCTCAACACCGAGCAGCTACCAGGACCAGGACCTTCAAAATCAAATATTATTGCAAGGGGGTAACAAAAACAAAGGATTGGGTTTTCAGCTGATCCCAATGTACCTTTTTGCGGCTCATGGCCACATAGAGGTATGCGCTCTTTGTCGTCGATGGATTCTGCGTATAACTAACGTGCAGATGTTAAGCCGTCTGGGATTACAGGTAGCGTTTGAGCTTTCGAGAAGGAGTGGTATTGATACAACATTGACGTGATACTAGGCCCACCATGTTAATTGATTAAACTTGGCAGCCAGCTCTAGTTGACTCTATAATTTAACCATTATCAACTTATTTGCGCGTTTCTGTGGCGGCTTCTAAGAAGACTGGCCGGCTTATACTTGCGATGATGTAATGATTCTAGAGGTTTTAGACTTTCATGTTTTGATGACAAAAATTTATATAATAGTTTTAGCATGAAGATAGTTTGCTATTCTGGAATGTGCTGAAATCCAAACAAGAACTTAAGAATTAAGAACTTTCCGCTAAAAAGCGAAAAAAATTGGAAAGGTGATATTTACTGTGAAATTTGCTGTGAAATTAGTTTTTTATAAGGTCAGCTTTTGCTCGCCTTTTACTCTTTGTCAGATTTGCTGTTTATAAATTGTTTTCGCTTGGTCTTCACATGCAATACACTGGTGCTACAGTGGCTATAGACACTTGGCCTGGTAGAAAATTTGTTGACGTAAAAGACCCACAATATTACGAAACTCAATATTGTTTCGAATACTTTGAAAATAACATGGAAGAGCGGAAACCGATTATCAAGTATGATACTACAGTAATGCCATACCACAAAAGACAGGAAAAAGCAATATTATCATATACGGTTACCATGGTAGATACACTTGAATCGATTTTATGGACGTGAATACGTCACCCCAAGAAGCAAAATCTACTGCATTCATAGTAGCATTTTCTCGAGAGCAGGGAATCGCCTTAAAATTTGTCTAGATTTTTCCAGAATTTCATTCAAATCAAATCAGTTCATTCAGTTGACTGAAGTTAAGAGAATCATTGTAAAAATAACGAGATAAATTGTTAGAAATTTCAAAAAAATATGAATATCTACATATTAAAGATGCTGAAAGGGTTTGATTTAACCCAAAAGCAGATGCACAGATTAAACAAAACAGGATCAAGAACAAATCGTTGAGGTAAACTTGATAATGAAAAGCTACAATGTTGCTACAATAACAGAACAATAAATTTTTCAACATATATTTTGTTCAGTAATACCTGAGGTATTAGAATAGGCGTGTAAAGAGGGAATTACTCTTCAGGGAATTACGTGTAAAGAGGGAATATACTACAAAACCTTAGTAAAATGCAACAGAGCATCGCTACGCAACATGCATAAAGCCTTGTCTTCGCAAAAATTGAGTTGGTTTCTACATTGAAGGAATATCTGACTTCCTAAGTTTCCTATAAGCAATTATTGCTACTACCTTTTTCTTATAATTTAGCTGGAATGAATTGACAGTATAAAACTTGAAATATAAATTGAACAAAGTTCCTTTCCGCTGTCAATTGGAAACAAATTTATGAAGACAGTTAGTGATTTACGTAGCATGTCATTTATATGACACTATCCACTATTTGATTTAATTGTTTGATTGAATGTAATTACCGGAGTTTTTCCCAAAATTCTTGGTCTACCAAGGTATTAGAGATTGATCTTGTCCTTTTAATCTTGCCCCTAATCATTGGTTATTGTTTAGTAGAAGCATGAACAGATTTGTCAGGTATTAGACACCAACATAGCATTGTATCCATACATCCAGAGACTATTCTACCGTTTTTAAGTGCGAGAAGTAACTTTATTGAATATATCTTTTCGTATAAATGGTGTGTCTTTAAAAATGTACTGAATATTCAAATGGACTAAAATTCAATAGAATTGTTACCAAACCGAAAACAAAATTAGACACTTACAAATAGCATTGCGGTGTCAGGTCCATAGTGTAGCTTGTACTGAAAGCCATTTTTACTACCATTTTTGTTAGAGCATATTTTTAAGTGCATCTGCAAAGAAAAAAGAATCGTTATAATAAGACTTGACAAAATAAAGTGAGAAGAGTTTTAGCGTTTAAACTTTTTTTCTAACAAAGCGTTGAGACCAGATGATTTTGCTTAAATTCCATTTCTAAGAAACATTTTTTCATTTTTTCAAAGGATACAAATATAATTTTGCGTAAGAATAGGGCAAAAGGTTCTTAACTTTAGAAAGAGCGGCTAATTTGTTTAGAAAACATCTGTTTTCTTAACTCCGTTGACTTTTCATTAGTACGTAATTTTTTGTAAGAAATCGTGAAACGGCCAGTTGCAAATGCATTTATCGAATTTAAAGTCCCAGCGATATTGGTCTGGTACCGTTGCACCATTGGTAAAGGATAGCACGTTGCAGTGGCGGAAATTATGGGGGTTTGGGGGGCTCGGGCCCCCCCAATCAGCGACATCGTCGGAAAATTCGGGCTTTCGTCGGATAATTGAAAACCGTTTAACGTGTCGAAATTACTCCAAAAAATCGTTCTGAAAAGGAATTTTAAGCTAATCTAAGGGGCGTAATTGCCAAAATTTCTTCTCGCTTCGCTCGCAGGTGATCCACGTTTCCTTTTTTACCCACGGGGCCTTTATAACCTCTCTGTTCCCTTTTCGCAAAATTTGAACATAGCATAGCTGATAAAATATTAGCCATTACCAAAAAATCAATCAAACAATATATGATCAAAGCTGCTTGTGAATTGTGTATTTAATTTCAATTCCGTAAAGATCAGCTAAAACTTCTATCGGATTCTTCTGAACAAAAGTTATTTTCAAACGTATTTCTCACTGACGAAAACAAGATAAAATGCATAAAATGAACGTACGACTTGTCAAAAGTGTTATCGGTCTACCTCTTTTATCATCAATTGTCTTAGATGAGATATCAATCTTGATATCAAAAATCATAAATGGATTGTTCTTCTTGCTACTTAATTATGGCGTGGTCAGCAAAGATTTCTAAAGAGTCCCGTCAAAAAATCAACTATTTTTATCAAAATATGCAGTTTCTTTGAAATTATACATGGTCCGTGATGTTATCTTGTCGGAAAATCGTAGGCCTGGGCCCCCCTCAAATGAAAGCCTGAATTTCCGCCACTGGCACGTTGGGCGGGGATCTTCTGAATAAAATAAAAATTGCCGAATTACAAAGGTTTTCTAGCGAAATTGCCTTTGTCCACAATCACTGATGGTATTATTTTCAGCAATGAGCCAAAGTGTAGTATGCTAATCGGTCCCCCATGCAAAAGTGTCCCTTCTGAGGCAGTGTCATTTCAGTGACTGAATGAGAAAGATATGCGTTTCAGTAACCTTCATGAAACGGTAATAACGTTAGAGTGACCAGGTGGTAATGGCGGAAGTGTACAGCAAAGCTTCGAGAAAAGTTCAAGATGCTTATATAGTTCAAGATGACTGTTGAATTTTGAGGACAACCAAGAAATATGTTATTTATAATGCAAAGATTGCTTATATTTCTTGCGGTAGATGATAACGGTATGCCAAAATAGACAACTTCAATTTATACATGAAAATATATATCCAGATGCGGATTTATTTATTATACAACTTTGGGGCAAGAAAGATAAACGGAAGATTTTATTCAATGAAGATGAAAATGTCACATTGCAAGTTTATAAACTTTTACTATTGTTGTTGTGCGATGATGGCATCTGAAATCTTGTCATGCTTTGCAGCTTGCTGTTACATGTTGTGCAGAATACAGTTGCCATCGAATTAGACACTGACAGGTTCATTAATTAACTTGGATAAGAGAAGTAGGATAAGACAATTAAACAATTGTTTCTGGTTGACAACATTCGTTGCATCCCATCACTCACATTCGAATCTCATTTTCACATTATAGCCTTGAAACTTTCGGAAAATAATCTGGTTAAGACTAACAAGATACAATTTAAGGCATCTTTGTGAAAAATGATAGAGATAAGTAGGATATAAACAGCAAAGATGGCAAACAGGAAATGGTGTCTAATTCAGTTTACAACTGATTATCTTTAAATAATCTAATTCTTAAGAACTTCATCGGTGACCTTTAACTGTTTTGAAACTTCCGATAAAATTTTTCATCATCATCTTTGGTTTAAAGTTGTTTACCTTTTGATAAGCTGTGATAAACAGAAAGAATTTGCACATCAATAATCATAAAGCTGCAAATATTTCTTAAGGAAAATCGCAGAGTAAAAAGGAAATGCAATAAAATCTAACGGATCACAAACTTTTTAATTGAAGGCATAGTGTTACACCACTAATAATTTACTTCTACAATTTTCAGTTTTGACCAGATAACTTGAAGGACCAGAGCGCAAATTCAGTTACATCGATAGCAAAATGACTGGCAAATGGCAAAAGATATGGCAAGCAAAATAACTGGGTGTTGCTAATGGATGATTGTTTTTGTCTGGTTCATAAACTTGAGAGCAACAACCAGCCTACAGTGATTTCAAAAGAAAATACTTTGTGCATGTGTGGCCATGCATCTGGCAAATTCTAGCATATTTGGCTGACTTTGCACATTTAGTTTTCTCGACTCTGCCATACACTGTAATTAAAACAGAGCTCTTTGTCAAATAGATGTACTTTTTAACATACAAATAATATAAACTTGATTCCTGAGAAGCTAGTTCCTGAGAAACATAATTCCACCTACTGGGTTTGAAAATGAATAAATTTTTACTTTCAGTATGACATCCTCTATTTACATTGCAAGTAAAGGTAAAAATGTACAACATTCAGGGTTATAACAGGAGAAAAAAGCCAGAAAGGAGCTGGAGGGAAAGTTACCAATAATTTTATTGCAGATAAGCCCCTCTTGAGGCTTTTAGAATGCTTCACTTTACATTTAAATAACAATATTTTCAAAATATATATTTTGCACTTTGGATTACTTTGATACCAGCAATCCAAGCCATATTTTGATAGCTGCTACATCAGGTCATAATTTATATACTTTTAAAAAATTTTGGTGTAGACTTCAGTTCCGTTGGAACAAAATTCATATTGGGGGTGGGGGGGGTCGCTTCCCATTGTTTTCTTTCTCATTCAGTACATTGTTTTAAAGGATACATACCAAAGTTTGACATTTATTGGGGGGGGGGGAGCTCCAGGGCCTGGACTTTATTGGGATTTTATTCAAGCAGCAACTCATGGTTTGCTTTTGTAATTATGCTACCATAGAAAACTTTTGTTCAATTTCAGATATCATAATGTACAGTTATTCCTTAAAATTGCAGAGTACTTCTCAGATATTCAAGAATTCAATCACAGGTAAACTAGTGGACAATAATCTAGTATTTCCCTGATAAAAAAATTACAAATTTTCTACTGCAAATTAGTTCAGTTCTTGTAATATAAAATATCCTAAACAGATATGACTTAAATATGCATAATAACAATGATACTATAAAAAATCTAGCTATTATTATGAAATACAAATAAGAGAGAATCTGGTCCTTTTCTGGTCATCATTTTTGTTATTTTTGTTCTGTAGTAGAAGCATATACTGATACTGATCAACTGCTTGAAAAATGAAATAATTCTGTATAGAAATGAATCTGGATAGAAATAATTGTATACAAAGAAAGCTTTGAATTTATTTACCAGTGAAATGTTGCAAGGTAGGTTAATTTTTCGTACATTTCTTTACAAATTAGACTACACTCTTTTTTTATAAGAACCAGTAAATCTAAGTTCAGGCTGACTGTTCTTAATTCTTTCGAAAATCTGCCACTGGATTGTTCTTAATTTGTTCTTAAATAAGCAGTGCTATTGCTAGCTTTTTTGCTCTGAGGAGGTGTTCAGGCCTCATTTGCCAACAAAGTGAGTGAGACAGCCTTAATTTGCTGACAAATTTGAATATTCACCAAAAAAGCACTCACATATCGCTAAAAATCCAAAGCGAATATTCGGTTACAAGCGAATAGTTCGAATAGTACGATTATTCGGTTACAAACGAATAGTTCGAATAGTATGATTATTCGGTTAGAAACGAATAGTGCGAGTAACCTCACTGTTGGAGGTCCACAATGGTTGTTTGAATAGCCGTGAGTCATCGAATAGCTGTGACTGATCGAATAACCATGACCGATTGAATAACCATGACTGATCGAATAGCAATTGCCAACGAATAGTACTGATAGCAAGGATTGTTGTAAAGGAGAAAGGCAACTTCCTATCTTCAATCTTAGATTGAGTTTCATGGATACGGGCCTTCTTCAAAAATCACAAACCCAAGAAATAGTTACAAAGCCAATAAAGCAAGATTGGAAGGGGGCAGGGGGAGTGGAGCGTGGGTTGCGGGTAGGGGTCATGGGGCTTTTCCTTGGGAAATTTTTGTGCTACAGTGCCTCCAATGAAGGGGAGGCCGGGGGGCTATGGCCCTCCCCTTTTCATAAAATCTTTTGTTTTGAGTGTTGAATTTTCTTTTGCCCTCCCTCCCCCTCCACTTCCCAACCTGTGTTGAAGCCCGTGCTAAAAAGCTTTTCACTTTTAAAAATGTTGGACAATGACCCTTTTTGAAAACATACGACTTTGGTTTCTCGTTAATTTGATACTGACTTTCTGGACATTAGAGGCAACTAATGCTAGGGAAGGTTCGAGAAAACATTTATTTTTGACAAAAAATCGTTTTAAAAATTGCTTTGCAGCACACCCTTTGAAGTTACGTAAAACACAGGAAATATCAATAGGAAAACAAAAAAATTAATGGTTCTGACTTATCAAATAGTAATGACTGATTAGCTATATTCACAGGTTGGTTAAATTACAAGTAAATTTTCAGATTGCAGCTTTTACCACTGCCCTGTCACACCCATTTTACCATACCCATATTCGCCAAATAACCGAATATTCGTTAAATTTTAAACCGAATAACCGAATTGGAATATCCGAAGGTTTGGACAGCCCTAGTATGTAATGAAGCTTTTCTAGAAGAACCATTTATATTTTTATCTTCTTTAATACTTTTTTATTTGGCCTAATCCAATAAAACATGTCCACCCATAGGCACGCGCTGAATGTTGCTCCTCTGATAGGTATCTGAAGTCATTTAGCCTATGACATAGTATGTTTTGCAGTTATTTATTCAAAAGAGATTTCTACGTGAAACTGAAAAGAGCACAATTCGAATGGACAGCAAAACAAATCATGTTACCTCTCCAAAGACAATTAATTTGAATCTATCCTCCAATTTAAGCAATGGAAGGGAATAAAAAACTCTCTTTGCCGAACATCATGTCCTTATTCGTGGTACCTTCGTTGTTATTGATCGTAATTCACACTCACAGGTTTTCCTCAATGCTGGCGCCATCTTTGTTTTTCGCGCCAAAACAAAATTGAAAACGAGATTCCTGCTTTGAATGCAGGTCAGCATTTTTTATAAACACGCCAAAGGTTCGTATATATGGAAGCACAGGTTTTGCACCGTCTGCAAGCATTGCTGCAAATTAGAATGCTCTAATGGGGAATCGATTCCTTTTTTATTCTGAAGAGCTCCAAATTTCTCTCTGACCTTATTATAGCTACGATTGTAAAATTTTTTTTTCCGGAAAAAAAAACAACGTCATTTTTCGGGAAAAAGAGCTGGATATCTGTTACCATCATTGGGATTTTTTTTAAAGGATGTTTTGGTTATAAGCTGTTTAAAACGATTTTCCGTAATAGCAGTTTCCACTAGGAGCCTTTCAATCAGTTTTCGACAGCTGGTCTTCAATAATATCGTTAAAAATAACATTTTCTAACCGTGTCCAATTTGATCAAAAATACACCAAATACATAAACAAGGAGGTTTCTTTTACACTGCACATTTTTTCAACATTAAATGCAGAATATCAAAAGCGAAAGTTTGACGATCAAACAGATAGAGAAAAGCGTTTTCCCACTTTTGCATTTTATAAATGACAGAACTTCTTTCCAGTGATGTTTTTTTGCAGTATATTGGCGAAGTGTGAATTTAATTTATTTAAAAATTGGCGATCGTTTGATTTTGTCTTCCAGATGTTTGTTTTAGAAAGTTGAAACATCATATTAAAGACTAAGAATTTTTATATCATTCTAACTCATAGTGGGGGGGAGTTGTTGACGTCTTATGTTAGGAAGCTGATGAATGATGAAAAGTTTAAGATCAATAGGTAAAGTTTCTCTTAAGTGTGAAACTGTTGATGTTATTCAAACTGCTCTGCCACAGGACTAGGGAGGAGGGAGGTTGGGAGCCTTATGCTTTCTCGATAAGTTTCTAGTTTTGCTTAATACATTACAAAAAAGCTTGTTTTGGACCCCTTTACATGTTTAAATCCACATATATCTGTTCAGCCCCCGCCCATAGTCCGTAATATTCTCCACGGCCCCTTGCCTGAAACAGATTATGATGTCTTCAAATATGAATGTAGTTATAAACGTCTTTCATTGTCAATATTATTAATGCTGCTATGTTATAACTATAAACAAATCTTTGCGCTATATTTACATTAATAAGCAACACTTTCAATAAAATGATGTGTTCATGGTAAAATATTTTGATTTTTACGAAACTTGTCTTTGTTTACTAACATTTTATTTTTGGTTGACTTTGAATGCGTGGGTATATCCATAAATATTCAATTCATAAAAAATCAACAACGTAATAACCTTTTTATATAAGAATTCGACCTGCATACAAGAAAGTTATTTAAATTGTCATTACATACAATCAAAAAATTCCTTTTTGATCAAAGCTATTAAACAAAGCAGAAAATTATTAAAAATTTTCAATATACACACTGAGTAAACAATCATGAGTCGTGTAACAAAAGGAATGATTTTTCTTAAAGTACAAATTTAATTTGAATTCAACTAACTCAAGTAGCATTAAACAGTCAACCATCAACATTTTCACTTCTACTGTAAGGAATGATAGTGGCAGACTTGGTGTTAGGATGTAAACAATACCGAAGCATCAGTAAAAGGTTGGTAGTAGCAGGTTCAATTCAATGTCTGAGATAGTCGATAAAATTACAATTTAATCGTGTAAGATATAATGGATGTCAAATTCATCAACATAATGTACCCTAAAAAAGACCCAGACTGTTTTACACAAAGAAAAAAAGTGAGTTTATCTGAAACTTGTGACAAATAGTAATTGTTTCTTAGACATATTAGCTTGCCTTCATATAATGTCAACGATGTTATTGAAAATACTTCCGAGCCTAGCTTAGTTTGAGAACCCCCTGTGCGACGTTGAAGATATCTGAGTGTATAATAACAAGGGCCAGAATTGTTTCGAAGGGGCTTGAAATTCAGCAACTTTGTATTAGATGCAGCTTGCACTGCTTCAGTACAAGAAAGGCATTCCTAATACTGCTTTAATAAGCGTTAATATATAGACAATGGTTGAATAGGAACAGAGGAGAGTACATATGCCTCTAATTCTAGGCATAACAGGAGCACTATTTCCTGCTCTGCCATAGTTATAACGTAGATAGATGTGATCTCCTCAACAGTGTAAATGCTATATTGTTGCTTCATGGTCTGATGGATCTTTCAAATGAAGATGTGCTAAATATCATCCTCTATGGCCATGGAGAAATACCACTTGAATCAAATTCGAAAATTCCCGCTGCAACGCAAAGATATGCCCAGGCCTCTAAACGTTTTGAACAAATTGGTGATACAAACAGCATGTTTCCGCTCTCCTCTCTCTTGAAATAGTTTATTTTTATTCTTTCTCGTTCATTTTGCATCCTCTAATTGTTGTTAATTTAGTTTTATATGTTGATTGTAAATTTTCACAGGGGTGCTTGATATTCCCATGCTCCTTATGGTATCGTCTTGTAAAGTTGTGTATGTTTGTAAAGATTTTGAGAGAATATATAAAAAGATGTAGGTTGAAAATCTGCAACAGTTTTGGGGTCTAAATTTTTAGGTTTACTTAAACATTATGCGGTCTACATGTTTGAGCCTAAATTTTATGTGGCTGTTAACAGTGCTGTAGACTTTTCTAAAGTCTGTTTTGGTTAAATCTGTGAGGCATTCGAGGGCAAATCTAAACTGCGAAGGAGATAATAGAGAGCGAAGGAAAAATTTGCAAACTGTACTGTAAACGGAACTGACTATTATGCAGCGCTATTTAGCCTCTTTTTCAAACTAATTCAGAAAATAAGCATCTTCCTTAAAATCAGACTTCAAAGAAAAGATATTCAGGTTATTAGCACCCTAAGATGCCACCTGTGTCAACGATGATATCTTCAATTTATATCTTTTCGGGGAGCATAGCTTTAGACCCCCTTGTCATGTCTTCGCATCTACACTCATTTTTTTATAAGAAACTTGCTATAAGAAACGAATACTGGACAGTCAGAAAAAGTCAAGAAACTTCAGTACTCGAAGCAAAAATATAAGAAACCATTAAATCGTGATAAAACTGAGAACAACGAAATTTTGTAAAATCCAAGAACATAATTGCCCTGTTGGCCTAGAATTTAAGACACAATGGATAAAAATATACTTCCCACATCTAAGTACAGCATCAGAACGGAAAAGAATTTCTTGACGTGATAAAAAGGTCACGAACATTTCATAACATCATTCATGACATCAGAATTAAGAAACTCTTAAGAAACAATAAGTATTGAAATTTCCAGAACGTTAAGAACCTGGAGTACTCAGCATCGACCTTAGTTTCTTATAAAAAATGAGTGTATTTGATCTTTCTTTCTTTGTCCTTTACCATTTGGTGTATATTCCCCAACAAAACTAAAACTATTCTGTATACCATTAAACATGGTTTCTTAACTGTAATTGTCAATTTTACCTATAAGATAATACCAATGTAAAAATTGAGAGGTCGAACCATAACTTTACTGCAATGAACAACTGAGAAGGCTGTTTATAGCGTAGCAAATTCAAACGTTTTGGTCCAGATTCGATCTTGCTTGTTTAAAATGTATAAGTTACTAGAAAACACACATGCACCAAGAAAGAGCTATTCAAAAGCACTTTATACAGATTTCTATTTGGAAAATCTTTGTTGCAAATCATTTTTGCTACACCCCATATCACACCTATTACTCGGCAACTTCTTGCGGCCAAGGTGTGTACAACTAGTTCGATGTTATTTTCGAAACAGCCTCTCCACAGTCATTTAATTACAAACGAAACAGAAATCTTAAAGCTACAGGCTTTTTTATGAGAACAACCCTTGTAAGAAACATCAGGCTGACATTTGCCCAAAAAATGAGAACAATATACGAGAAAAGGCCGGCTGGAAACACAAGAAAAAATATGATAGCAAAAATTGAAAAATGAAAGGATAGCAACAGAAAAAAGTAAAGCAATAAGTAAAATAGCATTAATTATTTTATGCACAAGATATTCCATTGAAAAAATAAGGAACAAATCAAGAAACACGTTAGGCTGAATTAATACGAAAGAATAAAAAACACCAGGCTGAAACTGGAGCCAAGTTTTTTAAAAGCGTGTAGTTAGGAACAGGGGCCCTAATGATAAGTAAGCGTTGGTATGACAAGTGCTGAAGGTTTAAAAAGGATTTTGTACTGCCGGGAGTTTTGTATAAATAACATTGGAGAGATACAAGATTGCAGTGACAGATGTGGTGACATTCCAGGAAGTGTCTCTTACGTATTTACCGGTCTGATGAGTGAAAAATAGAATTTCATATTTTCTTGCCTGATTAAACTCTGGAAAAGACAGTAACGCAGTTTTTATTGTAATACCCATTCGCCCTTTTTGCAGCGTTGGATAAATTGAAAATAACTTCAAGAATACAGCATGACGAGCACTCGACGAAGCAAAAAGTTTAATAGAGAGTTTATTGCAGTCAATTTGGTGTTCTTGGGTGCACAACTGGTATATGTTAGTTAAAAGTAAGTGATTCAAGTTCAAAGTTTGTTTCATTTTGGTGGGTGCATAGCTTTGTTAACTCAGTCCTGTGGCCATTGCCCCAGGGGTCCTATGGAAGTGGAGGGGGGTCATGTGGCCATTGCCCCCACCTTTTTGCAAAGCAAGTAGGTTTAATGCTGCAGTAAAAGGGTAAATAAGCCTTGGCCTACTACTTTTCTAGCCTTGCCCTTCCTCCCCACTTTCAAATTCGTGGCGTGGGCCCTGAAACTGATATGATTTTGCAAACATCCAGTATTTTCAGTACTACGCATAAGGAAAAATGTGCAGGGAAAGCTACTAGGTTGAAAAATTTCTGAGATTAACCCAGGCCCGTAGCCAAGCCTTTGGCGTAGGGGTTGCAAATGCAGGCAAAGTTTAAAGTGAAGTTTGGTGTAGGGAGAGGAGGGGGTGCAGAGAGTTAGTGAAAACAAAGAAGCAATAAAGTTGTAAAATGTCTTCAGAAATTAAACAATTTTCATCCTCTTAATTTCTATTCAGTTAGAAAAATTTTTAATGTAAGCATTCGAGAGAAGATTTGCACACTGCTTGGAGAAAAACACCAAGCTCCTCGAATGTTTTCTCCAGAAGAGAAATATTGACGCTGCATATTTATATAGAGGTATCAGGGTCTCGAAATAAAAGCCCCAAGTGAACAATTTTCCTTCCGCCAAACTTATCTTGACTTAAATTGTCATGACAATCCAATAAAAACGCCAAACTTATCTTGACTTAAATTGTCATGACAATCCAATAAAAACGACGAAAAAGCGCATTAAAAAAAATTTAGACAAATTCTCCGGGTGGCAAACAATTGGTGTCCTCTTGCTCCAGGGGTGGCATTGCCACCCCATGCCACCCCCAGGCTACTGGCCTGGATTAACATTCATATAAGAAAGAGTTTGTTTACCAGCTCACAGGAGAAATGAATCAGACAAGAGCTTAATTTCAGTCTAAAAGAAAAATGGGAAATAAGTTTACCCTGGATACTTAAGCCTCAGCGAAAGGGTGGGTCGAACTGTTGAAGATCTTTGTGCTTTTGGTTGACCTCTTTATTCATCTCTTTATTTGAGCTTATTTAAACTCAAAGAGACCTCGCCAAATTTATGCAGAAGCTGCATGCCTGCAAGAGACTATAAGCAGCAATGTGTCAAAAATTTCTTTAGAGCCAAACACATTGTTTAGGTATCTAAGGATCCCGTGCCTTGTAGTGAAGAGAAGCAAAATTTACACCAAATTAATTTCTTACTCCGAGAAAAAACATAAACAAATGCATTCCGTCAATTAAAATAAAAAACCTCCCTCAGAAGACGTTGCCACATCCCTGATCAGATCAGGTCTTGAGGCTACATTCCCCCATCACAAGAAGCGACGTTGCGCCGTTGCTGCATCGGCACAAGCTGCTTTACCTAACCCATACAAAAAATCTAACTTCTGATATATTTATAGACTCAAGTACAAGCAGCTTAAAGTTCTGGAAAGGGACAAGAAAGGTTCACTTTTCCCCACCATAGAGCCGATGCACCAGTCCTACCTACATACCTAAAATATGAGAGGGGAAGAGAATACATTATTCATACATATATTAGATTAAATACACCCATCTAAGTAAGACAAATTACAAATTCGCTCATGGTTTTCTATCACCACTGCTATGTGGTTTCAGAAGGAATTATAGCACCCAACATACATTTCTCAGACTCATAGAAAATTGCAAAAAAGCTCTAGATACTAAACAAACAGCCAGTGCACTATTGATGGATCTGGCAAAAGCATTTGACTGTCTGAATCATGACCTGATGATTGCTAAACTCAATGCTTATGGTTTCAGTAGAAGCGCCTTGAATTTCACATTATCGTACCTTAGCCAGAGGAAACAAAGAATCAAAATAAACGGCTCTTTCAGTGAATGGAAAACCACGAGTGTAGGTGTGCCACAAGGATCAGTTTTGGGACCTCTCTTGCTCAATATATACATAAGTGACATGTTTATGTTTATATCAAATAGCCAAATATGCAATTATGCTGATGATACAACGCTATATGTCATCCACCAGGACATTAAGCAGGCTACTAAAATACTAGAACAAGATGTAGTTATTTTGAGAGAATGGTTTCAAAATAATTATATGAAAATGAATGGGGACAAATGCCATTTTATAAATTTTGGTAAAGGCAGCAATGACACATCTCTGAAAATAGATAAAACGATAATTAAACCAAGTAAAAAACAAAAACTTCTTGGAATAATCTTAGAAACATATCCCGAATATCGCTATCAAAACCAAAATCAAATTGTTATGGTATAGAAAGTACAACCTTTATGGGATCCAAGCTCTGGCAAGAGCTTACAAATGACGTTAAAACATCTTCTAGTTTCGCAATATTTAAGAAAAAGATTAAAACTTGAAAAGATACAAAATGCAACTGCAGACTATGCAACCCTTACGTTGCGCAGATTGGATTCTTGAAATAGTCATCGAATAATTGTATTTTTTTATTTAATGAGTCACCCTTTTAATTTTGTACATTTCCTATATCATTTTATCCATTCATTGTAATTAATTTAAGATTTGTAAATGTAGTATAAATAGTAGGCTTTAATTAGCTGTTATATTAGCTAAAAAAATTTGCTTCGCCTACTGTAAATAATTTTATAATAATTATAATAATAATAATAATAATTAAAGGGATCCACACTACAGAATTCCTTCTTCTCTATTATTTCCAATGGCATCAAAGAAACACATAAGGACTTTAATACCAAACTGAAGCATGACAATTGACACCCAAATGACAATAATACAAATAAGCTAAAATAAGAGCCCCTAGCAAAATCAAATTTTACAACATCCCTCGTGAAATTAACTCGATAAAATTTCATTTGATCAACATTAAATTGGGTTGGCAACACATTTTTCTTATCCACGGCACACAGCAAAAAATGTTTCCTGAAATATTATGGAGTGAAGCATTTTTTCTATGAACCCATTTTCCATTAAGTGTCTTTTTTCAACCACTAATTGCCCACGAATTGTCTTTGTGACTCACTGACATCACAATGTAACTTTTTAGCCCCTTAACAGAACCTGCAATAGGATGGACCTGGAAAAGGTTTTAAAATAATAATTCATCTATATAGACTGCCTTCTCATTTGAAGTATCAACATCAAATGTTAATTATGTAGGGTGCAAAATCTTTTTTGAGTAAGTAACTCCCCTTAACCAGAATGCACATTATCCTTATTATTTTGTCCTTAGCATAGCAGATGTTACTCAATCTAAATTTCATGTGTTTATCCTTGTCGGTTCTTCAATAACTTTTGTTTTAATCTCTATTGGTCTATGTTCATTCTATAGAAAATATCCAAAAACATGATTTATCTTTTAACGGCATTTGACATGCATAAATACAGCGAATCAAAAAATAACTTAGGCCAAATTGATCAGAGCACGGGCGCAAAAAGGAATTGGAAACTGCTCACGTGAAACCACTGCGCGCTGCTCAAGGATTTCACCGATTTGCAGAAAGGTGGAAATTGTTCCCGTCTTTTTCTCTGTGCGCAATTTGACTGGTCAATCGCTCGTGGTCGAGTGGCTGTAAGCCACCTTTACCTGTGTCAAATGCCTTTAAGTAACGTTGCAGAAAAAACGCCTTTTAAATTTCAACTTGCCCCAATAATTCGCCCTTATTAACTTTTTTAAACCTTTATAGCGACTGCTGCCAGCCAAAAAACATATTATGTCGACGACATCCATCCAGGCTTCCAAAAAAAAGTTTTTTTGAGTAGGTTTCTACTGTACGCCATCTTGTTCATCTCAGCAGACGATATCCATATCCTATCGTTCTGATTCATGTTATTGTTATTCCACGTGCCAGTTATGCTTCTACACTTGCCTTGTTCATAGACTATGCCTTGTTGAACCCAATACAACTTGAAATTGTAAAAATCGCAATTTCATGCAATATTTTCGCGAGACTGTCTGTGACCAGTCTGCAAATTCAAAACTCTCTCCAGATGCCATTTTGAAGTTGAACAATTTTCTTCTTTAGTCAAGTTTTTTGCTAGCATATTTTGGCATACCGTAAATTTTCGAATTGTCATGCCAAATTGCATACCGCTCGAAAATCCCCCCTGGAATAAGCCACCCTCGAATAACCCCCATCAAAAAATGCTAAAAATAAATAAGCTCCCAGAGGGCTAATTCGAGGATTTGCGCAATATTGAAAACGCCTGGCCTAGGTATTGCCATGCGTATCGTATTTTTGGCGCCAGAATCTATATTTTCAGATAAGGTCCTTTTGATCGTCTGCTAGATATTCTTGGTTTTTGGTAGCTCAATTATCCTTTATTAATAGAAACAAGAAATGACAAAGGAAAGTAGCCTATCAGCTATATGCTTGGCGGCCCACCTGATTTCGGCTTCTAATGCTTGCAACAACAAAAACCTTTTGCCCTTTGCTTTTTTGTCTATAGGAGCAAGCAGCAATACAAATAATTTCCAAAAGAGTTATTGCAATCAATATTCATGTCTTGTAAGATATGGCGCGCATTGATGGGCTTCAATTTCTGCTCTTTTGATCAGCAGAATTGCGGTTTGTATTTAGTATTTACAAGCAACTAAAAAAATGATGATCGCCGCAATATTGACAAGAATTTAAGGAAGTACAGGATTAATTAGTTATAATTGACGAATGATACGTAAACAAAGATGCAATTGTCAGCCTGAATCGACAGTCACATAATAAATACGGAAAGAAAAGCTAATTAGAAATGGAGGGTATTTAGGTGGGAGTTATTGTGCATAAAAAATTTAAATTAAGCAAAGACGTAACACGACACCAAGGTTGAATGACTTGCTTCACGTACGTCGTAAGCTGAAGGTCAGTTGATTCTGAACCGAGACCAGCTGGTATTTTCTACTGACTGATTCCTTTGAATCTCCTTCCAGAAACGTTCAGGTATGTTTCTCAGTTAAACTAGAAGACCTTGTAAACATTTGATTTATATGTCTGAAACGTACAGAAAGAATGCAGTTCTAGGCATATTCAGAAATTTAGAAAAATATTGGGAAATTCATGTTTCGTTGCAGAGAATTTTCTGACAAAATAGCTCTTATCAAAGTTGTTAATTGTTTGTTATCATAAATTCACTTCCCTACTGTCAAGTTTAAGATAGAATTGTTAAGATATAAATGTCGCTTCAGGGTTTTCTTTAACGTAGCTGATCAGAAATTTACTGGAAAAATCATAAAAGAAACGTGAAGCACCATGCCCAAAACCCTCCTTATCATCATTGTTTCTGAAGGAGGTTTGCAAAATTTAAGGAAATTGTTCTTGCAAAGAAGAACGTGAACTCTCTTGACTGTGATGAGAAATCATTTGTTATAAGGTCAAGCACAGCCCTCGTATTTTATCGTAAACTCAAGACTGTTACCTGGTAAAGGTTACAAAAGTTCAGTATCAAACCTAAAAGATCAAGTTGATAAAAGGGATTTATGTGTGATAACCTTTCGAATGATGGTCGGTGGTTGGTTTTAAATTCATGGAGCTCTTTCTGTGTTACCTGTTCATAAGGTCGTCAATGTACTTTTATATCAATAGCAAACTTGTATAACATAGAGATCACCATGTGTTCTTCCATTTTTACCAAAAATGATTATTATAATACAGCTCTTTAATTAATATGATGTGAGCTACAAGGAATGGTATGGAAATGCTCCAAATTCTCGTCACTGCAAAATACCGATCGTTTAGGCCTCAACAGTAGAAAGTTTGTTCAGTTCTATTTTTGAAGAGTTAGCTTTTCCTTTATCTTGAAAAAAAGGCTCTGACTTTGCCAAACAAACATTTCTTTACAATATGTTAAAACAAAAGGAGCTCCCACCCGAAACCGTTCGTAATCAATAATAATAGATAATAGTTTTGCGATCATTTTGGTTGTCCTTTATTATTTTGAGATTTTCATTTTATGATTTTAATTATTTTCTTCCCATTTAAACCGTTTTCTCGTCACTCTACAAAATTGTAATTACTCATTCGCTATCTGATTTTTTTAGCTTGTGATCTGTATGATTAAACGATGACAAGTTATTATTTGATTTTATTCCATTTTATCATTCTGTATATTTCCAATTATTTTGATTTTTCTCTGATATCATTTTGTAGTTTTACAAATGTGCAATAATCCAAGCCAGACCTTCAACCCCTCTCTCTTATCTATGTTGGTGTGCTACTAAGGATTACGTTTAAAAACTTCAAATCGTTGTATTTTTTCGAGTTTCAATAGATTTACAACAATGTAATTCTCATAATTACTGCCACGTCCAGATTATATATAAAATACAACTTATAGCCAAAGCAATTGCTCATTCAGGGTTATCTGTGAAGTCTAGCTTAGCTTTTTATTTCAAATAATTTGGAAAACAATTTGGAATCTTAGAATTTTGTGTGTCTTTACATACTAAGAGTCTGTCCTTTAAAAATTTTTTAACTAAAGTTAAAAGTGCAATACTGCAAGCTTTGCTCAATATCTGAAATGTTATGGGGAGAAAATTATGTAACGGGATGAGAAGCAAGAATATTAGCTAACCAACAGAGATAACAAGTAAATACTAACTTCTAAAAGTCAAGTTTCAAAGTAACAAATGGAACCTCAGGTGATTTTACACAGTGGCGGTTTTAGGGACTGCGATGTCCTTTAGGCTACACTAAGCGCAGGGCCTGGGGCCGTGGCCTCCCTGACCCCCTTAAAACCCGCCACTGGATATACAAGGCAGTTCAACTTGACATTGTGTCTAAATGAAAAATGCAATTTCTATAAGTTACTAAAAGTGAATATTTGCCATTGATAAGAGCCAATGAAGCTTAGGATTAATTCCCGTAAATTTCCCGAGAGCTGACATAATTCAGAAGGATTGAGTAAAAATAAATTTAGATTACCTCGAATCAATCATGGTTTAATTAAAAGTCTGACGGATCTTGTATCCACGGGTATCTTTTTGTGGACGACTTTTGACATTAAATGCTGTACTTTATTTTTGCGGCTTTTAGCTCGGTGATACGATTTCCAATATGAATTAGCAGGTAAGACTTATAATAAAACAAGCGAATGGAAATAAAATGTTAAAGCTACATTAAAAGTAATTAGATTTTACGATATCTTGAATATTTTATATCTTTACCTGTAGAAGAGTTATGCTTAAAATATCGCAATATCTTCATACTTTTCATGCAGAAATCGTTCTTATACGTTGAATCACATAGGCGCCGACTACGTGGGGGCTCGGGGACTCGAGCCTCCCCTGGGAATTGCTTTTGGGGGGGGGGGTGCTCAGCCCTCCCTGGAATTTCGTTTGAAATCAGTCACTGGGCTGAAAATATAGATGTCTCAAAAATGTAAAATTTATCTATTGTTTAATTAAGAATAATTTGAATCGAATAAATTTAGTCTAAACGCTATGAAAGCGACAGGGAATATCTCTACCTCTTAACTTTTTTTAATTTTTTTTAATTTAAATTTTGAGCCCCCCCCCCCCCTGGAAAAATAAAAGTCGGCGCCTATGTTGAATCATATCAGTTCTCAACCAATGATTCTTCATTAAAATCGATGCTTTGGCGTTAGAAGTCTTTGGCTTCAAAAAGTACAGATTAACGGTCCTTTTTCTCTTATAAATCCCGAGAAAAGCGGGAATATGATGCACATCCTTTTTCTCCAAAGAAAAAGTGAAAGATTGATGAACCCTATTCTTAATTATTTTAGCAACAAACCTTGAGGTTATACTTGTTCCATTTTCATCGCCTAATCTCTAGTTCTTAGGCCTTATCTCTAGTGCTTGGCCAGGGGCGGAGACTTGGTCAAATATTGGGGGGGGGGCAAGCCTATTTTTTTAATAAGATGACGTCAAATTTCCCATTGTTTTAAAACAAAAGACCATTGTCCTCTAAAGTATTGGGGGGCGGTGGCCCCCTTCGCCCCCCCAAATGTCCGCCACTGTGCTTGGCTATATCTATTTGGTTTCTCGTCTACACGAAAACGATGTTTTTTCAAAATATTGTATTTTTAAAAAAATTCAAAACATTTCATCTTTGTCCTGTAAACAGAAGGCAAAACGTGAAGAAATATTAGCCTTTTCACTTGGATTCTATTTGTGCAGAGGAGGCCTTTGTATTCGTGTTTTCTCAGAGACGCCCCTAGCAGGGTGATGGGGGGGGGGGAGTGGATCATTTATGTCTTCGTCTGTAAATCCTTACTACAAATGACCCTCCACCCCTCCCCCAGTTAAAAAGATCAAGCTATGCCACTTTGTATCCTGCTTCTAAAAGGATCATCATTTGGGTGCCAAAGCCTCTCTGAAAAAGTAGGACGGTGAAAGCGTCGATAAGTGGAACGCTTATCACTGATCGACTCACACTTTCCCTGAAGTTCTGGTATCCAGGGTACTTTTGTCGTGGAACGGTCAGCCGGTTTGGAATCCCAGCTGACAAAAAATGGCAGTGACGTCAACATTCTTCGAACTTTTTTAAAGTGTTTCTTAGTGGCCAGTGTGTCGTTTATTAGGTTTGCGAAGAATTCGATTACTTTTTAACAGTAATACCACAAATTTGGGGGGGGGGGCACAGAGCCAACTAAAATATGGTCTACGTGTACGACCTCATTTATTTCATAATGAGCTTTAAGCAACTGCTTTAAAAATCTGTTCCATTAAGTCATGATTTTTACAACGAATGAAGGGCAACAGTTCATGATTATCGGGTATAATTTTTTCAAATATTTCGTTTTAACGCAGTTCTTTATTTTGAGGGTAAAGGTTAACATTACCCTGGAGGTGTATATGAATTTCCATTCATGAGTTATTTCCCGAAATCTCAAAATAATCTATTTAACCTTCCAGATCTGTTGCTAGAGAATAAATTAATCCAATAAATTCTCGTTACGATTTGCCTATATTTACTATAAAATCAAGTTATTCACTGTTTTAAAAACAGAGAAAATTTCATTAGAAATATTTGTGGGTTTGGGCCAGTTACAGAGCCAGTCTGAATCATGGCAAATTTTCCTTGTTGTTAGAAAAATGCATTTTTCCAATCAGAGTGTAAAGAAGTTATTGTATTTTGACCAATACGCAACCAGATTGGAACAAATCAGTATCCTTCTTGACTTGCTCCAAATCTATTTCATGCTTAAGAGAGGAGTATTTATTTCCCTCCTGTAGACTTCTGCGAATAAATACACCTCTCTCAAGCATGAAAATAGACTTGGAGCAAGTCTAGTATCCTGCAAACTTTATGGATGCCTTTGAAAAGAGAAAGCATTTTACAAGCCTACTGCTAATTTTGCAAAACGTAATACCTTTGTTTCTCGGTCGGTTCTAATCTTTTATCGGATATATTTGTGTGAGCGTATTTGCAAGACGGTTCGTTTTTGTTTCACTGGGATGTTTAAAAATCGTCCTATCAGAGGAAATAGCCAGAGATGTTTGCAAGCTTTTTATCTCAAGCAGCATGCAAAGTGTATTGTTAGAAAAACGATGTATTTTATTTCAGACTTGCTAAACAAACAAGAAAAAAGATCATTGTTTGACAAACTGTAGTATAAGCGAGGGGCACACAAGGTTACCAAAGAAATGCCAGAAATACCTCCTTATAAAAAATCATTATAACAAACTTATTTGCACAATTTTTGTGCAATAGCTGACACAGCCGTTGTCACACAAGCCTAATAGATAATTTAGTTTCCATAACTCAATTCCCCAGCCAAGTTACATGCTAGCCTTTTCAGCCTTCCCGAAACTGTATGTCTTCTTATAAACGCCTAGCCTCTTACTAACGCGTAGCCTCTTACTAACGCATAGCCTCTTACTAACGCATAGCCTCTTTTCGACGCATCTCCTGTTGTCAGCGCCACCCTTCTTATTAAAGCACTAAAGCTTCTGGCTCACAACTAGCAACTTTTATATAAAATCTTTCTAAATAGATAAGCATTTCGTTAGTTGGAATGGCCTTATAGTCTTTTTGAAAAGCCAATGCCAAAAACTGTGTTACTACATTATACAAAATCAAGATACAGAACAGATACTACAATAATACAAATACTACAATTACTAAAAGTTTTCATTACGCGTTCATCTGCCATATTGCAAGGATATGGAACAAGACAGACAATAAAAAAAAGAGTTGCACACATTTTCGCAGTACATTTTCCAACAAATGTACTCAGGGAAGGGAAAAAATGGAAAAAAAACAAGGGATGTAGCGAGATATTACAAAACGAGGTTTGTGTATGTTGTCTGTTTATTTTACAGTTTCCCCATCCGCTTTAGGCGTTCTCGCTAAGACATTGATTATTTAAAAATCTCTAGCATTTGTGCACCTTTCCACAATAAATAAGCCAAAAATTAATTTCTTTAAAAACGGTCTCGACAAAGTCTGTAATCCAAAGAGCAAAGCAAATTTGAAGCATCGTGAACAGTTTATATAACGTCACATTAACCGTAAACAGTTTACTTTAACCGTAAACAGTTTACTTTAATCGTAAGCAGGATACTCTGACCGTAAGCAGGATACTCTGGCCGTAAACAGTTTACTTTAACCCTAAACAGTTTACTTTGACCCTAAACAGTTGACTTTGACCGTAAACAGTTTACTGTGACGGTAAACAGTTTACTTTAACCGTAAACAGTTTACTTTGACCGTAAACAGTTTACTTTAACCGTGAACAGTTTACTTTGACCTCTTAGAAGACACTAAGAGCCTAGGATACTGGAATTTTGGTAATTCAATGGGATAAACTGCAAAGAAATTTGAGCGATTTTACAAAGTTCTGATTATGAGCACATAAAAATCTAGCTCTGACAAAACCTAAACGTCTCTCAGTTTACCTTCCGACAAATTTTTTTGCAAATCAACTACCCCATCTGCTAAATGCTACCCATAAGTAGTATTTTAAGGTACCAGTTTACTTTTACAATAAACGCCTTCCCCTTTTACGTGCCTTCCTATTTTTAATAGAGCCTCAACAAATTCTTTCTAATATTTAATGTGCATAGAGTCAGGGGCGAAAATACCGGGGGGTGTGGGGGGGTGTGACACCCCCCCAATCCAAAAAATAGTCGATTTCGCAGGGCAATCGAAGATTTCGCAGGGCGCCAAGAAGAGCTTTATTGCCACGCAGAAATGCCACCTCTGAAGTTCGTAAAGGGCCGTTTAGGAATTTTTAAATGGAAATATCGTATTTTTTATGAACCTCCCTTCCTGACATTGTATTTTAGAGAACGGAACAGGTATGTAAATAAAAGCTCCTTTTTTTGCAAGGCGAAAGCATTTCTTACCGAAAGTCATAGCCAATGGATGCAATGATGGATGCATATGTTTATGAGGGCAAAATTGAGTCCATGCAAATTAATTTAAGTTGTAAATTATTTTCATGACAGGCACGGCGTCACTGGGGGGAATAGGGGGCTGAAGGCCCTCACTTTGATCAAGATAAGAATTTTTTATCATTTTTTCTATTACTTTTTAACAGTGCATGAACTAAAGAACATAATAAATCGTTAAGATACCGAATTTGTTTCATCTAATTGCTAACTTTTTCACGTATATTTTTATAATTTTTCTTTCATTTGCATTAATTCAGTAAATCATTTTCTGTATCATTGCAATGTTTTAATTTTTCATGTGTAAACATGTCCTTCTCGATACAAGAAACTGCACATTTCTGTTAAGGAAAAAAAATTCCTCAAATCAAAACAACATCTTCCTCTGTCATTCACAACTACGTGCAATCTGAAACGAAAGGTTGCCGTTTCTTTCCTTCCCCAACGTTTAACACTAGAGTTTTAGCATGATATTCCCCCTCCTTATTTTTTCCAATAAACAATAATATTTTCAATAAACAATCAGTTCTTTTAGCACAATAGTATTTTGCTAAATTTTTGTGTGAAAGATGCTTTTTAGCCCTTTTAGAAGGTATAATTTCAAAAATTTTCTTCACGTCGGACCCAACCATGGTGGGTCCTCCTACCTCACTAAACTTGATTCTTAGTCCCCCTGAGCTAAATTTCGTTGCGCTGTCTGCATCATGTATCCCCCCCCCCAGTAGCTGTTTATTAGCTAGTATTTTGCAAACCAACATTAAATGAAGTGAATATAAAAAAAATTACGCGCACGTAGAGAAATAGATATTTCATAGGCAATGAAGTTTCAAGTTTGTTTTTATTGCTTAGAAGTTTGTCCTTGGTAAAGACCAGTGTACACTGGTAAAGCTTTCACTAGTAACCTATAGACAAACCGTTGCTACGAGGTCTGCAGGGCACCAGTCAGTTTTGCAGGGCAGAAACCCTTTTCACCCCCCCCCCAAACCTATTGGCCAAGTTACGCCCCTGCATAGAGTTTACTAGACAAAATATGGAAGGCATTGAACATCTCGTACACCTCTGTGTCTCATACATCCGTACATGCAATCTCGGCGATTGGTGCTGTGTTCAAACGCCTGAACATAGGACGAGGAGCATTTTATTATTATTATTATTATTATTATTATTATTATTATTATTATTATTATTATTATTATTATAATAAAATTATTTACAGTAGGTGAAGCAAAACTTTTTAGCTAATATAACAGCTAATTAAAGCCTACTATTTATACTAAATTTACAAATCCTGAATTAATTACAATGAATGGATAAAATGATATAGGAAATGTACAAAATTAAAAGGATGACTCATTAGATAAAAATTAACAATTATTCGATGACTATTTCAAGAATCCAATCTGCGCAACGTAAGGTTTGCATAGTCTGCAGTTGCATTTTGTATCTTTCCAAGTTTTAATCTTTTTCTTAAATATTGCGAGGCTAGAAGATGTTTTAATGTCATTTGTAAGCTCTTGCCAGAGCTTGGATCCCATAAAGGTTGTACTTTCTATACCATAACAATTTGATTTTGGTTTTGATAGCGATATTCGGGATATCTTTCTAAGATTATAGCATGTATTTCTTTCAGTAAAGATTTCTTTCATGAAACTTGGGTTGAGATTATGTAAAGTTTTAGATATTTCTGTAAGAAGCAATTGCAGATTTTTACCATGGATAGATGTCGAGTTGTCTTTTTCAAGAAGAGTTTGAAAGCTTGATTCATAGTTATCATAGGCAAGACGCAAAGACTTTTTATGAATTCTGTTTATTCTGTTGTTCATCTGTCGATCACAAAACATCCAAATTAAATGGCAGTAGCTAAATTGTGATAAAATGAAGACGTGCATGGTCTGTTTTACTTTTTTATCATCCATGTAGTTGGAGATTCGGGATAAAGCATGTAGCTTTTGGCTGGCCTTTTTGCATATCGATTGTACGTGTCCTTTGAACGACAAATTATTATCAATACTTATTCCAAGAAGTTTTTGTTCTTTACTTGGTTTAATTATCGTTTTATCTATTTTCAGTCGTTTTATCTAGATGTGTCATTGCTGCCTTTACCAAAATTTATAAGGTGGCATTTGTCCCCATTCATTTTCATATTATTATTTTGAAACCATTCTCTCAAAATAACTACGTCTTGTTCTAGTATTTTAGTAGCCTGCTTAATGTCTTGGTGGATGACATATAGCGTTGTATCATCAGCATAATTGCATATTTGGCTATTTGATATAAACATAAACATGTCACTTATGTATATATTGAGCAAGAGAGGTCCCAAAACTGATCCTTGTGGCACACCTACACTCGTGGTTTTCCATTCACTGAAAGAGCCGTTTATTTTGACTCTTTGATTCCTCTGGCTAAGGTACGATAATGTGAAATTCAAGGCGCTTCTACTAAAACCATAAGCATTGAGTTTAGCAATCATTAGGTCATGATTCAGACAGTCAAATGCTTTTGACAGATCCATCAATAATGCACAGGCTGTTTGTTTAGTATCTAGAGCTTTTTTGCAGTTTTCTTTGAGTCTGAATAATGTATGTTTGGTGCTATAATTTCTTCTGAAACCACATAGCAGTGGTGATAGAAAACCATGAGCGAAGGGAGTAATTTGTGATTCTATGATTCGCTCATATTTTTTTGATGCTGACGGTAAGGTAGCAGTTGGTCTATAATTTTTCCTACTGAATTTATCATCTTTTTTATGCAACGATGATATGTCTCCTAATTTGAGTTCTTTTGGAAATGTCATATTAGATAGGTCCTCATTAAATGTTCTTTGTAAAATTTCAGAGAAAATGCTGAATATTCTTTAAATATCCTAGCAGGTATACTTTCTATTGGTGAGGCCTTTCTGGTATTAAGTTTGTTTATCTGATCCCAAATTTTCCCACTGCTAACTTCCCTAAATTCAAAGGGCTGTGGGTCAGGGTACATTTCTCTTATTTTTATGATACTTGGGTGGTTTTTATTATATTTCTCAATGGCTTAATCAATTGGGTCAATTATACCATCTGTAACTGATATGTGAGCTACAATCCTTGCCAAAAATAACTGGAACGCCTTCCAATTGCAGCATACAAATAATTGTTTATTTTGTTTATTATTGTTTATTAATAATTGTTTATTAGCAAGTCTAAAACTACCTTACCAAAATATCGCTGCCGCTTCAAAAATTTCGACCCCCTCCCCCCGTACAATGTTGATTTATTTTCTCAATACTTTCATACAGCTTTCAGTGAAAATTTTTTTTCCTTCAGGATCAAAACAGCCCTATTAAACAACATTGTAATGGGGGGTAGTGGGGGATATTTCAAGAAAAGCTTCAGCTTTGCGCAAGTGTTCCAACAATTTTGGCAAGGATTGTATATCTTTTTAAATTCCTAGATCCTGTGTTATGTTTATAAAGTAGTTGTTAAATAATTCTGCAATCTTGCGGTCATCACTAATTAATCCTCCATTTTCTTCCAATGTAATGGAGGATGTTGTTTTTATCGTTTCTGCAAAGACCGGTTTGATCGCTCTCCAGAATTTGCGATTATCTGTAAGATTACTTAAGTCTAGGTTCCTAAAATAATTGCTTTTAGCATTACGTAATAACTTTAGACATTTGTTCCTTTGCCCTTTATGTGCTTTATGATTTTCCTCATTTTTGTTATTAGTATATCTATTTTTCAATTTGCTACGATGCATTATTGCCTTACGTAATTCTTTCGTCATAAATGGCCCGTCGTTTGCACGAACATAATTTCTCTTAATGGGGGCATGTTTATTAAGAAGACTTTTGACTGAGATATCAACACTTCCGTAGTCTCTAAAGTTTAGTATTCGATGATTCAAAATTTCAGATCTGAAGCTCGGAATATCGAATTTTTGTAGTCTCTATATGTAAGTATTTTGGGAGCTCTCTTGGTGAAATAACCTTCGAGTATGCTCAGTATCATTACGTGGAAGTCAGACAACCCTGTTTCAACATTAGTCGTGTTTTAAAAGTGACTTTTACAGTTTGTCAGTATCAAATCTATACATCGTGGGTTGTCTGACTTGTGACAGGTTGGATTCTTGATCAAGTTAACTAATTTATAAGTGTCCATGTAAGCCTTAATTGCGCTGTCACCCACTTCGCAATAGACCAATTCGACTTACGGCCTCATTTTGAAAAAAATTTCAAATTATTTTGTACAAAGTTTTTGACCTCAGATTCGACCTCATGATTTTAGTATACTTCGAAGTTTTTATTATGGTATTGCTCACGATATTGATTTTATGACGACAAAAAAATAAAAATTTTATAAGGGATTTGACCGTGATTGGCGACTAGGGGGGTAAAGTTTTCCCCCGAATGTTTTTTTGCGGTCAAATCCCTTACAAGTTTTCAAACTTCATTTCTCCGTAAAATCTAAAATACAAGCACAAACACAATATGAAAAATTTCATCCGGCCTAAAATTATGGTGATAGAATCAAATCTGAGCTTTAGAAAGTCGTATAATTAGGTTAGGAGAAATTTTCAAAACGAGGCCGTAAGTCGAATTGGTGTATTGAAATCGTCCATAACGATAAGATCTTCAAATTTGTTGCTGAAGAAATATGTACTGCGATCCATCACTCCTGACTCAGAGCCTTCTGTACTGGATTCATTTGCTCAGCAATTTGTTTAAGCGCTTGTAAAGATACCAATGAAAGCGTGAAAACCAAGAATATTAGTAGAGCGATGACTCAAAGGTATACGGCGAACGATGTAAATACGCGAATAAGCTACGCTTCACGATCAAAGAACCAAACTAAACTTTGCATGTTAAGAAGATTCTCAACATCTTTTTGCACTTTGGAAGACCATGGTCAATAACAACGTACTATAGCTAATGAAGACTTTATACTTTAAGTATGTCGAGTATACTATAACTATAAGTATAATTTATAATAGAATAACGAGTATGTCGCACAAAATCTATGGCCTACTTTTTTTGAAAAACAGAAGATATCGTGTACAAATTATAAATTAATAGCTATTAGCTCATTATCAGCACATCTATCTACCCTCCTCGACAAGTCTGGCAATTAAGATATAGTAAAGTACATAATCATTTGAAAAAACAGAATACGACCACGCGTCGTTTACGGGCCTTATCATAAAGGCGCCTTGAAAATAAGGATAATTAAAGAAAACATTGTAATTCTGAAAAACCTATATTGGATCGTCTTATTCGTAAAGAAGGACAGTGGATGTTTAACGCTATTTTTAGTGCCTGTATGGAACTCAATCGGTGGCGAATTTTTTATTTGATTGAACGGAGGCCTCTGTAGGATATTGACTGTAAAAAAACCAATGCTACTAGCGCCGTGCTTTTCTTAGTGAAAACCCATTCTTCGTTGTTATGTCTATGAAGATACAGCGCAAAAGAAAATCGTTGGTAAAAGAAAACTTCTATTTGTGACGTAGAACTCTCGTTAGAAGTTTATCGCATGCGGTTCTGTTTGATCACAATAACAATAAGGTCAAAGTTTGTGTACATCTGACCCGTGTTATCCTGCAAGAAACACTGGTAATGATTTTGACTTGATACTTAAATCGATTTGATATCAACTCCTGACTACTTGATGTGGTCTGATTATGATGTTCTTTGTGCTTAAATTATAAGCCCGGCTGAGAGTAATCCGATATCTGTCTCATAGGTTATCATTTAATGCCCTTTGAAAATGAAATCGAATCCTCTAAGGGTACCCTTTGGCGGTAAAGGAACAGCTTTGCCCCATCACTAAAGCAGCTTCGCCCCATCACTAAAGAGCAACTTTAAGACAATCAAATTTCTAATTTGTAGGTGGCAGTCCTTCACTGAAACAAATTAATCCGTATGGGAAATTGGATAAAAACTATAGACTAAATGAATCCAAAACACAAATTAGCAACAGGCTTTTTCATCTTAATTTCTTGATGTTAGTACAATTAGATAGAAAAATTACCAGAACTGATAGAGAATCTCGACTTCAAAGGAACCTGTTTTTTGTAATTTCTCGAATGGAGCTGCACGTAGTTGCGCCTATGCGTAGCATGCCATATTCATCACACCTTGTATAATATTATCAGGGGCGTACCTACCGGGGGGAGTGTGGGGGAGGGGCGTGGTACACCCCCACTTTTGGAAAGTTGGTCGGTAAATTTTACGGATGGTCGGTAAATGGTATGAATTGTCGGTAGATGCGTGTCTTGATAGCACGTGGAAGGAACTCATTTGCTCGTAATTGACAAGATCATATTGATAAAACGGTTAAAATTCACAGTATGTGACTTTAAAATTATACATTGATTAGCAAGAGTTGAAATCGGTCGGTAAAATCACCCTTTTACACCCCCCCCCCCCTACTCAAAATCGTCAAGGTACTGAATACTATAGTATACATTCTGCACTCAATATGCTATAAATGATACACTATGCTATCTACCAATAAACGTATAACGAACAGTATTGTGCCTATGCATACCATACCACACCATACCACACCATACCACACCACACCATACCACACCATACCACACCACACCATACCACACCATACCACACCACACCATACCACACCATACCACACCATACCATACCACACCATACCACACCATACCACACCATACCATACCACACCATACCACACCATACCACACCATACCGTACCAAACCGTACCAAACCGTACCAAACCGTACCATACCGTACCATACCATACCATACCATACCATACCATACCATACCATACCATACCATACCATACCATACCATACCATACCATACCATACCATACCATACCATACCATACCATAACATAACATAACATAACATAACATAACATAACATAACATAACATAACATAACATAACATAACATAACATAACATAACATACATACCATACCATAACATAACATAACATAACATAACATAACATAACATACCATATCATACCAAACCATACCATACCATATGCCATAAATGATATGCTATGCTAGCTACAGATGAACGTATAACGAGCAGTATTGTGTCAAACCTTGAGAAATTCTCTTACTTTGAAAGCTTGCAAAATTAAACGAGGGATGTAGTATTGCACTTACCATTTCATCTTTGCTCCTCCTCTCTCGCTTACCCCGTCACCTGGTCAAAGAGTTCATGAATTTAGCTCCAGTATTATCCTTGTGGGTGGTCTTGTACTCCTGGCCCCAAATACCACGATAATTAATTTGCTTCTTCATCAATATTTGTTGTTAAATTGGCACAGTTACATCTGTTCAAATGGTTACGTTCCTTAAAAGATCAAAATGGCAATACTTGAATAAACCTCATCGACATCAAGAACATGTTGTAATGCCAACTCTAGGCCCGCTTTGCTGCTCTTCTTTAAAATGGCCCTACACTGTAATATTTCTTCACGTTGGTTGAGGATTTTGCGCCAAGGGTCATTTAGCCATAAACCTCGACAGCATCGAGTTGACTAATAACTGCAACCTGCAATTTGCTTATATTCACATTCGCAAGTATGAATAACAGAGTTATTATATCTACAGTAACGAGTATTTTTAGTTTCAGCTCTTGGGTAACTTAAATAGTCACTACCCTAGTTGTTTGACACCAGTTAGTAGAGTACATGGACATTGCAAAAAATGGCCTAACCTTTTCACAGGAAGAAATGCATCTTTCACGTTGGCTCAGTTTCCTCGTCCCAGGGGAAGGCAAGATAACGTCTTGGTCCCTATGAGACCGATAAACTGCAATACCTCATTTCAATGGCCAGAGGGTGTGAAAAACGATATTTTTTATAGCATTAAAAACCAATTAAAACTCAAATATAATTATTGTTTAGGTGAGGACAAAAAACATAACTTTAGCGAGTTGCCTCCACACCCAACATTACAAATATTCCTATACTTTACAAAATACACCATAAATACACAATAAAGTACAATACAGCACAATACAGCCCAGTACAGTACCATGCAGTACCATGCTGAACAAAATACAAACTACTTATACGTCATCATAGCAGTTCAGGAGGCGGAGGGTTGTAGAAACAACCAGCTGGACGAGGGTTGTAAAAAAACCAGCCGGAGGAGGGTTATAGAGACAAAAAGAAATCAAGGAAGGTGTCCAAAAAATGGAAAGTTGCGAAAATTGAAGAAATCCTTTTGGTTTACAAATTACAATCAGACAAAAAAACAAATATTATTCAAAAGCTGAATGTGTTCGCAGATCTGCGTTGCACTGTAAAATTTAGGAGTTAATTTTTTTTAAGTCATGTATTTAAATTATGACACGCTTTTGTAATTAATCAATAAAGCATGTAACTTTACATCTGTCTCAAAAGTATCTCTAACTGAAAACAAGCTACACATTTTCAAAAAAGGTTTGGAAAAACAGGTGCCAGGAAAGAGGATCAAGACTAGTTGAGTACCCCGATTTCCTGACCACGTCCATTTTAGACCCATTAAAGACAAGGGAAGTTTTATAGCACGATTTTCTTGGCCGGAGGGAGGTTGACGGCATTTCTGGACACTGTCAGGTCAAGGTGATAAAGATAGTCATGAACATAACTTTTTGTAGTATATTTCTGGCCCTGAAAGCTCTAAATCATCTGGGAGGTTTTTGTATGTTATTCAGAAATTCTTACTTTCGATAAAACAATCTAAGAACCTTCTAGATAAATTGCGTCCTAAATTAAAAGAACCTTGCCACACGAGCAATATTTCTTGTAAAAAAGTACGCGGTGACGTTTTCATTTGCTGTTGTTCATGATTTTTAATGATACTATAAAATTCAAATCTTTGCGTAGCGGATACTATGAAGCTACCTACAAAGCACCAAAAGAGTACCGGCATTCTTCGTACACAGCGACAGGATACCTTTGTTTGTTCAAATATTACATCCAAATTGTTCTATTCATACAATATATTGATATATTGTATAAACTTTATATCAAATTGTCTTTTATATATATATATATGAAATATATAATGTATTCAATTATATATTAAAACGTTCGAAATTCATAATCAAATTTGCAATGTCCACTTAATAAACAAGAGAATCACCAGCAAAATATAAATTTGTTGTATTTACGCTTTTATGTATCGGTGAGCTAAATTTCCATACACTAAGTTGTGAAACATACACTAAACCGAGGCCAGACATATTCTAAACCGAGGTCTTTTATTGAAACTGTGCATAAGCAACTGTGGAGAGTCGACAAAAACCTTCAATGTCACTGAAAAGCTTGTAGCTATAATTATGCTTTCAGACGGAAAATAGGAAACTGACCTTCTTTGACCATTAGATGTCGTAGAAAGAAAAGTAGATTTCGTGGGTACAACGCCACTTTCTTTTTCTTATCATTACAAAACAAAAATCCTTCAGTGGCTGATAACACGCTATATTGAATAAGCTTTTTCACTTCCTTCAGCTGCAAAAGTAATCAGAATTTTACAACAATACCAAAGCGGTCCTATTAAGTATCTTACAGCAGCAAGTAAACAGTTTTTCAAGAAGCGGTAGCCTGTTGGTCAAAAGAAGGTACAGACACTTGATGTAAATCTTTTCGTTATGAAACTTTCATCCCTGTGATCGAAGAGTGACAGCAAGCTGCATTTCGCCATCATAGTTTTATGCAATGGTACAGTAAATTATTTCTTATACTTTATCCTTGAATTTGATTTCTGTTAGCTCTAAACAAACACCAAGCATATTAAGTTTTAGATGATTTCCAACATCAAATGTGTCGTTCTTGATCTTCAGATGACTTTGTTTTCGTTTTTTTAATTCACGGATAGAACCAAACATGTTTCCCCATTGATGTGAGTAGATGGTCCTTAAAAGCCACTATTAGAAAGCTCCCAGAATTATCTGAAAAACTCACAAACAATTCCCTATTACTTGATAAATAATAGACCAGATCTCGCATTGCCTATTGACTGTAACTGAAGCAACTGGGTGAGGAGATGAGGGGACATATGTTACTTACCCTCGGAGGTTCCCATACCACAATGTGCTTTTCGATTGCATTTTTTATGCAGATGGGAGCAATTATGCTCGAACAATGAATATCAAACGGTTTTTCTTAAACCGACAAGTAAAGATGGGATAAGTGCTCAGAGAGGTGCTCAAGTAGTCGAGATTTTAATTTTACAAATGTTATCTGCGTGAAGAAACAGTATCGGCAGACAGGTTGCTGCTAGAAGAGAGTTTGCCTAGCAGGGGCGTTACCTGACCTTTCTGACTTGCAGGGTTACGCAAAATCGAATTACCTGGCGAAGACAAATAAATGTAGATTATTTTCTTTTTACTGCAAAGCAATTTAATTGACCAACATAATATTTCGCCTGGCAACTACAGATTATAATGTGTGAGAAGGAAGAACCGCAGGATAGGCTGTCCGCCGGATTCTGTGAATCTTGCAATGGGTGACGTTACGAAAGATATTAAGGAACAAAGCAATACGACGACGAGAATCCAATGTCACAAAATAAAATTTTCAAAATTAATTAGATTTAAAGAATATACTTTAGATTTAATTCATTTTGAAAATTTTATTTCGTGACATTGGATTCTCGTCGTCGTATTGCTTTGTTCCTGTATATCTTTCTCAACTACAGATTAACCTGATTTTATAGACAAGCTTCTGGAAAACCAAAGGGCTTGAAACGATCCCTCCTGTTCTGTTCTAAGAATTAGAAAAAAAGTTAGTTTTGACCAGTGATGTGCCTAGACAATTTTGCTTGGGGGGGGGGGGCGTTAAGAAAAAAGTGGCCAACTTTACTTTTTTGACCGACTTTTTCTCCATATTTTAACAATGAAAGAGATTATCATATATACATTCAATAATAACAAAGTAAGAGCAAATGATGGCATGAAAGTATAAGGAAATTAAGTTTGCGGAAACTAATTTTCCCGGAGTTCGCGTTTTTAGGTGAATCCATGAGCATTATTTTGCAAAAATCTAATGTTGGTTTATCTGAAAAAATGAACTACAGTTCAAGGGGTTTCAGAGGCTCTGGAGCAAAATGGTAAGATGAGGCCCCCGCGAGCGGAACGAGCAGAAATTTTTTTCGACCACACCTTTCAGATTAGCTTAAAATGCTTCTCAAAAAGTTTCTCGCAGTCATTTTTTGCAGTCGTTTTTGCAGGCAGTTATTATTTGCAATGCACTCTTTTTTTACGAACCAGTAAATTTAAGTTATGGCTTACCTTTTTTTCGAAATTCTGAGGCTGGATTGTTCTTAATTTGTTTTAAATTAATAGGTTGTAAGCAGTGCAATAGCTAGCCTTTTCGCTCTGTGAGGTGTTCAGGCCTCATTTTCCAACATAATGAGTGAGACAACCTTTATTTGCCGACAAGTTTGAATAATCACAGAAAAAACACCCACACATGGCTAAATATCCTCATTTTTTAGATAAAACGTTGTTCAAAATTGCATTTTACAGTAGCTTAGCCTCAGCTCGTTCTTAATTTGTTCTTAACTTTCGACCAACTTTGAGACTCGTGTTCTTGAAAAAAATTGCTCTTAAAAAAAGAGTGTATTACAAAAAAAAATTGACCACGACATCCCACGACTAACAAAATAAATGAATTACAGGTTGAAATTTGGTCAAACTTTCTAATCAATGCTAAGGTTCCGCTGCATAATCAACTATCTTAAAGTTTGCAGACATTGGGGTGGGGCGGGGGCGTGACGCCCCCCAAAACACCCGCCATCGACACATCCCTGGTTTTGAAATAGAAATGCTCTCAAATTACAGAAAATTGTCCATAAAGTAGGTCAGGTCTGAATTCGCTAACATCAAACGCCAACTGTAACATGACGACAAGAGTATTTGTAAACTGTTGATCACTCTCAGCTTAAAAATTCATTTTAAACCTCTTATAATTATTTTGATTCAAATTACTTTATTTATTCAAAAACCTTCCAATTACAAATAAAACAATCATTCAAATCTTCATTCTTCCCTGGATAGTTAAACAGAGATACAAATTTTATCCCTCTATTTTCTAACTGTTTTTCTAAAGATTATTGTTTAATTATTTGGTACATAAGAGAGGTTCTTGAATGATATAAGTTTTCATTGACTTCCCAGTTCACAAACTTACGTGACGAAGATTTACACCAAAATGAGCAAACACTCTTCCAACCTTTTTTAGTAATGTTTATTTTCCACTCTAGATAATATTTTTAAAGCCAAATTGATACAGTACCCTAAAATTAAGGTCCCTTTTGTGGTACCTGTTTTTTAGATCGACGGTTATACAATAGTACATCAAGGGAGTGGTTTAACTATTTTAACAAGCGCAGGGAAAAAATTATTTCTCTAGAGGCAAGTCACTTCAGTGAAACTCTTGTTGTTTTATCAGAAAATCATTTTAAGTACCTATATTTTCTTTATAATCTCGTACGCTATTTGCAAAAATGAATTGCCCCGCGTGGTTTCACACAACTTTCCATTTAGCAAGCCTAAATGTGCCTCACAGAAAAAAAGGGAGAAACATTGGTAAAATATCTTTTGTTTTAAAATCGCTTTTTGGGTATCAGAAAAAGCATATATCAATCAGACCACCTATTTAGGCAAGGTGCTTTTTCAGCTCTCACTTCACAGAAACAGGGTTACTGGCTTTAGGCCCTGGCGAAACGACTAAACATTTCACTAAGCATTTCACTCAACTTTTGTTTCGTGGAAAGTTTATTCGTTTTGCCACCCTTTTTAGTGTTGTTTAGTCGTGTTGTTGAGCAAAGTTTGATTCTGGTCAACATGTTTAGCGTTGTTTAGTGTTGTTTAGCCAATGTCCAGTCTTTTTGTCACCAGTTAAACATTTGTTGTGCCAGCGCAGGCGCCGTAGTTGTGGGAATCCAAAGGTTTTCCATGGATTTTCTCTGTTTTCTACGTGACCCAAAATATCTAGAATGCCTTCGTGAGACATCTGCTTCATCTCCTTGTACACTACTGTGTTTTCTTCAACAGTCAACTTTGTTATCAATGTGCTAAAAAGTATTTTCTTTTCCCTTCGTTCCATCAAATTCTTATTTTTATCCACTTCTTATACTTGAAGTTTTTTATGCTAACATACAACATAAGAAACAGAAAAAAAAATCCTATGCAAGATCCCCTACAACCCCACAGTGTCCTTCACAGATCGAAGTTCAATAATGTTGAGTAAGTTTAGTGAAACGTTTAGTCGCTTTGCCAGTGCTTTACAGCAAGTTTCATTATTTCAAGAAGCATGCTTGTGTTATGTAACGGACCGTACTTTAAATGGAACTAGAGTTTATCCCAAAGCTTTGCAGCAGGTTTCGACCAAGAAGCTTTACTTAGAGGATGCGATTCAACTGTGTATTTTGCAGTGGCGGAAATTGAGGCTTTAATTCGGGGAGGGGGGGCAGTTACGATTTTCCGACAAGATATCATCTTGGGTCATGTCTAATTTTAAGGAAACTGCACCTTTTGATTAAAATAGGTGATTTTTGGCGGGACCCTTCAGAAATCTTTGCAAACCAAGCCGAAATTAGGTATCAAGAAGAAAAATCCATTATGATTTTTGATATCAAGATTGACATCTCATCTAAGTCAATTGATGATACACGAGGCCAACCGATTACACTATTTACAAGTCGTTCATGATAATAAGATGATTGTAATTGTAATGTTCATTTTCTGCATTTTATCATGTTTTCTTCAGTTGGAAATACGTTTGAAAATAACTTTTATTTAGAAGAATCCGATGGAAACTTCGGCTAATCTTTACGGAACTGAAGTTAAATATACAATTCACAAGCATTTTTTATTTCGGTCATATATTGTTTGTTTTATTACTAAGTACTAAGTGCTATTTTATCAGCTATGCTATGTTCAAATTTTGCAAAAAGGGCACAAAGAGGTTATAGAGCCCCCTGTGGTAAAAAGGGAAAATACGGATCACCTGCGAGCGAAGCGAGCAGAAAATTTGGCGAACATGCACCCTAGATTAGCTTAAAATACATTTCAGAACGATTTCTTGCAGTAATTCCGACACGTTAAACGGTTGTCAATTATCTGACGAAAGCCTGAATTTTCCGACGAGAGGCTCGAGCCCCCCCCCCCTACCCCCATGATTTCTGCCACTGGCATTTTGAGAAATGCCTAGCTTCTTACGGTTATCTACAATGCCTGCCAAAAGTCGTGGGACATTGATGTCAATTTCTAAGGTCATAATCAATCATCCCCCTCTCCCCTACAAAACAATGTTAGTTTACTATGAAATGGGTTAGGATTTTAGGAAGCACTTTTTTTGCGTTTCTTTTATGATATTTCTTTAAATTATCAACATTGTTTTAGAGGGCGAGGGCGGAAGTAGTAATTTTTTTTCATGAAAGGAATGAAAGATATCAAATACAACGTAAATAGCCGGGTGTTCCAAGTACTTTTGGCAGGCATTGTAGATAGATACTGTGCTTACCGACCTATGAATTTATAAAGAAAACTGAAAATACTTCAACTTCTAGATATCATCAGCATCATAGATCGTTAGGGCAGTCGCTCCCACTTTTGCCTTCAATGCTCATCTTTCTCCGTCCTTTGCTTTTCAATAGTTCTTTAACTCTACTCAGGCCCGTTGGAATGGGGGTCAGACTGTAGTATATTTCCTTTATAAATGTGTACTAAATGAGAGGGAATACAATGGGCAGCCCCCCCTCCCCCAATATGAATTTCGTTCCGACGGCACTGCTACTGAATATCAATCAGAGGCGTGGTCGTTAGGTTTCGTTTGGTTTGGCTTTGCAGTATCTGGTATCTCTTTTGTACATAAAAGATGTTGGCAATAGAGAGACCAGGACAAAAAGTTAGAAGTTGCTGCCTTTCGCACACGATAACGCTCGTTAAAGAAATCAGTCAAAAAGGGTTAAAAGGAGCGGCTTCTTGAACTTCGTGGTAGGGTGGGGAGTCCATAAATCAGAATATCTTCAAAAATTTCACATGCTGAAAGCAGACAACTGTGCTTACCGACCAATCCCCCCCTCCCCCGGGTAACAGCCCCTGCTTCCAGTTTTTCCAACTCGTGATCAGACGAATGTTGAATCCTTACAAGATAAAACATTGACACTCCATGGGAAAAATATTTAATCATTTGACCGGAAACTTGACTGTTGTGAGCTCTTTCCAGTATGTTTTGTGTATCCTCCTGCACATTACTTATATGGCAATGCGCATTACTTAAGTAGCTCATACGGTTTCAATTGAAGATAAACTGACAATAGCGTCGGGTTGGTATGTATACACTTGGGTAGACCAGCAGTTTCAGGGCATTCAAAATCAATTTTAATTCTTCAAAATGTTCTTAAATCGTGAAAGTGATTGATTGGCCAAGTAATCCCGGAGCGGCGACGCATAACAACAGTCTTATGAACGGTAGATCTAGTGAGACCACTGGATTAATGGATTGGTTATGAAACGGCTCTGTTTAAAGCAGACGCAGGGGTGGGTTAAACAGGTTTTCTTAATAACCTTCGCCGTATGCGATATATACTATTTACATGCTGCTGGATGCACTGACTTTCTTGTGTATGGTTCCACTTTAAACTTGCAACTTCAGGAGGCTGGAAATCCATTGCGCTTATTTCCTCTCTTGATCATTTCAGTTTGCAACTCAAATTCGACGATTTCCCAAGTTAGATTTGGAGAACCAACGATTCAAAAGGTATGTGCTTCGAAACTTAATGAGTTATGCATTTTTTTATATAACATAGCGTATTAAGATATTAAGCATTGTGAAGGATAAGTATTACAAAGGTGTTATAGCAACTCAACTTATGTTTGATACGCAACTCAACAGCTATAAGAAACTTGCGGTGAGATTTAAAAGCTGTGACAAAAGACAACTCGTATTGATCATGGAACGTCTGATAATATAAAATTTTGTCGCTTGATAATATCAGTCGACTTTAAGCTCAGTTCTGAAATACTACGTTTTCCAAGTTTCGGGTTTGGAAATTTTCGCTTTACCTTGTTTTATTTTGATGCTATCATACACAAGAAATTTTTATGATTTTACAGACCTCCGATCTTCTTACCATCGGAATCCTCGATAGCTAGAGTAGTTGAAGTTCAAATCTCAGTGCTACAGGGGGGAGAGGGTGCCTGGGGATGAGCACGTCCCTCCCAGCTCTTGGCAGAAAGGTTTTTTAATTCCTATTATGCAGTTAGAAAATGTTTGAGGCGAGGTAATACTTTAATGAATTTCGTGATGTTATTCCATGGTTCCAAACTGCATCTACATCTACGTAACCAAGAATAAGTCACGAGTGTCTGTCTTCATTTGTTTACTGCTGGCTAAAAGTTTTCTGGCAATTTACTTTGCCCAGCCATAACCCATCACCGCTACACATTGACCACTGACGCCGCCATTGTGAAAAACATTGGTCTTGCTGGGGACAAATTCAGAGACAAATTTTCTTAGAAATCTCTTCATTTGATGCTCTAAAATGATAAAAAATGTGCCTTTGAACGGTGTTAGGGAATGAAGAGGATTTGTGATTAGTGGTTAAGAATGATATGTCAATGATGATTGATGATTGCAAATGGATCATTGCGATGATTACAACGACAACAGAGATAATGATGATGAAAATAAGCATAAAGACATTTTCTTTTTCAATTTCAACTTTTTGCAATAGAAACCAAAAAAGGCACAATCTATCGAATATCTTACATAAGTCAGCAAAGAGTGCGAACGTGCCAGCATGCTGTCCCATTCTAAAAGATATCATCTATACATTTATGTCGCCGCTTTCTAAACTGCAGGGTCCACCTTATATTAAATCAGTAAATTGAAAGTTCAGCTAGCGGTTTCACGTACAAAATCTGCCGAGACATCTCCAATGAATAGTGAATGGTTCATGTCAATCTTAACTGACATTTCTTTCTCTTAAACATGATTCGCTTTACTGTATTGTGTTGTTGATTCTAGTGCTAAAAATTTCTTTAAGATTTCTTTAATACCAATTACTGAAAAGCTACTTTTTAGAAACACAAAATGGTAACATAAGACTAACATGAGGTAGAACACATAATAAGTCGCAAAGAGTTTATCTTTCTTTTTATTTATGTCAGTTTAAGAGGATGTAGCTGCCCAATCGTGAAAACAAATAATTTTCATCCTATCTTTAAAAGAAGGATTTTTAAGCAGTTACCAAAGGTTGTGGGAAATTAGTACAATGGTTTCCTAATTTCTAAGTTATCTTAAGGCTCAACCTTTTATAGACGGTTTTTCTGTAAAAAAGAAAGCGTGTATTAACCGAGGAAGACTCCTGGCGGTGAAATAATACCATCTCGTTGCAGAATAAACGCAGACACTTCAGATTGATAACTTTGAATAAAACTGTTGTGGGTTTCTTTGTTCTTGGCTTGCTTCTGGTTGGTTGATAACTGTTGAAAAAGACCATGAGTTACATTCTACCTACGTTATCTATTGTTGCAGGTCGTAAAACAAGGCGTTAGATGAGCAGATATGGAACAGGAAACCAACATATACCATGGCCTTCTCATTACAGTTTCTATTCTCATCATATTTGCAAACTCGTATTCACTCTCACTCTTCATGAGGTACAAAAACCTGCTGTCAAAGGTAAACTTCATGCTACTTAGCTTGGCATTATCGGAATTTATGACGGGCGCAGTAAACATACCCTCGATGGTGCACGCAGAAAGGGTGAATGCTAAACACATGATGGAGAGTATTACATTTCTACTGACAGCTGATATAATAACAATTATGTGCGCTGCAACAACGATGATGACTTTATGCGGCATCATCATCGATCGATACTTAATGATCTGCTTTCCTTTTAAGTATATGAGCATCGTCACGAAACGTAAAATCATAATGTTTATCATTGCCAGTTGGACGCTGCCGCTGATTGTCAGCTTCGTACGCCTTGTATGGCTTGCGCCACTTTTGAGCGTCAAACCAACGCATATAAAAAACTTTACGCTATACAACGAGAAAAGAAAAACTGCTTTGCGGTACGACAGGATCTTCTATATTGTCGGCAGTTCCACATATCTCCTCGTTGTGATAACATTGGTGATACTCTTCGTCCTGATGTTTCATTCCATACGACGATTGGGGAGAGATGAACGCGAATTCACAACGGAGAGGCGGGACAAGGAGATGCTGAAACGCGAGACTAAAGCGGTCATTCTTTTTGCTGTGATGTTCTTTGCTTTCATCTTATGTTGGACACCGCTAGTCATATTTCGCCTGTTAGCGTCGGTTTTCCCGAAAATTTTCATACAAATACCGATGCGAGTAGTTCACGCGTTGATCATCATCAAATATCTTACATCAATCTTAAATCCTTGCTTGTACATTCTTTACAAATATGAATTCTACCAAGAATTCACAAAAGACCGGAAAGTTATAAAGAAACTGTGCTGTTGTCAGAAGAGACAAGGGCACCAGAGAGACTTGCTAACTGAAGTATCCTTTGTAAGCCATCAACACCAAAATGGACAGAGCAACTCTCATTGGCTGGACAGTAAACATGAACAAGGGCTTTTATCCGCAGCTGAAGTTTAGAAGACCACACTCAGACATTTAGAGCTCATGCAATGTTGCTGCAACTGCAACTTTGCTGCAACACACATGCAACATATTGCAATGTTGCAGCAACGAATTCGAACTATAAAAACGGAGAGTAGGACAAGAACATTTTGTATAGCAGTTATAGAAGCATATATTAAGTTAAATCATCGATTACGGGCAAAGTGTGCAGAGCACCAGATAGATATGGGTCTTCTAGTAAAGACGATATGAAAAAATTAAGTTGACAACGACAAAAGCTGTACAGTTTATATTCGTTACTTTTTTAAAAAGTATATCATTATTTTAACCACTGTATAATAGAAATGTACTATGTTCAGGACACACAATTGCAATTTTCAACTTTGTTAAGAGCTTTAAAACTATTTTCTGTTTCCGCGAATTGCTTAATTCACAGTCAATGCTTATGTAGATTCGAAAATGTGGTTTTCTTACAAATAACATAGCCACCGTGAAAATATTTTATTGAATAAGTCTAAACTCAATATCAACCAGTGTGAATGCCCTTTATATGTAAATTAATTCACATAAGGAAAAAATGGATTCCCCGTTTATCAACCATTGTGAGACAGCTATTTTTAACAGTTACATATGCTTCGGTTTGCCAGCTAGTCTCCTTCATCGAGAAGCATTCAAGTTCAAAACTAATTAGATCTTGCCACTAACTTTGGCTTTCTTCCCGACCATCATACCATTTGAAAAGGGCAGGCTTTGAAAAAACCTGTTACAAAATCACTACCAGATAACTTCATCAAGTCCACAAATAGTAATGCAGGTTAACAATCACAACTTGATGTATATGGGTATACCCTGTCCTTTGAAAATTATTCAATGCCTCGAAAGAATGCCTTGGAAGGATGCCTTATAAGGATGCCTTGTAAGATTGACTTTACTTCGCCCCGTAGCTCTTCAGCATTGTTATAAACTGCTCCTCATGTGTAAGAAAGACGCGATATGCACTTTTTTCATTTTGGTTAAATCCATTATAGTAGCATGGTTTAAATCTATTTTTTTGCATTTGTAACTTTGTTTAGGCGCACATTACTTTTATCAAACGTACAATTGATACACGAGCTTGGAAACCCGTTTACGCAACTAACACTATGTACGTTTACGCAAAATAAAACGGGCAGACAGGCTTTTTAAGTTGATTGGAAAATATATGAACCGATAAACCATGTACAAAATATATGACCGTGTAATCCATGGATAGATTTGATGATTTACTATATAAATATGTATACGACGAAAGAGAAGCTGTGCTACCTAGCTACATCAAACACATCCCTTTAAGAGAAATTACTGTGTCTATTTCTTGCGTTTGTCTGTTTAAGAGAGCTTGTCTGGCAAACAAGGTGGAAAATGAGATTAGTGAGTGAAAATAGGCTGAAAATACACTTGCAATGAATCTGATATCTAAACATAGGTTAAGCGTAGTCAATAGAAGGGTCAGATTAGAAAGAATTTCATAGATACAGCTAGGCACTTTATCAAAACATGGTCAACAAAAAATATCTTAACAAACAAAATATTCGAAGTCTAGACAGTTTAAGTAGTATTTGCGCTCAGGAAATGACAATGGAAGAGGCAGCCTAAAATTTTCTAACAGTGTACTGATCTTCGGCAGCGGACCTTTCTGGTTCAGTTCGTCTTGTGACCCATACAACAACCTCAACGTCCCCACTTTTTTCTGGAACCTTTATACAACTTGAATAACTCATTGCTGTTCATCATAAAATCCAAAAGTGAACTCTAGAAAAAGTCTATCTTGTCTTTAGCCTCAAGCATAGTAGCAGGTCTTTTCCAGGCCAAAGTTCTTTTGGATTTAATCTTTACAGGATCTGTGCACTCTGTACTAGCCATGACCAACATCAGTGTTCGCAAATCGATTGAGTTATGCTGACGTCACCAAGAACAGCTACATATCAGTTCCTTTCAGTGCACTTAGTAAAATTCCCAGCGTTTCTTGACTTTATAAAATCAAATATCACTTGCAGATTTATTCACGGCTCATTTTCTGGTATCAATGTTATTCTTGCAGTTTACGAGTTTTACGTCAAGTATAATGCATTTAAGACCTCGAGAAAATTCATCACAAACACGATTACCGTAAAATCCACGATTAAGCAGCGGGTATCCTCATTAACAATGCTCGTTGATCGCAAAACACTTTAAGCATCCAATATTAAACCGGGCAGCTGACGTAACGTCAAATTAGTGGTCTTAACTGGGAAACAGACCGGCATTCAGAAGGATGTCTGTGAAGAGAAACAAAGGTTATCTATTCTAGAACGTGGCATATTATAAAGAGGAAGAGCATGAGGAAATACAAGCAAAAAGAGTATAGGACCTAGCATAGAGAGGTTCTCGGTAGTCGAAGGCCGGGAAAGGGTTTAGTGGAATGGGAAAGTCTATCTGTTGATAAAAAAACGCGAAATATCTTCCTAAATTATCACAATGGACAGATAATAAGGTGACATAAGCCATATGCAAATCAATATAAGCGAATCAAAAAGCGTATGAGTGGTATGAGGCTCACTGATTGGCCGATTGTTTGGTTGAAAGATGGTTTAGGACACTTCAAGACAAGGTATCTGTCGGTTGCCTTTCACCTCACGTTAAACAGTATTATGAAAAATGCAGTATTGGTAGTGGTTGCATAGGAGAAAACAAATGAAATTCAAAGATGCTTTCGGAAAACTTTCGCTATGGATTTATTCACAGGAAATGATTTGGATAAGATAACACATTAATATTTCGGAATTTCCTTAATAATTAAGTTAACCCCTGATAAATTATCTTTGAAGGATTGATTTGGCCTTCAACATAACAAAATAATAAGCTTAGAAGTAAATGAGTTCAGCAGTTTTCCTCGTGACAACGATATCTAGTTAAGACATTTACCAATGATTAGAGAGGTAATTGAGTGTCTATGATAATAGAGCATTATTTTTAAGTAAATCTCTACAATCACAGTTAGACCACGATTTGATTTTTAACTAAATATAATCTTGTAACAAATGCCAATTCTTGTAGCTCTAAATAAATTTCACGAGTTAACGAAAAACCATAGTTAATAGGGGTGGCATCAGCCTTTTTATTTCTTTTTGAAGACGTTAAATAAAATTTACAATGTAAAAGTAGAAATTTCCTTTATTTCTAGAATTTAGAACTGCAGCACAATTTTTAAGCCAATTTGGCATACAATAACATTTTTGGTTGCATACATCAACTAGAGTAGTTATGTGTAGAGCGGTATTGCAATAAGGTGGACCTTCAACACAACAAAATGGCATAAAAAAGCGAAATATTGTGTAGAAATGTTTCGACATTCAATCGTTGACACACCAGTAAGTATCAAAAGAAGGATAGTGGCTGAAAATTAACAAAGGTGTATATTGTAGTGTTAATTGACAAAAACCCGAGAGCTATCTACCTTTGACTGCCTACTTTCGTCGTCATCGTACGAAATTTAATCGTTCGCAAGTTGTAAACCTTCGAGCTATTTGTTTCACCAATCATTTTCCATGTAACCCACACATGCTAAAGAGTTTAAGTGAGAAGTCCTGGGATTCGGGACAAAGATAGACCCGAAAAAACGATAACAAAATGAGAAACGACCTTTCTTCCCAATAAAAGTTGTTTGGGCACGGATCCTATGAATGCATATTTGTGGAAATTCCAAATAGCCATTGGTTCACTTTTCGTACCATCTCATTTACTTGGGTTTTACAACAATTCAAGCAATCATTAGCAGCATTTATATTCCATGGGCGAATCGACAGAACCTAAATAGTTCACAGAAACTTGAAGTTCCCGAGTGAAGAGAATAAAACCAGCGAGACAACCATTTGGAGCTGGAAACAAAACATGTACTTTGTCCACGGTAAGGTCCGAGACTGATAACTAACACCCAATAGCTCACAATTCTATCGAAACTCAAAGAAATCTTTGAGATGAGAACGGCGAGACGTTTTGAGAATGAGAAACCTTAGATTGCTGAAAAGACAGATTTTAATTTACGCATGGCAAGTTTACTTTATCACTCAATAAGGAAAAACTTGTTGATCAAAAATACTTGATTTATTCAACATTTAAGGGTGTAATCATACCTTGAATCAACGAGACGTGTTGATGAGATCTTGCAGCGATGTAGGTCTCCACTGGCCTTGAAAACTCGTGAATATCACATTTCGATCCAAATAAACCATTGATTTTCCAAATGAATATATTGCTTTACCTTCGAAGCGTTTGTTGGGCATGGGCATAAAGAGGATGTTGTTCTCTTCAGCCTGAAAAAACAAGAAAAAGATCATAATGAGCAAACATCAATCTTGACCATTATATTCAAAAGGAGGTAAATTCTTTAAATAATTTAGATTGTTATTGAAAGATTACACTACACTATAACAGTGTCATTTAGATTATTTAAAAAAGGAGCATTTAAGGATAGCAAACTAAACCTATATGAAAATCGAGATTTTCTTTATTTTCCTGAACTATCATTATTGCTCAAAGTTTGCAGTATTGATCTTATAAATACATTAACTTCTTAGCAAACTAATTTCCTTTCAGCTATATGTATCTTTTTAGCTAAACATTCCTCTTCAGAACAGAACATGTTTTAGAAGATCTCCGGGGCCCTTAATGGCAAGCATAGGGAAAAACAGGCATGACAAGTAGAGAAATAAACGATAGAATATATAACACATGGAAATAACGAGGAGAGGGGGGTGTGAACATAGACATGTTACGGTTTACCAAGCTTCCATGGTTTACTGCTTGCAAAGCAAGAAACAGTTCAAACTTTTCTCAAAATGGGCATCTCCATTTCAAAAGCTTAACGATTTAGGCAAAGTTAAAAATCCAAGACATGAATTGTTTCTACCAGAGTTAAGGACTGTCTTGTTTTATCAAGTATGAACTAAGGGAGAGGGTGAACGGCTACTGATAAGCTGTCAGAAAAATAGCGAGACGTAACTTGTTTTACTGAGTAGCAGCATCAGCATGCAAGAAAAATTGGCAGATCTTGCAAATAGAAAAGTGAAAGGAGAAATGTGGTTGGGCTTACAAAGACTGATTAGTATTGTAACATCAGATCAAATGCAATGAGAATATGGATGGCATCGACAAACTGATTCTATCAATTGAAAGCACACTTTGTTATCCAGATCAGTTACCCAAGTGCTTCCTCGGCTAAAGATCGATACTTTCATTTCTCATTTCAAATCATATCTTCAGTAAATGATGTCATCTGTGGCTTTCAGGTTAATAAGAAATACTAATTTCTTCGTCAGAGAACCATTTATCATAAGAGAATTTTAATTATCTATAGTGAAGCGTTTCCAGTTTTGTGGAACAAGAATTGATTGTAAGTATGCAGTCTGTATCTTCATTATAAAAGCTGTTCAGCTAAAATTAATATGAAAATATAGGGAAAATTAGACCAGCAGAATAAAAAGGTTTTCTGTTTCTTGAAGAATGTAATTTCTGTCATTAAGTGTTCATGGGTTTATTTGGGTTTATATCATTACTTAAATTTTGTCAAAGGCACTGAAAACATCGATGGTTTTTTCAAACTACCGGTGATTCACCCCGTAGAAACTAAACTAATGAAAATAGTCGACAAAAGCCCATTTCAGCAGAGTAATTAAAAAAGAGATCTAGTGGTTCAGATGACGCAACAGCTTCAAGCAATGTGACTAGAATTGTTAGTTATATATGGAACAAACAAACAGGACAGCACCTCACATGCTACTTATAAGGGTCGGTATTAAAACTGGCAAAAAGGGAAGGAAGATTGATTGATCAAGTCCAAACAAAAATCGTGCTTATCTATCAGGCTGGGGTATCTCAGTTTAGAACAAACATGACAAAGCGTGCCACGAAATGGGACGAGGACATCTCTTAAGCAAAGAATCCGAGATTATAGAAATATTTTTGTTTCTTTTGTAAGTTGTATACAGTCTTACGTTTGAAAAACTTAATGTGTTGTCTGAGCAAGGAAAAATCTCTGTTTCTGTAAGGAAATCTAGACTAAGAAATCAATACGTCACTTGAAAGCTGAGATGAAATTTGAAAATGGCTAATAAGTCCCGCATTCCAGATCTTTGGTCAAAATCTATTTGTGTCTTTTCACAGGTTTTTGATAAACCATATTGTGCACAATCAGATCTAGACACTTCACATATGCAATCACTCAAGGTATTATATTTCGGATATCAAGGTTGGGTAGCAGCTCTCTGACAATTTGATTAAAAGCTTCGTATTGAGTGCCAGTATTGCTTTCTAGATTAACCTTGCTTCTCATTTAGCAACTAGACAGCGATATCCATAACTTCAATATCATATGAAAATCAAGGGCTAAGCTTTTCTATTCTTGGTAAAATGAGATCCTTTCTTTGATCTCAAGTACTTCATGTAGCCTATCAAGGACCTAAATTTGCGTGCAAAATATACAACAAGACATAAAATTTCATGTAGCCTATCTAAAAGGATATATTTTCAGATACCAGCGTACTTTGGTATAGGACCTCAAGTGCAGAAAATATATAATACATAATATAATGGTGTATAAAATATAAACGGGCCTAAAAAGAATTCTAGCACCCATATGCTTCTATCTAAGCTGCGAGGCCGCTTCAACTAATCATTGAAGAATAACATTCTACCGGAATTGAAAAGTGAAAGATTGCCTTCTTCTGCAAAACATATCGACACTTGTTCTGTACCGGTGAACCTAAATGAGTTTCCCAAACTACAGGCCCGCTCTCAGAATTTGAAGCTACAGACTACGGTCACGAAAATTTGTCTCTAAACTTACAAAAAAGTTTGATCGCTAAAAAACCACTAAAGGATATAAAAATTAATTTGAAAAAGAAATATAGCTCACCGCTTTTTCGATGAGATCCTTGAAATTTGAAGGAAATCCACTTGGCGTTGAAACCTTGAGAATAGAATTTTAGGTTCAATGGAAAAGTCCGAGTTGTGCACCTTCGTTATTACTTCATAAAGGATTCAGAAAGACTTTGGGTACAGTGAGAACCAAGTAATAATCGGTTGATTTCAACATTGGGTTAACACTGTTTAAACACTGGGTGCTATCTATCGTACTCTGTGAAATTTTTGCTTGTTACCCGAGAAAAAAAACTGACAGTTCGTATTGAAATAAGGCCACGCCCCCTTAGATATATAAAAATCTTACGTTGCTGGATATATAGGTAATACGGTACACATCTTAACACACATAGAAAGTGAAATAATATGTAAGAAAAATGTGATTGTATATTGACATTATTTTACGTACAGTCACTTGAGCTTGCAAAAAGTTAATATCAAAATACAACCACATATGCTTTTACCCTATTAATTATCACAACACATCAACATTCAAAACTAACAGTTTACTAATAACACCAGAATCGCAATTCATCATTTCTGAACTTGCAACAATTTCACGCTTAAAGTGGGTAATTTTTGCATAGGCCCAAAAATCTAAAGTAACAAGAAAAAATACAAAGAAACAAAGATTGTTAGAAAAATTCTATTCCTAGGGCAGTACTTCTGAAGAAATACCAAAATAAGCGAATTTATGAGGTCAAGAGAATATGAGGTCAAAAAGCACGATGACAAAAAACAGAATCTTGAGATATGTAAATAAAATTATTACTAGAAAGATTGAAAATGTCAAGAAAATCCTCGAGTCAATATTATTTTTATCTAACAAAGTTTAGCAACAAATAGGCACAAAGAATTCAAAAATGCATAGAAAGATTCCAGTCTTCGTCAAAGGAATGAATGAAACTTTTATTTCGGCAGAAACTCCAGAAAGGGGAAAATCGCACTTCAAATACTTGATTTACAAACACTGCAATTGATGTTAAGCCATGATCACTCAGTTTACCTTGAGGCTTAGGAAAAGATCTTATTAAATATAAAGGCATTTATTCTTCAAACGACTGAATTAAAACAGTGGGCTTTCATTGTGAAAACATTAATGATGTTACTGCGTCTTTTAAGCGAAAAAAGCACAATAAGAAAACTCGACCATAAAATTAGACTAATGAAACATTTCAGCTAACGTTCCCATTGTCAGAATTCTCGCCATATTGCAAGCGAAACTTTTTAATAGAAAATTTCAAGGAATTTTCTTTTCATTAAACTGTCATTAATCATAATAAAGATTGTATTACAAATGTAAAATAATCAAATACTTTACATTTATGATACAATCGTCATTAAAGTTCCAAGAAGAATTAGTACATAACCAAGATTAACCTTACAGAGCAAAAACTAAATACTTCTGGTAATACTTCCGAGGAAATTTATTTGCAAAAGCGCTCACCTGTTCTTGGGGGCTGGTTTCTGTATACTTTCTGAAAAACAAACAAAATACTCGATAAGTTTGTTGCAATGGCCTGTTAAAGAATTACAGCTTTTTAATGATACTGAAAGTTCAGGTTACTTGCTTGGATGAAATTTGAAACACCATAAACAAAGATCGTGACCAAAGGATGATGTTCCAATCCTTGAAAAATACTTTCGAAAAATATTTTTTAAATATAATTGTAAAAGAGTAGAAGAGTAGAGTAACAATAGCTTGTGTATCACATTAAGCTTGAAACTCAGAGTTGCAAATGCAAATTTCTGTTCTAAATATAAAAGAGTGAATTCCGTAAACATGTAAAAAGATGTTAACAGGACTATATTACATGACAATATGGAGTTTACTTTGACAAAATCTTCTATTTTTGGGGAGGGGTGTGAGAAGGCTGCAAAATCTGTTCGCCCACTAATAATGGATGATTGTTGAGTTATCATTTGGGGGAGAAAGAGCCACCCAAGGGTCTCCCCCCTCCGACAACCCTGGTATGCTATAAGTAGTTTTGAGCCAAAAACGACTTAAAAAGCTGACTGAACATCTACAATCAGCATAGTATTAGTAAAGAAAAAAAAATTCCAGGCTTTTCTTAGAAATGCTATTGTAGGTTGCTTTTTGAAGTAAACCTGCAGCGATTGACACGAGCGCGCAACAACTGTCTACGCAAAATAGTAAGTAGTAACCAGGAATTTTAAGAAGCAACTCTCATAAATAGAAAAGGCAAACGCCATGTCAACATCACAAATCAAAACTGTTGTTACTTCTGAAAAAGCTGCTACCAAGCTGAAAATGAAGATCTGACATAAATTTGGGGAATAAAATTAAGGAAAGAAAGACTGCTGATTCCACCAGCACTGTAACACTGAAAGTGAAAACAATCGCGCTCCATATCAACATAAAGTCACAAGAAACGTGCGGGTTTTTTTCTGATAACATTCACCTGTTGACATACTTTGCTAACTTCAACGAAATCTAATCCGAACGCTATGAGCTTTGATATTTTATTGTGGTTATGATTCTGGTTCTGGAAGCAAGGACAATCATAAATGTGTTTGTAAACTTGATCGGATGAATGTACTTCAAAACATCCAAACACCGCAATCTAGCCAATATGAGACAGTGGCCTGAAGCTAGTTTTCTAGCCCTTGTGGTTACTTGGTTATAAAGCAAGAAAGCTGTCCTTTTAATCTCACGGCAACTAATCCTCATTACACAACAAACCAAGAGAATTAAACCTAACTGTCCACATTTTTGTGGCGCGAATGTGCAGTACAACTGTAGCTGAGCTGGAATCACACGAGATCAAGGATGGCGGTCGTGTTAAACTTTCACTAAGGACATTATCAAATCTAATGTGATCATTCATTCATAAAAAAGACAGTTCAATCATTCAGAAATTAAACTTAATAAAAACCGGTCCACTCGTTCCCATTTTCTACAAGCATTGAAGGCTCATGAAAATATCACTGGTTATGAATAGCAGAGTAAGATTTAAGTCAAGCATTGCAATATGAGATACATTTTCAAAGAAATCTCCCACTTCGCTATTTTGCGTTTTAACCTTTAAACGAAATTGAAGTAAAAGTTAACAGAAGTCTGCCTGTTCAGAGAATCAAATACAAGCGCATACAGTGCCCTTCAATCAAAATACACGTATTTTTTATAAGAAACTAAGGTCCGGTGCTGGTAGGCAGTTTCTTAAATTTTCTGGCCATTTTGCTATCAAATGTTTTGTACATGTTTCTTAAATTTCATAGGTAATGAATTTTTCAAACGTGCAGCGAGGTAAAGTAAATAGTTCACTCACATTGAGATAAACTAACATAGTGATCAAGGAATTTTGTTTTTCTAGAATGACTAACTCTGTTGAGATCTGTAAACAGTTAAGCTAATTGAACTTCATCAATGTCAAGTTGAAGTCAAAACAAAATTTTAAATGAAAATTTCTCGAGTGTGCAATTTTCTGAGAATGAATACAAACTGCATGTCAAGTGTTGCAATATACAGTAATGTTCAATGCCAAGACTGTTTCGAGTGTCAACTCGGAAAATGAAAACTGCAAATTATAAAAGTTTTTTAGCTTTTTTAAATTTGAGTAGGGTTGTTTCTTAACTTTCGAAAAATTAAGCCTACCCTTTTCTTATAACAAGTTTCTTATAAAAAATGGGTGTAGTTCGTTACCACCGAGTATTCAAAACACGAAATCTCTTTGTGCTATCTTGTATAGGCATCAAAGTCACTGTAGCTAGGCAGAAAGCATGCTATAGGTTCTCGGATAATTTTAACTAAAAACTTGATTAATAGCCTGGTCGCCCTTTTCATCAGAAAATTTTCAGGTAACATTTGCTGCAGAGAAAAAAGGCGGCTCCAGTTCTGTAGTTTCTACTTTAAATAGGCTGCTTAATAATTTCATTCCAAATGAAATATGACGTGACTAAAATTACAAGCATCCAACCTACATTGATCCCTTTCAATACAATGTCATCCATGGTGGATACACTTCGGGCTAGCTGGCATTAAAGATACATCATTGGATGCGAAAGTTATCCCATTAGAGCTTAAGGGTTTCTATAGTCAGACAGAACAGCTTTGTTAAATCTGGCAGGAATCACACGCTCGAATAAAGAAGGCCCACAAGGACTCAGAGGCTCATATGGACTCAGGATGTTAGAAAACAAATGGAACGCATTTATGTTGGTTTCAGAAATAATTTTGAGGTATGAAAAAGTAGCTGAGATGATTAAAATACCTCAACCGTATTGGTGATGACCACTTTTCGATCCTGAACAAGTTTGGATATCAATTAACAAGACCTTGATTCCTGGTTATAGACGATTTCTACTATATTGGGAAATCTGCATGAGATCTTGAATCGGTAAAATCGGAAACATTCAACGCAAAAACTTTAATTTTATTCGAAAGCAAAAAGAGGCAATCAGTCGAGACTACCAATCTTAAAAATCTTTCTTTTAAAAATTAAAAAAAAAACTTAGAGTTAAAAATGATCAGATCAACATAACTAAGTTTAATAATAACAAACGAAAAAGCCGCTATTGTGTAGACAAAAGGAGTTCGTTTTCTCTTTTTGAATCCAAAAAGAATTTAAAACACCTAAAAGACTGCATTGACTCTACACTAGTTCAAGTGCAAAGAGGACTATCATAAAATTCTAAGAGGAAGTGGAATGGAATCACTTTGACAGGAGAACAATGCAAAAACGGACCCTAATTGTCTTATTGTTCCTTGACTCACCAAAAATTTGAAATGTTTGGTTAAAAACAGTGTTATGTGTGAACTACAGTGAAATTTGTACTTTACCTTCGCTCTGTACTCGTTAAATATGCAATGTTCTCTTTAGCACCTGGTTGGAGTGTACCAGAAACAGCTTGGTTCATTAGTGTGAGCGCCCTGTTGAAAATTTCTGCATGAAAAAAGAAGATGTAGAAAATTCATCATTTTGCCATCAAAAAGACATATTGTACAGAATAAAGGCTATATGTTACTTCTGAAATCAATATGCTAAAAAACTCAAAACAAAGTTGGAGCCTGAAAATGCTATAGTCGGCTCTGAGCCAGGCCTATCTACACTAAATAGCATGAATGCAATATTCACATTACTAATCAATTTAACATAGTTTTTTTAATCATAAAGAAATGGTCTTGCAAAATATAAAACAATATGCTGAAATTTCCAGTTTGTAAGAAAAACAGCGGCAAAAATAAGATAATCTGTAACAAATATCGGATGTTGACGTGTAAAAAATCTGTCTGCATCACAAAGGTCGTGTTGGTAGAAAAAAGTAAGTGATTATAGTCTTTCAACCTTTTAAAACCCTTGTATGTTCAAAGCTAAAACTAGAACACCCGCCAAGATAAAACAAACGACAAATACAAAGAGAAATGACAAATACAAACTTAACAATTAACAACTTGTCTTCTGGGCTAATTTATACTAATAAATCGTTACACTTTGAAATGACAACTTGAATTAGGGCTTTGAGCTCTAAAACCAAATTCCATATGAGTATGCGTCAAACGACATCATATTTAAAGAAAAGACAGTCATCAAAGTTGGATTAACAAAGAACGTTTTTGTTGTTTGGCTAATGAAGAAAATTACTTAGGCGAAAGTTTTGGGACAACAAGACAGACGTTATGTATAAATCAATATTAACAAAGTATAAGTAAAGGCTGTTTTTACGTAAAATCGATGTATCATTATTTATGCGAATAAAGGAGAGGCCACGAAAGCAGGCTTCTCGACAGACTCCGGAGGAAATCTTGCGGCGAAAAATCGATAAAATATTAGCCATCACTGGTTTGTGTGTTTGTTGTTGTTTATTCTCGTCGCGTTGCGGTGTTCCTTATACACTATCATTATTTAACATAGATATACATGAAACAACAAATGAATACTTGGGACATGCCTTTGGGTTTTCTCACATGTGCTAATTGTGAACTGAAAGCAGGCTCTAAGATTTATAGTTGGTGAACCCTTCTCAGAGTTGACCTCTCTTAATTCAACAATAATCTATACTGTCGTTCAAGCCTGCAAATGTCATATTGTGATTAGCACATTTCATAAGACACTGCCTTAGTTATTAAACACAGGTTTTTGAATATTGGATTTACTTTGAAAACTTCAACAAAGAAATGATCCAAACGATTATGTCTAGAAACATGTTTTAGATAGACTGGACTATCTAAGTATTATTTTGTCTAAACATAGATGGCAAACAAAACATCACCAACAGCAAGCATCTAACGCATGATGTTTTCAATGTTTTTTTCTTTTCTAGTGCTAATTTATCTTTCAAATTTGAACAAATTACCATATTGATAATAAACATTTAAGAAAATTTTATTAAAACTATACAGATATGATTTTTTTCGAAATAAATTTGGCTTTTCATCTCTCACCACACAATAGCCACGAAATTTTCGAAAAAACAGTATCATTTTCATCTAAATCACGAACACAATTATTTAAAATCATCATTATCCCAAATATATTTCTTTCTAAGGATTCTGATACGTATAAATGAAACGAAGCTTGTCCTCTTTTCAGTTTTATTCAAACTAAGTATGCTTTGACACTGGAAACATGCACACAAACAAACCTGGCTCCCTGCAGCGATATTCGAGCAACAAATACCCCACCTCAAATCCGATGGTTTAGTGAGTGTATTAAAATAGCTGAGCAATTAACTTTTCCTTGGGTAGATGGGTGCAAAGAGCCAAAACAATCTGCTCAAGACTTGAAGTACCCTTTTTAAAAAAACCAACCACAAACTTAAATACCTTTAATGGTCGAATGAGACAGAAGATCTTCTGAAAACATTGACTTCCATCCAAGATACCTGAAGGACAAAAATGTGCTTTATAGCATTGAACTTCTACTTCTACGAATTTAATCAACTACTGTAATACTGAAGGTTCTGTTGAAACATATATAGTTGAGTATATGCTCTCAGTGTATAGAGAAGGAGCGCTCTGTAGCCAGGACAATCGCCATTTGATCGCATTAAGCGTGGATCTTGGTGTAACAGCTTGTTCGATAGACTTAAAGCTTGTAGGCCTCTGCCTATACGGCATTTAGCACTTTTTCACAGACTGGTAAACAGTAAAATTTCATATTTCTTTAAGTATAGATCACTTTATTCTTTTTTAAATCTGATTATGTCTCGTCAAAACTACGTAACATTGACAGCCTGCACTTCCTCATACTTGTTTATAGAACGCACATCTTGCAAACTTTAGACGTATCTATCTACCTATTTTCCTTGAAGAGCAGTTGACTAACAATTAGATGAATAAATCTTTTTCCTTGCCAGTGTCACGGACGTAAAAGCAAGAAGTAATCAAAGAACAACGTCAATCTTTCGAATTTTTAACTGCCTTTCATCTTAGTTTCTCTACATTCGAAAGTGACATCACAGCCTTGACCATTTGAAAAGCAACAGCTAATCTGTTTGTCGCGTGTTGCTGTTGACCGCCAAGGTTGATAATACCAAGCTCTTACCATTTGGTTATTTCTTCATAGTTCGGTTCATTACAAAGCCATTGCCTCAAGACATTAAGCCACTTCGGGAAGAATTGCTTCTCTAAGATACTGACAATATGCTGAACAGACAGTAAATCCTTCCAACTCATAACCCAATGAAAAGGCTCTAGAAAAAATAAGTAGGTTTAGGCCCGGGAATCGTCAGAAAGAAAGGCCATGCTGGCACATACTATGCAACCAAAACAGCTTGTTCTATACTTCATACTACTGCTAAAGTACAATTTTAAGTTTACTGCAAATTGATTGTACGAATTTCTATGGCATTGAGAACTTGCGATTCGCTCTCGATAAGCTATGCTTTTACTGGATCGTGTAGAATACATTATTATCACAAACTACATGTAAACTTGTATTCTGCAAACAAATTGATTAATTGATTGGTTATTTTGAAGTTTGCGTAGTCAACTGGCATACCTTTCAATTCCACCTATATCAAAAATCATAATATGAAAATGATGTAAAACAACGCCAAGAGAATATGGATCAGAATAACATTCGTCTTTACAGATAAGTAAAACTAATTTTTAAGGAACCCAAAGATAAAACTAAAACTTTTTTGTCGTTTCTACCAAGTAACCAGTACCTCCGTAACACTACGCTCCACAATAGTTCTTAAGATTCTGAATCCAGATCGAAATTGTAAATCAATTTCCATGCAAAAATTAACGTTTAAACATTAGCAACAAATGTAATTGGAACTAAAAGGAAGATAAGGTCCTAGTTGAAACAGAGTGGAAAACCAAGTTTTCCGTAGCTGATTAGTCTACGAATGATTTGCTGAAAACTTAATGTTAATCAATCTAGTTATAGCCATGTTACTAATGCTTGTAATTCGACCGATAAATTAAAAGAAAGTCACTTAAACATTTAAAAGGCTGTTATAACAAACCTGAAAATGTCGAAATGAGAATAGCAGACGCCAACTCACTTACTCATTAAACACCCTGGCGTGGATTTAATCTAATACAACGCTTAACAAGGCACAATATTAAGAATAGAATCGCAGTTTACTTAGAACACACAATAAATTCCATCGTTATATGCAACCTCTTATAGGAAACAGATACTGAACTGAAAACGAAGCTTTATTCAGTCTACATATGTGGATAGCAGGGCGATAGGGTTTATATTTCATTGCAGAAAAAGGTTATTTCACACGGTTGTAATGCATAGTGAGACAGTCATTAGCAGAAGCCTTCCAACAGTGAATATCTTCACCACACTTTGATCCAAAAAATCACTTTTAGTAACTACGGATAACGGACACCACAGTAGCCTTAGTCCCTTGTGTGTCACTATACAGCTTTTCCTTTACACAATATATATTTGAATGGATTCGTATGTCTGTTACAAATATCACATCAGAGTCATTTTCTTGACAGTATGATCAAGATGTAGATCGTTCTCCACAGGTAAGTAGAAATGCAAAACATTGTGAAAATGTTCCTTGACTATTCCAAAAAAACATCAACAATTTATTTATGCTCCTCATTTCGTTCGATGGCTGTGATTCACCAGTTTCTTTTTAAACATTAACCGCAATACAATATTTTATAAATTAGTCTTCTACGCAAATGTAAATTAGTCTATGCAAATTAGTCTTCTAGCATGATATTGATCCTATGCGTTTCTATAGCTATCAGCTGTCTGATGCCGTAATCAAAATTGTGAACATTACAAGTAAGCCATCTATTGCTTATTAAAGTCCTATGTTAAAGTCATAGTTAAAGTCAATAATGGTTGTAGATAGGGGAATTACCTAGGTGTTGCTGGTGTGGATTTACGGTGAAGCTCTCCATACAGCTGAGTAATTTTGGGTATATGCTGCGAAGGAGGAATGCTTCCATTGTACCTTTTGAAAACACCTAGAATACAAAAAAACCATTGTAAATATCTATATGATTGATTTTGAATAAAAAATACACAAATCACTGTAAATATTTATATGATTGATTTTGAATAAAAAATACACAAAATACCACTGTAAATATCTATATGATTGATTTTGAATAAAAAATACACAAAATACCACTGTAAATATCTATATGATTGATTTTGAATAAAAAATCCGATCGCACCGTAGGCGGATGATCGTATCGTGAAACTAAAACATTGTGGACACAGAAAACGATTGCTTGAAAATTTTATTGTTTGCTCAGCTTACCTTTGCCCATGGCTGGAGTATTAGTTTTGCGGAAGGATCAGATGGGTGCCAGTTGGTCAAAGCAGACGAAAGTTTTTGTCGAATTGGCGGGAAAACTGGTTCCAATCTTGAGCCTGAGTAGAAAGCGCGCGAATGTATGTTTAAAGCGTAATTTTATTTTAAGTAAATGTTGGTTGAAATTCCCGTGAAATTGAATTTACAGATCAATCCGATAGCAACAACAAAAACATAAATTTCCAAGGTATTCAAACATTCAACTAAAAAGGTTACTATCTGAAAAACTAAAGTACAGAGTGTAAAAATAATATTAGCACTGACGATTTCATTTGCATTACTAAATAAATAAAGTAAGCAAGCACTACAATTTTAGAGTTTTTTGCCACTCTATGGTGAACGTTTTAATAATTCTATTAACTATTTGCAATAATTTTAACAAAGGAAAATACATTCAAACTCACTAGGAGTGCACTTCTAAGCAGTTCGATAAGGCCTTAACATAACGGTATAAGATTAAATCAACGCAAAATCCGAAGCTCGACCCGACATTTTGTTTGCAAAAATCTCTCAAATGCCTCGAAATGAGATCGAGACTCGATATATGATACAAGTAACGACAGCATGTATTAACAAAGTACAACATTTTACATACCCATCAGTGGCAACCATGGATGGATCCAAGTGTGTATTGGCATCGTATCAATTAAGGGATTCCAAATATCAACTTCAACCTTAAAAAGTTAGGTGTATTAGAGTAAAGAAGAGGTATGCCAGGTATCGTAATGATCACATAGACAGAAACAAACAAAGGGTAGTAAAAGACATACTACTACCAAATTAGTTGTAAAATACGTACTACTATCTAAAGACTTTTATTGCCTTTTGAAACAAGGTCAACAAGCCAAAAGAATTGTCATTTTTTAAAATCCTTCTTTTCTCAAAGTTTGCAGTTGATTTCAACCTTGTGTCGTTTTAAATATGCTTTAAAAATTTAATCCACCTTGCCTAAGAAAACAACTAAGCATTCTTTGGAATGTGAATAACATTCACTCGTCCATATCCTTATCGTTTCTTTATTTAAGAAATTGTGTTCTGGACTTTTTTGAAAAACAAACCTGGAGCCGTGGAAGAACGAGTTGATCCAAGATGTTGCTTGTGACCCAATCTGGCAAGACTGGTGCCCAAACCTCTAACAACATGATCAGTGGATCAGAGTCTCTGGGATTCCATTGGCTGATAAGATCAAAAACAATAGGCGAGAATCAGTACATAGTTCTGAATCAAAACCTGGAGGAAGACAAGCCTTACAGATTCTGTGTTCTGAATGACTCGGCAACATCATCATCATAATTAGACATAAAGTAGAATTTAAGCCATCGTGAAAACAAATGCATCCGTGGCATAAAGTGATGTGCCAGTATGTTAGAATTACAAAATATGGGCAAATGAACATTTTGAAATGCAGCTGATAAAAACATTAACAGTAAGTAGTTTAAATACTAGGAAATTGACTAAAAAGGTAATGGTACAAAAATGGAACTGATTACATCAGAAGCAAGACTGGTTACACTTTGCAGTAGTTGCGAAAGATAGCTCAGGAACATGAGCATCTAGGTTTCTACCTAATCGTGAACAGCAAAAGACAAGCTTATATATTAAGCATTCTAATATGCTATAAACAAAAGATGAAACGATACCTTATTGCTGTCCGTATGTACGGCATGCAAACATCCCAAATTATTTTTTCGAATGGGTTCATGCTGTCGAAGAATGTATAGAGATAAAATAACAGATAACGGCAATTGCAACTAAAAAAACATTAAAATGATGGAAGTTGGAAATGCGAATGTAGTGATGGTCAAAGGTTTTTTTCCGCTGCTCGAATTAATTCTGAGTAATCCATCTTGGGCCAATAAATCCTGGAACACCTGGCGTAAGACGGGGAGAAATGGCTAAGGGGAAAATCATGTGACATGGAATTTCAATTCTCATAGTTTTGAGAAATGCCATCATTTAATCTTAACACACTAAATAACAAGAAGGCCAAAGTCGCGCCTCCATACCTTTTCTGTCCTTGCTGGTCTCTACTATAGCCTACAGGCTGTTTTTCTTCAAGGACCTCCTTCCACAGTCGCACAACATCGAGGCCAAAATGCTGCTCTGATAATGGACGCCATGTCTCGAAATGCTTTTGAAAAAGTGGGAACCCGAGTGGTACAATCAGATTGTCTAAAGAATACATCTGAAAATTAAGAAAAAAGAAAATTGCTTTTCTGCACATCTCGGGTGAGTTAGATAAAATAGTGCTTAGATGAGGTTCCTGTTCACCAATGCATTCAAGCTTCTTCCTGCGGCTCAGTTTAATGAAAATATCTGCCTCTTCGTACTGCCTTTGGACAATGCCATATACCCTAAAGAAATTGGTCCCATTTTTTTGAAAGCTCAAGGTATTTAAGACACTAGATGCCGAAAACATATCAGTAAACAATTTAAAAAAAATAAACTATGTAATAAAGTGGGTATGCAAACAAAGAAGCGGTAGAAACAAATGACTTTATAATTGAAAACAAAGTTAAATTATAAGAATTGAAACATATCAAGTGCATCATGGGACAGATCTAAGATCGCTGTTTTTTATCTGATTAAAGAGATGGAAAATTCATCAGCGTTCGTTCAAATCGATAACTAACTGCCATTAGCTAAGTGAATAACTAAGTGCATTTTATTGACTTTATATAGCTCTCGTTAATCGTCAAAAATATAGATCTATTTCTTCATGCTGGCCCCTTGCAACATTTGATACATTCTTACAAAAGGACGCATGATCAGTATTGCACTTTTTCAATTTTTCTAATTTTTTAATTCAAAAATACATATTTACCTTGTATTCTTCATAATATTTATCTTGAAGCATTTGAAAAAGCTCGACAAGTCCCTTTAATGATAATGGCTCGTCGACATTATGCTGCAAACCCATTTTGCATCTGAAGGAAGAAAAACAGATAAAGTGCTTTACCAACTTGCAAATCTAGACAAATAGCTTTATCTCTACCAACTTGCAAATCTACTGTTGCTATATTGTTCACTAGATATGTAATTCAAAAGGTATCCAAAGCAGAGACTACAGTATAACTTTCAGTTAGTAACAAAGTTGTACGAAGAAAGATTGAAATTGTTACACGACATTGTAGGACACGCAACTGATATATTCAATGAACAGAGACCAAAGTGTCTACTGAATACTGTCGATATGTTTTGCTTCACATTTCAACGGCAACGTGCTTCTAATTGTAACATCGTAAAATTTATAATAATTGGATACAATAAAATATGTAATTGAAGAAATCATTTCTACAAAATTTGGGTCATATTCACAAATTACCTATCGAGAATTGTAGTAACACTGTTTAGACGATTAATCTCTGACTCCTCTTCTTTGATGATTTTTTCCAACCGTTCCGACTCATGCTCTAAGTTGACAACTAAATCTCTTTCGTGATGAAGTCTAGAGCAAAAACATGAATTAAAAGCAAACTGCTACAGGAACTTCATATATCAATTTTCCTATGAAGCTGAGATTAAAATGCCTCTACAGAAAAATTTACACCCGTGTTTACAGGATACAATTTACATCCCCATTCTATTTTTCATTCACGAAAAAGAATACTCAAGAATAGTATTCAATTTGCCAAGTTTGCTATTTTATTTCAAACATCGTGTATATTTTTTTGAGAAATAAAGACTTAACACTAAAGGCAGGAAATGCTCTTTAGAGAATTATTTCTCCAGTTTTCACAAAGATAATAGTTTTTTCTCCATTTAGAGAACTCTTTGTTATGAAATACGTAGCTGCAATACGCAGACAATTCCTTTTGGTCAACTTGATTCTGCAGTGATGTAAACATTTAAACACTAACAGCTTATTACTAATGGCTCAATAAGCTGTTAACTTTGAGTTTCACGCTTAATTCAATCATCGGACAACTGTTAAACTACTGTCTCTCACTGTGGGAAATTATTTTATTTTTCGGCAGCTATAAAGATCCCCAATTCAAAACTTACGAGCGACATGAATTCCCGATACCTCCAAGAAAATAACAACTAAATAGAATAACCCAAGCTTAAGAGTTTCCTGACCATCGCACTCAACGTTAAACTTGCAGTTGGAATATAGAACCATCCTGTTTTATACATAGCACTATATGACAGATCGCTAAAGAAATCCACCTCAGATGAAAAAAAAATTGAAGACATATTAAGTATTTCTGTAGTGAAGGATACAAAGGAACAATGTCTTGAAGAGTGGTAGCATAGGAAAATTACATGTTTCAACTCACTGGCGATCAATTTGTACAATGTCAGATTCTGATAAATCCAGCAGTAATTTGAGGTTGTATTCAAGCTCAGGAATTGTAAAAGCTTTCTGCTGCTCGGGCTCAGTTGAAAGGACTAAAATGAAATAGCACAATATTTTCTACAATTTATATTGAAAAATCTTCACTTTCTTCCTATTGGTGTAATTTTTCTTATAATCAATTCTAATTATAGAAAGAGGAAATGAGAATATAAAAAATGAAAAAAGGAAGACTCGTGTGAGCGCAGAGTGTGAGGGTTCGCATTTAGACAAATAAAAAGAGATTAAATGAATTCGATATTTTGCACAAACGCTAGACCCCATCCCCAGCAAAAAATGCGTCACTCTCTTGTTATTGACATGCAATGCTATGAATTTTGACTCACTTTGATAATGCAATGCTATGAATTTCATGGAGAAATCTTTGAAAAAAATTAAATTGCTACAGGATTAAGCCATTTCGAAGTACAGTTTGAAAAGCAAAAATTAAAAGTAACTGTGCAATGTTTCTCAGCTAGATTGCATATTATTGTCGAGAATCATCAACATAACTAACGACTCAATAAAACAAAATCACATTTTTTTGTTTTATAAAAACAAAAACAGTTAATGCAGCCCAGAAGGTCGGTGATCCTAAAGAAACTACCAATTGCCGGAAACAATGTTCAATCTACTGGAAATTGTTTTCTACAATTATACCAACCTTCTTTTTACCAAATAGCCTTAAAGGCAAAACAAACATGATACTAAACAATAATGAACGATAAATTTGTAATATATAAATAAGTAACAGCATTGTAAACCTGGGTGTGAACCAACTTCCTCTGGTTTGGCATGCTGCTGACCAATAGACGAATAGCCCGACAGAATTTTGGTTTCTGGTCCAGTCATATCTACAACCTTAAAAAACAAGGATATATTGGTTGGATTAACAGAGATCAAGCATAGAAAGGATGCAGTCAAAACGTATACAAAAACAGATGAAGAGACTCATTGATGTCAAACTTTCATCAACATATCTGAAAAATCGTACAATATTGCCTTCTGCTCAGTTCTAAAATTGACAGCTTATCAGAGTTTAACGTCACATCATCAATCTATGTTTAACATCGATTTATGATATAAATCGACCAAAAGGACAATGGCTGATTTCTTTGTGAAAAAGCAGTCCGAAGATATGACAATAAAGAAAAATAGCACGGAAAGACTACATACAGTAAAAGTAAAACAGATAATAAAGTAAAACCTTTTCTTTGAAACAGTTGTAAATAATGCATGCACGACTGTTGAAACTGCTTAAAACACGCTTGCATAAACCCAGCTGTCTTGCGACATGATTGGTTTAGAGAATAGGCTTCCATAAACCAACTTTCTGTGCGTTGATTTGTTTAGAGAATACTACCTTGTAGTATGTAGTGCGTACTGCTACTTCTACAGATAGACTTATCGGTCTGAAAGTCAGTAGAATTGCAGGATTTAAGCTATCGAATCGTTAATTTTGATCTTAGCTTCGACTATTTTGCCTTTTCTATCAATTGGCCATTTGGAATGTGATAATCCGATCGTCTTTTGAATTCCTCGAGATGATGAAATACTTTTAAGCAAGCAAACTCGATGATATTTAAAGAAACAGAAACCTAAAGATAATACCTTGACATCTTTGTAGCCGGTAAGACCAGCAAATTTTTTCTTTAAAGGGCCGGATGCCTAAAAGAAAAGACGGATTTTGAAATCTTAACATTGCTCACAGACATCAAACATATAATACTCTCGGAAACTCCTTACGCACAGAAACTCACAAAGAGCATGCCTTAGTTTTTTCTTATCAGCAAAAACAAAAGACAAAAGTAGAATTCCATAAAATCAAATAAAAACAAATACCTTGACTTCATCAGCAGTTTTGTAGACATATTTTGGTTTATTTGAATCCTAGAGAAAAAGTAACAAGGATTAAAGTAGTACAATGAACAACTACAGAAATATAGCAACCATTTTGACAGATTTGATAAAGACTGAAAGTCTAGAAGTCTTTGACAAAAAAGACAAAATACTAATAAAAGCTGCTAAAAGGTCACATAAAGCTTCCCTATTGTTTTTTATTATGACTAAAACTTTGAAAGGTGGGAAAAATCACAATGCTAGCCATATTTTTAAAATTTTTATTTTTCTTTTCAATTCTAACTCTTTTACAATATCATTTAAAATACTACAAAGAAAGCTAAAAACATTCTAAAAGCACCAACAGTAACTGCTTCCCGGAATTAACAACTGCAAATATAAGAAACAGTTGAACACATCAAATTTAAAACTTTGTTTACTTATCATGATTTCTAATATTTGGTTTGCAAATGTTGACTTGAATCAAAATGAAAAGTAGAAATGAGACTGGTAGCTATAGAAATATGATTTACAGATTGGTAACGAACAACAGGTACTTAACTAAACTCAGTGTTTTATTTTCTTATACTTCCTGGTTTTGAATTCCTTCCATTGTGACTATTTTAGATTAAAAGCAAAAAACTTAACAAATACCTGGCCTGACTTTTTCCATTGGCCAAGTTGTTTTATTTCTTGCTTGATAGTCTTCTCAACCTCTTCTTCTGAATCAGGACTTGGCTTAGAGACAACAGATTAACTTTAATTTACTTATGATACAATATTGTTGTTTTCAAAAAACGCAGACAATTATGTTTATAGATATGCAGCATATAAAATCAGCAAACAACATTAAGTTCAACAGATCACCACAAATAGTTGGTACACATACCAGATCAGTGGCACCAGGTCTTTCTGACCCATATGCACCAATTGCACCTCTTCCTGATCTTTTAAAAGCTTGTACAGGTTCTATAATACCCTAAAAGGTAAAATGTAATTTAACAGAATTTTATTAATACTGTTTAATGACATTTAGTGTCCTTGACTCAGCAAAGATTCTCAGAATTGTATCATAACAAATCCATAAAAATTACTTGAACACATCAAGCTTCAATAAAACAAAGCAAAAGCTTAATCAAAATAAAGTGCATTATCAATACAAGCACATACCTCTCCTTTCTTCCCAAGACCTTTGCCGTGAACATATCCCATCTAAAAAGGAAAGTTGAGATTTTATATCATTCAACTTTACAGAAACTGGGAACTAGGATAAATCTTAAATAAGAAATTTGTGAATTATGAATAATCTAATTGATAGTATCATGTTATAAACACAAAGAAAACTTTTTGTATTCACATACAAGTCAATGCACAAGGCTTTGCTTTTAACACTCATAAAAAAATCTATCACCAAAAGGTAGCTATGAAGAAGTGTAGCCAACTAGCTATTTGCAAAATTTACACAATCTTCAAACCTTTTCCATCAGTTTTTGTCCAAATCCTTTTGTATGTTTGGTCCATGCTCCAAATTTACTATAATAAAAACAATAACGTTACTTTCCTGATTTATATTTCTGGGTTATTGACTGAATTTGTAAATTATTTAAATGACTAACTGAACTATCATAAAATGGCAAAACTATTGAGACAAAGTGTAGCTGATTTTATCAAGGTAAGTGCGTTTGGTTTTATCAATGTTAACATCTTTCATGAAATCTGAATTTCTTAAAAATACATGTTTTAATGGCTGATCTGCAGACCCTATATTCAGAGTGCAATAAAGATTGTCAATTGATATTAACTTACAAAAAAATACTTTCTATACCTTGACACTTGCTTTGTACTTTGTGGTTTCCTTTTTTCTGAAAAAATAACAGATTCTTCATATGCAGTACATCAACAAGAATTCTGTTACAAAACAAACTTAAATTAACACAAAGTACCTTCTAATATGTCTAAAGTTTTACTAAAGAGCATTATTTGGAATGAGAGAATATCTTAGAAATAAAGTATCACCTACCACTTGGAGAATGGCATCAGATTCAAATTATATCTCTGTTCAAATTACATAAGCCATACAGAAATAAGCTTCCCAAATGTTCAAAAGTCAGGGGGTGATTGAGAAATATCAAATATGTTCACATTAAATCAAAAGCTGTTTTTCCATGGTCAAAAAGAGCATATCAATTTATAAATAACTAAAAACATTCAGAAGTTTGTTAAGAAAAAGGTTGCTAAAAATCTAAGAACATTTACAAAACTGATAAAAAATTAATAAATTGGAATTTCATAAAATAGATTTACGTTTCGCTGGCTCTTGTTTTCTTTGCTCTTTCTTTGCTGCCTTTGATGTCGAAAAATTATCAGGTAGGTTTGAGTCATCATCTTCATCAGATATCAAGTCTACATGAAAGGAGGAAAATCATTCTTCACACCAAACTATAACACATCTGATGTTGAATTAAATGATTCAAGGGTTGCATTAAAGTTGATAGCTAAAACAGGAAGTTTAGTGACCTTCACTTTGTACTCACATGGCTTCTTTCCTTTTTTGAAACAGTTTAATTCGATTCACTGTCATTTGAAAATTACAACAACAAAATCTTTATAATGAAACATTAAGATAAAAAACAATGTTGCATAAATGCTTGTGAACAAACCAGGAGATTTGCATGCATAAATTTCTCTACAAAGAAGTTCTCTCAGTAGATAAACTTATTAAGGATAGAGCACCCCCTGTAGTTAAAACATACTTATCAATTTTGGTAATTATAGCACATGCTGCACAGCATTAAGCCACAGGACCCATAAAATAACCACAATACAAAACTCCCTCTCTTTAAAAAGAAAAGAAACAAAGATCACACAACAGCCATTCCCATCCATCCCAAACCCTCATACACAGCCCATGGCAACATCTTAATAGTTCTGAAAGGACATTACAAAAAGTCTTGTAGGGATTTTGTGGATAACAGATGAAGCAATTTTAGTCTCTGGTGAAAGTTTATAACTGTAGCAGATTGTTATGACTCTGAGAATGAAAATGGCACCAATAACATCATGTGGAAAATGCTTAACATCTATATGAAATGTAAGACATGCAAATAAAAATCTATCCTGATGTAGATACAAGGTTGGTGTTGCAACAAAACTTAAAGGTAGGTGAAAAATGTTAGCAAAGTCTTGTTGAACACTTTAGAAGAAAAAAGACCATACATAATAATCAGGTAAACTTTGTTTCTTGCACAGACAAGTTCATGTTAAAAACTGCGACTGTACGCCTAAAATCATACATTCTTAGCAATTTTTAGAGTTAATACTGGTAAATGTTATTATCTACGAAATTTTGTCTGGCCAATATGCAAAAACACACAAATGTGTGGGTGGGCAATATATTGCGGGTGTGAAACAAAGTTTCCAGTCTGGGATCTGATAATCTGAGTATAGTTGGCTTTTAGGTCTCCAGTGCCAAATAATGACCTCAGATTGGAATCTTTGAAAGATGCACGGGGGATCTGTTTCATGTTCATAAAAGTTGCACATTTGCAAATAGCACAGATCAAAATTTTTTGCAGCTGAGACTGATTACCAGAAAAATACAGTGTGTAACTTCTGGATATAAATTTAAAAAAAACATTGAGTAACATCATTAGTGGTGATAAAAACAATATAGCAAAGATAAACATTTACCAAACCAGCCTCATGTGTACACAAGCAAAAAGTAATGACGATCTAGATGATCTGCAACTCTGAGGGTCTTGAAATTCAAATTTCATTAAAGCGTCAACTATTAAGGACATACACAATAAGTTTTACAGTTAAAGAAAAATCCTGTGCAGCAGGATGAATCATTTTAACAGAAATTGGGATAAATCCCCCGCGCAAGGCAAAAATTCCAATCTGGTAATGACCTAGATTAAAAGGGTTGTTGTGTACATACCAAGAAAAATTAACTTCCTGATCGAGCAATGCGTGTGTTCATTTTTTGAACGCCAGCAACAATAGTGAAAAACAAACAAACATAAAGAACAAACATTCATGATCATCAAAAAACGATTTGTATGTGATCACGTGATGGCAAAACGTCCGTAATTACCCAACTACTACCTAAAACATTTTGAATTGAATAGTGGAATTTTTATAGAGCATCTCGTATATCAAATTAACGAAAAAGTGAACAAAATAGATCACCTTTGTCTTCATCAATACTGCTATTGTCACTTTCATCGTCTTGCTTCTGTGTGAAACCACCGCTTACAAAATCCATTGGGGTTGTGTAGTCACCCTTCTTAGTGCGTTTACTAGAACCAGCCCTGTCCTCATCATTTGCCCACATTCCATATATCGCTTGTTCTTTTGTAAATTTTCGTCTAAACCCTGGGTAAAATGCATCTTTGAGATCATTATCTGTTACCTCAAAACTTTCTAGCTCTTCTTCGGAAGACATACTGCGGTTTGGTGATAGTTGACTTTAAATTTTCGTACCTCCTTGCATTGCACTTGCCTGTGTTTGGCTAGGCCATAATCAGCCTCATACCCAAATCATCATTACGAGGCTCTCGTAAACATTCTGACATTCTGACGATCACATTTCAACATTACATTTCATTCGTAGGTTGAAAGAGGAAGGAATGTATTTGATTGTAAAAATATCTTTTAATGAGCATCAAAATGCTAACATTTTCTCGCAAAGCTATTCCCACTGTAAAACCATACGCTAGGTTGAATTTACTTGATCAAAAGGCAGATTGGTTTGTTTAGCAGAAAACAATTCACAAGAGGGGGTTAAATGTGCAAGGATCACACTATGTACCCCTCGGCAATGAAAGCATTGAACTAGTGTTCTGCCGTTTTCAGGGCCTCCGACGAAGAGGGGGCCGGGGGGGCCATGGCCCTCTCACTTTTTTGCAAAACAATAAACCTTTTTTTAAAAACCTTTGTTGTGATTGTTATATTTTCTCTTGGCCCCCCCCCCCCACTTTCCAACCTGCGTCGGAGCCCATGATTTTTTATGCCACGTCGGGTCGGAAAATTTTGATGTTCACATCACAATCTCCTTCTATGTTGCAACGACTCTAGCTGAAAACAATAAGCTCGCAGTACCATCTCTTCACATTTCTGTTACACTATATGAAGCTATTACCAGTCTTAAATGGGTATGATCTTATGGTAGTAGCGAAACTGTTTCGTACATTCGATGCATTTAAAAATTTGCAATCTATTTTTCGATTAGTTTTATTCAATTAGTTTCATTCAAAATTGATATCTTATCATCTTAGTACATAGTAGATATCATATCATATTTTCATAATAAAAAGATGTACCTAAGAGGTAAGTGACTTTTCAAGTATTTGCTCGTTACTTTTGCTTCACAACTTAAACTTTATACTGGTTACTTTTCAAAGGAATCTTAGGATTGTAAAGCTGAAAAATCACTTTATAGACTCGTAAAAACGTCAATTTGACTAGATCTTAGATGTCTATAGACTGTAACTCAGCTTACTCAGCTCAGCTTATTACTGACAATCAGTGGCGGCGCCAAGGGGTGGTAAGGGAGGGGTAGTTACCCCTTCCCCACTTTTCTGAAAATATGGTTTACATAATTCTTCTAAACATGGAATAAAAAACGCTGAGTAGGGGAAGATCAAATTTCTTAAGGAAAGTTAACTTGGTGCAAATCACTGAAACAAGGGAAAGGGGCGTGGTCCCACTGGCCGCGCCCATTACCCTTTCTAGTCTGTAATAGCTGGCGCCGCCACTGCTGACAAATAGAAATTGCAATTCTTAGCTGAAACAACACAGACACACGCTGTTGACTTTGCTTGCTAGACTTTAAAACCCATAAATTCGGAGTCATTTCCTTATGCCCTGCGAACATAATTTCAAGTATAAACAAATCACAACAAAATGTAGCGAAGAAGTAACTCAAGAAAAATGAAAATATGAAGAGAACTTTGCAATATAAAGAAATTGCCAAATAACAATAATAAATAATTTCAAATGAAAGATGATTTTTAGTTTACAGTGTATTTTCTCGACGTGGTGTTGACATCGAAAAAACACTTTTATGGAAAAAAAGACAATATATTATTATAAAAAGTTTTGATTGCCAGAGAAACGTAGCCAAACACTCGAGAATGAATTGGTTTTGAAATGACTTCCACCGAAAGAAGGATCACATAGTGCATTGCTTTATTTCAACAAGCTAAAGCTAGGATTGTTTAAAGATATTTGAACTAACGGTTTGGAGAATAAGCAAACGAAGCAAAGGGGAGACAGTAAAATCAACTTACATTTAGATTTATTCGGCTTTTAGTTAATTTTCCACTGAATTCGACCACCAACATTAAATGTTTTGCTAGTTAAAGCTTTTTAGCGATTTTCGAATTAAGAAACGGAAAATAATTCGAGGGTGGTGCATGCGAATATGCAGACTTGTTTCAAGGAAAGAAAGCAGTAGCTTTGTATATTATACAACAACAGCAAACTTCAAATAAACCTAATTAAAGATATAGTACATGATATGTAGATATGTTCAATGTTAGCAAACAGTTCTAGCTAACACAGTTAGCTAATGCCATTCATGACAGATAGCAATATATTATTTTATGATAATTTAACTTTTAACAAACCTTAATTAATTTTGACAGAATAAAATTCATTATATTCAAAATTAATTAAACTTTTGCTGTAAATGCTGAAAATTTATCAAACTATTAATAGAAAAACTGAAACCTATTTTTGAGTTTCCAAGGGAGCAAGTATTTTTTATTCAAAGAGATACTTCACTTTGAAACGAGATTTGTTTCAATGTGCGAAGGTTTTGATATGCTTTAAAACAGGTGTGATGATACACAAAACTCTAAAACAGGTGTGATGATGGCTCAAAAATCGGTTGTAAATTGACAACGTTGATTAGAAATTTAAAGCTGTATATGGAAGTTTAGATAATTCTTCAGAGCCTTAACTAGTAAGTTTCTTACTAGCCGTTTTATTATAAAAATTGCGTTTTTGCGTGTTTGCTTTTTCCTCTTGCGTGTTTTTAGTTATTTATTGTATTTTGATCGTTATGCCCGTAAATTGCGATTTTGCAAAGAACAAAATTGCGCGCCAGTTTTCAAGGCAAGATTAGCAGTCGACATCAACACTATCAAACGAGACACTGAAGGTCAGTTTTTGCCATTTATTGCAGCTACGACCCTGAAAAATCGAATAAACAAGGAAAATCACTTTTCGATTCTCGTGTTCTTTTCAAATTTCTTAGGAAATCAGTACTGTTGTTCTTTTTTCTGCCTCTTTTTGCAAATTGCCTTACTGGAAATGTGCCGTTAGTAATTTTGAAGAATTCAAATGTGATGTATAAATCAAATATGTATAAAAATTGAAATAATACTATTACGTGTCGACTGCAATTGTAATCTAATTCAATGCGAATATAATGAGAGGTATAAAATTGGCAACCTTTTAATAGATTCAGTAATGCAACCATGATTGTCTAAGTAAATAGGAGTGCTTCTTGTCATCCTAATCTTATATTGTCCTGCCCTGATAAGATCGATATTGCATTCTAGATAAAGCTTTTAAGCAATAAACTACAATAACCTGCTATTCATAATTGAAGTTAAATACTCAACGCAACTTTAGAAATATGACAAACAATAACAAACGATGGTACATGGTTCTTCCCAAGTTGGTCCATCAGATGTCTATTCATCCAATTCGATTTCCATTACTTTCTCCACCAATGGCATTGTACCCATTCCTATCCCAAAACCTGCAACCCCAAAACCAATTATCCAAATCAGAACTGTCGAATAGCAGTAAAAGCTAATTGGCTGGATAACAATCTTTCCGTTCCACTTTTGGGCGTCTTTGATACAAGATCGATGAGTCCCTTTAAGAATAATTTGATTCATGTCTCTCTGGCGTCCAACTTTCTGTGATTGGCAAATGGTGGACAACTCACAGCTCCTCAACAGTAAGGACACTTGGGTACGCCAGTTACTCTTATACACAAGACTACGAATTAACACCATACATACCATTGTAAAGTATCGCCTCTTTGGATTGCCTGCTTAATTTTTTCTTTTTCTGTTGAAGAAGACCAGATATAGATTGAAGTTAGAAAATTAATAGATCTAAAATTTCAAATCATTCTGAGGGTGTGTTGATTTGCCACCAGCAATCTTAAGCAGGTTACTTGACCTCGCAACAAACTATACTACACTAAGCACTGCGCACCGCTATAGGGATCTGACCAGATGGGATTTCTCATCCATCAATACGTTTACGGTCAAAGAGTAAAAACCACTGCTCTACTGGATGTTAGAAAATGTTAGAGAACATTAGATAAGTAAAATTACTCTATTTGCAGCCATGTTTTGAAAACCGTTGGAACCTTTTCTCCAATCATTGTCAATGGGCTATTTCACGAGTCTATCTTCAAGATCCACTAGTCCATTTTTTGTAGCTTTCAGTCTTGCCAGTCTTGCACGATTACGTTTTCAAATTAAAAGGCAATCATTTATTTTGGTTTTACCACCTGTTTAGACGGCAACGATAATGTTGTAATTCAAAATGCAAACATCACAAAATCACAAATCACGCAAGAGTGAATTTTTTTTAAACGCAATGATTTGTAAGTGTACACTCATTTTTTTATAAGAAACAAAGTTCGGTGTTGAGTACACTAGTTTCTCAATGTTATGGAAATTTCAATGCTCGTTGTTTCTTAGGAGTTTCTTAATTATGACGTCATAAATGATATTATGAAATGTTCGTGACCTTTTTATCACGTCAAGAGATTCACTTTCCGTTCCGATGCTGTATTTAGATGTGGGAAGTTTATTTTTATCCCTTGTGTCTTAAATTCTAAGCCAACAGGGCAATCATGTTCTTGGATTTTACAAAATTTCGTTGTTCTCAGTTTTATCACTATTTAATAGTTTTTTAATTTTTTGCTTCAAGTACTGAGTTTCTTAATATTTTCTGACTGTCCAGTATTCGTTTCTTATAGCCAGTTTCTTATAAAAAATGAGTGTAATGTTTAATTGGATACTTTGTTGAGTAAGCGGCTAATGTTTGAATTTAAACCGCTAACTCAACTGTTTGTAGTGAATCAAGCCTGTTCGTTTGGTTTTGTTGGGTTTTTCAAGATGAGTATCGATGCCTTGAAGTCTTGTAAAAATGTAACTAAACCATATTACGATTTCCCATTTTCTAATATTCAAATTGCATGTCTTGAAATATGTTTTCATCGGCAAAGGGCAATGGGCTTTTGATTATTTTCTTCATTAAGTAACTGTATACCGTTTTGTTAGTAGGTTTTGCAAAACTGAACCTAGAAGGAGCAAGCAAAATCAAGAATATGGGTAGCGTTAATCCAATACTTTCAGAAGGTGAACGTTTTGGAAAATGGACAAGAATCTTAGTCAGTATGTCTTCTCGCAATGAGGAAGAGCCACAATATAAAGATCGCCCATTCAAAAATGGTTGTTTTCAATATGCTTTGAGGGGTTTTTGTTGAAAATTTCTCAGAAATGTAAATTTTTCAGTCATCTTGCTAGATTTCTAATCTTGGAAATTGTACAATCAACGTTTAAAGCAAAATTTCAGAATCTGACGATGCAGGGCCTTTTTAAACATACTAAATAAGGGGAGGGTAAGTGCCCCACTAGCCCCGGGAACTTTTCATTTCTTAAACAATAGGCTATAGTCCTCCTCTTTGCACAAACAAAGGCTTACCCCCGCAGGTAAATCCCCTTTGAAAAGGCTATGTGACGATTTTATGCAAAATGCCATGAGCAAGGACAGATCTGTCATTATATATTTCAGTCAAATATATTTCCAAAACGGTCAAGGACCCGGTGTGAAAACGTTGATAAAAAAGAGAAAGCTCCTGTCTCATCCCCGCTTCCATTATGAAAGTAAAAACAAAGGGGGCTGTGGAAGGAGATGGATTCATAGATATGGTGTGGGGACCTGCAAATGTTTTTGTCATCTTCTTTTTATATAAAGTTGTTCTTTAAATTTTTAAAGAAAATTGAATCGTGTTAGAAAAGACTTGAAAACGAATTAAAAAGGACATATTACAGGGTCGCCGGAGCCAGGGGGCCACGGGGGCACAGACCCCCCTGTTTGCGAAAAGTATAAACAAGTGCCCCTTTTCGAAAAATATATTGGGTGTATTTTTTCACTGCCAGATATTCTGCTTTTAGAAACTAAGTAAAATAACATAACTCTGGACGTTGTTGGAGGACCATTCACTAAAAATTCCTCAAATTTTTACTTGTTCTTGATGCAAGAAGCGCAAGCTCCTGTGATGAACAATATCAACTGCGAAGGAGACTGCCAGTTTCACGAGAAAATTTCCTTAGTATGTCTTCAGCAACAAAATCACTAGTGAAAGGTCCGATCAAGTTTCCGGTGGGCACAGTCAGTTGGTCCAATGTATATCGTGTGTGTTCTTGAAAGTTAAAACTGGACCCCTATCTCTGATTCTGGGTTTAGTAAAATGTACCCTATTATGTGCCTTTGCCAAAATTGTGTAACTTATTTCACTGAGAATATTCAAGCTTGAACAGGAATTTTTGTTAAAATCAAATTTAGTGAACTCTACTTTTCACTGAGCATGTTAAAGTCATTCTTTTTCTTAAACTTATGTCTAGGCATGTTAAAAAGCAGAGTTCACTAAATTTGATTTTAACAACAATCCCTTATGGTTCTTGACATATATATGAACAAAATCAGACATCTGTTAAACTATAGCTGCGACATATTGCTTGCTTCACAACATTTTGTTCAATGTTTTTTATGAAGAAGTGAAAAAGTTATGTCCCTGCAATGATTACATGCTAAAAAAGACTTAAACAAAGACTTAAATTTCTTATCTAGGATTAGAACAATATACAAGACTAGACGTACTGCAAAATTTGTTGTACTTCGATATGCCATTTATTTACCTAAAAAATCGTCTGCAACATCATATCAGTAAATTCCTGCCCTTTTTGTGCTTCCTCTGACTGATTACGAATGGAACCCTATTTTCAAGATTCTATGTCTCTGAATTCTAGCTTTTTTCAAATTTTCAGGACTCACATGTTATACGTTTGACCAACTGACTGAGCCGCCCAGATAAATTTTAAGGAGAGTTAAAAACTTGTTTCATTCATAAGACTGATGAGATAAACCTAATCAGTTACAAATTGAATTTGCTATGGCAGTGAAGAATGTGTCCGCACCTTCAGCCGATTGCGTGAAGATGACTAATTCATAAAATTTGTAGCTTTTGAAAAATATTCCATGGAGGCGAACAAATTTGTGTTTAAATGGGGATGGGAGGGTACGAATACCAAGGAGGACTAAATTTTTAAATATATAAGTAAGAAAATCAAAATCATTATTCGAATGGGGCTGAAACTTTGTTTAGAAAGAGATAGGGACTGGAACTCGCTTTGAAGTACATAGAGACTAAGAATTCAAAAATTCCATTCAGTTCATATTTTGGGTTGGATTCGTTGGTATGTTGCAATAAATCTGAACATTTGTTGAGTATAATGCGCCTGCCACAAGTATGAAAGAAGGATGTGTGCCTGCTTCTTACCCAGGACCAAGTCCACTTACAATGCAAATTATAAGAAAAATAAGTACAACGTATTGTAATAGAAGTATAAATCATACATGGAAGAGAGATTTACAATCTCAAAAAACTTTGAAGGCCATGAGATGGGAAGCTTACAATTAATCATGATTAAGAGTGCGTGGTCTCTAAATGGAGTACATAGCCATGTCTGCTTTTAGCAAAGATAAATTTCACTATATCCAACGTATGTAATTGTAATTATTATAAATGACTAAATTACCGCGAGGTCTGTACCATTTTTGGCACTTACTAAGGTTTCAGGAAAAAAATATTCGTGTCCTTTTTATTCGTTTTGCCCCCCCCCCCCCTGTTCAAACCAGCGTCCGGCGGCCTTGTTTAGAATAGATGTATGTAAGGGATAAATTATACTTCACTTTTCAAGTTTACCACCTACCTAGGGCTTTTAGAGAATTAATTTTTGCAAGAGCTGATTTTTGTGGAATTTTTTCCCGATTTTCGTAGGCATTAACATTTGTAGACGGGCTAAAAGCTAAATCCCTATATTTCACGAAATTTGTTAAAAAACTCCCGATTTTAAATATTCATAGTTTGGAACGTCAGTAATTACGAGGAATAATTTGAGTACATATTCTGGTTCTTGTATTCTGAATGCGCCATTTTCAAAAGATTAGAGGTGTGGCTTCCGTTTCCGTCCAGGGTGGGTTGGTTGGCCTAACCCCATCTTCAATGTTGGTTTCTGGACATGAAAAAGCGTTAAGACTTGTTTGCTATAAAGGAGAAGTTCTGTTGTAAATTCATGTGCTGCTGACTTTGCTTCGTAAGGTACCTTCTTTTTCTTGTCATAACTTGTTTTTTTGGTGAACAGATCTCTGCTTCAAGTCGTATTTGATCAGTGATTTGTTTAGGCCTGCTATAGTTTTAATGATCTTGGCCATAAATTTGACGACCTTCGCTTTAACATTTCATGATTTTCCTGACACAAATTCTATATTTGTTTTTAGAATTTTCAGAGCTAAAAATTAAAGGGCTAGGGGATTGCCTTATTATCATTCTATCTTTATATTTACAAATGAAAACAATCCAAGTATTTGGCTGTTGGAAAATTCTTCTTCCTCACCTTTCAAATCAAACATACATACAAACATAGGGAAGAACCTTAATCCGATTTAATACCCAAAAGTAGCTGTGTAGAAATGTTGACCAAACTAGTAATAATGATACATATTTCATAGTGATATATAGTGGATAGTATGTAAATTTTAAGAACTTGACTAGAAGTGTTGTCATTAGCAAACAAATTTATATTCATTATCATCATAAATCGTACCCTTTTATCTTAAAAGTTTGTCTAAGAAAAGACTACAAAATGGCAAGTCGTGGAAAGTCAGTTAAAAAGGTAATGGAAGAATATGTAGACAGGAATGAAACAGAATTAGACCTACAAGACAGAGGAATTGAAAATCTTCTGGATGTCCCATTCCTTAGTAAGTCTGCATCATTTCGAATCATTTATACAACAAATTGATAACTAACATTGTCACATTTAAAGTTTCCCAGAGGATCAGATTGCCAGAACAATAACAAGATCAAGACAAATAACATCAATATATTCTTGAACATGCAAAATACCCATACATTGAATTGCAATTTTTTACTGGAAACTTCAAATATTGTAGTTTGTGTATCTAGAAAAACATAACATGTAAATGAGAAACTCTTTTTAGGTCGGATGAGAAATGTCACAAGTCTAATTTTGAGCCATAATAGGCTTGTATGTAAGTATTTTAAATATTGTTTTTTATTTTTCCCCTTTGTGTCTCTTTTCCACAAGTTGTTGTAATAATGAGAGGGTCTATTTTGTAATGTTTTTGAGAAATCTTCATATTTTGAATACTATTGTGTAATGTGTTTATAAACATAGGATATGTTTTCATATTTTAAACTTTGTTCTAAACATGCTTCTGCATTGGGCTAGTAAGATAACATTTAACCAGAAAGCCGACTACATACAGTGCATGCTTAGCTGCTAGATAATCCAGTTGTGCGTTAGTTCTATTCTATACCCTTTAAAATAATATTATATCTATTCTATTTTTAGAAGGCTATAACAGAATGAATAGCTAACTAAATTTTGATGAAAGTCTCAAAGTTTGAGAAGGTTTACCTTGAGTACTTGTTGAAAGATTATCCAGTTATTGATTTCCAGTTTTGTGAAGTGGCACAGCACACCAAAACAACATAACATATACATCAGGATTCTTATCACAAATTAATTTTAGTGTTACTGAATAAAGGTAATCAAAACCTGTTAACACAAACCTTGGATATCTAATAAAATGAGTTAAGATTAGTAAACCAGCATTTTGTCTTGCCTTCCTTTATCAATTTGTTACTATAATGAGTTATTTTGAAAAAAAACACTGCCACAGTAATTTCACCAAATGAAAACAGCTTGAGAAATTGATTATTTGTAATGTAAAACATGATCTAATAACATATCAATTATCAAATAATGCTTTTTAGTTAGTTTACAAAACTAACTGAGTTGTTTGCATTATTTATGATTTCTTATTATAGTAAATGCGAAGATTGCAATGTCTGGAAAAATTCCCTTTAATTGTCCACCTGAAAATGTTAAGTTATGTCTGCTAATAGCCTGGAAGAAATTATTTTTAATAAGCTCCATTAAATATTGACATCATGTTATTCTTTGCAGGGAAAATTGATAAGATAAATTTGCACTTAAACCTAAATTCTTCTTCACCTAGCATCCATTATTTTTGTTTCAAACTCGTTTTGCAGCTCTACCACCATCATTAGCGGATCTTACAAATCTTGAGAATCTGAATTTGTTCAATAACGAGCTGGAGGTAATTTTATGCTTTCATGTCTAACATTTCAGCACCCTTGAATACATTTGCTAGCATTTTTTATACACTTTGTTATAAAGAAGGGCTATGAGCGGAAAGGAAAGAGATCTCACTTAATGTTCAAAAGTTTTTCACATTTTATAATTTGTATTTGAATGCTGTAAGGACCTGCTTGCAATTCATCTTAGCAAGCTTCTTTTTATTTTTTGTAATTTTGAATGGAAAAAAACATGAAAATATATTCCTAGTTTATTTTTTATTTAGAATATACCCACAACCATTTGTAATCTTCCAAAGCTGAAGTTCTTGAACCTCGCGTAAGTATACATTTTTATTGGGATCACAACCCAGATTCTATATCAATGGAGAGATGGAGGATATTCTATAAACTTTGAACCCTTGAAAGCCATCCAAGTCATAAGGAATGTCTATTTGGGCTATGTTTACACTGCTATTTTTAAAGTTTATTATTAAGGGTAATGTGATTGCAGGGCAAATGCAGAATACATTTTGGCCAGTTTTTGAATGAAGATAGAAATGTGTGGGATGGTCTGATTGCACTCCCTTTGTTTCTGAATCAATGAATATCCTCAGCTTATAACCAAAAGTAATAGAATTCAAGATAAATAAAGGGTTGGCAAGTTAGACCCAAGTTGCTATCTGTTTTGTGCTGTCTTTTTCGAGCAGTACATCCCTTTGCAAAAGCAGTCATCGACTAACACAAATGAGTTTGCCAGGATGTTTGCAAATACCTTTACGTAAAACACAAAGACATGTAAGTGCTTGCACATTGAAATTTATCTCTAAACCAGCATGAATTTAATGTCTTAAGGCATTTGTAGCAACAAATATCTTGTATCCTACAGACTGAACCATTTGAAGACATTGCCTAAAGGTTTTGGTGCTTGCCCAATGTTGGAAGTTCTTGATCTCACATACAACAACCTCACTGAGTCATCACTGTCAGCAAATTTCTTTTATCTTGGTATGTTTTGCCTTATACTAATCTGTATGATTTGCTTTTAAGGTACTATTTTTTTAACATTTATTGCGTGTCTCTATGCATATCAGTTTAACTAGAAGCTTAAAAACATGATATTAAAAATAGGTGTCTTGATTATTGCAAAATCAAATAGGAGAGAATAGTAGGAGAGAATAGATATCAAACTGTGGCACCTTTTTATAGCGCAAATATGAAAAATGTTATCAGATTATTAGGTTAGTAGCTACCCTAGCCAAAAAGTGTTATGGTTTCAATAAAAGATTGTTTCTTTATTTTCTGCAGAGCCATTAAGGGCATTGTACCTTGGTGACAATGAATTTGAGGTTTTCCCAGGGGATGTGAAACATTTAAAAAACCTACAAGTGGTAAGCATTGAAAGTATATTTCTATTTTTAGCTTTTTTCTCAAATTATCATATTGGAATTTTCTTGTCGATCAAGTTTTTTTAAGGCATTCAAAAGATTTTAGTCACTGCTTCTAATTACTGCTTCTAATTACTGCTTCTAATTACTGCTTCTAATTACTGCTTCCAATTACTGCTTCCAATTACTGCTTCTAATTACTGCTTCTAATTACTGCTTCAAATTACTGCTTCCAATTAATGCTTCCAATTACTTCTTCTAATTACTGCTTCTAATTACTGCTTCAAATTACTGCTTCCAATTACTTCTTCTGATTACTGCTTCTAATTACTGCTTCTAATTACTGCTTCTAATTACTGCTTCCAATTACTGCTTCTAATTACTGCTTCCAATTACTGCTTCCAATTACTGCTTCTAATTACAGCTTCTATTTACTGCTTCAAATTACTGCTTCCAATTACTTCTTCTAATTACTGCTTCTAATTACTGCTTCAAATTACTGCTTCCAATTACTACTTCCAATTACTGCTTCCAATTACTGCTTCCAATTACTGCTTCTTATTACTGCTTCTAATTACTGCTTCTAAATACTGCTTCTAATTACTGCTTCCAATTGATGCTTCCAATAACTTCTTCTAATTACTGCTTCTAATTACTGCTTCAAATTACTGCTTCCAATTAATGCTTCTAATTACTGCTTCCAATTGATGCTTCCAATAACTTCTTCTAATTACTGCTTCTAATTACTGCTTCAAATTACTGCTTCCAATTAATGCTTCTAATTACTGCTTCCAATTGATGCTTCCAATAACTTCTTCTAATTACTGCTTCTAATTACTGCTTCAAATTACTGCTTCCAATTACTGCTTCCAATTACTTCTTCTAATTACTTCTTCTGATTACTGCTTCCAATTACTACTTCCAATTACTGCTTCTAATTACTGCTTCCAATTACTGCTTCCAATTACTGCTTCTAATTACTGCTTCCAATTACTGCTTCTAATTACTGCTTCCAATTATTGCTTCAAATTACTGCTTCTAATTACAGCTTCTATTTACTGCTTCAAATTAATGCTTCCAATTACTGCTTCTAATTACTGCTTCTAATTACTGCTTCCAATTACTTCTTCCAATTACTGCTTCTAATTACTGCTTCTAATTACTGCTTCCAATTATTGCTTCAAATTACTGCTTCAAATTACTGCTTCCAATTACTGCTTCCAATTACTGCTTCCAATTACTGCTTCTAATTACTGCTTCCAATTACTGCTTCTAATTACAGCTTCTATTTACTGCTTCAAATTAATGCTTCCAATTACTGCTTCTAATTACTGCTTCTAATTACTGCTTCCAATTACTTCTTCCAATTACTGCTTCTAATTACTGCTTCTAATTACTGCTTCCAATTATTGCTTCAAATTACTGCTTCAAATTACTGCTTCCAATTACTGCTTCCAATTACTGCTTCCAATTACTGCTTCTAATTACTGCTTCCAATTACTGCTTCTAATTACAGCTTCTATTTACTGCTTCAAATTAATGCTTCCAATTACTGCTTCTAATTACTGCTTCTAATTACTGCTTCCAATTACTTCTTCCAATTACTGCTTCTAATTACTGCTTCTAATTACTGCTTCCAATTATTGCTTCAAATTACTGCTTCTAATTACTGCTTCCAATTACTGCTTCCAATTACTGCTTCCAATTACTGCTTCTAATTACTGCTTCCAATTACTGCTTCCAATTACTGCCTCAAATTACCGCTTCTAATTACTGCTTCTAATTACTGCTTCAAATTACTGCTTCTAATTACTGCTTCTAATTACTGCTTCTAATTACTGCTTCCAATTACTGCTTCTAATTACTGCTTCTAATTACTGCTTCCAATTACTTCTTCTAATTACTGCTTCTAATTACTGCTTCTAATTACTGCTTCCAATTACTGCTTCTAATTACTGCTTTTAATTACTGCTTCAAATTACTGCTTCTAATTACTGCTTCTAATTACTGCTTCCAACTACTGCTTCTAATTACTGCTTCTAATTACTGCTTCCAATTACTGCTTCTAATTACTGCTTCTAATTACTGCTTCCAATTACTTCTTCTAATTACTGCTTTTAATTACTGCTTCTAATTACTGCTTCCAATTACTGCTTCTAATTACTGCTTTTAATTACTGCTTCAAATTACTGCTTCTAATTACTGCTTCTAATTACTGCTTCCAACTACTGCTTCTAATTACTGCTTCTAATTACTGCTTACAATTACTGCTTCTAGTTTATTTTGTTGCTGCTGCCAGAGTTCCATTCCATGTTAATTTTCAATTATCAATCAGTTTGTCACCTTAATTGTTTTTGTTTTCACTAAGATTAGAGAATCTTTTAGTGCCTCTAATTATCTGCTCTCTGATATACAAGCTACAACAACTATTAAAACTCCTCTTTTCTATATAGCTTGTCCTTCGAGATAATGATCTCATTGAGCTACCCCCTGAGGTTGGAGAGCTATCGAGACTGAAAGAACTCCACATACAAAATAACAGACTACAGGTTTTACCTCCAGAAATTGGTATGTAGGCAAGCTTAGAGTTGAAATCGGTTATATCACCATCTAATGTTCCTGTCAAACTTAAGCGATGAAGCGAGGCTTCCTTTGTAGTTGATATAGATAATTTCATCTAAAATCGTCGTTCTGAACCCTATTTTTTAACAGAAGCAAATACAGCAGAAATCGATAAAATCGAACGTGAAACATAAATATTTTGAAGATGTTGTCAAAGAACAACACTGCACGGCGATTTATACGATGATTTTCTTGTATTTTTTCCACGAAAGTTTTGGTGGATGGCGGTAAGCAGGTGGGATTTTTATTCCTTAATTATAAGAAATTGTGAATCTGGTGACGCTAGTGGTGGAACAAAATAGGTTGGTGATATGACAGACGTTTTGGTACACTTGAGTGGAGGGGAAATGGCTTATTGCCAGGGCTACGCGAATATTAGGACTTGCATCATTGTCTTACCAAAAGAATCGCCGTCAGATATTGAGAAAAATAAGAATGCAGTTTTCATTTAACTTTTAACTAACTGCGCAATTTCCTTGCTAGATTTTGTAGATCTGCGATATGAAGATCTCAAACACATCCTGAATATCCTATGATGTATAAAATCTTTTCAACGTATATAAATGTACTTTTGTCATGATAAATGTGACTGAACTCTGTTTACTTTTTCTTCCTACAAGTTTCCCTTGATCTCGTCAGCAATAAGAGGGTTCTGAAAGGCGAGAATAATCCATGGATTTCAGAAATCGCGGACCAGTTTGCACTCGGTGTTTACCATGTCATGACGTATCTTAAAACAGATGACTACATGATGTGAGTGTCACCTAATTTTCTATTTTACCATCAGGTTTGCTAAAACTCCACTGTTATCAAATGTGAGATTCGTATGTATTCGTAGGAATGTATGAGAATGCTTATCGATTTCAAAAACCTCTCTTATAGTCGCTACAAACGCTTCGTAGCTGAAAACAAACAACCACCACCCAAGAAAGAAAGAGAAAAGAGCCTAAAAAAGAAAAAGGATGACAAGAAGAAATGAATAAATCCTGGTTGACTGTATATAGTATCTATATAATTTCATCGTTGCAGTGCAAATAAAACTAATTATAATGTGTTTATCTGTTGTAAAAGGTTAACATATATTCACGGTATTGCAAGCAAAAGACTGAGGGATGATATAGAAAAGCGAATCTATTAGATCGAAAGGACAAACGGTGACATTTAAATGCAAAGAGTTTAGTATTTTATGCTCGTGTATTTTTATGATATTGATGACAAATTTGACAAAATTTTTCAAGATTGATCCCTAAGTGCTGCAACATTTTACCATTTTGTAACTTTTTTATCTCAAAATGCTTACAAAAGTAACAAGCTAAACCCGTTTATTATTAACTTGCGTTCTGTTTTTCAAGCCCATCAATCTTTGACCTGCCTTGTAAAGTCAGCAGGGTGTTGGCACTCCTTGTAAACAATGCCCAAAAGTCATTTGCTCCTCCACTGTAGTCCTCTGTATTTGATTCTTCCGTGTAATCATTCCATTTAACAGGACAATAGTCGATTCATATTTACAATAGGCCTACCCGCATCCAAAGTTTTATTATTAATTAATGAAAATAGCCACAAGCAAAAATTTTCTACCGTAATTTGTATTTTTCACAGTTTTGCTGTAAATGAAAAGTGTATATTAAAAGAACTCAAGACGAAGTAATTTTCTTGGAGTATTTCCTGTGCAATATTAATTTCATAACCGATGCTTGCCACAAACAGAGCATGATTGAAATTGTTTGGATGTCCGCATTAGCTGTGGTAATATCTGCATGGGCAGTCTGTATATATCCTAAGTGCGTCAAAAAAGAGGAAAGGATGAGTGACAGAACTTACATATTTTCGCAGGGGCAATGTTGTATTTCGCTGCTGCCACAAGAGAAGGACTTGAAACATTTGCAATAGAATTAATTTAGATTATATTCCAGAGATAGTAAAGAAAATGAATGTAAACATTGAAGTAGTTTCTATAATTTGCCTAGCTCAATTTTTTTTCCCACAAAATTGTGCTTTCTTGTTTGATTAACTGTTATGAATTATTTGCCTTAGCGTTATTAAGAAACTGGTGTACAATACTTCCGATCGCATGGACGCCTAGGGCAGGACATTAAGTGTCAATGTAAAGAAACTAGCCTTTTTTGGGTGCGTGCAAATTAACTACGTTTGAAAAAACATGTTGAAAATTGACTAGGTTGATAGAGGACTAGGTTAGTGGAAATGCTGGATGGAAATGCAAACAATGATTGATTAGAAGATCACCATAAGATCATTTTCAAGAACCTTAGTAATGATCAGGCAAGAGTATCGAAAGGGAGGATGTGTGAATTGGAAACCAAGGGTTTGGACTTGTCTCAGGGCAAGGGATTCAGTTTTCTCAGAAGTTTGAGAAGTTCAGTCTCTTTTAATCGAGAAGTTCGTGCTTGTTTGTTTGTTAATACTGTGATTTTGGTTCCACAGTGACCCTGCTCAGGTAAATGCATAAACTGCAAAATATAGTATCAAGAAGCTATTTTGTTTAAGATTAAACTAATCATCTACATTCTTAATATATATCAGAACTCCCTGAATTTGTAAAATTGGAATGCGGAATATTCCTTTTTGTTGTTTTGAATTCTTGTATGTATTTCCATGGTAGGAGTTTCATAAAAATTCTAGGGGAACCCAACAAAAAAACCAAAAATGGCGAAACTATAAGAGTTCCCAACAGATAAACTAAAAATTGCGAAACTGCCATGCGACAATATGTTGTTCAATGCAGTAGTGAAGTGCGAACTTTTTCCCTTTTTATTGCAAATATACATGTATTGAAAAGACATCAAACAGGCCAAGCCAGGAGTTCAGTTCAGTTCAGTTCAGTATTATTTTAAATTCCACTGGATACATACACTTGTTACAAATTAGAAATAATCGAAGCTTTAAAGTATAAACAATGTAAAAGGAAGTTAAATAATATAAACGTAACATAACAAATACAGAGTAGAGGAGAAACAAGCTAGTATTGTAAACAGGGAATTATTTAAAGGAGGAAACTTTCTCAGTAGTTTATAAACTAATCGAGGAGAAAGCACCCCCTAGTAAATTAGATGCGTTCTGCTTATTTTTTAGTTCTAAATGTAAAAGAATCATCTGTAAGTTGCTATCAGTCATCCACAGAAAAATATCATCTATTTATAGACTAAGTTTAAAAACCATCATTGACTACTATGTTGTTTTGTAAAAATATTTTAAGATTGTTTTTAAAAGAATATTTTGAAGGAGAATTTCTAATTTCTACTGGTAGGTCATTCCACATTTTTGCCCCCATATATCGAATAGACTTCAGGCCATACCGAAAACTGTTCCTATGAGTCAAAAACAAATTACCGCGATTAGATTGCCTAGTAGAGTGTTGGTGAATATTTGCATTGAAAGAGAAGTAATCATGAAAGCAAGAGGGATTTTTCTTGTTTATAGATTCATACACAAATGTTAATAGTCTTAGCTGAAAGATGTCTTGAAGTCTGAGAAGTTTAAGCTTTTTAAAAATGGGAAGAGAGGGAGAACGAAAGGATTGATGAGAAATAGCTCTGACAACCTTTTTTTGCAGCTTGAATATTGGCTCCAGGTATGAGTCATATGTTTGTCCCCAGACAGTGATGCCATATTGTAGAAATGACATGAATAAAGCATTGTAGATACATATCAGTGATTCAGATGTAAGAAGATTTCGAATTCTGAAGAGAATGCCACACGTTCTTGCCAATTTTTTGGAAAGTTCACTGAGATGATACTTCCAGCTTAGGTTTTCATCAAGCAAAAGACCTAGAAACTTAACATATTTGACTCTGGTGATGTGTTTTTTCCCTATTTTAATTACAGTGTCTGGAGGTATTGACAATGAAGTAGAATGGAAGATAACATAATTAGTTTTGTCTATGTTCAATGATAGCTTATTGGCATCAAGCCATCTTTTTACGAATTTAAGCTCAATATTAACTGTTTTAACAAGTTTATCAAGAGTTTCCGTATCATAGTAAATGTTGGTGTCATCGGCAAAGAGATAAAATTTCAATTTTCTTGAAACATTAGGCAAGTCATTAATGAAAATTAGAAAGAGAAGAGGTCCAAGTACAGATCCCTGAGGTACACCACAAGTAACATTCATACAATCAGAGTTGGTTCCATTATTTGAAACATATTGGGTTCTATCTGATAGATATGAATCAAACCATCTAAGGGCATTTCCTCTGATACCATAGCATTCAAGTTTAGAGAGCAAAATATTGTGATTAACCGTATCGAAGGCTTTTTGTAAATCGATAAATATACCACAGCCATATTTTTTATTGTCAAGAGTTGACTTCACGACTTCAGTCATACTAATAAGCGTATGTTCAACTGAATGATTTTCCTGGAATCCAAATTGCAAGGGATATATTATTTTGTGGTAGATGAGAAAGGAGTAAAGTCTTCTGTACATTAATCGTTCATACAACTTATTGAATAGAGGTAATAGAGAGATAGGTCTGTAATTAGAGGCTATTTCAGGATCATCTTTTTTGTAAAGGGAGATCACTTTAGCCAGCTTGAGTTTAGAGGGAAAGATACCTTCAAGAAAAGATTGATTGACCAGTTTGGCTAGAGCTTCAGAGATGTGAGGGCCTAGAATTTTCAATAAGTCAATTGGAATACTGTGTGGTCCTACAGATTTTGATGGGTCAAGGTTTAGAATTATTTCCTCTACTTCTATGTAGGTCACAGGAGAAAGAAATATTGAATTTTGATTTGTATTAGTAATATAGTCTAGAGGCGATTTTGGTGTTCTTGGCATGTTTCTGGTAATATTGTCTGCAATTTTTACAAAAAAGTTATTTAGAATATTAGACACTTTAACTGGGTCAGACGTTGTATTTCCGTTTTCGTCTTTAATTTTATTTATGCTAGAAGCAGTAAAGGCTTTATTGGAAATAATTGATTTAATTCCTGACCACAGCTTTTTCATATTTTGACTGTTTATAGAAAAGTAGCTTCGAAAATAATTGACTCGAGATTTCTTCAACTCATTAGCCACACGGTTTCTAAATTTTTTGTAGAGATCATGATTAGTCTTTGATCTATCTTTCGTAGTCTTCCTTAAAATGCGATCTCGAATTCGCATCATTTTTTGGATTTTGCTATTGATCCATGGTTTGGTTCTAAGTTTTATTTCTCGTTTCGTGCACTTTTTAATTGGCACATGTTTTTCAACCAAAAAGGTAACATCTTCAAGAAATTTGTTATAGTTAGTTTCAGCATCAGACGAGCAATTTAAATAAGTCAGATCAATTTTTCCAAAGTCTTCAACAAATTTTCTTTCATCAAATCTTGAATAATCGTATTTCAGTATCTTTGGTTTAGTACACGATAGCTTAGCGTTTTTTAGAAACAGAAATTGAGGAAAGTGGTCAGATATTTGAGTTAAAATATTCCCACAGGTAACGTTAGAATTTCCTAAGTTTGTGAATATATTATCAATAATTGTTGCAGAGTGGTCCGAGACTCTAGTAGGGTGATGTATACATGGTAAGAAGTTGTTGGTGAATAAGGTGTTAGTAAATTCATTGGTAGGTATGTGGGAATCATAATTCAAAAGATTTATGTTAAAGTCACCCATGATGAAAACCCGTTTGTTAATTAGATTTGGAAGAAGAGATTTGAAATGAGCAGTAAAAATATCAATATCGGAATTGGGATGTCTATAAGTGCAACAGAAGAAGAGGTTTTTTTTTATCTTTTACTTCTATTTCAACCCATATAGTTTCAAATTCCTTACATTTGAAGCTCAATTCTTTACAAGGGGTGGAGATAAGAGATGTCTTAACATATAGTCCGACACCCCCATTCTGACTCAATGATTTAGTTTCGTAAAATTTATATCCTTCAATATCTATATTGGTCATTATTGGGTTTTGTACCGAGTGCCACATCTCAGATACTCCAATAACATCAAAGGACTTTTTAGAAAGATCAGTAAGAGAGACTAATTCATCGTGATGAAGAGAAAGGCTCCTAATATTTGTATGGAGAATAGAGAGGTCCTGATAATTAGAGCTAAGAGAGGCAAGTTCAGGAATAGTAAAATAGCGGGACTCGATTGTTTGAGGCATTTGCTCATCAACATCAAAATCACTTAGATTTGGCATTTCAGTTAGATTTGAAGTTGACTCGAAGGTTGGAAGTCCATCGATATTTGAGGGCAGTCCCAGGTTATGCGAATATGTCATTATTCCGATACTGTAAACTAAACTGAATTATAGATTAAATAAAGAACTCAACTGATTAATAACAATAGAAAATAACTATGTAAACTTGTGGTGATTAATGAACGCAATTAATTACTGCAGCTGCGTATAGCTGACTGGTAGTTACACAAGAATGTCAAAAAAACTAGCCTGCTTGTACCAAGCGGCAATTTTAATTTGACACCAAATAATTTGTTTTGATTCTATTTAGTTCTGTAGCTGTAGGCTGTGTTGAGCCAAAGGCTGTTGTCAACATGTGAGAATTATTGTCCATTACTAGCAAATACAAATGGTTCTTGACAAAACTTGAGAAATTATTGTTTAGCGTATGAATAGCAGTTACAAAGGGTTCTTATTAAAAGTGAGAAAGTATTGTTTCGTGTATGAAAAAGCAGATAGAAATGCTTCTTAACAAAACATGTTTATTTTAAAAATAAAAAAGAAACAAACTCAAAACATTACTAATAATTACGATTATTAAAAAGCCTCTCGAGTTCATGTAAATCATTGAAGAAGTGGTATTTTCCATTATTATACCAACAGGGCTGGCAATTTATGTTACAGAAAGCAAACGAGTGTTGATCCGATTTCAACAGCTCATTTGCTTTCTTTAACAAATCTACTCGATGCTTTGTGAGATCGAGTTTTATTTTATATTTACCACTGTTTTTCCGGGCATTATACACCATGGTTCTGTGCCGCCATGTGGTAAAACGCACTATCATCTGCCGAACGTTTACGCCGTTGACCTTTATGACCTTGCCAATCCTGTGCGCGCGATCGACAACTGTATCGGGAATCTCGATCTTTAATTCGTTGAAAACATTCTTGACTTTTTGAAGGCACTCTTCCCCAGTTTCTATTTGACCTCCTTGTTGCAAATCAATACCATTGATTCGAAGGCATAACCTTCGCTGGTATTGTTCAACACTGTCCCTTGATTTTTGTAAATGAGTGATGTGGCTTTCGAGTACGGCAATTTTATCTTCCATTTCACTCATTTTCTGCTTTTGTTCTTCAATTATATTTAGCAACTTGTCAATACATGATTTCGTCGCCACTTTTTGATCCAGATCATCCAATTTTTCCTTCATTAGTTTGTATAGACTCTCCACAGTAAATTCAGGGTCTGTGGGTGTAGCAGCAGCTGATTTCTCTTTTCTGGGTTTCGTCATTGTTTTGAATTGCTAGATATTATTAGCCTTAGACAGCTTTTAAAAAGTATTCATTTAAAGCAAATTAGAACCATTAAAAATTTTATTTTAAGCCGCTGGCAGGAGCAAGCTAAAGCACGTCTGCCATGAACGTTCAACGACAACAACGCCTCAGGAGTGTGATAAAAGACGGTTTTCGTTTTCACTTTGGGCAAAAAAGTTTAAAATCTGCCCCAGATTTAATTTTCTATAACGAAACCGTTTATTTGATCAAAGTCCAGACATTGCCGGGGCTTGAAGCAAAATCGAATTGTCGTCAACAACATTGCGTACTTTGAGTAATACCGACACTAGAACAGATCCTTGTGATACATCGTTTTCTTATATACAACCAATCGCGCGATATTAGTTCAATTTTCAGTCTTTGTTTCCTGTATATGAGTTGATTTGCAATCAAAACAAATTTCTTTACTTCTAGACCAAAAGTCGACGTTATAGACGACAGAACACGCAAATGTTTGCAAAAGCTTTACAGACCGAAATCTCTTGACACTGCAATGATTAATAAACATATCGTATACCATTCAACCAAATGTCTTAATAGATTCATCAAAATCATGCCCGCAACATCCTTCGATTGCAGCGAACACTCGAATAGATTAAGTTGTTAAATATAGTTTGTCAATAATGCCCTCTAAACACCCCTCCATATTACGCCCTTCCAAACACTAACAATGCCCCTCCGGCCTCCGGTCTGTTAATTGTCCTGCAGGTGTCCCTGTCTCTGATCATTCACTACCGATTTTTTTGCTCTAACGATTCCAAGCGTGGGATGTCAAAGAAGAAGCAACATCTATGGTCTTATCGCAATGTGAAATATCCTATTGTGTTTAGTAAAATGTGTAACTAGTGTATCTTAAATAAACTGAAGTTTAAGTGCCCGTGAAGTTAGTAATATCCCTATAGCAACTGCAGTTAATCCTATATAACTAGGAGTTAAAGTAAAATTGTACTAGGATAACGTTTAATCATGATTAAATGAATTTAATCAGAGTTAATTTCACGAGGGGCTTTTACTTTAACTGTTACGCCTAAGTTTATCATTGCTTGCTATGCATTTTGGTTTCTTGTGTGCCACGCTTTCTCTTGTATTTGCTTTACTAGTTCGTCGGAATTGTGGGGTAGTCTTTGGCCTCCGGGCGGTTTGTATCTAGGGTATGAGATTTGTTCCTGGGGATTTTTTGCTATGGTAAAGTGTATGGCTTGTGGCGTTTTCATTCCCCTCATTATTGTAGGGGTATTTAAGGTTTTTGGCATGGCGTGGGTCTCACTTTTCTCGATTGAAGACTCCCGGTTGTTTATTTTCCTAGCCCTCCCTCCCTCTTTTTTTAATGTCATCGTTGAAACCTCTCATACCTTTAGGCATTTTTAATACTGTTAGCATTTTTATTTTGTATGCTATAAGGTAGGACTGGTGCATCGGCTCTTAGTGGCGAAAAAAGCTTTTCTTGTCAATTCCCTCCTTTATCAATCAAATTTGGGGGTTATTGTGTAACATCCCTAAGTAACCACTTCCTGTTTAGGCTGGTCGTAGATTTAGCGATTTGCGCCGATGCACCAACGGCCCAACTCGCTCTCGATAATGTGGGAACGAAGCCTCATGACTGATTTTCTAATGTCCATGACATTATTTCTGAGGGAGCTTTTTGCCTTTCATTTCGTTTTGGTATTTTTCCCGAGTTAGAAAACTTATTAACGTAAAACGAACATCCATAACCGACATTTCCCCTTTTAATATACAGAAAACTTGACTGATGATGGATCGCATGAAGCGCGACACTCAGAGTTGCAATTCAAACCGTTGCAATACCAATTTTGTTGACAAAGTAAGGATTTTGTGGACCAACGGAAAATTTACTGACTAACTCATGAAGAATTGGAGGGTGCAGCACCTTCCTGCACTCTCCCCGCTCGCCGCGCCCCTACCAATAAAGTAATTCTTATAACATCAATTATATTGATTGGTTTGAGTTCAATGTCTTTGATAGAGAGAGTAGAGTTCAAAACCACTTACCTTCAAGACTTCTAAAGGCCACGTCACCCAATAAGCCAGGCATCCTCATCTTTGAATTGACTTCGTTTGTCCTTGTTCCATTGTTTGTGAAATGCACGTTTTTTACCAAGTGACATGAAACTATGCAGCTCTGCAAACCCCACGGCATTGCTTCGAGCGTCGTGGGATTTTGTGTCTTAGCCGGAAAAATGATGGATAAAGAATGGGGAAAGAAAAAAGAAAACTAAAATGGCACTTGCAACAATTAATGGTCTGTTCATAGGCTTTTGTCTTGATTAAGTTGAAGCTAATTCAGTTAGATAATATAATGCCAAATGTGGGCTTATTTGATGCCACAGTTTTTCACAATAGATACCGTACTCTTCTCGTTAGTTTTTCTTCTTTTGCAGATTTTCCTTGAGAATTCGTTGCATGCATTTGAATCTGCCAGGTATAGCTTAAATCAATTATAGAATTTTCTTCCTCTTTGTTTTCGTTTAGTTTTGGTTTCGCATTTTCTTTCCCATATTCCTAAGTAAACTATTTTTGCTTTACTTTCAGACCGTCTAGTGTGAGTTTGAAATCGGTTAAATATTTCTTTTGCTCTAGAACCATTTTCATATTTGAGCGAGAAAGAGAAAAAATAAAAACAACTTTTTCAAAAACACCTTTTATTCTTTGGATGAATAGCACTAAATGTTTCTAAGCGAAAGACAAAGATTTGCACTAGTTATAAAAACGAGACAATATCTTTTGAAGAAGTACCCTTCCCAGTAGCTACCGAAAGGATACAGGCTTTCATATAAGACGTATAAAGACAATAGAACTAAAACTTCAAATATTACATTTCATTCTTAAAAGTGCTAAGCACGCCATGTGTGAGTCTAAAAAGTAGAGAAGGAAACAAAACGTGATAATTCCGAATAACAGAAGAGTTATGCTAGCAACTCCTTCTTTTACCAGAAAAACCTTAAAGTTTGTGTTCGTCTACTCGAAAATAGTTCTCTTCTTGCTCGTTTTTCATGTTAGTGTCACCAAAACACATGGATGACGACGTGTGAATCTTGAATTCATTTTTCTCTTCGTCCTGCTTCAATTCAGATTGTCTCTGTTCCATGTTTTTGAACCATGTCTTAACATCTGCAAGCTCGTTACTGATGTTTTCAAGCTTCTGATGAATCAAATCTGCGTTCACATCAGGGTTTTTACCATTCTTGGACTTTTTACAATCCACTAAAGATAAAAAGTGAGATAATCACTATTGTTTACAGCAATCAAGAAAATGTGTTGCAAACAGCTTACTGATTCGAGCTTACTGATTTCAGGTTTTTCGAGCAACCAGACAACCAGACAACCAGACATTCTGACATGTCATGTTACAAAATAAGAACATACATTGCAAACTATTTGAATGCTAGGGTGTCATATTAAGGCTCCAACTCCTCCCCTCCTTCCGGTCGTGCAGCAATAACGTTTTAAAGTGATGACGTCACAAAAATATACCAGAATCATCAGATATCAGATATCAGAAGCAAAATCATCAAAATGTGTTTCGAATTTGTTGAGATATGGCCACATGTGCATTGTCTCTTTCCTCAACAAGCCCCTATAATTTCGCCACCTGTAACTTTTTGAACGGGAAAAAAATAACATTGATTCGTTTGCAAACTTAAAATCTTGTATGGGGCATATCTTACCCGATTTTAGACATATTTAATTGATCTTTCATAATTGGAAATATTTCATGGTGTTCCTTTATGCTATGTTGATGAAATTCGAAAATTTTAAAAATAGCATTACTGTGACGTCACACTTAAGAACTCTATATGCGTGGAATACTAGCGCTTGCCATAAGAAATTGAGAAGACCGTCAATGTTCTAGAGGTTTGCAACGAAAATCATAGTTAAATTCCATTATATGCTATGTAGTGTTATCTATCAAAATATTAATGATTCCGAAAGCTTTGTCGCTTCTTATTCCATATTTTTATGCATGCTTCCTATTTCTGATCAGTCACTGTAAAAGTATTGGAAAAGAAACTTCAATTTCTAGTTTCATGCTAAACAATTTTTCCCTTTGTCTTGCAATGTTGGCTTCTTGAAGAGTTAGTAATAATGTTATGAGAGTCATGTGATGATATGAGAGTGAGTATCGACATTGATTATGTAGGGCCAATGGACGAAATACATTTTCTCAACGTTCAATTAATTCTTGGAAATCAACTTATTCTTAAAGAGAAAGAGAGTTTGAGAGACAAAGTAACAGAGAGCCAAATACCCTTTTTCAATCTCTGTTTCCTCTTTGCTCTAAGATGGTCTATCAGGCCAATTAACAGCCATAAGAAAACGAGGCCTGCAATGAGGCAATATACTACCAACAGGCCCTGTCCCATCGCACTACCGGGTGCAATTCTTTCCCTCAAAGTCCGGTACCTGTTATTCTGAAAAAGAAATTTAGCATCAAAGCCCTATATCAAGTTCTTTGAAGGTTACAGAAATTGATACTGGTATAAAATAGCCTCAAATAAAGATAGGAATCAAACTGTACTAAACAAATCAGCTTGTTGACTCTGCTTCAGCTCATCATTGGCAAACACGCCAAGAGGGGGACAGGAATACCACAGGCCTTAAGCTGAGGGGGTCCAAAGAGTTACCACAAAGTCCCTTACAACAACAACAGTAATAAACATCACAGTTTCCCGATGACGCCAACGCGGACTCCATCTTGTTTTCTCCCCAGGCCTCATAAAAGCTAACTTAACAAATAACCAAAGAAAAATTGTGCACTCATGAACACATGACAGTCTAGATAACATGAAAATTGTTTTTTTTAATATGTTGTCTGCCTCTTTATGCTGGATGCAGACGCACAAAATAGCCAACTTGATTATAAAAGCAAGGCCGTCGGAAGCCCCCCAATAATTGTCAAACTTTACTTTATGTTCTTTATTAAATGTACTGAATAGAGAGCAGTACAATAGGCCACAAGATCCCCCATTCTCCACCCTCTGAAACAAGAACTTCGTTCCGATCACAATGAAAAGTGATTGTAAGCTCTTATAAAATGTTATGAAATAAAGTGATTGAAATTTAAAATGAAATTTATTGCTATATGGAAATGGCCATAAACAGAACTTGCACGCACCTTGAGACGTGGCTCTATATGTGGCATCTGCGACAAAGAATTATTAAGAAAATTGAAAAATGCCTGAAAGCATTTGTTCATTTTTGCGTTGGGTATCTTCTTTGACCACATTCTGATATCAAGTTTTTCTTTGTGAAACCTCTGATCTATGAGTATGCCTTTTTCAAAAAGCTCATCCTGTCTGCTTGAAATATAGTGGGTATCTATCAGAGCTCCATACACTTTCATGGTTCGTGCCAATTCCAGTGCTTCTTCCACAGTCTTTGTAACTAAATGTATGAGAATTGTTGTTTGCCTCAGATAAGATATTGAATTTTCAAAAAATGTAGCCAGATAGTCAGATATATCATTTCTCTCCACTACACTTTCTACCGCCTTCTTGTCAAAAATACATTTGGAGGTTGTGACTCAAGTCACCTATCAAAACTTTTTTGAAAGGCTAGTTTTTATTTCTAGAATTTGTCTTGTTATAGAAAAGGTAAAAGTTTCTGTTTTTAAAATCAGCTCTCCTTACATCAAACAGTATTTAATGAGATCAACAACGTTCAAGCTCAAGAGATGTAGTTGTTTTTTTCTTCCATTTTAGAGTTTGGAAAGCATCAATTTTCTTCCCAAAATGGTCAAAATTTGGAAGAGGTCGAAGGGGTACGATTCCCCTAAAAATTTGCCAAAATAGGTTCGTTCTATTTTAGAAATGATCTCGTTTTTGCCATCGAAAATGAGGGCGCTTTGTCTATGTATTCTCAGGAGGCAAATAAAGGATAGATACCAATTTTGAAGATCAGTGTGACTTGGACACCCTGCCTCCTTCAGTACAATTGCCCAACAAACTCCAAACTAGACCTTGCATATGAATTTTGAAAATACACATAAATAACTTCAACTAAAAGGGACACACTTACCCACTGGAATTCCTGCATTTTCGTTTATGGCCTCTATACAGTATGTATTGTTTAGGTATGCTATCTAAAATGGTAAATAAACACGATAATGAGGTCGTACCATTAAAAACCTAAGAGAGTTTTCAATAGCAAATTCATCTCTACTTGAATCAATTTTTAGGGAGTTGGCAGTAGCGGCAAATACCGGGGCGGAAAAAGGGCTTAACGAAAGGTAATATGTGCAAATCCAAAACTTCGATCTGCGCATGTATTTTTGACTATGCGTCATTCAAATTAAATCCTTCAATCTAGCAATCTGCATTGGTTTCAAGTTTTGGCTGATTTCAAAGTTCTAGAGTCTGTATCCTCAATCTGTGCTTTCTTGAAAGAACTTTCTTAGCAAATAAAACTCCCCCATGCTCATTTGGTAGTGTTGCGCATCCACTGCCTTTTTCACCAGACAACATACTTGTCTTCAAGTGTTCCTGTGTTCTTAAGAGCTTAATGCCGTTTTGCAGAAAGCTAGCTCATGCATATTTCAAAAAAAGAATTGAAACCCACTATCATAGCAGCAACTGTAAATTATGTAAGCAATATGTTGAAAATCTAGGATTTTTTTAGTATTATATCATGTTCTTGCAAGCTTCATTTTATCTTATCATTAACATGTGATTTGGCTGTGGTTGGTGTAATTAGCAGTAGCTAAAAAATAAGCCGATCTTAGTTAAAGAAATTATAAATATTATTTTTATTATTTTTATCATTTTATAGGTCTACCAATAGCAGTAAAAGTCGTCAAGGGCTACATTTCGAGATTCAGCCTGTGAATCCATTCAACCCCTTGGCAGGATTGACTATCCAAAAATTTAATCAATAATAGAGAATTAGACTTATTGAAATGTTCTGGATTTGTTGAAAGCAACACAAATAAAGAGAGCCTCGTATTATCTTGCAATGTTTAAGAAAATCCATTAAAAAACAATTTAATAGTAATGCTGGAAAAAATTGTCGTACTTTTTTCCCAGCTATCGAAATTGTTTCCGTAGTGACAGAACTCGTCATGATGGCACCAAATGCCGCCAAAATAATGCAACTTGTTATTAACCACACCAGACCTACAGCCTTGCCAGCCAGAGTTTTTGGTGTTTTGTCACCATACCTGTAAAATTGCAAAAGAAACATCTAAGCAAACGAACACCTATCGTTGATTACAGGGGTGGCGCTAGAGACAAACCTTCAAGGTGCCGAAGTTTATATACTCCAAAGTACAAAAATCTCCACAGCCCCCCCCCCCCATGCCGCCACTCCTGTCGTTGAATCCAAAATTGGTCGGGACCTATTAAAAGCATAACCTGGGCTCTTTATGTTTAATTAAACCAGCAGACTAGGCACGTGCTTAGGGCACCGTGGTCAAAAAGGAATAATATCTTATAATTATTGTCATGGTTAAAAATGCAACGATTCGATGATTTCAAATAAAAAAGCCCTCTTGAGCCACCTAAAGGTGTCTACATTTAGGGCTATTACGAAATTCGTTGCATTTTTAGAAAAGTTCGAAAATTTTGATATTATGTAAAAATTGATCTTATCCCTGAGTGTGATAGCTAAATTGATGGAGAATACAAACATTTCTCAGTTTTAGCACACAGTCCTTTTTATAGCAGGTTTTGAGATGAGTATGGAACTATTTGTGATGGACGTACAAATGATTATTTTTCAAATTTCTTTGGAAAATCTAAACCCTTTAGGCTCTTTCATGGACACAGGGACACAAAAGGAGAAAATTTTGGAATTACCCGTTAATTTCTTAGACCTTATGAAACTATTGTTTGTCCGTCCGTTACGGACAATGAATTTCGTAAAACCCTCATTTGTACGTTATTAATCTCTTTCAATCTTTAATGCTAAATACAATGCTTTATATCTATTAACACCTTACCCAACTGTTGTTCCAGTGACTGCAGCCCACCAAAATCCATCCCAGAGTCCTGGTACAAAATGGTATGCAAAGTCTGTGTCTTTTTTATCCTGCTTTCTTTCCTGTTAATGTAATAATTGTTGAGAAGAGAGTGCTTTGCAAAAAGAAAATCAGTGAAGCTGGAAATAAGAAAATCAGTGAAGCTGGAAACATCGGCTTCATATACTGCTTTCTAGTTACTTGTTTCAAATCTTTGATGAAAGAACCTACATTTATATACTTATAGATCTAAAAGGAGATATTTATTTACTTTTTCTAGTAACATCTTCTTAATGACTTACCAAGAACCATACAATACCGCCAAAGGCTAACGTACTGCAAGTCAGTATAATCAACAACGTAGCACTTTCCAAAAAACCAAATACGATTATTCTGTACATTTTCGTCAGCATCAACGCATTTACAACCAGTGTATATCCAGGACTCTGAAGTATTGTATACATATCATGATTATGATACAAGGCATGATCAATGCTTGTTGTGGGTAAGACAGGCAAGTAAGCAATTATTGTATCATTATATTCCCCAAAATGAGAAGTGTTTGAGTTCAAAGACTCCAAAAGATCCGAGAAAGTCTTTTTCTCATCCACATAATTGATTTGGAATCCGTCTGGCTCGCATTCTTTTGACTTAAATCCAGCCATTAATCTTTTGAATGTACCTTGCACCTGTTCCGACTCCATAAACAAGTATGGTTTGTTCTGCCAAAATGTAATATTGAGAGAATAGGATGCGGCAGTACCAAATAAACATAACGTAAGAAGTATGATACAGCAAATTTGGAAACACTGCTTCATTTTGCAAGTAGTAATTCAACCAGGTCCAGAATTTCTTTCAGCAGGAAGCAAATATTTCGTAGACGGAAACCTTGAGCAATGTTACGAAATGAGTGCTTTACATTTCAAATGTTCATGTAACTCATTCCACAGTTGAAATATTGGTAAAACAATTTAGTCAATGGTAGCAAAAGAACACAATGATAAAAAGGCGAAGAATCTAATTAATCAACTATATGATAACATTGCCAGAGAACAAAGTATCCTTTATAACATTAAGCTGCCGAACTTCATTTGAAATGCTGCGATAATTCCAGAAAGCTGAATTGAAACTAAAATGCTTTGAATTTGATTGCGGGTGGCTCTATAGGTATCATCGCGAAAAGTTTGCAATTCAGGATCTCAGTAGTAAATAAAAACTCGACCGCTTCAAACTATTGGCTCATCAAATTTTTGAAGTTCAAAGTAAATCTGTTTGCTAAATTGATACCTTGGGGTCTATACCATTCATTCGAAAAGCAAACGCATCCAAAAGGCACGTTTTCAAACTTCTATTGCCTAGATTTGGTTTTAATGTGAAGTTAACATGGATAAATCCAAATGAGTTGAAAGAGATGAGTCTTAATTGTAGACAAATCTTATTCAATAACCTGATTTTGATGGAGTGAATATTTAATAACCTGACTTTGATGGAGGTTCATGGTAGAGATTGTCGCGCGGCGGATATTTCGCGTATAAAAGTTATACACAAATTTCGCGTAACATATAAAGTGAAACCTCTTAACTGTTAGGATGCCCCGGACAAATGTCGTAAGGAAAATCGTAGGATGCTCTATAAGATTTGTACGGTACGGCTTGTATACCGTGTGTTGTATGCTAGTATCAAAGCGTATTGTTAAACCTGCCCATTCCGATGCTTTTGAATATTCAGCACTGATCAATACCCTCGTGGTGGCTCTTCTATAATAAATAGCTACTGTAGTGCTTGTTAGAATTGTCAACAACACCTATAGGTCAAATTGTGTCGCCTATGCCGCTATTAAATCGCAGGACGCTGCCCATTCAAGGGGTACAAATCATGTAACATTTCTCGATGCAAATTCTCAGTTTTGATTAGGATGAGAAGAACTTTTTTCTTGAGCCCCTTGCCTTATGTTGCTATTACCTATTTTTCTCTCTTTAGCTGGATATCTAGTATCTTCATGTGCAAAGCTAACTTTCATCCAATTTGATGATATAGCAATTTCATGTTTTATGATCAGTTTGTGCGATTTGTATTCGCAACAGTTACTGGAATATTTTTTATCCTTGATCAGGTATGAATATTAATGAGATTTACCAGGTATCTTGGTGTGATTGCGTGATCAGCGCAGTTTTGATGCGAGAATTGGCGAAGAAAAATTTTAAAATGCGTGTATGCGCGAAAGACATGCATGCGTGAAATTTGAATTAGCATTGCTCATAGCGTGGTTGCATGAAAGTGATTGCTGCAAGCAAAAGTCTTGGATTTTTATTGCAGATAAATGTATTCAGAGATTCAAGTGCTGATGCCTCAACCAACAAAGAAGCTACATGCAGAGTACTGTCATGATAAAAAATCTCCAAGTCCAAGTAGTGAAGTTTTTGTTAAAAAAGTCAAGAACTGCTATTAGATAGCTATTTGATATTCCTCAACGGGCCGGCTATATAGTACATACATTGCCCTTAAACCAGTACTTTCTGTATGAATGAGTGAATGGGCGAGTGCAGTTGCGTAGCGTGGGAGGGGCAAGGGGGCGGCCACCCCCCCCCCCCAATTCTCAGTAATTTGTTGTCTGAGAAAAGTGAAAATCTCCAATGAAATTAGTACCTCAAGAGGTAGGGAGGGGGGGGGTGTGATATTTTAGACAAAATTAAGACATTTTGAAGATTGCAAGCAAACGACTGTAAGGAATATTCTGAAATGCATAGGGCGCGGTCGCAAAATTTTTCTACTCTCGTCTGTTCCCCTACAGAATGTTTTACTGTTTCCCCTCGCTTTAGGGTTTATATAGAAAAGTCCTTCACGTTCTTTAGACATTCCTGATAAAATGAAAACTAGATGCTTCAATCCTTAAAAAAACTGGATTCTGAAATACTCGTCGGGAATTTGCAAATTTTGCTTCAAGGTGAACCGACTTGGGTTGAACATTTTTAATACTGTTTATTATTTTTAGATATTTGCTTACAACTTTGGGAAATCAGTTTTTACACGTAGAGCTTCCTCGCCTTATACAATTCAGAATATTAACAATAAAGGAATTGTGAAGGAAATAGACAGCTGGGGAATAAGAAAAAGCGAGAAAAAGCCAGAAAAAGCTACATATGACAGTTCTTGTGTTTGATTTGCCAAACATTGCCGCGTAAAAAAGCCATAGCTTTCCCAAACACGTTAACAAAATGGGGCGTTTTCCGAAATCAATTTCCATAAAATGGAAAAAAGAAAGTGACCCTGATGTAATCTATAAAGATGACGATGCTGATTCCTTAAGAAGATGATATTCTGGGAGCTGTGTGTTGACCAACATTTGATTGGTCAAAGATCAAAGTGATAAATACAGTAAACGCCAATGATGCAGCTTGGAGAGATAATCAAGGAGTAGTCATGTCATTCGATTCCACAATAATGATATTAAGTAATGATAATCAAAACAATGTGTTTTAATTATAACGATGCCCCCCCCCCCTTCTAACTAGCTTATTGTCCAATACATTATTTCTGCGATTTTATCCATGGCGCGATCGTTGAATGGTGATCGTGATATGCAATTATTTTGCGATTGAGTGCGTCATACATCACCAAACTTACTTACGCAGACATAGATAAAGAAGAATTTTGGAGCCATTTCACCAACCAATTGACCATAATCACTTACCGACCAACTCATGAAGAATTCAAGGGTATAGTAGCTTCCTACAAGCCGCCCCCGGAAACCACGCCACTGCCAGTAAAGTAATTCATACATTGTTAGTTATAACTGTATAATCATATATTGTTTAGTTTGAATTCAAAATCTTTGAATTAAATCACTTACCTTCTAAAGGCCACGTCACCCAATAAGCCAGGCATCCTCATCTTTGAATTGACTTCGTTTGTCTCCTTGTTCTATTGTTTGTGAAATGCACGTTTTTTACCAAGTGACATGAAACTATGCAGCACTGCAAACCCCACTGGCATTGCTTCGAGCGTCGTGGGAATCTTTGCTTAAGCGCAAAAAAAATGATGGATAACGAAATACTTTGCTTAAAATATCGTACTCTCTATGCGAATTCGTTGCATGCATTTGAATATGCCTGGTATTACTGTAATTAATTATAAAATTTTCTTCTTCGTCGTTTACTTCTCGTTTCCCTTTTTCTAACTTTACTCCTAATAGGGGGTACCAGATATCCATGCTGAATCATGCAATCATGCCTGAAAAAATAATCGCAATTCCAGCCCTAACGGTACTAGAAATTCCACAATTACGCCCCCATATTCTCTCTGAATTTTAACAAGACAGCCTGAGCCCCCCCCCCCCCCCCCCCCCCCCCCGACATCCCACAAGAACCACTTTGGTGTCAAGACGCGCTCCCCCATCCACCACACCACTGCTCAAGCGTTTACTGTTTCATCAACTTGGCCTTTTTTGCAACCAAATCTTGAAATCTTGATCAACAGCTCCCCGAATATCATCTTCTTGATCTTCAGCAATAAACATAAGCTTATAAAGATAAGTTGATAAACATAAACATAAGATTACACCAGGGTTGCTTTCTATTTCCAGTAAAAGAGGCTGCTGTGCGTGCTAACATGTTCCTTACCCCTCCATTGTCGTTTTTTGTCTGACGGTGCCCTGCCTCACTGCCGCAACATTTGCTGTCGCCGTTTCTCTCATTTCATTTTTATTTTTATTTCATTTCATATATATACACATATCTATTAAGCAATAAATTGCAAATTTGTATGGACATAAAGATGATATATTTAAAAAAAATCATCAAGATACATTTAGGTTGTTGATAATTACATCAAAGGTAATGAAAAAGTGCTCACGGACATATGAAAAAAATCTAAAGAGCTTTCGAGTCGGTGACGTATTTGTATGAAATAAAACAGAACATAAAAGCTACAAGTTAACAGCATAATAAATATGGCAAAATGCCACATAAGAATATATCCTTCCCCCATTATTAAACTGTTTTTCCTTTACTTTCAGACTAATCGTGCTAAATATTTCTTTTGCTCTAACACCATTTTCCTAGTTGGACGAGAAAAAAAAAATATAGCAACAACTTTTTTAAAAACACCTTTTGTGCTTTAGACGAATGGCACTAAATGTTTCTAAGCGAAAGAAAAAGATTTGCAATATCTTTGCCATCTGAAAAAGACAATAATTGAAATGAACAAAACATTTATCTTTTAAAGCAGTTCCCCTTCCAGTGGCTGCCAAAAGGATACAGGCTTTCAAATAAAAAGTATAAAGACAATTAAAATTTCAAATATTACATTTCATTTTTTAAAGTGCTTAGCACGCCATGTGTGAATCTAAAAAGTAGCGAAGGAAACAAAACGTGATAAATCCGAATAACAGAAGAGTTTATGCTAGCTTCTTCTACCAGAGAAACCTTAAAGTTTGTGTTCGTCTACTTGAGTACAGTTCTCTTCTTGCTCGTTCTTCATGTTACTGTCACCAAAGCACATGGATGATGACGTGTGAATCTTGAATTCATTTTTCTCCCCGTCCTGCTTCAATTCAGATTGTCTCTGTTCCATGTTTTTGACCCATGTCTTAACATCTGCAAGCTCGTTACTGATGTTTTCAAGCTTCTGATAAATCAAATCTGCGTTCATTTCAGGGTTTTTACCATTCTCAGCCTTTTTACAATCCACTAAAGATAAAAAGCGAGATAAAAATTTACTGATTTGAGCTTACTGATTTGAAATAAGGGCTAGGCCAGTGGGACCACGCCCTTTTGCCTCTTATTAATGTTTTGTACCAGGTGAATTTTCCTTAGGCATAAATATGACCCACCCCTACCTAGAATTATTAAATCGATTTTTAAAAGAAATATGTGGACCACGCTCTGACAAAAGTGGGAGGGGGTAATTATCCCCTTCCCATAACCCCCTTAGCGCCGCCACATCGCTATCTTCATTTCCCGTACAAGCTCTTTGTTCCTGATAGTTTTGTTATAAAATGACGAGTATATATTTAAAATTGCCCTTGAGTTCAACGAAATCGCAAAATTCGCGTATTGATTTTATTCTCCTCTTTATTAGGAATCAGTTTTGGCCATTGACATTGTTGCTTTACAAATTGCGTCATTAATTGTAGGTTTTTGAGTAGAACAGTGGTGGAACAAGTCACTAGGCTCTGAGGGTGGAGGGATGCAAAGCAAAAATTTTACACCACTCATCTTTCACTGCCATACAAGGCCCTTACACCGACAGTGAAGGCCAATCTTACTAGCATTTGGTTACGTAAAGGTAGCCTGTGTCACAGACCATCAGGTGATGCAGTTTCAAAATCATAGAATTACATCACAAAAAATACATTGCCAAATTATGACCCCTTAAATTTTTATAGAATTTAGACACAGTACAAAATCGATCCTGCCGAGCGCTTGTTGGCATGTCAATAACCATACCCACCTCCCCCGGTGGTGCTACAATGCCTATGTATCATGGATACATTATATTTATTAATCTGACTGCTTTGTTGCTTCCTATTCCTCTTTTTATGTAGAACCACTGTCAAAGGCCTTGAATAAAAACTTCAATTTCTAGTTTCATTTCTCCCTCTCCCTTGCAATGTTGGCTTTCTGAAGAGTTAGTTATATTGATATGAGAGCTACATAAATGAAAATTGCATGGAAGTTTTTGCTATCAACATTAATTATGTATTAAAGGAAGAAGGAATGTTTAGATTCGGGGAAAATGTTAGTCAATGGACGAAACACATTTACTCAACCTTCAATTAATTCTTGGAAATCAACATATTCTTAAAGAGAAAGAGAGTTTGAGAGAAAGGGTAACAAACAGCCAAATACCCTTCTTCAATCTCTGTTTCCTCTTTGCTCTAAGATGGTCTATCAGGCCAATTAACAGCCATAAGAAAACGAGGCCTGCAATGAGGCAATATACTACCAACAGGCCATGTCCCGCCGCACCAATTCTTTCTTTTAAAGTCCAGTGTCTGTTATTCTGAAAAAGAAATTTAGTATCAAAGCCCTATATCAAGTTCTTTGAAGGTTATGAAAATTGATGCTGGTATGAAATAGCCTCAAATAAAGATAGGAATCAAACTGTACTAAACAAATCAGCTTGTTGACTCTGCTTCAGCTCATGATTGGCAGGCACACCAAGAGTGCCACAGGCCCCGAGCTGAGAGGGGCCTAAAAAGTTATAAAAGAATTCCTAACCATGACCACAATAATAATAATAATCACAGTTTCGCGATGATGTCATCATGGTTTCCTATCTTTTGTTGTCCCAAGAAAGCTTTGATAGATAACGAATAACCAGCAAAAAATTTGTTCATTCCTAAGCAAGAATTGAGCATTAAACATGAAAGTCTAATAACATGAAATTGTCTTTTTTAATATATTGCCTGCCTCTTCGTGCTGGATGCAGACGCACGAACAAATATTACCAACTCGATTATAAAAGCAAGGCCGTCAGAAGCAGGGGGCTGCGGTGCTGGAGCCCCCAATAATTGTCAAACTGTATTTTAATTTCTTTATTAAATGTACTGAATACAATAGGCAGCAAGAACCCCCATTCTCTATCCCCCGCGATATGAGCTCCGTTTCGATCACCATGAAAAGTGATTGTAAATTGTTATCAAATGTTATGAAACTAATTGACTGAAGATGAGATTGAAATTTATTGCTATATGGAAATGGCCATAAACAGAACTTGCACGCACCTTGAGACGTGGCTCTATATGTGGCATCTGCGACAAAGAATTGTTAAGAAAATTGAAAAATTCCTGAAAGCATTTGTTCATTTTTGCGCTGGGTATCTTCTTTGACCACATTCTGATATCAAGTTTTTCTTTGTGAAACCTCTGATCTATGAGTATGCCTTTTTCAAAAAGCTCATCCTGTCTGCTTGAAATATAGTGGGTATCTATCAAAGCTCCAAACAATTTAATTGTTCTTGCCAATTCCAATGCCTCTTCCACAGTCTTTGTAACTAAATGTATGAGAATTGTTGTTTGATAAGATATTGAATTTTTGAAAAATGTAGCCAGATAGTCCGATATACCACTTCTCTTTACTATCCTTCCTACTCTCGTCTTCTCACAAATTCATTCTAGGCTTATTATATAGTCTCCCTATTGTATTCTCTATTCCGTGATGTAGATTTTATTACTTTACAAGAGAGAACAAAAACATTTAAGGTCAAGATATGTTCCACCTTTCAGCTTGTCTAAACCTAGAAAATATATTACCACCCATTTCTATCTAGCGCCATTTTCTTTTTGAGAACAAGAAATTTATTAAAAAAACAACGTTCTTGCAATAGAGAATTCCCTTAATAGGCTTTAAAGAATAGATTGCACTGGGTCATGAATTTGAAAGCATTAATTTTCTTCCCAAAATTGTTAAATCGAGGTATGTACGTTACGCCCGCTACTTCCATTTAAAAAAATGAGCCCGTTTTAGCCATCTAGGGGTGCTTTGTCGCAGTGGCGGAAATTCAGGCTTTCATTTGGGGGGGGGGGGCAGGCCTACGATTTTCCGACAAGATAACATCACGGACCATGTATAATTTCAAAGAAACTGCACATTTTGATAAAAATAGTTGATTTTTTGACGGGACTATTTAGAAATCTTTGCTGACCACGCCATAATTAAGTAGCAAGAAGAACAATCCATTTATGATTTTTGATATCAAGATTGATATCTCATCTAAGACAATTGATGATACAAGAGGTAGACCGATAACACTTTTGACAAGTCGTACGTTCATTTTATGCATTTTATCTTGTTTTCGTCAGTGAGAAATTCGTTTGAAAATAATTTTTGTTCAGAAGAACCCGATAGAAATTTTGGCTGATCTTTACGGAATTGAAATTAAATACACAACTCACAAGCAGTTTTGATTTTGGTCATATATTGTTTGATTGATTTTTTGGTAATGGCTAATATTTTATCAGCTATGCTATGTTCAAATTTTCCAAAAAGGGTACCGAGAGGTTATAAAGGCACCTGGGGTAAAAAAGGAAACCGGGATCACCTGCGAGCGAAGCGAGCAGAAAATTTGGGAATTACGCCCCTTAGATTAGCTTAAAATTCCTTTTCAGAACGATTTCTTGGAGTAATTTCGACACGTTAGGTTGTCAATTAACCGACGAAAGCCCGAATTTTCCGACGACGTCGCTGATTGGGGGGGCCCGAGCCCCCCAAACCCCCATAATTTCCGCCACTGCTTTGTCGAAGAATTCTCAAACCAGTCGGCAAAGAAAGGATAATTCACCAACTTTTCGGCAAATGACTTCTGTGCACCCCCACCTCCTTCAGCACACTAGTACGATGGCTTGCAAAATAAACCCTGCATATTCATGAGCTACACTTACCCACTGGAATTCCTGCATTTTCTTTGATAGCTTCTGAACAGTATGTATTGTTTAGGTATGCAATCTGAAATGGTAAATGGTAAGATAAATACCCCCATTAAGAAACATTAGCATGTTTTCAATAGCAAATTTATCTCCACTCAAAGCAATTTTCTGGAACCAAATTATGTTGGCATATGGCATTAGTGGCAGTGATAGGGGCAAGGAGGGGACATGGTGAGAAGTAGTTTGTGCCAATATAAAGCGGCGATCTGCAAAAATAAGATATTTTAGAACAAGATGCTTTTCATCTTTAATCTGGCAATTGCATTGATTTCCAGTCAGGGGCGTAGCGTGCGGGGGTGTGGAGGGTGTACAACCCCTAACTTTCAGAGAATTCGTCGGTAGGATTGAATTTATTGCCCGCAGCTCGCGCGCGATAGCGCGCGAGTGAAGGGCTTATAGTCTGCCCCGCGTATAAGTAGCATATGGAAGCTTCAGTTCATGTTGTCAGCACTTTGTCAGCAGATTTTGTCATTTTTTTGCTGCCATGACAACTGTCAATCAATTTCATTGTCAATCAATCGGCTTTGTCGAGGATGTCGTTAACCGCCACCTCTTTGTGCGGAAGGGAATTATCTTCGGAGCGTTGCTCTGCCAAGACTCTGTTAAAGGCCTTCGGTTTTTTGGCACGAAAACGGTGCTGCATCACAGCTCGGTTCTCCGCAATGGATGGAAGTTTTGATTCGAAGTTTTGGGAATCAAAACCAGTCGAATGCCACACCTTTCTCCCAAAAACTCGAGACCATAGGAGCAAAAGTTATGATTGTCGTGATTATCGCCTGTACATCGCTGTACGAATCCTTTATCGCAATCGATTTTAGCTGTATCCGTTCTATCACGTGTCCATTTTCAGACGTCATTGTTTACTTCACGAAAACGAAAAATAAATGTAAAACCTTCGAAAAACTTCATGATTTTCAAAAGGGCGTTGGACTTAAATCAAAGGCAAACTGAACACCAAAAATTCTTGATAAAAAGAATAGTTTAGCATCAACTAGAGCAGCTGTTCTTATAAAATTGTGAAAACCCAAGATGGTGTCTTTTCGAATATCCTGACCTAAATTTTCAAAACAATCATTATCAAGGAACTAATTGTTTGCGGGCAGTACCAGCAAGAGCTATTTCCAGTAACTAAATATTAATGTAACAAAATAATATCTGTCGGTAAAACATGGTTTTGCATCTCTTAGGCCTGGTTCAAACGTCGCACTTCTCATGTGCCGAACCTAACTCTGTTTGGAGCGACACTTGAACATATTTAGCGCGACTCCCGTTTCAAACGTCGAACTTAATCATGTCGCGCCATATGGGTTTTAGGATTGTTACATGAAGTATCTTGGTTAAGGCGCACAATCTCAAATAGTTGTTTGAAACGCATGCGCCCTCCAAGAAAAAAATGAATTCTGTGAAGGAAAATAAATTAAATATAATTATGCATTGAGTTCGGTACATGACAAGTTCGACGCTTGAAACCGTGCCGTGCTGGAGCCGTGCAGCTCGACAAGCTCTGCCGATCCAAACTAGTCTGCCGCTCCTAACTAAATCTGCCGTACCAAATTGATTCAACATCGCGCCCCTCATGTACTTAATTCTCGAGTTAGGTTCGGCACATGAGAAGCGCGACGTTTGAACCAGGCCTTACACCCCCAAGCGAGAATGGTTGGTCACGCGACGCCACTGTTTCCAGCCTTGGCTTATAAAGATAGTTTGAGGGTCTACATCCTGCATCTCCATGTTATTGAAAGAACTCTGTTAGCAAACTAAAGGATTTCAACACTATGAGCAAAAAATGGAGAAAGGGGGACGGAGGTGATATCTGCAATAAGTGAAAATTGGCAGCCTACGGTCTACCAACGAGCATCGTTAGTAACAATCGCCAGGGCCCACATTGCCAGATTTAAACGGTGTGTCCTTCAACCCTTTGGCCTTGGCAGGATTGATGATCCAAGAATTGACCTTTATAGATGCTTTAGGTTTTTCAAAGCAAAACAAATATAGAAAACAAAAACACCTTATTGTCTTGCAATGAATAAAACACACCATTTATAAAAAGGTTAAATGGCAATACTAGAAAAAATTATCGTACTTTTTTCCCAGCTATCGAAATTGTTTCCGTAGTGACAGAACTCGTCATGATGGCACCAAATGCCGCCAGAATAATGCAACTTGTTATTAACCACACCAGACCTACAGCTTTACCAGCTGGAGTTTTTGGTGTTTTGTCACCATACCTATAAAGTTTAAGAAAAAATATCTCAACAATTGGAAAACTATCTTTGTAGGTAAAACCAGGCAGACCTAGTAAAAGCATGACCTGGGCTATTTGCATTCAATAGAACTGAGAATAGGGCTATTGCATGTACAGGACATGGATGCTGAAAGACGGAATAGATAACTATTTCTTGGAAAAGAACCAATAACTATTTCTTGGAAAAGAAGAGAATCTCTCAGGGGGAAAGGAATCATAAAGCATAAATTAAGAATGTTTATATTATCCTCTATACCCCTCCTACTAAATCGCGATGCCGTTTACAATTTTAAATATTATCATACTAACTGTCCTTATAAGAAATGCAAAAACACGATGATTTCAAATTCAAATGCTATCATAAGTTGCCTAAAGTTGTCCCTTTTTGCATCTTGCTATTCTTTGGATGCCTCATTTAAAGTCCATGAATATCTTACCCAACTGTTGTTCCAGTGACTGCAGCCCACCAAAATCCATCCCAGAGTCCTGGTACAAAATGGTATGCAAAGTCTGTATCGTTTGAGCCCTGCTTTCGTTCCTGTTAATGTAATAATTGTTGAGAAGAGGGTGGTTTGCAAAAACATAATGAGAAAATCAGTGAAGCTGGAAACATCGGCTTCATATACTGCTTTCTACTATTTTGTTTCAAATATTTGATGAAAGAACCTACATTTATACACTTATAGATCTACAAGGAGATATTTATTTACTTTTTCTAGTAACATCTTCGTAATGACTTACCAAGAACCATACAATACCGCCAAAGACTAACGTACTGCAAGTCAGTGTAATCAACAACGTAGCACTTTCAAAAAAACCAAATACGATGATTCTGTACATTTTTGTCAGCATCAACGAATTTACAACCAGTGTATATCCAGGACTCTGAAGTATTGTATACATATCATGATTATGATACAAGGCATGATCAATGCTTGTTGTGGGTAAGACAGGCAAGTAAGCAATTATTGTATCATTATATTCCCCAAAATGAGAAGTGTTTGAGTTTAAAGACTCCAAAAGATCCGAGAAAGTCTTTTTCTCATCCACATAATTGATTTGGAATCCGTCTGGCTCGCATTCTTTTGACTTAAATCCAGCCATTAATCTTTTGAATGTACCTTGCACCTGTCCCGACTCCATAAACAAGTATGGTTTGTTCTGCCAAAATGTAATATTGAGAGAATAGGATGCGGCAGTACCAAATAAACATAATGTAAGAAGTATGATACAGCAAATTTGGAAACACTGCTTCATTTTGCAAGTAGTAATTCAACCAGGTCCAGATTTTCTTTCAGCAGGAAGCAAATATTTCATAGACGGAAACCTTGAAGTGTGTGCAATCTTAAGAAATGGATGCTTTACATTTCAAACGTAACAGCTGCTCGTGTAACTCATTCCACGGTTGAAATATTGGCAAAACCAATTGTAGCCAAGGAACACAAGAATTAGAAGGTGACGAATCTAATCAAACTATTGATGACATAGCCAGAAAACGAAATTTCCTTCCTTTTACCAAACTACAGAAGTGCTGCGATATTTCCAGAAAGCTGAATTGAAACTGAGATGCCGTTGAATATGATTGCAGGTGGCTCTATAGGTATCATCGCGAAAAGTTTGCAATTCAGGATCTTAGTAGTATGTAAACATTCGGCTGCTTCAAAATATTGGCTCATTGAATTTTCTTGTAAAAAGATGAAAAATTGTTTCTGGTGTCATCATTTAAAGTGAATCTGTCTGCAAAATTGATACCTTGGGGTTTAAACCACTTATTCAAAAAGTAAACACATCCAAAAAGCACGTTTTCAAACTTCTATTGTTTAGACTGTTTTGAATGTTAATGCCGAAAAAGGCAGATAAAATCAAATGAGTTCAAAGAGATGTAGACAAATATTATTTGATAACCTGATGTTGGTGGATATAGGCTCAAGAGGGAGATTGTTGCGCGGTGGATATTTCGCGCGAAAGAGAGAGTTCCTTATTACAGTATTAGCGCGTGACATATAAAACGAAACTTTTAAGTTTTAGGCTTTTCCGAACAAATCTTGCAAAAATTACCGTAGGATGTTCTGTAAGATTTGCACAGTTTGTGTTCCGCGTGATAATTTCTCCGTGCAAAGTATGCTAGTATCAAAGGGGATGATCTTTATTATATTCACTGCATCCGATACTTTTGAACACTCAGCACTGATAATTAAAGGGGCTGTGTCACAAGGGACATCCCGCGTGGCAACACGCCAGTTGAGCGAAAGTTGTTTGGGTGAAACAAGCGGTGTTCAATAGGAAAATCAATATGGAAGAAGTCAGTGTTTTGTATCCGTGCTCATCGTGCGAAGTTTTTGCATTTTTGTGTGTTTTATGAAAAACGAATAATAAAGGATCTTTCTTCAATCTTATTACCATGTTTCTTTGGATAGAGGATGGCGATGCAAAAAACAAAGGCTACTTTTACAGCCTTGATACAGCAACTCGAAGGGAGCAGTTTACAGAAATGGGCCGAAACGACACCAAAAAACCTACCTTACCGGTGCGAATTATGATGGATGCAGGACAATTGAAGGGTGCAGGACAATTTTGGAGTGATCATTTTGTTGTAAAGTGTCTAATACCATCTAAATTCACCAAGAGAAACGAAATATCTTCGCCATTGATTGAATGAAGCTTCTTTTTCTTGGCCTAGACCAATTGCTTTACACATTTCGTGTAGATAGTCAGTACAAGTGTGGAAATATAGTAATTGTCCTTTCCATTTTCGGTAAACACACTCTTAAAATACAATTTATCGAACATATTAAAGCACCGGAGCAACATCTGCCATTATTCCAATGTGGAAAAACGCACAATGTCGGCCAGGTCGAAAACGCGGAACACGCAGAACACGCAGAACACGCAGAACACGCGGAACACGCGGAACACGCGGAAAAGTTAAATTTTGCTTTAAGCCACTAGAATGTAATTATATAAACAAAGCAACAGAGCTCTTCCAAGAATTGAAATGTAAGAACCTATTTTTAAAGGAATGAGAATTCCGCGTTTTCTGCTTTTTCGATTTAGACGAGGGTGAAAATCGAAAACGCGGAAAACGCGGAAACCTTTAATAATAATATATAAATAATAATAAATAATTTGTTTAAAGTTGGCGTACTAAATGAACGGTTGATAGCTATAAAGAAGCTAATTAAGGCCAACTATCTAATAAGAGTTAGTATGAAATAAAAATATATGATACAATATTAAAAAGGTTTAAGGTATAATGTTCTAAATAAAACCTAACCCAGCAATAAATTTTTTACACAATCTACAGTCGCATTCTATAGGGTGTGCTCTTATTTCTTTTTTAAATGTTGCCAATGATTGGGACTCTCTTATACTGTGAGGTAGTGTTTGCCACAGTTTTTGACCTAAATATCTCACAGTTTCTATACCATAAGAAGTTGTCCTGGCTTTTGGGATGCAAAGATTATTTTTAGTTCGCAAATCATAATGTACATTTCTTGTTTCAAAAATCTCACTCATGAAACTAGGGTTCAGGTTATGTTTGGTTTTGTATATTTCTATCATCAAGTACTGTAGATTGCGTTGGTGAATTGATACTGCATTATCCAAAGTCAGCAATGCTTCGTAGTCAGCATGACTGTCTTTATAAACAATTCTGAGTGCTCTTTCGTGGATTTTATTTACTTTAGCATTCAGACATCTGTCATGGAACATCCAAATTAGGGGGCAGTAACTAAACTGAGCTTTTATGAAGCTGTTCATTAGGAGACGCAGTTTATCAGAGCCCATAAATGGCGAAACTCTAGCAAGAGCATGCAGTTTTTGGCTGGCTCTTTTGCATAAATTTGAGACGTGACTTTTGAAATTAAGATTTTTATCTATTATCACCCCTAGCAGTTTTTCTTCAGAGCTTTCTTCAACAATGGCCTCACCGATTTTGATCTTAAAGTCATCTTGATTTGTTCCAAAAGTAAGAAGATGACATTTCCCTGCATTCAATTTCATAAAGTTTTCTGGAAACCATTTTGATAAAATAAGAGCATCAGTTTCTAGCCGTTCTAAAACTTTATCTAATTGACAGTCAGCTGCAAAAATCGTAGTATCATCAGCAAAGTTACATACTGCAGTATCAGTTACCATTAAGAATAAATCATTAATATATAAATTAAAGAGAAGAGGCCCAAGGACTGATCCTTGTGGTACACCTGCAAAGGTTTCTCGCCAAGTGCTGAATGAACCATTTAATTTTACCCTTTGTCTTCTACCGGACAGGTAATTATAAATCAATGATTGAGCATCTTTACAAAGACCATAGGCATTTAATTTCGCAATTAATAGCTCATGGTCTATGCAATCAAACGCTTTTGAGAGATCCATTAGCAAGACACCAACCACCCCTTTTTTATCTAGAGAATTCTTACAAATATCCATAAATCTCAACAGCGCATGCTGTGTGTTGAAACCTTTCCGAAAACCACATAAGTAGGGAACTAAGAACGATTCCGCGAAGTCAACCATCTGAGCATATAGAAGCCGTTCAAAGACCTTTGATAATGCGGATAGAACTGTGATAGGTCGATAGGTCGATAGAGTTAATAATCAATTATATTTGCTAATTTGATGACAAAAGAGGTATATACTGATTTATTAAGCCTTTAATAAAGTTTATCACAGATTTTGTGGCTGCAAGAGCAACTAACGCCATTCAAAGCTGTGTTATGAATACAATGTATTCATAAGGATTAAGAAGCTGCCACAATCTACTACTGCGAAAAAAGCAGAAGTCTCATTTCTTTAAAAACAAGTTCTTATTTTCCATTTTTGAAAGAACACTGTTGCTTTGTTTATGTATTTGCATTCTAGAAGCTGAAAGCAAAATTTCACTTTTCCGCGTGTTCCGCGTATTCCGAATGTTCCGCGTGTTCCGAATGTTCCGCGTTTTCCGAGTTTTCCACGTTTTCGACGTGGCCCACAATGTCCCGTGTATTTGGTTTATTTACAAAACCTTGTCACAGCCCCTTTAATAGCTACTGTAAGTCCTGTTAGAATTGCCAGCAACACCCGTGGGTCAAATTTTGTCCCCGTACGCGGCATCTGAATCTGAATTGAGCTTTGACGTGCAAGAGAATGAAAGCGAGTTGTCAAAAAAGCAGATATTACTTATCGCAGAGATAGCAAATTAGCATTTTAATAGATATTTAATTGGGTGAAAGCAAAGCGTTTTAACATCCTTGTTATGCAACCAAACTGCATTTGATAATTAAACCAATTTTCAATAATTTTTAGAAGTTACGTAAAAAAAGTATTTTGTGCATTAAGCTACTGATAAATGACATTTTTTGAGACTTATTCTTTTGTCTTATGTTGTTATTTCTATTTTTCTCTCTTTAGCGGAGTATCTAGTATTTTCATGTGCACAGCTAAAGCTAACTTTCATCCAATTCCTTGCCTTTCTTTAGACATTCATTACAACATTTGTTATTGATGATATTTCAATTTCATGTTTAATGATCAGTTTGTAAGACTTGCATTCGCAACAGTTGCTGGAATTTACTTGATCTTTGATCAATTATAAATTCATAAAAGTTAAAATGTCCCCAGTACACTTTTGTGTGTTCCTGAAAACTTTATTAAAGTATAATTATATCCTCTAAAATTTTCAGCCTCTGCAGTTCTGTTTCTGGGGTTTTCTTCGCTATTTCATGGAGTCTAAATCAACTTACAGAGCATTCAACTAAAAGGAAAATGCAATGATTGCTTCATAATGCAACATTTTGTCAGAAATTGAGTGCAAAGTAAGTCCAGCAGAGTCCTAGTCCTTGGGTTTTTCCCCAGCGTTACTCACATCCCGTCTCTTCTGTATCCCAGATAAAATCTTCCACCTAAAGTAAATAAGCTCTTCTAAAAGCACTTGATGTATTAGGTTCAGAGACTAAAACTTTGAAATTAAACCAGGTCTTGCACTCAGATTTTTTTGTTCTAGATTTATCGCCAAGAACCGCAGGTTTCAAGTAAACCGTATTCAAATCGATAATTAGAATGTACGTTCTTCTTCTTATTCTATTTTGCTTTTCATTCTGCTTCCCATGACCATCTTCACCCTATATCCTTCTGCTATGCCACTAACATTATCCCTTAATCTTTGCAATGCACAATTACGAGGGACAATTACGAGACTGCAACATATTTTTTTCATCTTTTGTCGAAAAATGCATCATCGTGTAGTTTAGGCCCTATGCCTTACCTATTCGCCGCATTTTAGTGTATTCAAACGAAGAAAAGCAACATGTTATGATAATCAGTAAAATATGACACAAGTGGTGGAAAATTTTATGGACAATCAAATCTGGCTTTTTGCATGTCATAGCTTTGAATTCGGAAATTAATTACGTTATCAAGCGACAGTTCTTAGAATATCAACTTTATCAAAAAGGTCTGAAGCAGACTTTGCAATTAAAGATCAAAACTGTTAACTAGACTAGATTAACAGACCGGCATTCATCAAATGTACGAATTAATATTAACTCACATCTATTTGATATCCGCAACATTTTCGCTTATTCGATAAGCGAATTTCTCATAAATCGATCGATATTTAACAGCGCTAGTTGCTACACTGCCTAAAGCAAACGTTTAATATTGACGAACAACACTGGCAAGGACCATTGTTTTTGCAAGTTTGATGGCTAAAAGGAAATAAAATGAGAAATTGTTTTCTTGCATATCAAACTGAAAAATATTTGCTTCAATAGTTATCGTTTGAAGGGCGGGTTTACTAGAACAGTCTCAGTCTGCATGAAATATGAATTTAGTCTTACCTTGCAATGTGTTCTTGCTTAATTGTTTGAAAGCGTTAATTCTGTAATCTTTATCTTAGGAGACAACTCTTGGAATTAATTTTTTCACAATGAAATAGATAACAATCGCCAACACAACATGACAATTTCAAAATAACTACTGACTTTAAAATTAGAACTAGGCCTGCTAAAACAATATAAATTTGAAACTTTTTGGCAATTCACCTATCACCTAAACAGCAATGAAAAATATTTGATTGCAAAATAACGCAACAAAACCTGACAGATACCTTACCACAAAGCATTATATCTTATTATATCTTCCGTCACAAATAAGTCAATGGGAGTGATACAGTCAAAGACGTCCGAAACAGGAACGTCGAACCAGAGTCAGGTGCCCCCAAATGTTGGGAAATTAGCCCTTCTTAGATGCTCACGCTAAAAAAATATTTGAATTTTGCTCTTTTTCTGCAACATAGCTCATCTTCCCAAAATATTGGCCCTCCAACTTTAAAATCCTTCTCCCGTCTTTGACTACAGTTATTGTAGGGTTTATAAATTTATCCTTTAGAGCCTTATAGCCTGCTCCTTACCGAGCTCTCTACGAGCCTGGCTGTGACAATGCGACAACTGGAATGAACAATGAAAAAGCTTACGAGGTACCTGTTTTCCATCCCTTTATCAGTTGCCTGTGCATGACAAACCATTTCAATGCCAGTTACCTTGTAACACCATAAAAAGAACGTTTATATTTGATTGCATTCTTGTTATCGCATTTATGTGTCAAAAATAATAAAACGAAATAATTTATGCATTATATAGTATTCATGTTGATAGAAGAAATTAAATAAAGCAGAAATGCAAAAGATTGAAGCCTTTGAACTTTGGGTATGGAGAAGACTCTTAAAGGTGCCGTGGACATCTAGAAGAACGAATGAATGGGTACTAGGCCAAAAAAAACAGAAAGATCATTATTCAACACCATGAGAAAGAGGCAATTAACCTATTATGACCACATAAATAGAGCAGACAACAGTTTGGAAAAACTGATGATGCAAGGAAAAATTGAAGGGAAAAAAGGTAGAGGAAGACCTGCAACAAAGTGGTTTGACAACATTAAGACGATGACAACAAGAAATGTTTATCAGCTCAACAAAGGCACTAAAAAAATAGAGCTGAATGGAGACGTCAGGTTCATAACATCACCAGGGGTCGAACGACCTGAAGGACAACTACAACAACATGTTGATAGAGTCTTATTTTACAACAGGGAAACATATGTATTTAGAGAAAACTTGCCCTTGGATAAGAACTGTGTATAATCCTTCTTTAAAAATTACAGTTACTATTGGTAAATTTTCACAAAATGTAATGAAACTTGAATTGAATAGAAAAATAGTAAATATTAGGTCTTAATAGCTCCTTATGAACAGACCAAAAAAGTAGCAAATTGTGATTTATCAAAATGGCTTCAGTATATGTATATGACAACCATAATTACATTTATGTATGACAGCTTAAAGAAGGTAATGATATGAATTCACTCAACACGCTTTGCTTTCCCAGACAAAATCAACTGCGAAGCTAAAACTCTATTAAGTCTTGTATAGTTACTTAAAAGTGGAAGATAGGAATGTTTTGGTCGAAAGATAAAAGCAGAGAAATTACTGGAAGTCAACTTGAAGCAATGGCGGAACTTCCAGGGTGTGGGGGGAGGGGTAAGTGCCCCCAGATTTTGCTAGATTGTCAGTTAAGACACGCTTTTGTCGGTAAATCATGTAATTTGTCGGCGAATTTGCTTGTTTTTCTGTGGCATTGACCCCTCCCTCAACTGAAAAATGAATTTCTGCCACTGACTTGAAGAGTTGACTTTGAACGCAATGTAACTTTGTGGATGTAACTTACAATGATAGCCTGTTGGGGCATTGTGACAGTCGTAGCATCGGTAACCAGGGCATTCACAAGTATCAATACACAGCTGGTGCTTGTTGCATTTATTTTTGCCATGCTTTTTACAGTTTGAACCGATCTTAAAAGACAAAAAAGATGGCAATCGTATAAAGTTCTTTCATTATTCCCCCCTCTTTGCTCAAATTATCAAGCCAATCATAGAAAATACGGCAGAATGTACCAAACAGTCTCGCGGATTTAAAAATACCAAGATGCATTTCGAGCTAGCTGGTATAGCAGGTAATGAGGAACATGGTCTATTGCTAGGCTAAGACAATTCTAAGTAAACTCGAAGATATCATTGACATAATCGCTGTCTTGTAAACATGGCCTATGCTCATGAAGACCGTATTTACAAACCATGGCTTCTTTATCTACAAAGAGAAAGCATGAGGGGTACCAGCAGAATTTGAACGATGTTGGTTGAAAAATGATTGGAAGTCAGTAATGTGATAAAAGCTATCATGGTCTTAAAAAGAGAGACATCCTCAACAAACATGAACTTTTTTGTTCTTTAGCTATTTATACAGCAGCGAAAACAACAGAAATATGACAATGAACATTTATAATAAATACTCACCAAATGGTTTGAGTAATTCGTAGTGTAGTAGTCCCAATGGATGGCTTCATCAAACGCTACAAAGTCCATTACATCTGAACTGGATTTGTCATAAAGGTAGCAGAGATCTGCACGATTGTGTTTGACTCTCGTATTTATAGCTTTGCAAGCCGGGTTACGAAGACAATATTCCCGGCACTGTCTTGTATCAACGTGCCTATATTTCGCGATGGGGTTACTGTTTACGCTGTAACCAACTTTTTTAATGACAAAATTTGCTTCTATCTTGCAATTTAATCGCAAAATGTGGCCATAGGAAAACAATACATTTTGCAATGCAAGAGCATATGGCAAAAAGAACCTACAAGAACAAAGTTTAAATTAAACGAGCAATGAATTTAATTATATTTGCTTGGAGGCTTTAAATGCCTTGAATTCAAGGCTTCATTTACATTATATCTTAATTGCTAATACCAGGCTTTTGGAACCAAAGATGCGTAATTTTTGTAATTTTACGGATAAAGAAAGTTCTAAAATATTCATAGGCTTGTTAAATTTCTGAGTGAAATGAATAGCGCTATTTAAAAGATAAAAAATTTAAAAGAGTAAGTTATTGATCTAAATAATTTTACTATGGATAGTTAACAGAAAGGGAGCTCAATCCCTGCTACCTCAAAACATCTACTTCTCCTTCTGTGGTAGTTCTTAGGAGAGAATCTGATAATGATGAAAGTAGTTTGCTTGGATTGAAGCACATCAAGCACTAAAGACTGCAGGTAAAGCATCAGCCCTATACTTGATGCAAGTTATGATCACCTTCCTGAGCTTCGTAACATTTATATTAACATTGCAATGACAACATTATCAAAGATGAATTATTTTAAAACTCAATGAAAAACTTATTTTATATAGCAGCCTGGAGTTTGTTTGAAAGGTCTAGCTTGAGTTTTCGATTTATAGAAATAATATCAAAATCCTTACCATGTTTCGAGCCTCCCCATCACTTCATTTGTCTCCTTCCTTCCTACTTGCAGATATTCGCTTTACATTGAAAAATCATTGGATCATCGAAAACCAAATACGTAACCGCAGGTAATATTCTTAATAGAAAACTTTTAAGGAAATTAAAAAACTAACAAGGAAAGTAGTCATAAATAATTTATAAAAGTTATTCTCCTCCAGCCTCCAAAAGTGCATCCTAGCTCCTTCCTTGTGATTATGAGATAGCAGATGTCTGAATTCTGCTTCATATTGAATACTGTTTAATTAATATTTTAGGGTTTTGCCACCACTACAATGTGCTTAATATTAATGAGGCTGTGTTACATAATGGTACGCTAAAGTAAGTATTTGTGCAGGAGGTATTGCATGGTTGGGAAATTCTTTACTGTAGGGGGTAATACACATTTTGTGGGGAAACATAAGCCTGCCGTTGAGCTGGGGTGAGGCACCCTGTCAATTTCCAAAAACAATTTTTTCATCACATCCATTAATAAAACCTCGAAAGTTTCATGATCTATCTACAAATCCCTCCTTTTACCAACACCAACTTTTATAAGCTAATTTAAAAACTAGAGTTTTTTTAAAAATGAATAAGTGCAAAGTTGGAATTTCAGTGGTGCGGTTCAATAAGCTTTTCTATCCTTATCAAGCCCCTATCCTTTTCTTTGATATCTATAGAATAGACCTATCGTCATCTTCAACTCAAAAGTATTTGCAGGTACTTGCGGTTACCTCATGATAAAGTGAAATTGAGAGGGAATGAGAGAAAGAAAGTTTAAGCTTTTAATGAAGTTACCAACAAAAATTTCTTTTTATCTAGGAAGAGCTCTGTTTTGTGATTGGATCGTCTGTATAGGTATTTTGAGGGAAAGAGAAAATTTTAATTGGACTTTATGTTATGCAGTTAGACAGACCGACATTGTACAAGGAAGCAATGCGTCAGATAATCTTGAAGTATTATACACTGAAGTGGTCAAAAATTAAACAGGGAAATGATAAAACAATCTAGGAAGCTCATTGATTTTGAAAAGGCCTACAATGAGGTATCTAGAGATGCTAAAAAACAGCGGGGAAAAATGTTATGGTCTGAAGAAACTGCATCAATATATGCATCAATAATGAATGCTCGCATTACCACGCTAAGATAGGTGCAGTAGAACCTTGCATTGCTCGAATATAAAATGATAAATTTTCAGTTTCCACATTACCTAGGACATTCTTATTCATTCACAAAAGCATTTTCACTGGTGTCCATTATAAATTCAAAGCAACGTGATGTCAATGCAAGGCCAAAAATGGATACATTTTAGAAAGCGTTCAAAATACAGCCAGGGGCCAATTCAGAGTGAGTTCCTTGGTAACCCAGGCAAACCAGATTTAGAAATGATTTCCCAGACGCTGCGGAGGACAACGTATCACTAGCCCTGATTGGGAAGGAAGTCAATCCTAGAATTCGAAAACAAAAGATTAATTCCTCGAAAGTGAGAAAAATAAGAAAGTGAATTTCTGGTTTGAAACACGGGTGGAATTCTGTCAGAACAGCACCTGGAACTCGGAAAAGATACCATATTTGCAAGATAGCTGTACAATAGGCAGTTGTCGATTGGTCGCCTATTGTTTCTGTTTTTTATTGATAACGAAATGGCAACTTCCGTTAGAGAGAGAATTTCCTTGTTATTTTTCGCGACCCTCGCAGTTTCCTAGCAGGTTATTAATAAAATCAGAAAATATCGTTAATTTTTCAAAACTAATTGGAGCAACGAGCATTCATTACCTTTGTCTTGAAACATCAGTCTTTGATCGCCGGGGCAAGGGGTGGTGCTACGATTGGTTGTAGGGGGAGGGGGGTATGACACCTTCCAAGAGTTAATGATCGGCAGATTGGGCAATTTGCTCGGCAAACTTGGTTGTGGCAAAAATAAAAAAGTCAATGATAGTCAACGGATTGTTTTCATTTTCATTTCGATTTGATCCTCTTCGTTCCTCGGCACGAAAATATTTCCACTGTTAATTGGCAAACTGAAATCAGTGAGACCAAAGCTCCACATTTCAATATTTCAGGGCTGGGTAAGCGAATGACGAGATGATTACCAGATTATCGATTAGAACTGTCAAATAACGTCCCGCCAATGGAAATTAATTCTAAATGTAAGGTTGCATTTGCTGTAATTGCTCTGGTGAGTGCATTTCCTAGCAAATTGGAAGCATCAAAGTTCGAAAATTTCCCTATCTTCTGCGACAGCCATCGTGCCTATGGTAGTAGCTGTTTATTACACGTGTCAGAAAAATCTTCAAGCTAGCAAGATTTAAACCTACCTTAGTAAAAATGGTTTTATTTAGTTTAATGATTGAATAAAGGACGGTTTGTTATATCAAAGAAATTTTTTAATACAAAAGCCCATCCAAATAGCCTATCCCAACAGCTTATCCCAATAGCTTATCCCAATAGCTTATCCCAACAGCTTATCCCGATAGCCTATCCCATTAGCCTATCCTATCGTTGAGATAATCATGTTGTCAAAGGGTATATGCCAATGCTTGACTTTTTGCCTTTATGTTGCTTCTGACTGCTATAATTAAAGGACAAGTGCCACGCTTTTGGCGCCGATTTTTTTTCTTCTTTTAACTCAAAGTTAAATGCTGTATGAGAGTGTTGTTAAAATACTTTTCCTTTCTGATTTCATTTTCCTACTCAAAAAACCCTTTTCAAATTATGGCGGGAAATGAATCACGTGACATCGTGACGTAGATTGTGATAATTTGTTATTGCTGCTACTGGTATGCAGTGCAATATTAACGTTTACAACACGCTTCTGAACGAATTCAGTTCGTCTGGACCTGTCGCGTCGTGTTTCGTAAACTCTCTATTAATGACAGGAAAATTCCGAGTTATCACAATGTACGTCATAGGGTCACGTGATAAAAAGCAAAATCGCGCCCCCTGCGCCCCCTGATTAAAATTGTTTGTTCTAAACCAGGAAAAACTTACTTCTAAATGATGATCTATAAGTTAATGAAAAGAAAAGATAGGGTGAAAAGTGTGTCACTTGTCCTTTAAGCTATTATTCAGGAATGGGGAATGAACGAAGGGTTTTAAAAAAGAGACCTTCAAACTTTGACCTTCAAAATAAATAAAAAATATCAAATTTTTATCCACACTTACAGGAGGAAATTTTTTCAAGAATCACAAAGTCAAATTTAGTGAACGGGGGAGACGGTCCCTTCTATTTTCGACATCAGAGTATGCCTTCATTTGATTTAATTGAAAAATCTCCTATTCGGCCACCTGACCGTTGACACTCCCGTAAGAAAGTTTTCTAGCAGCGCTCCTGTGCAGAGGCTACCTATCCTTAGACGGAATGATAACACCATACCATATATTGATGAATTTGCTGGTGTCTACGGAGGCAAAACAATAAATTTGTGCTCAATTTAAAAGTAATCCGACTCTATTTTGACACTAAATGCAAACAAAATGCAAACATCTAAGAAAAAACAAAAGGGTGATGATGTTACAGAAGTAGTTTTCTTTAATTTGATTGGACAATTTAGTTTCAGTCTCGTTTTCATGTATTGCTAAATGAAAGAGTTCTTAGCATTTAATTATCTTTTGTTTGCGAATAAATGTTCAAGTCAGTTATTTTTTAAGAAAAGTTAGTTGTTGCTGAGATGACAAAAACGTGACAAGAACCTCTTAATTATGTGTAAAAACTGTTCGAGGGGAAACTCTCCAAATGAGAGGGGAAGGAAGATGGGGTTGCAAGTTTTGATCATTGAAAAGAAATTTAGAAAGCAGGTGTTGTTCATGTAAGAAAGAAATCTTAAATCTAGATTAAGTGAGTGGATAGCACCTCCATGGAACCAAAGGACATAAATATATAATAAATATGAATGTCAATATCAACATTGTCTTTATAATAATTTTATACCATAAATAATACCATTATCTGTAAGACCATAGCCTTCGCCTGGAACTCAGTCAGATTTTCTCTAGACTCACCCCTTTTATGTTGTAGCTGTTTACTGCTAAAGTTGCTTTTCATTCCCATTACGCTTTTAAATAAAGCTATGCTTCTGTCATTTTATACTGTAGTTATTTCTATCACTAGTTTCTATCACTGATTAAGCAGTATACGTTGCAAGTAGATCATTGTTGGACAATGAAGCTGAAAGTGAAAGATATAGAAACGGAGTACAGTATAAAGAACTTTTAACGAGAACAATATGTTTAACAAAAGGTTACTTTGTTTTTTTATTTCAGTAACATACATAAGAGTTGCAAGATCGATCTTTTTGGCTAAACTTTCAAATTTTTGCCTTTTTCAGCGGAATTGCCTGAAAAATTTACTTCTGGTCTACTACTTAAATTTGGTCATTTTTAGCCTTTCAGAAAAAATTTTGAGGCCATTGAGCAAACTTGACAGACAAATTTAAAAGCTAAAAAGCAAGACTAGACAGTATAACTTGCTCAGTATAGACGCTTGCTCAGTGTATTTTTGGGAAAGTCTTTTAGTTGGGCTTCAATGCGCATTTTTGCCTGAGTTGGTCACCCCGCTAGCCTTTATTATATATTCGATTTGGCAGCCCTGAAATACATCCTCTGAAGTTTTCAAGTTTCGTTTATTGATCACCTGGTCAAAGGAAACAAAAACGCATAAAAAGCATGTATAATTATTGCGAGATGTATTAATTTTACATGCAAAATCAGATCTACATTTTCCATCGTGTCGTATTTCCTTGTTGATCAACATAGAGAAGTCATGTGCCATAGGAGTAAAGCTAGAAACTTGAAACTGTAAGAACGAAATGGAGAATTACGTGAAATGAAATCAAGCTGAAGTCCTCCAGTCTACATCATCCGACTGTTTGTGACTTGTTTTGCAGCATTTAACAAGGCCAGCAAAAGTAAATTATTACTTGGCTGCTGACCTGAATTTATAGTGTGAGAATGCTAAATGAGATTAAGAATCAACGCATATCTTTAAAAATATAATATGTCATTCAATTTTATCCGACGATCTTGTGTCATCTTCAAACGCCAGGTGTATAGGGGAGGGAGGTGACAGATGATGCCCCCAGTAATTCTCTATATGATATTACCAAAGAACTGCTACTGTTACCTGTCGGCAAAACTATTCAGGTAGTTTTAGGTCACAAAGTTCACCGACATAAGGAAATATGCAAGTACATTTGAATGAACCTATTGTATTTTCACAGGTTCCACTGTTACGGCAAGGGTCGTTGTTGCATTCATTGACATCTTTAAAAGAAAAGATAACAGAGTTTTATAATAGGGCTAGTAAAAATTTTAGAGCTGTACATCTGCCGGATAGTCCAAAAAAATTTATGGCTATTAAGCTAAAACTTTTTCGCTTTGGGGAGGTGAGGGGGGTGGAATTCTTGCTATTAGGAACAAGATTTTTCAAAGGCGTTCTTTGACAACAGGAATTTTCAATCATTTCGTCTTATCAGAACCGTATTAGTAAATAGTCCTTAGTTTGTTTCTCGCACATCTTAATCGCATCAAAACAGAGGTAAAATGCCGTTTTACAGCTCACTGAGATGCTCCTTTTCCTTACATGACTCCACCCCCCCCCCCCAAAAAATGATTCTATTAATTTTCATTATGCAGAAAATATCAAGTGTCCTCCTACAAATGCATGCGAAATGTTCTCTACTTAAGGTGAACAATTCTTTAAAAATTGAATCGAACAAATTTTGAAGAATATAAGTAAATAGTATGAAAACGGCTTTTCAAACCTTGTTCACATTTAGCCCCAGTGTATCCTGGATCACAACTGCATCGAAAATCAGTGCCGCCAATATGAACACATCTGCCATTTTGGCAGGGGTTTGGAACACAAGGTGAATTGCCTGGAAATGGTTAAGAACTGGCGATAAAAGATTCATCAGAGGAAGCTAATGAAGCCACGTACTAGTAGCGGCTTTCAAGCATTGATGGTGAAACAACACCGTCGCAACGAAATTCATATTAGGGGAGGGCTGCCCATTGTATTGCTGTCTATTCAGTATACTGTTATAAAGGAAATATTGGGCGGCAGCCCCCAAGCCCGACCCCCAGCCCCCCGCTTCCGACGGCCCTGTGAAAACGTAATAAAGATAGCAGAGTACTGCTAATCATATATGTATTCCACCATTACCTTTGAATATCTGGCAAGCATAACAAAAGTTGTAGAGTTTTGTTTGTGCAACGATACGGGTTCTCCTTATGGCGGTGATTTTGCAAGCGAACTAATTGGGCTAGGCCAACGGGCCTAAGCCCCAAATAGACAGCACACAAGAGATACTCCTTCCTTGATGTTATCTCTATTATCAAATCAGTAAGACTAATTATTCTAACTTGGATAACATGATATTGGTAAATAAACAAAAGAACACTGTGGAACATGACATAACACCATGACAGTGACGCACATTTCCTGGAAAGAAAAAACACAACGCAAAACACAACAACACAACACAACACAACAGTGCGACAAACGAACATGTGACATGAACACGCAACAGAATCAAAGAATCTAGCTTAAGGGTCATATGAAGCGAAAAACGATTTTCACATAGTTTGTAGAGCTTTTTTCGCTCGTCAAGATGCCATTTTTCGTTTCTTTCTACGACTTGAACATATCTAGATATGGCGCCTGAAAGCGCGAAAAAGGGACCTTCAAAAGTGATGCCATTCGAACGGGGTCAGATCGATGCTGTGACGTAATAGGTTTGACACGTTCCTTCCATAGCTATTGGTACGTTTGTAAGTGGTGTTAATAAAAAAATTTTGTAAAACAAGATAAAAACACGAAACTTTGTCAAAATGCAAAGTGTGGTTTTAGCGAATTGATGTCGCTAAAACCACATTATATGAACATATTCTGAAGACAGTTTCATGCTGAACATCTTTTATTCAACATACACGCCCTTACAATGTGGAAATAAGTACTTTCTGGTCAAAAATAGCAGATAGGGGGCAACTGGGCAATATAATGTATACAGCGGTGGAGCCAGGGGAGGGCTAGGGCGCTACAGTCCCTCCATTTGAAGCATCTAGCCCCCCCTATCGGAAGAAAATTTTAGGTTATTGTCGGAGCAAATTTGACAAAATAACGTACGAAAACTGCATATTATAGTCAATTTAGCCCTCCTGTTGGAAGCTCCAACCCCTCTGTCGGAAGATTTCTGGCGCCACATCTGAATGTATATAAGTTTATTAATGAACAACTTATATATATATTAACAAGATCAAAACATGCGATGATGAAATCCTATCCAACAAGGAGCAGGTTAAGAATCCCGCTAAACATTTTGAAATTTCTGCAATCCGTGTATTATTTTGAGAAAATCTGCGTCCGGCAAGGGTGTAGAATTCCCTCGTTCCGTTGAGAAACTGCCAGGTTTCCTCAATCTACGAAAAATTTTCCTAAAATTCTGTTCTTCCGCAAACTCTGATGACATCTTCGTTTGGAGAAAAAAGGCAAGGATCTTCCCTGTGCCTTGCAGACAAATATTCTTGCTGGTAATAACTGTGGGTACGAAGGTCTTTTAATGCAAAACACGGGAAAAGGTGAACCACGTTGAAGTATATATATTTGTCTCAGGATTTTCAAATTTCCAAGTCCGGGTTTTCCGTTTTTCATAACTATTTTCTGGATTTTGGGTCCTAGGTACTCTCAAAACAGCCTCTTTTTCATGTGCGCACTTCTCAATTGAAAAGTTTGCAATTTTTGGGATTATACGTAATTTCGAAGTTATCTCTTTTTCTGGGAAAGAAGGGCACAAAGGGAATATTACCGGCCCAGCATCAAACTGTAGTTTTGTGCAGCCACTTTGAATTTGCACTGAATTTGGCAGTGTTTTTTACGTCTTAGTAACAAAAATTACTAAGATGGAGGATCTTTAAATTAGTTTATAATGAAAAAATCATGTTGTTTGGACCGTTCAGTCGCGAGTTACTTTGTTTTGAATATTTAGATATTTCTTTAGATTTGACCGGAATTTGCTGCTGCAGTGAAAAAATTTCACTAGAGTCAGTCCGGGCTGATTGGGCCCGGGTTGAGTCAGCCCAGGCTGAGTGGGCCCGGGTTGAGTCAGCCCGGGCTGAGCGGGCCCAGGTTGAGTCAGCCTGGGCTGAGTGGACCCGGTTTAAGTCAGCCCGGGCTGAGTGGGTATTATTATACTTTATCTTATTCACATACTTAATGATTTTACATCGATATAATTTGCGATATAAAATGAAAATATTCAGCAAGAGGATCAGCCATTTTTTCCGCGCGCTTCTCAATATTCACTCGTCCCACTTTGTTTCTGCCCAATCACCACTAAATTTGCATATTCTAAGGGTACGTATGTTAAATAAAAGTTATTCAGCATGAAATTATCTTTCAAAAGATGTACATACTATGTGGTTTTAGCAACATTAAAATTTTGAACCACTACTGATCAGTGCGCCATTATGGTTTTTGCCCAAATAAGGAATTCCCAATGTCCAATTGATGGGGCTTTTTTTCTGGCCATTTCCAACTTAGTATAGAACATCTGTGCCAAGTTACAGCTCTATATTATTTTTATCCGGGTTAGACCGTTTTTATATCTAATTCCACTACACTATTTGATACGCTGAAAAAGATAGGATGCATTTCTCATCGCAAATGCCCCCTTGTGTTATTTCAGACAGGTGTACTCGATTTCAGGCCTTTGAAGGAGTCTTTCTATAAATCAGTTTCAAAACGCGATAAAAGCATGAAACTTTGGGAAAGTAAATAGTTTGATACCCTGGAAATAATAGGATGTAGTCCCAAACTCAAAAATTATCTCTTATGCTATTTATAGACAAGGTACTCGATTCAAGGACTTTAAAAGGGGCCTTTCCGTTTATCAGTTGCAAAACACAATTACGGCATGAAACTTTGCGCAAGTACATGGCATGATCATTGAAAAATAAAGTATGCTGCTCCCAACAGGCAATTCAGCCAATGCTCCCTCACTCTTACTTAGTTCATTCGATGACTGATCCAAATCAGTATTACGATAAGACTCCTCGGACGACATATCTGCAGTTGCTTGATTTGCATTTACGGCTTCCAGACTTCAAGGCCTAGAACATGTCAAACCTATTACGTCACTTCCTATCTTCTCGTCCCAGATCCCGGTATCACATTTAGTCTCCAAAATTTGTTGTCTTTCAGGTATCTCTCGAAAATTTTACCAAGATTTTTTTTAATCAGCGCCATCAAATTGTGTAAATTAGCCAATGAAAAATTTGGTTTCATATGACCTTTAACATAATGATAATAATTACTTAAGAATAAAAATCCTAAAAGGTTACACCATCCCCTGCCTTTCAAAAAATATACACGATACAATACAACCTTGAAAAGTCACTGAGTTCCACTACGTCGTAAATGAAAGTGTTCGAAGTGTCATTAAGGCCCGGAGGCATAAACTGGTAAGCGAAGGTAGTGCCTAGAACATCACTTTATTTGTCTAATCTCGTGATGACATCTCAAGAATGTTCTATTAAACTCGAAGGCTCGCTTTTTTCAGCTGTAACCCCAAAACGTTACAACAGTGTAGACCGATGATAATTTCTTGAGGTTCGATGATCTTTTTTGTTTAATTGAGGCTCGGGTTTTTTGCATTGGTCTTATTCAAACATTGGTTTTTCCACATCTGCTCGGAATAATGTCTTTTAAGGCAGTTTTTCGTCACTTTTCTAGTACCTGTCTGCTTACCTGGTAAAATCTGTTCTGTTTGATCAACAATTTAGCAAATTTACCTTTTTACAATTGTATATTGAAACTGTATATAAAACTGTATATTGAAACTCACAATGATATCCGGACGGGGCCTTGTCACAGTCGTAACACTCGAAACCAGGACAATAGCAAGTGTCAATACATATTTGCTGATCATTGCATTTTCTGTACTTCTCGCAGTTTGGTCCGACCTGTATTTAAATGCAAAACAACAGTAAAAAGCTAATTGAGCATTAAATGCAAATAAATGTTTTAAACAAAATTTAAAAAAACACGCTTGAGCCAGAACAAAGTTACAATGAAGATTGTATCATCGTATTGCAACATCAGAAAGTGTAGCTTTGATATAAAGAAATGACTCAAGATACCACAAATCAAAAATTCAAAAGATAGTAACTACGTCACAACATTCTAGATAAATAGCTTTGGAATCAAGAGATACCGTAAATCCTCGTATTTCCCCAACCAAGCCCCCTCTCTTCGAATAAGCCCCACCCTAGAACTACAAATGCTCAACCACCCTAGAACTACACTCAAGAAATTTCCGCCCAGTTATTGTTCCTAATACCTTTTCAAAGATATATGAAAAAGTCTCAAAAAATCAATTGTCTCAACATTTAGATTACACGCTTCCAGTCTTCATTGCTGCATATCGACAACCAAACATGCTTTGATTTGATACATCTGATAGAAGACTGGAAGACTAGCCTTGACAACGATTACCTCGCTGATGCAGTCCAAATGGATCGTAAGAAAGCTTTCGATTGTATCCCACATGATTTGCTTATCGCCAAACTACATGCGTATGGATTTAGTGAAGATACTCTAGTTCTAATTTATTCTTATCTCAAAAGACGAAAACAGTGTGTTCGGATAAACATTCATATAGCTCTTTTCAAAGGTTATGTCTGGTGTACCCCAGGGCTCTGTGCTAGGACCAATCCTGTTCAACTATCCCCCGGGGAGCTTATTTATTTTTTCAGTCCTAGAGTTTAAAGCAAAAAATGTTTTAAAAATGCCCCTGGCCATTTTTTTATGAAAATGCCACACAAATGTTCTCAAAAAACTTTTCAAAAAAAGCTTCGAAAGTTTAATTAATCAATTATAAGGTCCTCATCTTCACCAACATCATCAGGATAAATTGATAACCCTTGGACATCTTCGAAACAAATTTCGAGTGACTACTAAGTAGCACAAGTAAGTCTTTACATAGGCCGTATTTAATGCACACGATCTTATCGTCATATCCGTCGAGAGAGACCCACTAAATGTGCATGTTTTCTTTGTTTGACACCAAAGTCTTAAGAGGGGAGGGGGGGGGGCTTGATAGAGCTTTTTTCGGTATTTCTGTTCATAAAACAAGCAACGCTTTATAATCATGCAGACGACAATACACTAGGTTACTTTTCTAATAACATGCGCAATCTTGTAAATACTTTGCAAAAGAAACGGGAATTGCCTTATCATGGTTTGAACAAAATAAAATGATTGCAAACCTTGAAAAATTTCAAGCTACATTGCGTAGAAAAACAAGACAAAAATACTAGTGGAGAACAAATAATCATTAATGGTAAAAAAATTAAATCTGAGGAGACAGTGAAGCTTTTAGGAGTAACGTCGGATTACAAACTTGATTTCGATCCACGTATTTTGAATCTTTGCAAAAGAGCTGCAACACAATTAAATGTTCTTGAAAGATGAAAGACGTTTATTGGTTTCCAGGAGTAAAAGTTTCTTGTTCAGAGCTTTGTATATTCCAATTTCAGTTATTGTCCCTTGGCCTGGTATTTTTCATTTTCTAAATCATTACAGAAAATTGAACAGAGTCAAGAACGCGTCCTAAGATTTCTCTATAAAATCAGAAAAATAAGGGCTGCAGGGGGCTCACGGAAGAGCTGTGAAAATTTTGACAACAACTTGCCCTCTCTGACTACAGTGTTTTCAAGTGATATTTCGAAAAGTTGTTATAATCAAAATTTCGTGAGATTATTACTTTGGCAAGAGGGGACACTTTATTCTGAAAAGTAAGCAACATTAAACCTGTTTAATTTCAAAATATTTCATCATGTCTTGAAACGTTCAAGTGTCACTTGTGCAGCTGTGGCGTCACAGAATAAAGTGAGGTGACATGTAGAGCCACTGCAAGTGCAAGCAAACCAATGACATTCGAAAAAAGTTTTTGCTGGATAATTGTGAAGTCGCTGCTCCAGTTTTGATTAGGATATACAGAATCGCAATGGCGAATGATTATGCTTCGGGATGGGGTGGATGCCTTTTTTAACCTATAACGTATATTGATGCCTCAAGAAGGCGACATGCACTCTCTTTTTATAAGAACAATTTCATAAGGACATGAGCCTCCAAATTGGTCAAAAGGTAAGAACAAATTAAGAGCAAGCTGAGGCTAGGCTACTGTAAAATGCAATTTTTCTGTGAATTCTCAAACATGTCAGCAAATGGAGGTTGTCTCACTCACTTTCAGTGGCGTAGCGTCTATGTATGCTACGCTTGCGGCGCAAGCGTAAAAATTGATAGACAAATTCTAAAATTCTTGCAACACTTTCAATGCATAACAATTTCCGCAATAAACGGCTTCTCTTTCTTGTCATGAGCAGCATGCAGTGAACTCTAGCGCCAACAGGCCAATTGGCCCCAAATTGGCTATTTTTCCAAGTAAACAGATCGCTAAAAATTATGAAATTCGAAAAATCTGAAAAACTGAAGCCCCTCCACATCACTCTTTTCGCCTGTCCAAAATAAGAGAAACATGTGATGCTCCAGTGCAGCTTCAGTGCAACTCGAGAGAAGCTTCTGAGAAGTGAGAATTTTCCGGACTGGAGCTTGCGGTCGGCCTGAGCGCAAGCCTTCCCAAATATTTGATAATCCACAACATTTTTCTACCTATAAGCTGCTTTTTGCGAATACTCTTTGCGTGATACATCATTTCAAATCCAATTATTTTCCTTTCTTTACTTTGTGACTGTTGAAAAGAGAAAAAGTTTCGTCAAAGTGGGGTCAGAGTCTATTTGTCATGATCCGCATTCCGTAATTCAAGTCAAAAGGCTTGCCAGTATAGTCAAAATTTACGGACCAGGGCATGCGGTAGACCTGAGCGCAAGCCTTGCTAAATACATGATGATTTGCCGGGACTAACTTTCTGAAACTTTACACATGGAAGCATCTTCAATTCTAACAACTCTTACAGCTCACTATTTTCATCTTAGTTAACTATGAGAGTAAAAAATGAGCAGAAACTGTTGCTCCTGTTCGCTTAGGCTCTGCAGCGTGTTAACAATTTCGCAATGTGGAGAGCTCCTTCTTGCGGGAATCCCCAGCTTCATTATAGCATAAAAAATTCTTACATTAGGTGGGCATTAGGTGATGCCTTTTCTTGAGGAATATGAATAAGAATAAAATCTTTTGCAAAGCAGTTTTAGCACTAGGAGTTATTCTGAAAAGTTTTGCTAAACAATTGAGCTTTTTTCAAAAACTTTCGCATGGGTGATTATTTTTCCCTTGGCCCCTCTTCACTTTCCAACCTCTGTCGGAGCCTCTGATGCAAAGAATAGACACCTTGATTGATTAGAATTAGAGTACAAATGATTTGTTACTTTGAAAATCAAAATTTGCTATCACGATTATCATTAATTACTGCTTGTATTTTTTAGAAACTGAAATTACCATTACATTTATTCAACATAGCCGTATATTTCATGTTACCGCATGCCTAAGTTCTGCGCTCACGCTACGCCACTGCTCACTTTGTTTGCAAATGAGGCCTGAACACTTCCCTACAGCGAAAAAGAGCCAGTGAATTTAAGTTTAGGCTGACTGTTCTAAATTTTTGTTACAAATCGGAGGCTGGATTGTTCTTAAATCTTTTTTTAAATTAATAGGATGTAAGCACTGCAATCGCTAGCTTTTTTGCTCAAGAGAGGTGTTCAGGCCTTTATTGCCAACAAATTGAGTGAATGAGACAACTTCATTTGCCGACATACACCGAAAATATCCACCGAAAAAGCACCCACATATGGCTAAAAATCCTCGTTTTTAAATTGAACGTTTTGAATAATAAGCCTCAGTTTGATCTTAATTTTGTTCTTAACGTTTGACCAATTTTGAGGCTCGTGTTCTTATAAAATTACTCTTAAAAAAAGAGTGTGTCTGTTTTTTGTTAAAAGTCTGCCCCCCTCAGGTATGGTTCTTACTCGACAGGGCCGTAATTCTGTCATGTCAATTGGGGGGGGGGGGGGGTCAGCAGAGCGAATGAATATAAAGTGTGCAGTGGGTCATAGCATCACAAAGCAATTTATGGTATGTGTTATGGAAACAGTTAAGAGGAACAGCGACTTAATAAACAAACAAAAAAGATTCTAGAATTTGTAAGACTTTTCAGCTCTATTGAAGGTATTTACAGATATTTCTTAGCACGTTGACTTTTTTATAATCGAGTTGCTGACAATTTTCAGAGACAGCTTGAAGAAATTGAACCTGGGGGCTGATAATCACGCTTAGTGACGTAGGAGGACCACCATGGTTGGGGCCGACGCGAAAGAAAATTTTTTAAATCATGCCTTCTAAATAGCTAAAAAAGCATCTCCCAGACAAGTTTAACAAAATACTATACAGTTCAGAAGATAGACAAATCATCGTTTCTCAGAAGAGCACTGATTATTGTTTCTGGGAGAAATTGGGGAGGGGAAGAGTCATGCTTAAACTCTAGTGACAGACATTGGGAAAAGAAAGAAAAGGTGTTTTTTATTCAAGAGCAAGCGATTTTTTCCTGAAACTATATCGGATTCGTAAAAAAGGATGTATCTAAGAACATATTCGGGCTCAAAACAATAGTTAGAGAAATATATAGATGAATATTTGTAGAACGCAAAGGGCTTATAGGGACAGATAGTCAATAATGCTGTGCAGCTCAGTGAATCTTTATGCAGATTCAATAACGTATTGCAAAGTTTATGTCAGGTATTGTTTTAATTGTGCACATATGATACACAAATGATAGAATATGCCAAATCAGTTGTATAAAGGAGTTGATAACTTCCCTAGGGATAGCAGAGCCCTCTCCACTAGATCTAGAACACATATTTAAGGCAAATCGTATTGTAAAGCATTCAAAAACCATATATCTGACAAATTATCAAAATAAAAGCATCAACAGCGGCAGTAATATCTCCACACAAAATATAGCTGGATAACGAAACCTTAAACAATAAAATCATAGCAACAAAATAGTAGAAGTAAAGACTTACTAAAATCTAACTTTGGAAAGGAAATGAAAACATAAGAATGTATGAGAATATGGTGGAAACTAAGAGACTTCTCTAAGATCTTAAATATTTCTTTGCCTGTGTTTTTTCCTTCATTGACTAGGACACATGGTCTGGAAGAGTAAGCTTGTGAACCTTGCACATGGCACTGTGTTTTTCTGGTTGGAAGGCATTCGAATGATTTGAAAATCCAAACAAACAAATCAGCAAACAAAGTTCTCAATGTGACATTAAAAGTCTATTCAGGAAACTGTGCGGTTTGAACAACATGGAAATTTTGTAGATATGCTAATTACTTTGAAGCACAGCTCAAAAGATAAATAAGTAAACTTTGTAATGAATAGGTTTATAGGTATCATATGTACAATTTGAAGAGAGTAATTGTCGTCTTGGCTACACCGCTGTTTAGAACTCATAAAGGACAGCAACAGCAACAAAAAGAAGATGCATTTTCGGTAACGGCAGTCATGATACGCCAATTGTGAGGGGATAAAGGGGGGCTGTGATGGACGCTAGACTCCCAAGCATGTGGAAATTTTGCTAAAATGGAACCTGATTCGCTGTAAATTAGGAAAGCTCAGCGAAAACCCCCTTAATTCCCATCGCCATAAACATATACTCCATCAGGTAAACGGGGTACAAGTTAAGTGCATGGTGACCATTTAAAGCGAGAGATCCCTATCCGCTACTTTGTGTTCCTTGTCTGGTTCGATAATAAAGAGTGTAGTCATTGCTTCTCTCTATATTAAATGCAAAAGTACTTTTTTATTGACGTGGTACTTTTACGCAATTACTTCTTGCCCTTTTTGCCTCTTGGCCTTATTTCTAGCTACAGTTAAAAGCAAAACTCGGAATTTCTTTTTTGTGTGTCTATGCTATAATCATGTCACTTAATGTGCAGTTAAAATTAAGGAGCTATTGTGGACGTCTTGGTATCGCAATTCGACTAATAGAGGTTCAGAAATTAGGAACTTTAGGACCTAGGTTTTGTTTGAGTTAGGATTTTTATAAATAGGCGTGTACTGAAAATATGTGTAATGTGGGATTGTCGAACTTTATGGCGACTTTAAAGATTCTTCTCTTACAAGCTTTAATTAGATTTATTCAAGGGGTGACCGGTGGATAAGGCACTTAGGGCTAATTCCCCCCCCCCCCCATGGGCATCGTCACCAATTCGACACCACTCTGCAAACATAAATAACAATAGTAAACTTGCGCTTGACACTATGAAAAATGGGCTGAGGTTTGTTGCTATAACACAGGAAAATTTAATTTGGTTCTAACCTAGTTACCAGGGATTCCTTTCTTTAAAAGAAAATGACGATGATTTCTCAAAAAGAATCGTTTTGGTCTAGATTTTTTTAGGGGGAGGGGGGTCCAGTCCCCCCTCGTCCCCGCTGGGATTTACGGCCCTGTTACTCGAGTTTGCCCACCCTAGCCGACATTTACAGCTACGTGATTGTTTCCAAGCCATATACATTCTAAATGAACAGAGTAATTAATTTTATACTTGATAAACGAGCAGAATACATCACTTAATACTAGCAGAAAAATAAGCATTACACTTTCTAAACAAGCAATGTAACCAACTTTTTACTTAGTGAATGGGCAGAGTACCAAATTTTATCCTAACTAAACTAGCAGCGAACTAAACCTTGGATAATCCACACGATAAGAGTAATAAATGTTATACATTCAAAGAAGCAGTAAAACAAATTTTATACTTTCTAAACGAGCAGAGTATCAATCATTTTACTTACTAAGTGATCAGAGTACAAAACTTTTTTTCTTACTCAATCATCAGTGTGTCAACATTTATACTTACCAAACGAGAAGAGTAGTTTGTTGTTTGATACTCCCAGCCAGGGCTGTTTCTCAAAGTGACGTTTTCGAATACATTTGTCTCCGATTTTCTTAAGAGCTGGCATATTTTTGCAGGGCTGTTTTTAAAGTTGATGGCCTTGCATTGAGGGTTATGTAAGCATTTGCTCTTGCATCTAGGAGCTTTTAAATCATTATAAACTGCGATGGGAATTTCTATTGATCGGAATCCAGGCTTTTTTACTGTAAACTTGGCCTCCCCTTTACATTCGAGTCTCAAAATATGACAGCCTGTACAAGTAATTGATAGCAGCACAAGAAGGATCCATATGAAATTCCTAAAATAAAACGATAAGAGGTTAGGTTATTCTGAAGTAGATTATTTTTCAAGTTCTGTGCTTAATCTTTGATTATAGATAAATCAAGCTTCATAAGATGAATGCTTTTTGAATTGATATTATTCTTTATTTGATTGATTATATAATCAAAATGAAAAAGTTACTAATTCAAAGAAGTATAAAAGATTGGGCCGATTTTCTGCCAAGTTTCACATGACGTTTGACCCCAAGTTCATCACGATTTAATAGTTTCTTAATTATTTTTGCTTTGAGTACTGAAGTTTCTTAATTTTTTCTGACTGTCCAGTACTTGTTTCTTGTAGCCAGTTTCTTATAAAAAAATGAGTGTATGCTCTATACTCACACAAGGACCGCGGAGCATATTGCGGATTGAGGGGGCTAAAACGTTTTTTTGGGAGGGGGTTAACATGCTATAAATCAAGAGCAAGTGTGACTTTTTGTATGGTTTTAAGTACATTTTGGGAATAATTGAGGGAGTGTCCCAGCTACAGGGCTACAGCCCCATAGGGTGTGTCCAGTTGCATTCTCTGATAAAGGTATTTAGGTGCACACTTTGTTTTAAAAACAGCCCTTATATAAAACATCAGGCTGAGATTTGCGCAAAAATACGAACAACACGAGAAGCAAGGCAGGCTGAACTTCAATCAAACTCAAAAGAAAAATACCAACAAAAATTGAAAAATGAAGGAATAGCAACAGAAAAGCAGAAAGCGATAAGCAAAATAGCATTTATATCTTTTTCAAGCATATGTCAAGCATATGTTCCGGGCACTACTTTGCACAGAAAAATCCGTTAGAACAATAAGAAACAAAATAAAAAGCACATTAGGCTAAATTTGTGCGAAAAAATAAGAAACGCTAGGTTGAAACTGGAGGCAAATGTTCTTATAAAAAAGCGTGTGTTTGCTTGAGGCAGATTTTTGCCTCAAAATTTTTCATAACTTCTTTCAAGTCACCCTCTGTCAAGTACACTTTTTTATATAAACACTTTAAATATGCAAACAATCTTTTGGTGGTATAAAACTTGTAAATGGCTTTGAAAAAGCAAACATTTAGTAAACTAAAGCTTTTCGTCTGACACTCTTCAGAGTTTAAAACGTCAGAACATAGATCGAAAACTCTACGCTAGGAAATATATGTACCCAGTTGTGGATCGAAATAGGCCAATCAGAAAACACGAGCACATGACTGTATAGGTAGCTTCAGTTTACTAAATGTTTGCTTTTTTCAAAGCCATAAACATTTTACAAAAATTTGACAAAAAAGCAGAAACAAAGTTAGAACATGACCAGCCTCAGATGTAGTATATTTAAAGAAAATAATAAAGTGCTTAATGGGAACGCTTTCTCTCATTCTTACAAAAAAGAGCTGATTTTATTAGCTAGTCAATTGTCCTTCTGGAAATGTAATGCAGACTTGTTATTTATTTGTCTAAGGAACAATGTATGATGAGTAAATGTATAATAATCGATATTGAAGTGAAAATAACAAGAGCATTCGATTCTTAAGTTATTCAAAAAATGGTCTATATCTCATAAGAAGGAGTGTCTGGTACATGTTCTGTAAAAATAGATCGTGCTTTCAGTATTACTGTGTCCAGTTTCCAACAAAATCTTTGTTTTTACACTCATTTAATATCTTTGAAATGCAAGACGATGAAACTTCCATTGTCCAGCAGTAGCGACTTATTCTGATTTTTCTTTCAAACCTTATTTAACAAAGCAAAAGGAAACTCACGAAAGGAAGAGGCTGTAATCTGACACAGATTCAGCCAGTCCAAGACTAACGGGAAAATTGTCGTCAAAGTTGACAGCAGAAAATATTAAGACGTCACATAGCAATAATATTTGGAGCGAGCCTTTCGAGTGCTTGGGGCCGAGGGGCAAATCACTCCAAAAAGTCTTGTACACCTTTGGTGGAAATCTTATTGTTTTATCTGGAAATCCCCCAAAATCCTTCTGTTTTCGAGAAAATCTCGTACGCTATTTGAAAGAGTGAATTGCCCCTCGCTTGGGGCCCAACCCTGATTTTGGCATTTACTGAATGTTAATGTCTTGCAATCCAAATTTAGGATAGTAGCTAAGGATTTAGAGATGTTTTCTGATAGTAAAATCATCCTTACCCCCTCAGTTTCAAATTATGTCTTGATAATATCCTTGAGATGACATTAAGGCTTGGCTTTAGCTTTTAAAGGTATACTCTGTGCTTTATTACAGAAAAACTTATCTCAGAATATAATTGCACAAAAGACAACACTCTATAAACTTTGTTGTGTAGAGCAGAATAGTTTAAGTGGCTACAAAGAGTTTCGCTTTTAATTCAATTAAGATTCAACCTCAGATAATTCTTTACTTACAAAACAAATCAAGTTTTTTTTCGTACCAGTGGCTCTCCTGAACTGATGTTATTAAGTCCAACAAGCTACATATTTATGCACAAAATGGGCAAGACCTTACTTTGATGATTGCCTCCGATGCATTTCTCCTCCTTCTTCAACGTCCCTCAACAACTAGTGAATCAAAGTGAAGCAAAGAAGCTGACATAACAGGTGTTTTGTTACATCCCCATTTAAATACGTCAAATTCTGTTTCACCTGTCCGTTGTTACCTGCAGTTTTTCTTAATTAAATTTAGTAAACTTACCAATAAATGTCAGTCAACAACGACAAGGAAGCGTGCGATTCATCAATTGTAATAACATTTTTAAGGAATAAAACCTCCTTTTCTGACGTTTGAGTTGTAGAATACACTCATCCTTTAAAGAAACCAAGAAACAAATAGTTGAATTATCAACTTATATTGACTAATCCGCTGTAATTTTCAAAACTTAAGTTTTCTTTTCTTAATTTTAATGTCATTAACTGTACCATCTAGGGTCCTTCCTTTATGTAGCCTTTTTCCTGCGGGAGAAAGATTTTATTTCATATTTTAGCATTTTATTTCATTGCAGAAGACAGCGAACTTTTAAACTGATTTTTTGAGAATTTTATTGCTCGCGTCTTAAGTGTTTTGGTAGCCATTCATAAAATTAGTAGAAAAACACGAATTGTTGGAATTCTACTTTTTCAAATTTCAACTTTTTCTTCTTACTTCCTTTTGGGTACAGAATCGTTTTAAGCTTTTTTTGTTTATCCAGAGTTCCTTTCTTATAGCATGTTTTTTATAAAATTAATGAATGCACATATCTTTAATAAGGAATAAAGAAAGATGCTTTACACGTAAGAAGTTGCAAAATGGTTTGTTTTTACTTCATGTTATGCTCTCATCTTTGCTAATGCATTTAATTGCTCTAAATTCATCAGAATTTATTATCGAAATTTCTTGGGATTTTGCTTTATAGAATGGTCGAAAATTCTCATAAGAAAATTTACAATATCTTGCGATAGAAATTGACAAAACATTTAACGGTTTGAATCCACCTTTTATGGATGAAATATTTTCCATAAATGAATGCACATATTACTTAAGAAGCGACCAATTCAAAACAGCGAAGCCACATTACAAAATATATGGATTTAATACCGTATCATACAGATGTAGTCAAATATGGAATTCAGTTCCAAACGAGATAAAGTACTCCCCTACTTTAAAAATATTAAAGAAATTTAAGTTGCCCGTATTATCATGCTCCCCCCCCTCTCTAATAATTTACGAAAGTTGTGTTTGAAGATTTTACCAATACAGCTTGATCTGACAGTATTTCGTAAGGCAGGTATAGAAACAGCTATATTCCTATCCATGCCCCCTCCCCCCCCCCAATCGAGTTTAGCTGTCTACGGGCCTGAGAATAACCAATAACAGAAGACAGAGCGATACCTTGAGGCTCCATGAACTGAACAGTAATTTAGAAGACACCTGAAATGGGAATCGAGACACTTCACAACGGTGTCCATTATAAGAAGAAAATATCAGCTGCTAATCAAAATGCTTCACGGGCAAATGACCCAATATGCATATTTTTCTAAGAAACAAAGCTCGAGATCGGTACTTGGTTTTTCAATTTTCATGTTGATCTTCGCATTTAAAGACCCCTAAAGATTTCTACCATACAAATTTGCTAGCGAGCTATTTTTACAAAAATACATGTCATTGAACCATCTTCAAAATGCTTTGAATCAAACGCTTACAAGCAACAAAGAACAATATAATATTAACACATAACAGCATTTTCTTTAGGTTGACCAGTTCTATGTCTTCTTCATTTTTTGTCATAGATGGCTTCTCATGAAACAAAATGCGTGTATTTTCGGATTCTTTAATCTTTTATCTTCGACCAGTAAAAATAGACCGACATATGGAAAGAGATTACAAGCATGAATAAGAAAATATTACGTGAATAAAATTCATTTAAGTCAGAGGTTTATCCAAAAGCAAAAAATTTCTTTTTTTCAAAATTTAGAGTAATTCAATACAACAAAATCTGATATTGTTAGCATTCAAGACAATACTAGCAACATTTCTAAAAAACTAGCTCTCTGTCTATTTGAGATATTTTGCGATCTGCTGTTTACTAAAAAACCTGCAGATTAGAAAATTGAAACAATGAAGTTACTCGAAAAAAGGGAAACATTTTGTTCCGAATGAGAAAGGAATCCAGCAAAAAGGTTACATGGATTCTTTTCCCTGATTTCACAAATGATTAAAGAATCATCATTTTATTATATTCGGCATTTTTGAGCCAAATAACTGAAGGAAATTTCCTTTGGCCTACTTCTACAACCTTGGCCTACTGCGGGTCACAGAAATGTTTTATGCCTCTCTGATTTCTGTATATTTATTTAAAAATTACAATTGTGTCGCATTCCAAATGAAGTTTTTTTCCAGGATGTAAGTACCATTTACAAAAATCTTACGGGAAGAAATAGGACATAAATCACCTTCACCTGCTTGCTTCGTCGTACACACAAAATTGTTAGCGTAGGGTCGGTAGCAAATTAGTATTATATCAAAAAGCTTTTTGTGAGATTCTTCGGACCATAACAAAAGATCTCTAATGCAAGTATCAAAAATAATATAAATCTTTTTTGTATTAAGAGTTCAGTGAATAGCTTAGTTTTGAACAAAAATTGACATTTTGCTACCATTTAAAAAGTATGATAATAGTGTAGTGGAATTAGATATAAAAACGGTCTAACCGGATAAAAATAATATACAGGTGTAATTTGGCACAGATGTTCTATACTAAGTTGGAAATGATCAGAAAAAAGCCTCATCAATTGGGAATTCCTTATTTGGGCAAATACCATAATGGCGCACTGATCAGTAGTGGTTCAAAATTTTAATGTTGCTAAAACCACATAGTATGTACATCTTTTGAAATATAATTTCATGCTGAATAACTTTTATTTAACATGTGTACCCTTAGAATATGCAAATTTAGTGGTGATTGGGCAGAAACAAAGTGGGACGAGTGAATATTGAGAAGCGCGCGGAAAAAATGGCTGAATATTTTCATTTTACATCGCAAATTCTATCGATGCAAAATCATTAAGTGTGTGAATAAGATAAAGTATGATAATACCCACTCAGCCCAGGCTGACTTAAACCGGGCCCACTCAGCCCGGGCTGACTTAAAACGGGCCCACTCAGCTCGGGCTGACTTAAAACGGGCCCACTCAGCTCGGGCTGACTTAGACCGGGCCCACTCAGCCCGGGCTGACTCAACCCAGGCCCACTCAGCCCGGGCTGACTCAACCCGGGCCCACTCAGCCTGGTCTGACTCAACCCGGGCCAACTCAGCCCGGGCTGACTCTAGTGAAATTTTTTCACTGCAGCAGCAAATTCCTTTCAAATCTAAAGAAATATCTAAATATTCAAAACAAAGTAACTCGCGACCGAATGGTCCAAATAACATTATTTTTTCATTATAAACTAATTTAAAGATGAAGATTTCAAACTCTGACAGTTTTTCAACTTTTTTTATTGACATCCTCCATCTTAGTAATTTTTGTTACTAAGACGTAAAAAACACTGCCAAATTCAGTGCAAATTCAAAGTGGCTGCACAAAACTACAGCTTGATGCTGGGCCAGAAATATTCGGAATGGAACGAGGGAAATCTACACATTTGCCGGACGCATAATTTCTCAAAACAATACACGGATTGCAGAAATTTCACAATGTTTAGCGGGATTCTTAACCTGCTCTTTGTTGAATAGGATTTCATCATCACATGTTTTGATCTTGTTAATATATAAGTTGTTCATAAATAAACTAATATACATTCAGAGGTGGCGCCAGAAATCTTCCGACAGAGGAGTTGGAGCTTCCAACAGGGGGGCTAAATTGACTATGATATGCAGTTTTCGTACGTTATTTTGTCACATTTGCTCCGACAATAACCTAAAATTTTCTTCCGATAGGGGGGGCTAGATGCTTCCGAAGGAAGGGACTGTAGCGCCCTAGCCCTCCCCTGGCGCCACTACTGTATACATTCTATTGCCCAGTTATCTGCTATTTTTGACCAGAAAGTACTTATTTCCACATTGTAAGGGCGTGTATGTTGAATAAAAGTTGTTCAGCATGAAACTGTCTTCAGAATATGTACATGTAATGTGGTTTTAGCGACATCAAAATTTGAACCCCTGCTGATCAATGCGCCATATGGGATTTGCCCAAATAAGGAATTTCCAATGTCCAATTGATGGGGCTTTTTTCTGGTTATTACTAGTATCGTATGGAACCTATGTGCCAAGTTACAGCTTTTTATTATTTTTGTCCGGGAAAAATCGTAATTCTACGACACTATAATACAATGTTGAAAACCCATTGTAAATAAAACGGTTTTAAAAATCTAATCAAAAAGGGTTGCAATGTATTGCGTATTTTATATTTTCGCTCATTATTCGCCTTGATAAACATCATTGATTAAAGACCAGCGTAAAAAGGGCCGCTAAAGCATAAGCTTATATATGAATTGTAAGCTTACAAGCGATGTTATAAGAGCTTTGTAAGCTTACAGATTCTTTTTTGTTGTAGATCGAATTTTGCAAATCTTACAATTATAATAAGATTACGAATATTATTTACTGTGAGCTAACATCAATTAAAAATCGATCATTAAAATCAACAATAGTATGAGCTAACTTGCTGGTCATTTCATCGTACTTAAGAACTAGATATTTTACCCGATGTTGATGTCTCTGTTAACACCAACATCCCAGCATTGATTATGGCAAACTGATTTGTGTTATTTCTGCAAACTTCTTGGCAGGTGTTTGGGCGTTTGTCTAAACAGCTGTTTCTAATATTGCAGTACCCTCAACGAAATCATACCTACATTGATGTCATCAATGCCAATACCAATAACATTGCCAATATCAGTATCATTATCATAACCATGATCAATATCAACATTCACATCAATATCAACATCATTATCATTTTCAATATCCTAACCAATATCATTATGAATACTATGTCAATGTCTATGTCATTATCAATAACAATATCAAAATCAATATCTATATCAAAATTATTATAAATATCAATACCATTATAAACGTTATGTCATTTGCAATGTCATTGATTAAAAAAAATCCATATCAGTATCATTATAAACATCAATATCATCATCATTATCAATATCATTATTCTTATACGTCAATGTCCATATCAACATCAATATTATCAAAAATATTATTATCATTGCCATTATCAATATCAACATTAATCTATTTGTTTAACTCCACACAACTGATGAGGATAGGTTTTTCAAGAACTTTATAGTCGTCAAACATGAGTAAACAACAGAACTTACGCAAAAAGCAATCTAATTTTCGGAAAGCAGATGAGAAATTGTTACTACCTTTTAATGTACGTTTGAAAGAGAGTTTAAAAATCACTCATGACTCGAGGTCGTTTATGTAGATTGTTCCCTTTTTTCCAACCTTTTTGCAATGCCCACAAAAGCAACGAATTTGCCGACAAATGACATAATTTTACTGACAAAACCGATTGACCAAAACCTGGGGGCGGTCGCCCCCTTCACCGCCGCAATTTCCTTCATTATGAAGAAACATTACAAAGAAGGCCAAACAGTATAATTGGCAAATAGACTGAGGAAACGTTCGAAAACAACTTAAATATAACATTCAGTGGTTAAGGTTTTAAAATTTATTTGAATTTCAGACGCGTGTTTTTTTGGGGTAAGATTTTTGAAGATGTTGCTTCATGGTTGAGGCACTGTTTAAGACGCAAAGCAGCCTTTTATTGCAAATATATTGAGCAAAAGAAACAGTTTACTAAAGAAAATGGCAATGAAGTTCCAATTTCGATGTACTTACAACGTGCAAATGAACTGTCCATCTCCTGGCTTCAACGAAAGGTGTGTGGTGCCCCATGCACATGGCAATCACAATACATCCTTTGGCAGTATTTGCAAGATCTCGAGGGGACAAAATAAGCATTGGATCAATCATCAAGAGAGACACACGGCTCAAAACAAGTTTTCTTTGAAGGGGATGTTTCGTTTTGAGTTCGCAAGTAAAGCACGCTCCCTAGTGACTAACTAAACAAAGAAGCTTTCAAAGATTCAAAATTGGATGTTGTCAAGGGTTTTGCTAATCTTGCCTGATGCAGGTTGAAATCTTGCCTGATGCAGGTTGAAATCTTGCCTGAAGGCTTAAAACCCTTCATAGGAGAAAAGTCAACCTAAATCCGACCACTACATTCTTTTTTTATAAGAACAATTTTAAAATAACACGAGCCTCGAAATTGGTCAAAAGTTAAGAACAAATCAAGAACAAGCTGAGGCTGAGCTACTGTAAAATGCAATTTTGGACAACGTTTTATCTCAAAAACGAGGATTTTTAGCCATGTGTGGGTGCTTCTTCGGTGAATATTCAGACATGGCGGTAAATCAAGGTTGTCTCACATACTTTGTTGGCAAATGAGGCCTGAACACCTCCCTAGAGCGAAAAAGCTAGCAATCATAGTGCTTACACCCTATTAATTCAAGAACAAATTATGAACAATCCAGCCTCAGATTTTCGAAAGAATTAAAAACAATCAGCCTGAAGTTAAATTTACTAGTTCTTATTAAAAAAAGTGTAGAAGGATGTTTTATTTCATGGTGCCTCAGCTTATATGCGAAACCTCGACACGGGGTGGTTTTTGAACAGCTATTTCAACCCTGATTGAAATTTTGCCAGGGAATGACATACGTATGTTTGTACGTTGTTGGACCGAAATTATTGATTCTCTGTGATCAATAATAGACTTAGTAGACACTTGGACTGAATCGATTCACTTCAAATTTCCAGACGGAAAACCACATGAAAACGAAAGGAAAATTTCAATATCCAGCAAATCTCAACACAGCGAGAGAAAAAACCCGGGAAGACATTTATCATTCAAAGGATTCCAAAGCTTTGCTTTTCAAAATGGAGTTATTCCTAAAAAACTGTAATTTCATCGATAAGAAGCAAGAAAACATTTTCCTTGTGGGGTTTGAAATTGTAGTCTTCTTATAAAAAAGTAGACATAATTGTAATATCATGATTTGCCACATCAAATTAGCAATGAAACTTGCCACATCAAAAATTTCGATGAAAATTGATCAGGTGAATTACATAATAATTATCACGAGCACATTCGTCACAAGCAGAATGACAAAATCTTTATTGAGAAATAGCTGGTCTTGATCAAATTGCACTCAATTTTATCTTCGCTTGATGATCTGTTCAGTAGAAAATGGGAGGTGCCAAGATACGTTTGATGCAAAGAACTGTTTACATCAAGAAACAGCTTTGTAGTTTCACCGATGATGACACAGTCTGAACCTTCAATTCAGAAACCAGTAACCCTTCAATCATCCTTTACGTAATCGTCCCAAAACTATTTACATTAACACATCACATTCGATTTTACAAGGAGATATCTTGGATTCCGAATGTAGAGACTTTATTTTATACAGTCGTGAGTTGTTACTCAATCTTTTGGAGTCGATTTCTCCTTATCCCTGTGACAACGCCAAGTCTGTTGCCGCATTAAAGATTTAACCAAACTTTTGTCAGGAAAGCTCCCTACTTTCCACAGTATCAATCTGCTGTAGCATAACAAAAATGAAATATGTTTTAAGCGAATCAGATTTGTGCTCAATTTTCACAAGCCTGCGAGGAAGCGCAGAAGGCAATCGAGTCAATAGGAGAAAAAGTCGTTGAAATAGACGTAACAGTAAATCTGTACTAACTTAGAATATGTAATAAACCTTGACCGTGTTGTTAACAAACACATTTTCCGTTTAGTTGTCGCTAACAGTTATAGCAACTTTTGGCAACAAAAGGAGGGGGGGGAGGGGGTAAGAAATATTAAAACTGAGTTTCATTTGCGAGTTCGAGCTATGGTAAAGGAGTTATCACAAGTTCTTATCAAATGTCTTGTAACATACGGAGCAAAGCTTACTTACTAGATTTCATCTTCAATATCTGTTTGAATCATGTTTGAATCATGATTTAATCAAGCAAAACACCAAACAAAATTAATAATATAATATATTATACTGTAATTACATCTTCAAGTTTGATCCCTAACGCCCAAAGTTAATGTTTAAGTAATTGTTTTAGCGCTTAGTGCATTTTCCGGACATGGCAAGCAATAGAACCATGAAAATCGAGTTTCTACAGTTGTGAATGTGCCACAGAAGTTCTGAATGATCAAGTAGGCATAATTAAACCTATGTGGTTGGTCTATCAAATTAAATCAGAAAGATGATTATGTCTGTTTTATAAATAAAAATCTGACTTCAAACTTTGTTTTCAATGTTGGGTGGAGTTTCTCGTTCAATGGATCAAAAAACTTTATTCTTATCAATTGAAACTTGCAGTCAAATGATTTCTGTTCTTTTAGCATCTTAAATAGACACTGCCATGCCATAAATACTTCTTAAACAAAAAAAATAAATAACTGCAAGAACCGATAAAACGAGGCAATCAAGAAGTATCGCAAATGAAGAAGGCATCGAGGAAAAAACACAACAAAACGCAACTTTTAAGCAAGTAACTCCACGACGAAGTATTATACTGATTAGTCAATGATACAAGTCAATGATATGATTCAAAGGATGTTTATTTAGTCAATCGCATGTTTGGTACAAGAATAGCTGTATGAGGTATGATTCTTAGTCTCAACATTCAGCTGTTTTGCTTACCATTTCAGATAACAAGTCAGATGCACCAGTAGACATGGAGCTGAAATAAATAACAAAACTTTCGTCTCAAGAACGCCGGCAAGAGTAAATGAAAATTCAAAAACTGCATCCCTGTTTAGATGAATAGCAAAAACTGCATCCCTGTTTAGATGAATATCTTTATAGCCTGCTGAATCTCTTAAACACAACGGAAGCTTGATAAAGCGATGAACAATTTGTGTTCACTTCTGTTTGGCAAGCTTCTCTTTATTAAAATAACCTATGTAAATCGTTGAAAATAGATAGAATAAATCATCTGCAAATATGGCATTTAATGTGAATCTACTAACAAAATTGGGCTTGAGGGACTAATTTTTTTGCAGAATTGAAGAGTAACAGAACAGTGTAGGTTTAGGCGGGCAAGGAGAGGGCGGAAGGTTAAAGGAAGGTGGGATAAAGGGTTTCAGCTAGTGGTGATATCGATTTACTGTTCACGTGGAAGTGTCCTGACAAAATTAGCCAAGCTTTAAGGCAGGGAAAGTCGAAGACAAAATGAGATGATGACTGTTCCAAAAGAAAAAAACTTACACTTTAGATTGAAGTCGCTTAAGATCAACAACTGCTCTTTGCAAGAATTCGTCATTCATGTGGGATCCTGTGGTACGAAAATGTTTCATTCATCGGGGTTATTATGTAGTTTTAACAAAAGTTTATGACAATATAGAAACCAAAGAGAACTTTCATACTAAAATATCACATTGATATTAGTAAGCAGCAACCTGGATTTGGTAGAGACTTAATTAATACATAAACAGATAATAAAAAGGAGAGCTACAATTTAATCATCTACAACTAGCATGCGCCCTAGTCCACAAATGCTGGCACATCTATTAACTGTGCCATATTGATAAATATCCCTTCCAGGCAGAAAGCTGGGTCTAGTTTATGAAAATAATTTATGCAATGAAACCATTGAAATCTTGCGTGAAAAATCCTAGAAGAAATAAGCACTGAAATCAAACAGGGCGTAGATAGGATGGTGCATGATGAGTTTAAAGCTAACTGCATAATGTTAGAGAGTTGCATAAATTACCACCAGATGCTGGTGGAAACTGCGGACAGGAAATTTATCAAAATTGCAAATTCCATAAATGTGGCAGCATTTGTGGACTGTGTGGAACAGGCTATTAACAACAAGATAATTGACCAATGTGCTACCGCAAAACTCGTATAAGTCGAAACTTAAATTGAATGATTAGATTTGTTCGAGTTAGCACCTTACCAGAACAGATGAGAACATCGAGTAAGATAACAACTGCTGATGTCTTCATTTGGTCTGTTAACTGATCTTCATTGACATAACAAAGTAGCTCTTCAAACAAAGCCCTGTAGCAAATTGGGTATCATCATTAGAAGCCTTTAACGGTTTGTTGAATAAAGCAAGCAAATAAAGAGGGGGTTAATCTGATTTCTAGCTACTGAAATTTGTTTCCATTATCAATATAATGCAGGTGTTGGCCTATGGAATGTCACTAAAAGGGATGGGAGTAGTGTCCCCAAAATCTTTTAAAAGAAACGCCATCGGCAAATCGATCTCAACTTTGACCAAAACAGTTGACTTAACGCAACTACTCAATTTGAAAAACTTGACGGCTAGAATTTCAATAAATTGTCACAATGAAACATAGGGACTCTAATACTAAAAGAATCAGTATTAAACCACCTTGAGGGTGGCTAGCATTTAACATTCTACATCCTAGCGCAACATTTGCTATGTGCAACATTTGCATTTAACGACCAAAAGACCACAACATAAAACTCGCGCTATTTGTTACGAGGGTATATGTAAATTGAAAGAAGGTGCTTTGAATATCAAAACAGTAAATGGAGAATTACATGGCCGGAAAAAGTCTTTCAATGAATCATAATGCGTTAAAGTTAAGAAATTTTGTTTATACCTTTGCAGCTGTTTTGATCTGGTGACAGCATTGACAATAAAGGACGCAACTAGTGGCAATTCATTAACATTACTGAACCGTACCAGATCTTCATTCTAACAAACGAAAACACGCGTTAACAGACGAAAATCAACTTACTTAACAGAACAAACAATGTGCGGGTGATTTGCTGCACAGGTTTCTATTAACTGTTTGTGGCATCCGCATCTTTATTTAATGAAAATACAAAAATAAATAGAATTTGAGCTTCTATATTGAAACGTTGTGGTGGGCGGGCAGCCTACAGACGTAATTATTAAAAATGCACCGAATCAAATTCGATGGACCCTTACATTTTCAAGATGATGAATGACGTCATTAACAATCAAGAGCCAGATCTCTTTTATTATTGTAGGGCTTGAAGTTGGCACAACTGACTGGCTACAGAAACAGTTTTTTAGTATTTCTGTGAAATCTCGTTTAATGGATGCCAACACCTGAAATTTGAGAAATATACGATCGTTATTGAGTAGTTGAAAGTAAAAACTATGAAACATTGTACACTTACAAATGCACTTCGAGTTCCACTTTCTCTAAACTGTAATGGTTGACTTTTATCAAATAACATGAAATAAGTATTAGCAGAAACAGAAAAACTCCTTGTTGTATTCTAATATGGAAAGTCAATTTTAATATAATTAGCTTATAAGTTATTACCTATTATCCATATTAATGCAGTTTCTGAGTAGACTTGTGATATGTATAAAGTTCATACACTTATGGTTTCATGTCTCTTGGTTCTAAAGCACTCAACAATTTACCTCATTTTCACGGTTTTACAGACGTGATGCTTTTCTGAAGCTAGTGATACTTGAATTAGTTTTTTTTACTGTTTTTGCGTGCTTTCCCGATAGAATCATTCAAATAGCATACTTTTCAAAAAATTCGTCCTGGATTGTGAAAAGTAAACGGCATCTCATAAGGGAGATGCGATCAAACCCTAGTCTGGTTAATAGGGACACAGAGCTGCTCATATTGTGCGAAAAGAATCTCAATTATTGTAACACAAAAGCCTACTTGAGTAGCACATTCTCTACTTGAATGAATCTTGGCTTTCGAGATGCTTTCAAAGCAGGCTTTCACAATTCTACGAACGAGCTCTGGCTCATCTGAACCTGAAACAGAATGTACACGCGTAAAGTAATTAAAACTTTACAGAATCAAACAGCAGCGCCGAGAACTTTTCTAGAGCATGCGGCCAAAAAAAAAAATACGGCCTCTGATGACGTCATTAAAACTGTGGTTTTTATTGCTGTGGTTATTGTTAGGAAATTTATTTTAATTCTTTAGGGCCGTTTTCAGTTTGGGGTCTTGGAAATTCTGTCTCCCCTGCCCTCTAACTCTTTTTGTCTGGATCAGAATAAACTGGCAGAAATTGAGTATGATCACAATTCTGGCGTTTGTTTTTTAAACATTGTCATGAACGGTTCACAATTTAAGCTTCTGGAAAAATGAATAAGGATAGCGACTAGGATGAGATTGGGTGGTTGAAAATCATTAGAAAATCTATATATACACTTGTAAAGAAGTGAACAATTCGACTTTAACCTCTGATGATATTAGAGGGTAGGGCAATAAAATTCAATCTACAGTGGAAGTCTCAATAAACAGCAAATACGCTAAATAACAGCATCAACCTTGATCCCGGTTGAGTGATCTTGTTTCTGTTATATCGCACGCAGTCCGCATCATGTCCGGAACAATGTAGATGGATGAACCTACCAAAAAGGAATTGACATATAAACATTGAGGTGCAAAACCCCCGGGACTTAGCATATCAACCTACAGTCCAGGAATCACGATGTTCGGATTTTGCACAATCCCCCAACCACTCGAGTCAGGTCAGTTTCTATACCGCTGCCATCAAAATGCATATGCCCCAATTTCGAATAAATGAGGAGAGGGGAATGGTGTTGGATGTTGTGGTATATATTAATGTTATCCATTCATTTTGCGTTAAAGCACTTGTCTTAACAGCTTTGTCCAGGACTGTAGAGGCTCTGTGACGAATAAAGCTAAGTGGAAAATTACATTGCAATGTAGCTTCATCATCTTATAAAGTCTTATAGTACCTAGCTTTGAGCAATACCTACAATTTCGTTATCGACTTTGAAAATAACAAAACAATACTCGGATTTCGGCAGAAGTATTCACTTGAATTTGTTTTATAGCAAAATAAAATAATTTCTTTTTAAACTGGGAAGAATTTGGTTTGTACGTGTCTGAGCTGATCAGTTAGATGAGTTTGTTTATATGAATAACAACAGCATAACAAGAGCTAAACATTCTCTGACCGTGACAGGAAAGGTGTTCAATGAATTCCGTTAGATGGCTGTTCGATATAGAAGATCCCATTCCAAGACTGATGATTTCTGAACACATTTCCAGTTGATTCTGTCAATAAATAACACAAGATAAACGCATGGCGGAAAGAATCCACAGTTTTATTTGTTGCCGGTCCTAAATACGAGAATGCTGCAATGAAAGGCAACGCAATATGTTACCAATCTTTTAGTGGTACAAAATTTTAAAATGGCTTTGAAAAAATCAAACATTTGAGTAAACTAAAGCTTTTCGTCTGACACAGGTTCGTTTCCACCTCAATACTCCATTGGTAACATTCTCTATAGGCAAGCGGCACTGATTGGGCAACCTCAACAGTCATTTGTCGCGTTTCTGATTGGATCAACAACTTGGTATATATATATATATATATTGCAATATGTTATTTTATGCAGTGAAAAACAATATTTAAACCGTAATTTGTGAATAGGCCAGTCTACCCTTATATATCAGAACAATACATATCAGAGACCATTTTGTTAGAAAATGTCCTTGAATTTGCTCCAAGGTTAGTACCTTTTGGGACTCTCGAGAAAGTTGCTTCAATTTATGATATATCTTTGAAATAATTTATTCATAGGATGCTTAGCAGAATCGGTCAATAGTCGTTGGAGGGAGCAACAGCAATAACATTACGTAAATGATACAGGAGCACTTTGATAACAAATGATAAACAATTTACTTAAGTACAAATTAGTCAATCGATTTGTTGTAAAATTTTCGAATTGTATTCAAACTTTGACAAATGTCCCAAAATGATGGTGCCAACATAGGCTGGTACCATAAATAGCAAAAATACTATGTTCTGTAAAATCCAGAGCCTTTATGGCTGGCTCGAGATTTAAATTGATGCTGGTGCTGGTTTCGACTGATTTTGACATTTGTGAATTTCTCTTTATAATTATAAGGAATACATTAACCTAAGTGCTTCTAACAGAGAGGCTGTAAGCCGCCAACTAGTAAAAATAACAGCAGACGCCTGAAATTCGTACCTGAAGAATCTTTAGGATAAAAACGCCAAAATTTTGATCAGTAGAATCTGAGTGGTGCCGTTTTTTGCCTTTGCCCTTACCGATCAATTTTGAAGCTGCCTCTTCTAAACTCGTCCCTCTGAAAAAAGACATACACTGAACTATCAGACAATAATCATATACCTATTAATTTATCTATATAACTCAAAACTTCCTTCCTTACCAAAAGCCAGAAATCTATTAGAAAATGGAGAAAATTGTTACTATGACAGTTGGGATATGCTGTTTCTCACAAATTCATTTCCAATGCTACTACAAGAATGGAAAAGCTTTATAAAAAGAGTTTATTGTTGTAATTACTTCCAATGTCAGACAAATGCTAAACAAGAATAACTTTGTATCAGATATTACATTCCAAAAACAGAAAATGTAATAATCACAAAAACAACGCGCATTAACAAAAAAACAAACTTAGGGCGTAAAAAACTTATATAAACCAACTTACACCAAGGCCTGTTTATAAAGCACGAGAAGATTAAGCAGAAAAGTACATTTTTGCATATAGATGTCTGTAATGGAAATTTTAATTAGTTTTCATTCTGGTTTAGGTCTTGTAAAAATTGTCTATCAGAGATTTTCAAGTTTTTCTCTTCTAGACAGCATATCATTAAAAACGTGAAAATCAATTTTCTTTTTATAGGCCCGATTACAACATTATCTTTATGTTCAAGCTGCTTAAGTTGTTTCTTTATAACCATGAACAGATTAAAATCTCTTACCAGCTGCGCAAATATTTGTTGTTCTTAACTGTTCACTTGACAAGGCAAAAATCTCTAATTGACGAGCTAAATGGCATTGCCATTGTAAAGTTTTTCAAATATTTTCTCTAGAATGTGCTTTTGATTAAGGGCACTTGGTTTGATGGTCAAAAACTGGCTTCAGTTATTTATTTCAAGGTCACATTTTCTTTTTTAATGATTTTTTATAACACCGACCAGATATTGAAATGAATGCGACAAGGATTAAGCCTTGTGGAGCAACAAAGTCTTTAATATGTTAAGGCTGTTTACTTTAACATAAAATAATCTGAAACGCACAAGAAATTATTTTTCCGGAGACGATATGATCATTGGGGACAGGAAATCACAGAAAAGCATTTTTTCACAGGAAATCTAAAATCGTGAACAAACATCTAGCCGGATTTGTATGCTTCGAAAGAAGAAACCATATTTTTTATATAAAGAAATGTTAATACGAAAAAACACTCGTTTCACTTAAAAAAGTTAAAACCATATTCAGCACAGTGGTGCAGGACCTATTTCTACTTTTTGCTACTGAATTCACACTTTTCGGCAAAACACGGATGTAATAAGATCAAAACAACGAAGTGAATGAAAAATGAAGTTAGGAATTTGACAAAAATTAATTGCGACATATTTACCCATATTTATCAAGTTCGGGCAGCAAAACTTTATCCATCCATTTACAAACCTCTGTCATCTCATCAACGACGTTAACGCCTTGTTCAAACAGATTTTCTCTCTGCAAAAACATCAAAATGAAGCCTAAAAAGTGTTCTAAAAGATAAACTAGTAATCTGGAAGTCAGCAAAAAACAATGTTTAGGTAAGTTTGTGATCTTTAAGTTAGTAATTGAGAAAGTCAAGCTAAGCTAGTGCTCATTTGAGCGTAATTGGACAGGTACGATTACAATAAATAATGACAAAGCTTAGAATTAGAAAAAAGAAGATACAATAAAAGATGGCTCACAAAATCAAAAGGCCAGAATACAAAGGAACGGAAATGAAATGAAATTCTTTTTATGGGAGCAGAACTTGCTGCCTACAAATACCTTTCCTTCCAAGTGTATACAGAGTCTTAAACATAAACTGAGAGATTGCGCCAAAAATTCTCCCTTCTCTTGGTTGTGATTGCCTTCACAGGCCTTCTCTTGATTAACTTCCAACATCGCCTCAAGGCATGTCTATGAGGGTGGGAGAAAGATGAGGAGTGAGCATTTTAAAAAGTGTGACATAATCAACTGATTCAGAATAGAGAACAAGGCGGAAGGCAAAGGACATTAAAAGAAGGATTGTTTTAAAAAAAGTGAACTGAGGCGTGTATGAATAAACCTGAAATTAAGTAGGTCGTAATACTTAGGTGGCGATAATACAAAACCTCATGGTACCAAAATACAGTTACCTTCATGCTTTTATACAAGTTTGGCTTATAAAACTGCATGAATATAAAACAAGTACAAATAATAATAAAGAACTGATTACTTGAATGCAAAATTTAAAAATTTAAAAAGATAGATCTCTTATGAATCTCTACAGTATAGTCTCTTTCTATTAATTGAAATAAATAATTAAGTATGATGGTGGATCGGATACCAACCATTGAAATTTTTAGAACACCACAGAGCTTTTCGCATTTGCCTTTCTCTTTGAGAATGGCATCACGAGTTGACGCATGTTCCTGAATAAAACAGTAGACCGATAACTAAATAATAAATTTGTTTATGCAAAGTGGTAAATATTTCACGCACCTACGTCAACCATATTAAAGTCTTTAAACTAAACAGGATAATATCAGAGAAATATTTCTGGTAAAATTCCCTGCAATACAGAAAAATTGCAATGTATGGGTGAATGCCTTTTTAAAGGCTGGCCAAAAAATAAACTACTTAACAAATCTACTATAGATAAATGTTCCCCAGGCTAGGCCCGAGACAACTTACTAGAATCCACGACAAGATCTCAACAGCCAGACGGCTTGACTGTCCTTCTAATGGCGATCCTTTGCCTCTTTTGCGCGATGCCTAAAAAAGTATTGAGGAAAGCCTTATTCACACTACCTTATTAAGCAATCTTGGAATCTATTGATAAATTACAAAAGATGGAGCAGTGCTATAAAGACAAATGAGAGGCACTGCCACGGATTCACATAGTATTCACTACAAATAATTTCACAAATCTTGGATTCGAATTCTGTCTTTTTACGTTATAAGAAGTGGCGGACACTTTGTCAAATATTAGGAGAGGAGGGCAAGCCTATTGTTTTGATAGGATGACGTCACATTTTCAATTTTTCCAGTTCTAGAAAAAAACCATTGCCTTCTAAAATCTTGGGGGCGACTGCCCCCTTGCCCCCAGGTGTCCATCATTGGTTATAAGATCGAGTAGGTTCTCAACTAAGTGTTGGAAAATCATTTTCATGCTCGACAGGTGCTTGTGTTTGTTATCGTGCTTTGATTAAGTGAGGAAAATCGGAAGTTTAATAGTTGAGATAAAAAACTTTAGCATAATAATGGCATGTAATGTTGCTACCTTTTCTGTGTTTCCTGGTCGATTGAGGCATTTGTGAAAAAGACCACATAGATGATCAAGGACATCGGGAACAAACCCTGTGGTACAAAGGTGTTGTACGATGGGTCCAAACTCTTCTGGTGCAGCGTTTGAGGGCAGTTCATTAAAGGCATCGAGACATATATCACTATAAAAAGGATATACAAGAAATGAGACTACAAAATCTACCAAGAGATAATGTAAGTGACACAATAAGGGCAAGTATCGAACACGCGACCAGCAACACTGTACGTCATGCCTCTAACAAATGTGCTACCTGGCTTCATTTTTCCTTAGTAGTTTTTCTCAAATCCTGTTCTGTACCCAGTTAGAAATATCCTTTTTCAATGAATACTTTAGTGGCATAACTAAATCAAGTATCAACGATGCATTTTAGAGACACGGAATTTGAACAGCAGACTTTATGATTTATAGCGTCATTCTTGAAAAGGTAGAGGTATATCGTCATTCGATGTAATAATGAAAGACTGAGTAAAAAATGACTATTTACCTGACGACAGTGGTACATTCTTTAGGCAGACTTGAAGCCAAAACTATTATTGCTGCTTCTGCCTCTCGATCCTGAAAATTGACAAAAACAAAATTTGAATTAACAAGAAATGAAACTTTTTTTACATTCACGCATTATTTCATATGACAGTTGGAAATGTTAATTCTATAACCATTGCTACATTCCTTACGCCTATTCGACATCTAGGGGCAGAATATGGGATGATTTATCTGTAGAAATTAGAGATTCTCCTTCAAAATAATTGATTAAAAAGTCTAAAATTCATCTTACAAAACTCTTGAAATTGCTAAGGATATCTTGTAAAAATGAGTTTATATCTGACTTTCTTTGGCTTTGCTTGATCTTAAAAAACTTAAAGCGATTTCTGTAGTATAGGAAAATTTAAGTCAAATCTTTTTGTTCTGGCAATCAGGGGGTGCTCGCTTCTCGGTTTTAACTATTCAGACGTTTCCTTATTTACGTAATTTCCCGCAAATAGGTTTATCTTGTTTATATGTTGTGTCTGTCTATTTTATTGATTTCTTGTCATTGTTAAGCTATAACCATTTTCGATTATTTGATTCAAAAGTTACGCGTCTAATGAGCAGTATATGTGTACAGTAGAATTTACGGGGAAAAACTGAACTGAATGCCAAAATCCCCAATATCCATTCAAGTGGGTCAATGCTCTCGGTGAAAAGGCTGCCTAGAGGGCTGGAACCAGAAAAAAAAGGCGTTCGCACAGTAGGAAGAAACACGAAAAGAGAATAATTTTAGTTATCACAATCAGACCACGCCTTGCTTTCAATCTTTGCTTGAGGAAGAGTTTGTAAGTATTTGGCTACGTTCCTGAGGATGAGAAAATTTTAATGACTCTGCAGGAAAGTACCATAATTGTAAATAGTTGCTTTACACATCTCAACGAGACGAACCTGGAAACCTTGCATCAGATCAGGAACTGCTCTGCTAAGAATTCCAGTTAGTTTTTCCTTCAAACTTTCATGATTTCCCTACAAACAAACGCATTTATTGTAAAAGCAAAGATGATCCAGTTACACCTTGAAAGGGAAAATTGATCCAATCACAAAATGAGTCAGTTTTCTACATTAATTCTGTTAATTATGCTTGAAACGGTTAACGTCACATGATGCAGGTACATACAATGACAAAATCTTCATAGAACTCAACGTAATTAATGATCGTATCGTCTACCCGCAGTAAATCTTCAGCAATCCACAGTTTACCCTTAGCAAATCAAAGCCTTCACTTATATGTAGCAACAATTTGCATTTAAAGATAGAAAACTGTGCGTTAATATATACTGACCCTGTCCAATTTCTGTTTGATGCTCAGCCAAGATATAGTAAGCACTTCAATCATACATGCAGTCAATTTCGGATTGCGCAAATCAATTTCGTCTTCTTCGGCGTCAGGCCCTCCATCTTCAATTGACAATTCGTCACTCGTTTCACTCAAAATTGCTCCCTTTTCAAAGTTTCTAGCCCTGTTCTCATCGTTCGGTTGGAAAACTGGATTTTTGATACACTCCAACAAGCATTCGCTCAGTAGAACGATGAAATTGGCTGTAAAAGCAAGACAGTTATTGACAATTTTACGCCTTCGAAAGCATTGCATTAGCAGTGACAACTAAGTAGTCTTTGGACTACCCTGAGTGTACTGGCCAGTAATAATGGGACACAAAATTTCCTATGAAAATAACGTTCGTTTTTTTTGGTTTCTTTATCAAAGGGAAATGTTTGTATATTTACGATAAATGCAAAGACCAAACCTAATGTTGTTTTTAAAACTGGTTTCGCAAACTTTTGCATCGTAACATCAACACTTTTACGAAATGAAATTTTACGATAAGTTACTGTTGTTGAAACCATTTCTATGACATCAATAGGCATAAAAAGCACAGGGATTTTTCGTACCACGGTAGACACTCATTTTTTTAACCTAAATAAATATAACCTATTTCAGTCTCTACTTTGATGATCAAATAGATAGTTTTAAAAGATACATATCAAGTGAGAAATCAGTACGTTTCTGTTACTTATATAAAATTTAAAAAAATTGCGCAAAAAAGCACCTAAGACTCGGATATTGGTCGACTGATGAGCAAACCTAAAGAACGTCCTGGCCGCTGCTCTACTGGCCTGCATTAGTTCCAAACAGTTTGCAAGCTAAAACGAAACGAAATCATTACTGTTATGATGAAACTGATGAAAGCTAAGATACATTTTTGGTTGCACCGCCGCTGACGCTGATTAAAATCATTCAAAACAAACGAGCCAAAATAAAATACATCGATCACATCTTGTTTTTCGTTGCTTCTAGTAAAGTTTTGGCTTATTGGGTAGAGGAAAGATAAACTTTCATGAGCTCTAATTTCTATATAGCCATGCCTACTCAAAGCAGCGATAAAAAATATTCAAGATTCTGGCGATTGGGGCAAATTCTAAAGATGATGCCAGCAAACAGTAGATGATTCATTCCTGCTTCTTCCAAGAAGATTTGGATACAAAATTCAACATATTAACTACAGTTTGTAGTACCAGTAAAATAATATTCAAAATCAGATCTAGCTTTCTTACCTTGATAGTCTGATTAGCTTTGGAAGGGAAATATGAATTCGCAAGGAGTTTGACAATCAGTTTAATACAGCTGATGGATGTTTCGACTTCGAGTCTGGCAAACAGATGCTCTAATGGCACAATTGACCAGAACTGTTGGCAGGATTAAACGAATTAAAAAATACAGATGCAAACATAAGATCATTAGATATTTTCAAGTGTACTTCTTTTGTCATTGTACACTACATTGTATCTGTCATTCTTACATTTGCCTGTTGACAATCAAGATGCCATAAATTCTACTATTTCATAATAGAAACAACCACATTGCGTTCGCCAAGAGCTGTAAAACATTAACAGTTTTTGACAAATTAGAACTATAATAGTTCATCTTTATTTGAATCCGAGAATGACAGATATAAGATCAGATAGATGGATAAAAACTAAAACCTGTGTCTTGCTATCTTCTTAAAACGTAGAGATGTGTCTTAAATTCTGGCTTTTTAGGTAGGATCATGCCTAATACTGAAAAATGCATTACGTTTTGCCAATTGATTCAGTCTAAACTTGACGTTCTTAAAATCACTTTCGTTTCCCAAGTAACAGCCTATACTATATCGTTGATTACACACATATCAACATCTTTTACATTTTTTATGTTGAGATGTTGTTAAAAGGGAGATTCTAAAATATATTAGCCTAAAACAATGCGCATCTGTAAAAAATTAGATCAATTATTGTAGACATACAGAATCATAAACGATAGGCTATCATTACCAGAACTATAAGTGGCTAAAAAAATAATATTTTTATCAAGGTCTTTTAAAACTATCTATGTTCATAACAACACAAACAATAAAATTTATACGCCATCAAAGTCTTATAATAACGATGAATGTAAGTAAAATGTACCAGGAAAAAATTGAATAAATGAATAACGCCGTTTCGACGTTTTTGTTTTTTCATTTTCACTTGATAACGGGCTATGCTCGAAACGTCGTTATTCATTAATCAACTTTTTCCTTGTACAATTTACTTACATTTATCATTATCATAGCATTGTATTGTACCACACGCAATCTAGTATATTTATAAAAGTCTTATATGATACAATGTGTCTATATATTTGACTCCTTAGTAAGGAAAGATACTAAAAGGTGGACAAAAGTGTCTTACCTTAATACTGCGAACACCCTTGACAAGTATAAGGAAATCAAGGAATGCTCGCCTCACTCTCTCGGAGTTGTCATGTATCAAGTCACGTAAACATGGTAGCAAAATTTTCAGCAACGTGTGGCTCAATTTGTTATTCAATAATACTTTCAAACCCTGAAAAAAGATAAAAAATGATCAAAGGCACAGTTATATAACAAATTTCTCAAAAAATTAATTCATTTGAAATGAAAGTCGAATCTCTTACTATTCGCAAACAACAGACTCGTTAGCTTTCATGCTAACTAGAAGTTATGTGCAACAGCTGGACTTCATTGCTATTGCATTAGCATGGAAACAAATCTATTAATGATCAAAAAGAGATCTGTACCACGATACTACGCTATCTCGATAATAACATTTTACTGTTATTTTGCTGCAATAAGAAATGTTGATGCAGTCAATGGATTTTTTAAATGGATTGGATTAATTGTGTATTTCTTACTAAAATGTGGTTACAATTAATTCTTTAATGGTTAAAATGTAACACAAACCAGTATAAAATATCGCATAATAGTCGTAAATATTTAATTTACCTTGAATACTGCTACTCTTACTTCGCCGGACGATGCATCGAATGCCAGATCTTCAATCTAAGATATAAGAAAAATATGAAGACGTTCGTATCATGGACAGCAGCAACAGGCATACCTTAGTACTTTTCGTCAAGTAATCCTCGGAGTCGGAGAACATACTAGGACAATGGATTGCCAGTAACGTGGGAGTAAGAATAGCACGTTTCGTAACATCAAGAAAACGTTAAAAAATTGACTTAGAAATTTTTGCGCTGCTTATCAAAGTTCACTTACCAGTCTTTTACAGAATGCCTTGATTGTAGCAACCGGAAGAAATTCCCAGAACCTGTAGCAGATCTTGCAAACCCCAAGAACAGCTATTGCTCGCACTGCAGGAAAACTGTCCTGTAACAATTCCTGGAAACAAGAAAAGAGGTCACCATATAGGGAAAGAGGTCACCATATAGGGAAAGAGGTCACCATATAGGGAAAGAGGGCACCATATAGGGAAAGAGGGCACCATATAGGGAAAGAGGGCACCATATAGGGAAAGAGGACACCATATAGGGAAAGAGGGCACCATATAAGGAAAAAAGGCACCATATAGGGAAAAAAGGCACCATATAGGTGAGAACTTACGCACTTAACATCAAAATAATTACAAACTAGAAACTGCGGAAAAGCTGTATATTATAATCATAAGAAATTAATATTATGAACAAGTACATTTAGCTACGAAATATTAACTTGACGTAAGTTTACATAAATTCACAATGAATATTATGAAAAGTATTTTAAGGAGTATTTGTAATAGAATAATACAACACTAGATCATTATTAAATGATATAAAGCTGTAACCAAGTAAGTTAAGGGTATTTAAACGTAAAAATAAGGATGAATGTAGAGAATTATGTCATCATGTCTTCCATTTTAATTTTGATATTATTTTTTAAAATCCTGAATGACTGTGTAGCAGCAACACATATAAATGTAAATTTTACTTTTTACGTACAGCAATAGCATCGAATTGCATTTGCTTAAGGCCATCATTTTCAACCACTCCACCAGATGGATCTTGTAACGGGAAAGCATCAATCAGAAGTGAAGCTGCATTCGCACGTACTAGTGGGTTGGCAGCCTACGAGACGAAGGAAGGAGGATGGTGAATAATCTGTTGCAGATGTAAAAGCTGCAAAGAAGGGTGATTTGAAGTGGTAGCTTTGTGTATTGCTTTAAGGAATCACCAGGATATTTCAAACATAACACACCAAACTAATAGTGCTCAATGCCGTTTAGGCAGAGCTGTACACGCTATTTGGTGTATAGAAAAGAACCGGAGTGGTAACTCGGGGTAGCTACTCAGAACCGTCCTGTTCTATACATCAAATAGCATAACATATCAAGCTATAATTAAGTATAATTTGGCATAGGAAGTCAAGTTGACCAAAATTGGTTTTTGCGGTATCATTGCGTTCTATAGCCAAAGGATCAACTGGTTTATTAGCCCAACCACTCACGATTGATTATTGGATATAAACATGTTAGATTAAGGTAAGGACAAGAATTTCATACATTTGCTAGAATTAGCATTAACATAGTGCTAATCGATAAACAAAATACTTGTAACGATGAAAAAAACCTTAAATAATTGTGTTATCCATGATATTAGCAAAACTATGACAAGAGTACACGAAGGTCATGAAAGAGGCATGGAGGAATTTTTATACAAATACAGAATTATATAAATGCTGTAAGATAACATAACTGATTTCCCATACAAATCGCTTTTCACATACATGTCAAAAAGCATATGAACTCCAACGTTGGTCAAAGTCACTTGAGGTATATCACGGTAAATCTATATTTCATTTTTGCCAATACCAGCATATTTCCTGCTCTTTTTCCCAATAACGACGTTGGTAGCTAATGGAAATATCATACAAATTACCTGAAAAACCAAGCTTAGGGCCTCATACATCGCTGCAGACCAAAGTACTGTTAAAAGGGGGAGAGGGGATTGTTGAAGCCATCCTTTAAACTGAAGTCAGTGTTCAAAGATTTTTTGCATTGATTGCTAGTAATATTAATTACGTTTGCATAACTCAATCCCCCCCTCCCCGAGGGGCAAATCACTCCAAGAAAATCTCGTACACCTTTCGTGAAAATGTTATTGTTTTAACTGAAAATCCCCAGAAATCCTTTTGTTTTAGGGGAAATCTCGTACGCTATTTGCAAGAGTGAATTGCCCCTCGCCCCTCCCCTCCACTGTTTTCTGTTATCTGTTGAATTTCACTTCTTGAAACAAGATACACTGGAAGGCTTGATTCGGCACTTCCCATCGCTTCAAAAAAAACTTTAAACACGAAATAAAAAAACAAGCAGAAAAGACTGTGATACTAATAGAGATTGACTTTTACACATACCTTCAAAGCTCTCCAAAGAATAGGTTGGTACAGTTTATACAGCATCTCTTCCACTTCCAACAGGCACTTTTGTTGGTGAAAATAATTCAGCATCTGTAGCAAGTATAAAAAGCAATATAAAAGCTTATGCAAGATCTTCAAATTATCATATCACAAACATCATATACTATCAATATTGACTTATATCTACCAACTTTTGTAATTTGCAAGAAATCTTTCAATCTCTGCTGTGTTTTATGTAAATCTAAATAAAAAATCCATTTTTCTTTTGTTTGAGATTTAATACTCTCAGAAAAAAATACAATTGCCCCAAATTCCTTTTTGTTGTTAATTACTATTTGTATCTTGCTCTATTCTAAAATTAGGGACATCAGAGGCTTAATTGATCTATTGCAAAAATTTAACTCTTGTTTGGAAAAATCATAGTTTTAAATATAGCTTTTATTGTATTTTTTGTGTTTTCATGACATCCTTCTGAATTGCAGGAAAATCAACCAAATCATTCGTTACCATTTGGAGCATCAAACTGAAAGAGAATTGTTTGTCCACTTGAAAATTTAACAGGTTTAAGAAGAAATATTATGAATGCAAAAGCTGTCTTCTCAAATTGGAGACTTATGAAGACATACACTTGCTAGTCTTCCGAAAATAGCCTTCTTGGCATGAACTGCACAGTGCATCAGATCTTGAATACAGCCTTCTTCTATTTTCTGAAAGGAATATCAACATAAAATCAGCATTTACACAAAAGTCTGTTAAGGTAAACGCCAAATCTATAAAGGCTATTCGACAAAATACTGATGCTGAAATCTGTCTTTACAAGAATGGAACATTCTGACACTTTATGCTATGAAGAGTGTCATATGAAAATTTCCAATAGTATTTCTTAAAACATACGCTGTTTTAGAATTTTTATTGTACAGTGATAACATGTAGAAAACTTACTTTTTCTTAGGGTCAGGCAGTTCAAGAAGCAAATGCATTTAAAAGTAGGAGGGTACCCTAGGGTCAACGGTTATTACATTATCTAAAAATCTACTATCATGATGTGTTTTGTTGGTAACTCTTCAAGATAGGGATGCAACCTGACATTGACAACATATGTTTATGAAGTATGCTGACTTGTCAAATCACAAAAAATGCATTTCATGTTATCGCATATCAAAACTGTCAAAAAATTTAAACTAGGCAAAGCACTGTCTTGATACTAAAAAAACTCTATTAAAATGTAAAATATAACATCTAGTACAACGACATAAAATTACAACAGTTCTTTGATGATTGCATTAAGCCAGAAACAGGGTGATGCAACTTAGAACCAACATGTTTTTTAAATCAAAGCATCATTACAAGATAATTGCCCATCAATACATCAATACTCTGATAGATTGCCATACACTTTTGTGCACACACCTTCTTGCATTCCCCTGATGATTCTTTCCACGACTTGAAGTAAATTTCACTCAATGCATCTAGAAATACCCTAGGGTATAAAAAGTACCATTTAATAAACAGGAGCTAATGATTTTTAAATAGGTAAAAACTTGTAGAATAGCTTAGTGAATAAATAACTAGTCTTCCAATTTATCACAGCATCAATCTAGTTGATCACCAATTGGATCAACGAGAGCAAAGTCTAAAGGAAAATTTTATAAAAATTCACTCTTATAAGGAAAAAGAAAATTAACAGCTAAATTATTGATTCATGATTTTGCTGATATCAAGATCCTATTTCTTATCATTTCAGCTGCAGAGATCACTTTCAACAATAGCCACTTTCAACACCCTGATAACAGACACATTCTTTTTATCAAGAATTTCAAGCATGTAAGGTTTTTTGACATGAAATTTTAGAAAATGTTTCAGTCACAACAAATCTGCATACATTTGACAGTATGGTATCTGATTTTTGATGTTGCTGTGGAACCCTTCAGCAACAGTTGGGTGCAATGTAAACATGTACACCAGAATCTTCCTTCCCTAAAAAAACAACAAAAACTACAGTCATAAACATTTCTAGCAACAGGCAGAGGCAAACAGTTTTGAAATCAGTATTTTGGAATTGGAAATAAAGAAGGAGAATGAGGGATGGTGGTTGGACAGTTTAAGAGAAACTGACACTCCAAGCCACCTGAAGAAAAATCTTGCTGCTGTGTTAAGAAATAGAGTTTTGAGTTCTAACAAGTTTGGAAAAAAGACAATTCAATGAAGTAACATTCCAAAGCATTTAACTTTATTGAGTTAGAATACTGAATCCTTTGAGGCCTGGGCAAACGCTTGGGAATATTAAAACACCAAGATAAAATCTTGACTGTTTAACTAGCTGTCATAGTATCATAATTGATGGCTCTTTAGATGACTTGCAATTCTCTAGTAATTCTTACTGAAAAAGTTGTGTTGAGTCTCTTGGGTTTTATTAAATGATATCTCACACTGCTATCTCACATTTTCCTTACAAAAGTGATTTAGGTATACAGTAAAACATGAAATTTTCTTCTTCGACCCACATATCTTGGAAACACCACCTTGCAAGCCTGGTCAAGATCCGGATTCAAATTCTGAGCCAAAAACTACTCCAGAAAAACTCATGAGGGCAATGCTCTCCTTTTAGGTGAATGAATGACATTTATCTCGCCCTCGCAGCTACATCACCTGAATTGCCATATTATCTATTGTTTCAGTCTGTTTACAATCATTTTAAAGAAACTTTAATACAGGGTTAATGGAAAACAGATACAATTTCAATTGCAATTAAATATTTCATGGTCTCCAAATAGGTATATAAAGAGAGAATGATCTATTACAGTTGATCCATCACAAAATGGACTAGTGATGCTTTAGAGGGAATTGATGTAAAATGAAAGTAAAATAAAAATACCAGTTCAGTTTCAAGATAAAGTGCTTGCATCAAACACCTCTGCATAAGAGCCTTTAAGCCAGATGAGCTTTCATCTTCAAGGTCAAACAACTGAAGGGATTCTCTTATATCCCAGACTCTTTCAAGATCAACTTTCTACAATGGATAAATACAATTGAAAAATGCTGACATGAACTTTCTTAACTGTTAGCTTTCATAATGCAAATAAAGGATAATTGGAAATTTGAAGTCACCATTCTTCCTTCCATCATACCATTGCTTTCTTATCTACATTCAAAGAATCTCTCATGTGTTTTCATCACAAACTTTGCTTCTATAAGCATTTGAAACCATAATCAACACAGCTCCAAATTTGATTTCTTATCCAATCCTATTTGTTTTACAGGTTCTTGACTGATAACAGAATTTCTAGTCTGAGCAAGTTAACTTGTATAAACATTACTTATTATAATTGTTATAATCATTTTCAATAACAATTGTTTGGAATTAGTTACACTTTTTCACTGAGATCATATTTATTGCACATTTTTCTTCTGCTGTAATGAATAGAATTAAATGCAAAATTTATTCCAATTTTGAAATGTAGATAAGAAGATGCCTTTGACAGTTTTCAAGCTGTAATTTCCTTTGAAGTTTGGTCTCATCTTTTTAAAAAGACTTTTCAAATAAGCCTTTATCTCAGTTCTAGATGATCATAGCAAATGAATTCTTGCAAGATTGTCAAGATTGAATTAAAATTATTAGGAGATCAACAAAAACATGTTTATTGAACTTACTGTTGGTGTGTGCAAATGTGTTCTTGCTAGAAGATAAATGATTGTGTTGCCGAGAAGTTCTTCTTTCCCAGTTAACCCAGCATTAAACCTTAGAGATATAAAGAATGAAATCAAAACCTACACAGAACTGTTAATGACCCTTTTTAAATAGAATTTAGCGAAAAAGTCTCAACACTAAATTTATCTCAAATAAAGTTTGAATTCTGATCTTTTAAATTGAGCTTATCCACATTCATACTTCCATCAACTTCTTGCTTGCAGATTTTCTCTGAAATTAAAGTATTTTATTTGGATTTGCCTAACAATTTTATCATATGTCGTTCACAAAAAAGAAATTTTAGGCATCCTTGTGTAAGAAACTCATCTTATATGTATAGTCCAGATCTATATACATTAAATAGCAAGTAACTTTCTTTCAAATTATTTCTGACAATGTTTACCTGCTTAGCTGAAAATCAAATATCATACCTACCAATACTCACACAACTTTGATATATCATTTTGAAGCTTGGCTGCATTTTCAGGCAAGGATAACAAAATACCTATTATAAAGAGAAATACATAAAAACGTTTAAACATATGTCTTAACCTTTCAGTCTTTATTTTATCATGGCTTTTTTTGCTATTGATGTTGTGTTAGATGAGAGTAGCAAGATTGTCACAGAGGAAAACTCTCTATTTGCTGAATATACTTTGTTTTGCCAAATTAATAATAAAGAAATGAAAAGAAATGCAGTGTAGCATGGCAAGATAAATTCCTGTGTTACTTATAAAAGAAACCTAAAAATGTTTTGTATATCTATGACTGTTGTTGTTTTAATAATTATTGGAACATTTAACTCTTAAAAACAATGGCAGGCTTTTCGATAAAAAATTCAGCATAGCAAAATGTTTGATATGCCCCTTATCTTCACCCTATGTTCAAGCACCTTGAGTACTGGAACACATTTTGTCATGGCAATTTCTGATATGATCATTATTTCATTAATGAACAATAATTGTTCATTTCATTAATGAACAACAACATAATATTTCTGTCAAATCCCCTTAATGAAATTTTGAATAAGTAAGGAAAGCTTTTTTACATCACTTATTGCATAATAAAGAAATCTTTTTTCAACAAACATTGGCTAGTGGGCATTAATGGCTTTATTTGCAAAATAACACTCTTTGTACTTGTGTAGGTACAATAGCTCTAAGTAAGGAAATGGGGAAGATAAAAAGTGTATTTATCTTTCCATGTTTCAGAGAAAGACAATTTAGACATTTTATATTATGTTGTGAGAATAAAATCTAAATGCGTTATCTAAAAACCTTCCCTCAGTATCTGACAGTTTAATAAGGTGAATCAAACAGCTCTTGAAACAGTAAATGTGAATAAATTGAATGTCAGGATTTGAAAACAAGTAAACATAAAAACAAGTTGAATTTCAGAATTTAAAACCAAATTTAGCAACTAAAGCCAGAAGGCTTCTTCAAAACATGTCTTCAGAAATTCTGAAAAAATTATTTTTTTGCAAATTATTAACAGTTTTATGCCTACCTAAAGCTTTTCTTGGTATTTTACAAAAGCTAACCCCATATGACACTTTTCTCAAGGGAACTGATCTAGCCCCAATTATTTTTAACTTGCCCCAGAGCTGGCTTTGCCACTGTTACTAACTGCATCAAGAAAATGCTTGCGTTAAATGACTGTCGGTAGTCTTTATGGGAAAAAATATATTTGGCTTTATTTAAGAGAACAAAACTCCCTTGTCGTTACAAAAAATAGTAGTGAACAAGTACCTTTAATGCAGTTACAGCCAACACAGTGGAACAAACCCTATATAACTTTGACAATGTGTTGTTATCAGGAATTTGGACAATTGGTTAGTGAAAAGAATAAGGCCAGGGGGTTAATTTGTGGTGAAATACAGAATGGCTGATCAAAATTTGACCCTAAAAGTCTTTAATAAGGCCCTGAAGGACCTGAAGTGGTTGTCCAGATTATTACCTCAAAAATAATCATGCAAGCTGCATATATCATTTTACATTTACATTTTTATTTATTTAGGCATGATAGCCCTATCAGTCAATGTGAACTGTTTTTCAGGGGGCCATGATGTCCTAGGTGGAAAAATTTCTGTTCATCTGGACAAACCAGATAACTAACAACAAAATACATAAAGATAGCATGGCAAAATAGAGGAAGACAAACCATGTAATACAGTTGCCACTTGAAACATATCACTTGTGATAACTGGGTTTTTGGATGACAGTTGGTGGAGTGCTATTGAGGTCAAATTCTGCAATGTTTCCAGTGTTTCCACTAACTCCTTTGACAAAAAATGAAATTATGATTGATATGTACAGTTTGTTTTATAAAAGAAGACGAAAATAAACCTACAGAAATTTAGATTTACCTTGAATTTAAATCACAATGTTATGGTTGAGATATTAATAACATCAAAAGATGTTCTAATGTTCTGTTTCAAGGGGTTAAAAGCTACATCATCAAAAGTACAGCATCACAAACATTGCCACTGCATATAAAATGATCTACTAGAATAGAGCAAGTACCAAAAGTCACTTTTGATGATAGAGTATGTTCATATTCAAAGAAATTCAAAAAGGTAATACCAATCCAGACCTCTGGTTGGCTTTCTTCTTCTTCAAAATTAGATTCTTGCAATGCTGAAGCACAAAATCTTGACAACTGTTTCCACATTAAAGTGATTTGATCTTTTGAGAAAGTTTCTAGGGCCTCACCAATGTGGAATACATCATCATTGTTGTTGTTCTGAAGATATTTAAACACAAAAAGAAAACATTTATTGGTGATTTTATCAATACAAACTAAAAATGTGTATAAATTCAAAGGTATTATCTTCAATTTATCAAGTTGACAATTTATATATGCATATATTTGTACTCATATACATCTATGTATATTGTCCTAGTATGGCAGATGCACATGCAAGGTTAGTGTAGTACTGTATGCCAAGTTTGAGATATGAATAGTCAAAGGCTGAAATAACTATTCACACAGAAAATCTCGTTGAGAACTGCCATCTGCAGACTGGTATATTGTTTGGTTCAATTATTTCATTTTGAATGTTGGAAGAAACTGTCTAACTGTCCTTTTATGTTTACTGCATCCAGGCATGACACTTGTCAACTGACTATCAAATATCAAAACTCTGGAATTTTTACAGTCTGTGAAGCGCAAATGAAGTCATAAAATCTTATTATCATCATCAATTATTTTTATTATTTTATTTAAAGTAGGCTACATAGCATAGGATTTATAAAATACTAACTCAAGCAAGCAATTAAATACAATGTTACAAAATACACACACAAAACCAGTTGTCAATTTTTTAACAAAGTTTAAAAAAATTACAGCAATATGTGTAAAATAAGAAAATCGAGTCGGGACCGGGGTAAGTTTTGCTTGCAAGGTATTCAGTCACATTCTTCGTTTGTCCAAAACTTTATTTTTATTTTACAATTGATGTGAAAAACTTGCTTGCATTTTTTATTTTCATAATTTTATCTTCAGAACAAAATTTGCAAATCTTTATTAACAAATAGTAGTAGTAAAAACTTACATTTCGTCTCATTATCGCATTGAAATCACGGGGTGTCTCTTCATCCAAAGTACTAAGAAATTGCTTTCTACTAGTACTAGCCATGGCAGTATTTGTTTATCGGCAACAACTCCACTACGCAAGAGAAAAGTTGATTTAAAAATGCAGCAACATTAATCGATTAAGGTAGAGTTTGTTTCCTATTTCGCATCTATAAAACAAGTAGCTGACGTAAAAGTTTTTTTAAATCAAAATAGCCGTTCCTTGAATTCTGTCTTTCCCGCCACTTTCGTCGCGAGCATGCGTCATAGAAGTGAGTCTCGCAATCAAACACTTTCAAAACGAGGACTTGATTAATGGCCGAAAAGACGCCAAAAGAAGATTGATTTTTGGATAATATACATCTATTGACAATTTACTGCAGATATGGTTTGTTTAACTAAAATATCTTATAGTCAAAAATTAAATAGATTCATCCCATGATTAAGAAGGTTGGATAAAAAATTTTAAAGGTCGAATTTTCCAAGAAATCTTTTAGACCAAGTTACTTCCTCCTTAAAACAATTTCATTACCATGAAGCAAAACTCAGATTCAAAGATTTATCAAACGGTTAGTCTGTAGTTTTATCAAAATCAAAGTGGTTTTTTAAACGAGAAGACTCGAATTCTATCCTGGGCAGGCCGGAAAGAAAAAAGAACAGCTGTCGGCCGAATTAAAACAAAGTGTTTACCTTGTAACATATTCTTTGGGGATGGTATAAAGCAAAGTAAGTTTTGCTGTTGTTATTTAGAGCGCATTGTCTAATAGGCACTGACACTTTGAAGGTAATATGGGCAGATACACTTTTATTGGACATGTAGAATAAAATTCTTGCAATCGATTTGAGGTGTCAAACGGTTTGAATCCTAATTTCATTTTGAATTCGATTCTTATTATGTGGAAATAAAAGCTTCCTTCCTTGCCTTTCATTTTGTCTATTTTGAACAACAGGCATCAAAAGATGCAACAATTAATGCTGCCAGAGGACTTGTAAAGTTTATCAATCAAGCTCCCTCTCCGTACCATGGTAAGTGACCACAAATTTTTAAAAGTCTTTAAAAAAAGCTACCCTCGATGCAAAAATTCCTTATCAAATATAATGATACATGATGGGGCCCGCTGGGATTTATTCATATAAATTTTCAGTCTTCCACAAGATGCAAGCCTTACTAGAAACTTAACTGAACAGGCGTGGATCTAGCCAAAATTTTGACCGGCTTTGGGGTGCTTTACCCCATTACAGTTCTGTGTGTTATTGGTCCATAAATATTGCTAAAAGTTGCTAATGAGGGTAGCAACTTTTAAATGTTATTAATTTGCCCACACTTTATCTAAATGTCAAAATTTTACTCGGTTTAGCATGCCCTTTGATCCTCTTCTTGCAAATTCGATTCTTATCTTCATGAATTTTTCTGAGAAAGAAAGTCTAGTCCCTCAATATGAAACCTCAGATTTGCATCCGTATTTCATTTTGTATCATTTTGTTTTAAAGCCTCTTTTGAGCTATGGATATTGATATGGAATATGCTTTTTAGTCATCGGTTTTTTTGCATAAGGGAAACACATGGGCACCGGTTTTCACAGGTTTTCAGAAAACAATAACCGGCAGTTTCAATATTGTTGCATAGATAGCATACTCCACACTGTCGCTTCGAGTGGCAACTGATTTCCTTGATTTTGAATTCCTCTGATACTTTTGGATAAAAAGATGAATTAGGAAGCTGGGAACTCTTGTCAGAATCTTGTGAGGTTCAGTTCATTATGTAAACAGAAGAACTGTAGTCAGTCAAGGAGAAATGCAGCAATTGTTGCAATTGAAATTTTAGATCAAAAATTCAAGATTTACAGAGAAACCTAGCTCTTGAAATTTGACTGGTTATTTTAAACCTGTGCAACCAGTCTAGATCCACACCTGCTGAATGTTTAGCCTTTAGTGGATAATTTTAGTTCAGTCTAAAAAGTAAGTAGCACTTTTAGCAGAGTAAATCCTTAGAAATGTTCCTAAAAAAAATTTCTTATTCACAGTAGTCAAGTGCACCTTATTGCTTCAAATATAGACTTAAGAAATTCTAAATAATAATGTACTTGGCTTAATTGGGTATAATTAGAAAAGGTGTGATTAAATGGAGCATATTTTATGTTAGGAGAGAAAAGGATTGATGTTTTTGGCATATCTCTATTTTAGTTGTTGATTTATGTCGAAAAACTCTGACAGAAGCCGGATTTGTTGAGCTTAGTGAAAAACTGGATTGGAAGCAAAATCAACTTAAAGTAAATGGGAAGGTAGTACACATCAACATATATTTTCATATTCCTTAAACCTTTTGACTGGCTTTGTTGCTTTGTATACACCAGTAACAAGGGGGTGCATTTGAATTTATAGAGAACACCTATTATAAACCTAATATGAAGCTCTTGATTTGCCTCAGAATTGATTTGTACTCAGACAGAGAGCTAGCTGTGTGAATATTTTATATTAGCCTGTGCACAGACTTTGCAAATAGAGAAAATTATATGGTCTGCGCAATGGTGCAGATTTTATTGTATCCCGTTCCCCAGCATTTTTTTAGGGAATCATCTTTTTTCTCAGTCTTTTATCATTGGCACAATGCCTTTGACTTGAATTTTGATTATTTGTACAACAGAACCGTTCGAAAGGATACCGACAGAACAATGGTAATATATCTCACATGATCAAACTGATTAAATGACTAGCATGCAAAGATATCCCCAAAGGCATACGATAAAAGAGGCACCATTATGATTTGTTCCTTAAAATCTTGGAAAGATATCTTATTGGCTATAGAGACAGAGTTTTGAATAAGGCAATAGTCTTGTAAAATGAGTGGATACAAGAATATCTGTGCCGTTACACAGACCTTACAATTTTCTCTGTTTGTTAAGTCTGCATGCAGGCTAATTTTATATGTGAATACCTAGCAGCAGCAATCCACATGCTTTAATACTAGCAAATACATTCTTGCATGTAGCTATTTTGTGTCTAGACTGTCTGACCTGTTAAGTCCAGTAAAGTTAGCTTTCAGGTAAAAATCTGGTTTTCCAGACTATGAGAGAGGTTTTTCTTACTTTTTGTGTTCAAAAAATCTTTCTTATTATGTTCTATGTGTGAATATATTCAATTAAAAACTTTTTCAGTATTTTTTGACAAGAAATCAATCGACCATCATTGCTTTTGCTGTTGGTGGTAAATACCAGCCAGGAGGTGGCTTTAGCATTGTTGGGGCTCACACAGACAGCCCTTGTTTAAAGGTAGGTTTACTAAGAAATTCAAACTTACACTAACCATTCAAACAAAGTATTTGGGATACTTGCTGCAAATTATTAAAGATTTGCTACATCTTAGATTTACATTTAGATGGCTGTTATGAATTATATCTTATATCATAGAGTTAATATCTTAGAATCAACTATGGTCAAATTTCATTCAGCTTTGAATTTTCCTTTGAGGTGAAACCAAGATCAACAAAGAAAAGCAATGGCTTTCTGTCTGTAGGTGTTGAATGTTACGGTGGGGGGATTTGGAATACTTGGTTTGATAGAGATCTGACTGTGGCAGGAAGAGCTATAATCAAGGTAAGTTAACCAGCACATGGTATCGCTTGATACTTCAAGTTTTGAAAGTTAATAATACTCTGCCACTTTCAGATTTATAAGATTTAAATGATTTTATGGAAAACTTGTGTGATGTGTCAGTGAGTGTGAAAATAATGTCTTATTTCTTTGAAGAAGGTGACAAATAACAAAAGTCTAACTGTTTTTTGCTAGACAGGTGACAAGCTAGTGCACCAGTTGGTTAACATTGAGCAACCCATCCTCAGGGTCCCACATTTAGCCATTCATCTTCAAAGAGATATCAATGACAAGTTTGGTCCAAACAAGGAGTCACATATGTGAGTATCATTATGTCAGTATCAATAATGCCAATAATGTCAATATCGTTATGCCTTGTGCTTTGCTTGCTAATGGGCCAGTGTACCATTTAGAAGGATTGGTTTTTGGCATGGGAGCTTAATATATCAAATAAATAGGCCATTAAAGTTTTCAGTACAAACTATCAAATGTTTAGCCCAAATATAGATGTCATATATATAAAAAAGATCAAATTGTACCAAAGCAAAGACAGTTATTTCTTGTTATCTCTAATTTTTTTCCACTTGTATTTTCAGCCTGCCTGTCCTTGCAACAGCAGCAATGACACAGCTAAATCAGCCTAAAGCTACTGATGAGCAAGCATCGGGCAAGAACAATGGACAAAAATGCCAAGTAAATTTGTCTTCTTTTTGTAACAGCATAAATGTACACCTTGCTAATAAATATCAGCATTGTCAAAATTGGTTTAAGAATTATTTTTGTATATCATCAACAATTATTAAGTTTATAACAGCCCATTGCTGAACAACTTTAAGCCTGTAAATATGATCATATAATACAATATTGTTGTAATATTTTGTCAATATTTTTCAGGCAGAAAAACACCATTCAGTTCTTATTGATGCCATTTGCAACAAACTTGGCTGCAAAAAAGAAGACCTCTTAGATATGGAACTTTGTCTTGCTGATACGCAGCCATCTGTAGGTTTTTTGAATATTTTGAGTGGTAAATGGGAATAGATTTATAAAAGCTTTGATTGCAATAAAACCTTTGTACAATTTTTATAAAATATCTTTTTTTCCAAATTACTGTGAAGATTTGGGCTGATATTTCACATATAATTTATTCCTTTTTGTAGGAAAACCACTATAGCTTTTTAGAACTTTTCTTTGAGGCACAACAATTTTTAATCTTATCGCAGGCCAATAATAATTCCTAAACATTTTCATTTAACCAAAGGTTATTGGAGGACTTATGAACGAATTTGTTTTCTCACCAAGATTGGATAATCTTTTCAATGTTTACACAGGCCTTCAGGTTTGTCATTTTTATGAAAATCTCAAATTTGCCAAGTGGAAAGCGCGGAAAACACAGAAAACATGGACAAGGTGGAAAAGTGAAATTGTGCTTTAAGCTTCTAGAATGCAAATACATAAACAAAGCAACAGATCTCTTTCAAGAATTGAAATAGAAGACCTTTTTTAAGGAATGAGAATTCCGCGTTATTGATTCTAAACCAGGGTGAAAATCAAAAATGCGAAAAACATGGAAATCTGTTGCAGCTGATTTCACAAGGGGTTTTCCTACACAATTTTGTCTGTGCTTGATAAGAAAACAAATCAGGGACACTTTATAATTACCTTTCTGGTCTATCCGGTGAAAAAGGTGGAAGATTTGTGCCAACAGGAGAGATGTTTAAAACAAACTATGTTGTATTCATAACACAGCTTTGAGTGGCGTTGGTTGCTCTTGCAGCCACAAAATCTGTGTTCAACTTTATCAAAGACTTAATAAAACATTATATACCTCTCTTGTCATTAAATTAGCAAATTTGATTCATTGTTTAAGGTTTCAGTGTTTTCTGCATTTTCGATTTTCACCCTCACTAAGAATCGAAAACGCGGGAAACACCTTAAAAAAAGGCCTTATATTTAATTCTTTAAAGAGCTATGTTGCTTTGTTCATGTATTTGCATTCTAGAAGCTTAAAGCAGAATTTCATTTTTTTGTGTGTTCTGTGTTTTCCATGTTTCCGACTCAGCCCATTTACTTATCATCTGTTGAAGTTGTTTAAGATGTCGCTAATTAGCAGAACTTAATGAAATGTAAACCTTTAAGGTTCATGCATTCTTAGAGTCAGTTAACATTGATTTCTAACTGCACAAGGAACAGTTAACAGTTTATGTAATTAGTAACATACAATGTAATTCCAATTTGAAGCAAATTTGTTTAATGTAATGGCCACAGGGTTGCTATGTATTCCCATGCTCCCTGTGGTATCGTCTTGTAGTTGTCTGTTTTCTAAAATTTTATGAGAATATGAAAAAACAGTTTTGAATATTGAATTTATTGCATTGAAATGGGTTTTTGTTGATAAACAATAAAAAACAATTTCTAGGGCTTGTTGGAATCACTGAAGAATGACACACTTGCATCAGAGAGTAACATTCGCATGGTAGTTTTTTATGACAATGAAGAGGTAAGAGAATTTATTTCTGTTGCTCAATTCTCAGTTTGCTAAATTTATCAGTTCTAAAGCTTTCTAAGGATATGCCTATTTCCATATAAATATGCTTAGCCTTTTTCAATAAATGATATTTTGCTATATCCTTATGTCTTTTGCTTGTAACAGTATGCTCCATTATTTTTAGGTCGGGTCAGAAAGTGCTCAAGGAGCTGGCTCAGCATTGACAGAGCTTGTCATGAGAAGGATTGTTGATGGTTAGTAAAATATCCCGATAAAACATCCTGAGCAACTGTAGTTGCACAAAATTTAAACAAAATGTTTTTGCAGTTATAACTCCTGTACTCTAATAACCATTTCAGGGTAGATGTTTGTTTATCCAAATCTAAGTATACAACTTTCTCGAACTTCTGATCCAAACTTTCTGTTCTAAAAATATAAACATCTTCAAAGCAAAATGTGTTAATTCTACAACATATATAAACTATTGCCATTACATGAAGAGACTGTGAGGTATGTTGTAGAGCCAGTAGCATAGCCTAACCCAGTGGCGGATTTAAGTTGCCCCTCCCTAGGGGCAGTTGCCCCTCCCTCGATGAGTTGAAGCAAGTATGGCGCCCCTTTTTTGGAAATTGTGCGCCTCTTTTGAAGAATGAGAATCAGGTGAAAAAGTTTCTGAGACCAATAGATTAATTTGCTTCAAGGATTACTTCAAAGTTATGTTGTTTATTCTGAAATGGATCCAACTGCCCCTCCTTCAAGTTTGCTCTAGATCCGCCCCTGGCCTAGCCAGGGTTGTAAGATTGAGGGGCAAAGGCAAGTTGAGCAAAGGAAAATTGGGGGTCCCAGGCCTGGCCATTGGAGGAGAGCCATATAGCTTTTGCTCCTCTCCAGTCCAGGCTCTCCTTGAATGCCCGAGGGGAGCTACACGCTGCTCTCTTAAATTTCTCGCAAAAGCAAATTGCTCTCCTTTAAATAAATTGTCCTGCTTTTTGTCAAATAGCTCACATAGAACTTACTAGGAGAGCTGTTTACTGATCCCCTATTAAAAGTATTATGGCCAGGCCTGGGGTCCACACTCTTATGAACGCCAGAAAACGCCCGATTTCAAAGACATTTTTTGTCACTAAGGGGGGTGTTTGCCCCCTCCTGCCTCTTCCTAACTACACCACTGTCTAGAACCTCAGCATAGCAAGATAATTCCAATGTTGAAGCAAATCCTGGTTAGCAGAAATCATTTGTGATGCTGAAAAGGAAAATTGATTACTACAATCAACACTCGTATTCTCTTAATCAGACCTTATGACCATGATCAGACCAAGGAATCCTTTCATTTCATTGTAGCTATTGGTGGTGATAGTCAGTACGAAAGAACCATTGCAAATTCATACCTGATCAGCGCAGACCAAGCACATGCAGTCCATCCAAATTACTCGTAAATGCCCTTCTTTTTTCCACTTTTAATACTTCTTCTTAAAGGAAAGAGCTTAACATTTTACTCAATTTTGATTTTTAAATTTTCTAATGATTCAAATGCTTTCCCAATTTATAAAAAAATCTATTTTCCTGGCTATCCCTTTTTAGGCCTTTAGGAGTTGTCTGATTCTGAATGCATATTTAAAATATTAAGGTTATCAAGTTATTAGATCATCAAATTTTTATTTCCTTTTAGTGAGAAACACGAGGAAAACCATAAACCTGCTTTTCATGGAGTAAGTGCTTATTTCTTATCCTTTGTGACTGGACCTGGACTTGTTTCATGATATTACCCCACATAACCTTGGTTACAGCTGTAATTCATCGTGTTCTTTGTTGATGTTGGTACAGTTATTGGTACAGAAATGCTATTTGAAAAGATATAAAATGATAGTATAAAATACATTAGTTTGTAGTAGTTTGTAGTAATGTAGTTTGATAGACTGTCTCGTGTTTCTGGCGAGCGTGTGTGTTTCTGAGAGCTCCGCAAAATTTGATCATTTGATCTCATTGAAATCAATGAAATCGATCACCCACACCTATACACGTCCAATCGGGCATATGACCTAGATAGCTCCTTGTGAGTTCTTTTCATATGTCCGACAGCAAACATACCAAACTTCGAACTATCTACTGTATGTAGTTTTTCTTTTTTATAAAAAATAATTGTTATTTGTGGTTCAAGTATTAAATAGAAATGTAGTAGTTAATTATTGCTGTGAATGAAATGTTTTGAGTTGAGTTTGAGTTGAGTTTAGTACCTTGCCTTAAGAGTAGGGGGATTGTTTCATATTCCCACTTGTATTTTAAAGGGACCTGTCATTAAGTTCAACTCAAATCAGAAATATGCAACAACAGCAGTTACAGCTAGCCTTTTGAGAGTGGTTGCAGAGAAAGCCGACATTCCATTACAGGTACTGATTTCTACTCATGCACTATAGCCACCATGTCAGTCTATGGACACTACTAATCCAACTACAAAACTCCAAAATGTCATTGGTCTTCCTCATTAAAGCAGAACCTTAAAACATTTATTTCAATGCAAAGCAACTTTTTCAATCTTTGAAAGCCATGCCCTCTAGTTCTTAATTGATGATTACTTTTAACCCTGTCTATTTTACCTATTTCGTTTACCATTCCAAGGGAGTTTGATTTTGTTTACCAAGTGCTGCATTATACGTTACATAGAGAAACAGAGCCAACTATATGTAATTTGTGCTCAGTTCTGATATCATAATTTTTCATTTTAACAATCCTATGTACTGGTCAATGAGCAGAATAAAGTTATCGTTGTTCAGCCCTTCAACACAGTTTAAGTTTGTCATATTTTCCCTGGTTTCTCAAAATTAATTCCCCACCCCTGCTATATACTAGTGTGAACCAGACTGTTATATTGTGTTTATTCCCTTTTAGAAAGAGAGCTATAAATACTTTAGTGTTTAAAAAAAGAGTGATTCTAAACTGCTGCTCTGGGTTTTACCCCTTATGCCATTTGTGAGGCAGCTTGATTTGGACAATCATGTTTGTCTAGGGAATAAAATCATCTATTTAGAAATTATTTATTTCATTGCAGGATGTTGTTGTGCGTAATGACAGCCCTTGTGGTAGCACTATTGGGCCTATTATTTCAGCCAAAGTTGGACTAAGAACTGTTGGTAGGTCTTATTGTTTCATACTTCAATCTTTTAGGCTTGAACGTTAAGATATAGTGGCTAATTTCAAACCAGAAAATTTCATTTAATTTGTGCTGATAGATGTCTAACTTCATACAATATCACTTCATGAAGGCCAATGTGGTTAAACCATTATGGTTTGATATCATCCCAATGGCAGTAGCTGGGCCATACTTGATCTCTATTGTGCAAAAAGTATGTTTTGCATATTTTTTTATAGTGAAATTTTTCTTTCCAACAGATATTGGAGGTCCAATGCTGAGTATGCATTCAATACGAGAAATGTGTTGCACCAGTAGTGTTGCTCAGTCAATTTCATTGTACAAGGTAACAACTTGTCTGCTTTTTTGTCAATTTATGTTTTTCTTGAATGGTTTAGAGCAAAGTTCAGTCTGTAGAGATGAAGCTGACAATGTTTATTATTCCATTTCACATCTATTTTGAAACTGTTTGAAAGTGAGAGTTACTTTTCAGCAGACACAAGGAATGGTTAAAACCCTCTTTGTACCAAGTTGTTAATACTTTCCTCATTGTAATACTTCACTGCCCATTAAAACTCCATTTATTCCTAAAATTGATTTTTATTTCGTAGGCATTTTTTGAAGAATTTTCTGCAGTAGACGCCTCTCTTGAAATGGAATAATCTGGTATTCATTCCCCAAGATTGACTGCATTATAACATTGTTAGATTATGTCAATAACAAAATTGGAGTAGGTGTCAATTTTTTCAGATTTACCAAGAAAGATTAGATTTTTTCAAGTTTAATTGCTATTTTCTATGCACTATTTTCTATGTTTTCAGAGTCATATAAAAAGAAGATACATTTTAGGAGCTGTTTTATCAGTAAAAAGTCATCTAAATAAGGAACATAGCATGATGCAGGTTGAAACACATTTTTGTCAAAATTTGTACCAGTAACAAATTTGTAGCTGACATTTCCAATGATTGAAGTAATTCGTTCTCTAAGCAACACTAACAGAGAACAGAGTTGTTCTTATCAACTGTAACCAAATATTTTCTGCTATAAAGACTTGCATCATTGCATAAGAGTTTGACAAAGTCTTGTACCAGCTTAATAACATGAATTGGCAGCACAAAACATGTAATCTTTAAGAAAAGCCCCATACCTTTAAAATTTTCTTGCATTTGGTTGGTGCATTTGCAATGTAGTTAAGTTCTCTGAGACTAAATTTTCGAAAGAGAAAGACAATATTACATTTACCTATATTTCAAAGCCAACCATTATCAAATGCTAGATATCTGCTCTAAGGGTTGTTTTCTTACTATATTTTTGAACTCTCTGTGTGATAGGCAGTGTGTTGCACCTTCGTTGGCATTTCTTTGTTGACTTTCAAGTGTCCTTAAGATTAGTCAAGCATGACAAATCAGTAAAACTGACCAATAGCAAGTAAGAGACATTCTTTGTCATGAAATGAATACTCACTGAAATAGTTTCCTTTGTTTTGGTAAACCATTGAAAGGTGAGATACACTGCCTTTTAAAATGTTTTCTCCAAAAAGATCATATCCAAGTTCATTGACAGCTGACACTTTATTTCTAAATTTTCATCTATGAAAGTTTCATCTTCAAATAGTAAGACTTGAAGAGCTCAGTCTACTTTTTTTGCAAAAACGATGAATTCAATAGAGACTCTATTAAGGGACACCTTGCAATAAACAACATAAACCTCCCAATGACCTATGCCAACCAACAACAGACACCTTACAATGAAGAGAAGCTCCTAAAAACTGACACATTAAAAATGGTCACCACCCGATACACTTCCCAACAATGGAAAAATCAAATAATGGAATCCATCTGCCATTTGTTCTATCACTTGAAGAAAAGCCTTTGAAAAAATGGCAAAGTCATCATGTGTAGAATAAAATTTTGATAAGACAATATCAAGCAAAAAAATTTATATTAAAGCTAAAATTTCATTATGAAGCAAGACTAAAATTACACCAGTAAACATAATTGTTAATGAGTATCATATGTGATAAACCTTTTTGAAAGAAAACAGAATAGGGAGCCCATTTTTGGCTTAATGTCTGTACTGAAGCTACAGTAGATAAACCTGCCTGGGGTACAAATCTTGCAGTGCCGGACAAAGAGGTTGTTAGTATGATAATTCAACAGTTCACATTTACGCAAAGGATGATTTTCCTTTTTTATATTACACACTGTTGCTAAGATATTATTTGCTATGGGTGGTTGTAAGTTCTATTAATTCAACAAGCCTTGGTATGATTTGTTTGATTTTAAAAATAATTTTAGAATATTATAGTTAAGTTGCAAAGGTACCAACTTAGATGACAAGTCAAGGGTGTTGCGACTACCTATGTAGGTGAGCTGTCCTCGGTTTGTTTACAAAAAATTATATCTTTCATTACCAAAGAGGAGTTATTGCATGTTAGAAATTTAATATAAAAAGATTTTAATACACACTAAGAGTAAATTAAGAAGAGAGAAACATTACAATTAAAAACTTTTACAATCCACACTTGTTCAAATTTTGTTCTAGAAAAGCCAACTTTCAGCTGATGATACAGAAATATTTGTCTTTAGAAAGGGTTGATAGGTTGCTCTGGTGGAACAATTATGACTGGAATCCTACTATGGTGTACAACATATTCGCTGACACTGCCAAGAATTGTCCTGCGCACTTGGCTAAGACCTCTGGACCCAATGACAATAAAGTCTGCATTAACATGCTTTGATACCTTGATAATGTCAGCTCCAATGCTGTCCTGGCATGATTCAAGATGAGTTTCATACTTCACCTGCAACAAACACACAAACATAATTCTAAAGAAGTTTTAAAGTGATTCACAGCATAACTGAAATAGCCAAAATGATGCATACCATTTTGCAGCTACCAATCAACTGTATTCCCAATAAAACATTATATAAAAATTGTTTTATAGATAAATGAAAATCGCATGCTACATTCAACAATAAGTTGGCATCCTGAGAATTAAGTGAGTTTTTTTTCATTTCAAGGTAACTGATTCAAAAATGGCACAAAATAGCTGAATGAAACATAGCAAACTGAATTACTTTTATTTGCCTTTCAAATTTAGATGAAACATTTCACAATCAAAAAGGCCATTACCACTTGTTTTAGGGTCTATACTACTAGGGTCAGGATTCCGTGCACCATACTTTAGATTTACCATTGTACAAAATTCCGGTTTTTTCAAGATATTTAAAATGCCCCCAACCTGAAACTTTCATAAAAAGTTTAAACTCACCCCAGCTTTTTCACATTTTTCTTCAAACTTCTTCATCAACTTCTTTGCATTATCTAGATGGTGTTGCAATGATTCGTGGTACTCGTCTGTGGCTTTGACAGCAGCATCTGAGATCAGAAATGGTGTTTATGTTTGCATTAAATGTTCAAAAATAGTTTGAAAAATACAAAAATGGATAGGGCCAGACAAGGTATTATCATAAGCAATTGTCCACTCTTTCAACATCGTTCAAAAAGTTATGAATACCATGCTCATTCATACATACTGAAATATTGCTACACTCTAAACTGGCAGTTTACTTTGTAAACAAATTTAGCTGGTGAAAAACCTATCTAGCAATAAAACTATAATTTGGCCAGTAAAACTGGAAGAGAACCATTATTTGCAAGATGAAAGTAAAGTGAAAGGTGTTCCAAATTGATACGGTAACATTCCAGAATTTTACTGTATTTTTGCAAGATTTATTAATGCTCAAATACAAATGAACTATTCTAATGTTTATTTATGCACAAATTACACAATTTCGATTTTTAAAGAAGCAAAAAAATTATGGGATTTAAAAAAATTACTAGAAAAACAAGGTACTGCTTTGAAAAAAATAATTTATATGTATAAATTGATGATAATTCTTATCTTCCCAAAAAACAGGTCGAATAGTGCAGGCTTTACCCTTTACCAAATCAAAGGAGTAGTGTAGTAGAAAAAGTGGGTTTAGTTTAGTTTGCTTTATAAGGGGTAAAAGATTGGCTGTTTGTACAAAAGAAAACAAACCAAGCCTGGAATCAAATTAACATTTTACTTTGAAAAACCTAGAACAGGTTTCAACCAGCCCCAAAAGCTGGATTAACTTATCCAAGGCTCAACCAGGGTAGTTTACAGAACAAAAGTTTTTACCTGGGTTTATTAAATTCAAATTGACTACTTTAGTTTAAACAGTGCTTTATTTACTTGTGATGGTTTAATAAAAATCCATGCTTCAGGTGTTTCAGGAAATATAATGAAATCCAGGAAATAAAATCCATGCTGAGGCTATCAAAATCAAACTTTCAAATTCAAAGCTGAAGAAAGAAATGAATGAAAAATGAATTACAAAATTCACATGATTTTGTAAATATTAAAGCTTTGAGCAATCTGAATTAAGAATTTATGAATTAAAACATTTATTTTAACAACTTACGATATAACGACATTGCAGGTAATGGGGGTGGCACAAAAAAGTAAGCTAGAACCACTTTGTCATCAGGTCTGCTCCCAATACTTAGATACCCTGAAAAATACACAACAAAAAAGGTCAGACTTACGATATAATGACATGGCTGGCAATGGAGGTGGCACAAAGAAGTGTGCAAAAAACATCTTGTCCCCATCTTTCATATCGACATCAACATACCCTACAAAATATGCAGCTAAGTAGCTCAATAAACAAATACAAATAATGCGGCTAAGTAGATCAATAAATAAACATTTTCTACCAATCTATAGAAAAGTATGAAATCATATGCCATACACATCATACAATAGCAATTTTTGTTTGCTCTTATCTTTGTATCTGTCAATATGCCCCCTTGATTCCAGTCTGGTTAAAAAGGAGATATTTCAAGAGTCTCGAACCCTCTTACTATTGAAATGAATTGTTTTTGCATTAGGCTTTTAGTCTTTGCCTTACACTTTTTCAAAGGACACCTCTGTCCAAATTTCACAGTTGGTATGTACAGCTTTCAGGTGCCAATTAAATGATGAGCCAGATATGGAAAGAAAGGTGCTGACTTTGTCTTTGAAATATTATATTTAAGCTTTTGTTTGCAATACCCAGAACTTTTTCCCAAAAAGTGGCTTCTCAAAATTTCCCCTCGCAGAAAGTCAATATAAGCTCCATTGTGTTAATGATTAACACAAAGCAAAAAAAACACTTGCAGAAACTCAATGGGATATCACTATAATACGCTCGTTAGTTATTAGCATTAGCAATATTAACAAAAAAACAGGTCTTAGGTGCCAAAGTAACTGAAAGGTGTGCGTGTCAGAGCTAAAGAAAGGTGCAGCATAACCTGCAGAAAAATTTTTTAAGCAACATTCGGCTGGATGGCACAAATTTGGCCAAATAACCCCTTATTCTACTGAAATTAGCGACACAGAATATGGATTTTGCAAATAACAAAGCAATGAATGATAAATTGTTGTTGTACTTTCATTTCAAACTTGCCATTTCGTCGTTATTTAGTGGCACGATAAAAAGGAGGACAACAATACCATCTAGCACTCTGAACGAAGGAACCAATTTTTCACAAACTACCAACGCAAACAGTATCTTTCGAGCATTTGATAGCCATTTACCTGGAAATCATGAGCTACAAATCTCTAGACCTTGCAAACGATAAACTCAAACCCACATGGCTGACTAGGCCATATTCGTCATGAACTTTGCGCTATGACCTCTCGGCCAAAACATCCACGATAAAAAGAAAGTGCAACTCACAATGGAAGGCTCTTTCGCTGTGTTCACTATTGTCTATAGGGAGCACCACAGTTCTGACTTTTTTGCTGTCGGATTCGGCCATCTTCAATGTTTAGGGAACTCTCAACTTTTTATGCACTCTCTACTGTTTGAACACCGAAAAGAGAACCTGACCCGACCCTTGCTGCTTCATTTACTTCCAGCTCTTACCTGATTGGTTGAAAGAAACAAACTAATTCAATAGCTTTTGTATGACTTGATAAAATAAACGCCATAGGCCCAAATATGCAATGAATTTAACGCCTTTGATACAAGGCCCAAGGCCGGGGTTCGTTGAGCCAAAGGTTCAAAGTCTCTAGATCAATCACGTAGTTGTAGGTGTCAGCTAAGGGGGGGGGGGCAAACTCAAGCAAGAGCCATACCTGAGGGGGACAGGCTTTAAAACAAGAAAACAGATATATAACAAACAGATATATTGGACAAAATATCATTTGGAAAAACTGTAGCCAGAGGGGGCAAGCTGTTGTCAAAATTTTCATTTGGGGGCCCCCGTGCCCCCCCTGCAGCTACGTGGCTGCTCCAGATATCTGGGGTGAGATTTAGGCGGGAGTCTCCCGATTTTGGAGTTCATCTCCTGTTCTCCCGATTTCAAATTCAATTTCGAAAAGCATGTTGTGCAAATAAAGAAAATATACCAGAGTCAATTTGAAATTTGTCACCGTCTCTACCGTATCCATATCTTCCTGACGTTTAAACTATAGCTGGTGAACTATATTTTGTTTGGAAGACGAACGAGCGAAAAATCAGCAAAGCAAAATAAACATTTAGTTTAGCAAATCAGAAAATTTTCTATATTTTGGCCACTCGGCCACTCACAAGCATCTTTTCATAGGTTTATTTGTTTCGTTGGGATGCGACCTCCTTTAGTTGTAAGGATTTGGATAGAAAGAAAAAAATCCCCACTTTTGCTATCGACAAAAATATACTTTCTCAGAAAATCAAATGATTTGAAAAAGTTTTTCCGGTAAATTATGCCACAAAAGAAAAAGGAATGCAAAAAAATTTCCCATTAAATGCTGTATTCAATATAGCAAGGTAAAATAAAGAAATTCATTTTGAATTTTGATGTAAGAGATAACTTCACTTTTACAAATGTGTGAAATTCATTTACAAATTTAATCAGGTATCATATTTGTGGATGGGCCAAATTCGAATACTGCACAGGAAATTATCAAAAATCTGCAACAACCCTCTTGAGAGAAAACAAAGAGGTTTGTCGCAAACTCTGAAAGAAGTAGAATTTGGTCACTTCACAAAATAAAGGTGAAATTAGCCCCCTCAGCCTCCTTCTCTGTATCCAATATTGTTGGGCCCATATGCCATTGAGTAAAAATCCTTTGTTTTGCAATTTCATTTGGAGGGGATGCGTCATGACTGTAACTACAGACAATTTATAGGCAGGCATTGATTGATGTGCTTTAGAACTCTTCATTGGACTTAGTGGTAATTTTTATTTTGCCTCCACAGAGAAAGCTCTGAGCACTAATTACCATTTGATAAAGCTTGTTTTACAAATACAAGCCGATAGACAATGGCTTTCAGATCAAATGAGGTTGGAGTTGTTAAGACAACTTTCCCTCAGCCTACCTTTGTAACCGTTAAGAAATTTTATTTTTAATCGAATGGGCACCAAATTCAAACACATCTCCATGCATTCACATTTTTTTTAATTGCAAACAACAGGAAGGCTTCAGACATAAAAGCTCAACCATAACTTTTATTAGGCCCATTCTTTAAGTCAACTGTGAGATCTATATGAAAGGAAAAAGCATTTAACATAAAGTTCATTTTTTGCGTAATATATTAAGGCACGTAACGTAAAATCAACTCCACTATTTACAAATTAGTCAAATATATTACACAATAAATACTTTTTTGAAGCAGAGGAATGCTACAGTGTTACTAAAATATTAATTGGGAAAACGCAATCATAAAAAGTATTTTTTACATTAATTTCTGTCACAGATGAAGACCTGGCGTTAGTATTGCGAAATTGGTGACAGTTAAAACATCTGCTTCTAATAAATCGCGGCATTAAACGCCGGGAGATATTAGAAAAATTCTCTCAAGTTAACCTAAAAATTAAAGGTTAAATATAGAAGAACTTTCTCCTGAAATATTTTCATCGAATAACAATTTAATCAGGAATTTATGCATTCCAGCTATTATTATTAATTTTCAAATAATTTCATTTTTGTTATGATCCAATTTCAATCAAAACGAATGACCAGCCATATTTAGAAAGAAAGCGTTACAAACGAACAATTTCAAGTAGATATGTTACTCACCAAGACGGAGGGGTTTTATGCCACGTTCCAGAGCGAAAACGTTTATTAACTCACAAAAATCGAAAGACGCTTTTCGAAGGAAATCATTTTCCTTTGAACAATACAGTACCATTGATGAAACTTTATATGCTTGCAGCAGCCATGTTGGGTGCATACTTGGAATGAAAAATTATGAATGAAGATTTCTAATATTCCCGTACCGGAAAAGTTGTTTTGTTCGCAAATGAGCCAAATACAGAACATCCCAAAAAATTAGATATCAAAGCATTGATAGAAAAAAGACACATCCCTTCTAATAAACTACCCTGATTTTAATCATGATTTTACACAAGAGAATGTAGTAAACAGAATGAGCTCAACTGCATTCTATATCGTTTTTGTGTAATCTCTGCCAAAAATCTGAGTGTTAGCTGTCGGAAATCCGCTCTTATTTATCTCTACTGTATACAGGCTTTATGGGTAACTTTTATAATTTTTATAGAATTTCTATATCTGGGGCATAGGGGACTCTTTAGGGAAAGTTGCTTACAATAATCTCGTTTTACTTGATAATAATAAAGCTGAAATACATCGTACGAATCTTTCTGCTACTACAAGTCACTGATATGCAGGGTGACCGGCGTATAATGCAATCTTCGTGGTAAACATTTGCTCGACGTGAAATTGCATCAGATTTGCCAACGTTTAAACCAAAACGTTGCCAATGAGGAATTTTTTGGTACTGGTTTGGAATCCATGCTACAAAATTCCTGACAAGTATGCCGTAAGTTTGACAATAGTGGGTCTAAATACATGCCTTCTTGAATGACACACAACTCTGCCAAGAACGACAGCCATTTTTGCTTGACTGGTTTTGTCTGAGATTTTGTTTCTACTCCAAGTGACTTTTGGAGTAGATTTCCACATTTCAATCGCACATTTCAATGCACAACCGATCATTTGGAATTCAAGGCATCGAAGTTGTAATGGAACTATGAAGTATCTATAATCATAAAATCTTAGCCTGTTCCGTTATGTGAAGAGCTCTGGGCCAATAAATAGCCAGTTTTTCTTTCCGATGTCCTTTGGCTAACACTTCTTTCTAACAGCGCCACAATCTGTTCCATGTTGTTGGTCATTTGTTGATCTAACCTCGTGATTTGTGTCTTCAGCCTATCAATGTCCCTTCTTAGATGAATATTACATTCACAGCAGTCTGTATTAAATCTGTGCTGCGACTCGTTTTCATGTACTGACACTTTTCGATTATGATGATCATCATTATCACTGTTATCGATCTCTTCCTCGTACCCCTTGCCTCCGTATTTGTCAACATCAACTTTGACAACAGGGTAACAAGGGTCATATTGTCTTTTTTGTATTAATTCTGGACTCTGAAAAACAACATCTGCCAGTCGTGCTGCACCAGGGATATCGAACATGGAACTCTCCAAGTCAGCTTGTTCCAGCTATCAACAAAATAAACAAACTTTTAAATAGAAGTGAAACATTAAAGTCAAGGAGGTGACATTTTCTTCATAACTTGAACGGAAATAGTAACATCTCTGTCAATGAATTTTGAAAATATTCAATTGGAAAATTGATTAGAAATGGTAAGAAAAGGCATGGTGATTTTAAGACAAGCCGTTTTCTTATTTTGAATATTTATAAAATTAGTTATTACAATCCAGAAAAGTTGTAACACAATAATCTGACATACTGCAAAATATACAGCAATATCTAAAAGCAACAATGCACGGCCAGCCTTCGCCAAACAAAAAATAAATTTTTTATTGAAGACAACGAGACCAATATTTACACTGCTGGCAATATTCTTAATTCACCTTGCAACGAAAAGTAAATAAATTTTCATCTTTGATATCCTTCTTTCAAAAATTAACCAATTTGTTTTGACCAAGTGCAATAACTTATCAACATTTGTTAGGAAGAGTAAACTAGATTCTTAAGTAAATACTAAAATTTACCATAATTTGAAACTGACAAAACATCAAAGATGACTTCATCAAAAAGTTTTATATGGACTCTATGTTAAGGGCTTCTGAATTTTGATATTATAGTGTTCCAAGAAGGCTTGGAACTTGGTATCATGTATTGAAGGTCGCAAACTTAGCTCCTCATGTTCGTAACCATAGGCCCAAGAGAACTGGGCACTAGTGACCGCAAAACCGAGAATGGAGTCCCTACACCTCAGACTTCAGATATCATTTCAAATTTAACTTTTTCTTAGAAAAAAATGACACGTATAATACGCTTGTTTAGAACACAGTTTTAACTTGCTTTGCAACTTTTGATACATATTCATAAACATTAGGGTTGAATATTCCTAAAATGCGCTGCTGTGTTCCAAAATTTAGGGATAAACTGTGAGCAATTTTATGGCAATTTTAGAAAAATTTATCGATAACAAAGCCTAGATCTATAAAACAATAATTATTGACAAAATATTGACGCTTATTGAAAATTTAGTGACGAATTATGGATAAAATAGTGCCCGAAAACACACACAAAAATAAGTTCCGAAAAAATATTTCATGACAGTAATTTTACTGTGGCCATTGTCCTAACAGCAGGATAAGGCGCAGTTCGACGAAGAAGCAAACTGTGAAGGAGCAATAAAACAACGAATCCAAAAATGAAACTTTCTAAATCAATTTAGCTATCTTTATCACAGATTGAGCAAATGGAAAATGTACCTGTGGGTCTCTAAGATCAAACGTTGTCTTTAGATCCTCCCCAAAGCTCTTCCTGAAATCTGGATATGCTCTCAAAATATACAAGCAATCATCTCGCCCTATAGCGTGAAGATCACAATACGTAAGTGCACGCACGCTTGCTCTTGATTTTCCCATCGGTCTGTTAGCAACCATGCTAAAATTCTCTCCAAATACGTCTCCTTTGCCTATGAAAACAAATTCTTCACTTGACTACACCTAAATTGTTATGGGAAGGCATTCTCATGCGACTAGCGAACATAATTCAATAGTTCGGAAGAAAAGTCCAAGCAAAGGTCAAAAGAAATGTTGAAACTGAGTTGATGCAAAATATCTGTTCTTGCAAATCCGTCTTTTCCAAAATCAAAATGTATCAAACCTGCTCCTTAAACTTGACAGAATTCATGGATTTGGAAATGCTGCTATTGTGAGGAAAACGATAGATGAAATAATATAGGATGAAGAAAATGGAGAGTTTGATATTTAATTTTTTACAAGCTTTAAAAACAAACAAAAAACAAATGTTGCAGTAAAAAAGTGAAAACATCTTACCAAGAATAGCAGTGATTGTATCATTCTGAATAACTTCTACTGTGCCCCTCCCAATCCAATACAAATTCTTTATTTCATCTCCATAATGGATGATATAGTCTCCAGGAGGGCAATGTGTTGTTTTAAGCTTCAGTGACAACGTTCTGAGGCATCCTGGACTTGCCGACCTGAACAATGGGTTTGTTGATAGCAAGTGACGGTTCAAATGCAAGCAAATATCAGCCTGCAGTCCCTCTGGAAACCGTTTGAGAACCTGAATGAAGAGGAAAGAATTGTAAAGTTTTCGTAAATATTATTCAATGGCATTATCTTGTTGATTGCAAAATAAGTGTGCCAAGATAAAGTATATGAGAACCAACTAAATTCTGGAGACTATAGCAAAGAACCTTTATAAATAATCTAGATATCCCTTTGCCCACCCCTTGCCTTTGATAATCCCCCTAATAGACAGAGTCCTACCTCATTCATGTCAATCCCATTCGTATACGAATAATCGTACTGCGCATAGTCTTCTAGCCGCTGGCGTAATTGTGGAGGAATTTGATAAAATCTCATGAATTCTCGGACTCTTCTCATTGTGGCATGGTACTGAGCCATTCCTGAGTAGAGGCCTTGTATTATGGCGGTGACATTTCCAAATATAACAGCGTACATCAGTGCTGTAAGATAAGAGAAGGTGAATAATAACAATAATTGAATGTAGACATAAACGATTGTCTTGAATACGAGACAGTGGGAACTTACCACATTCATAAGAAGGCCATATAGATTAGTTGCCTAAAGACTAGACTTTGAAAGCTGGCTTATCATCTTCTACTGTAAAAAATCCCTATATTTATGACAATATTCATTACCAGTGCTGCATTTCTATACTCTAATAAAAGACATGTCTTAAAAGCAACATATTAAAAGTACGATCCTGCAAAAGGCAAAGTCCAAAGAGGTTAATAATTCTCTTGCCAATGGATCAAAACCTTCAAAACGATTCTTCAAAAGAACATTGAAAACAAGGCGTGGTTTTGTAGTGATGTTTGAAATTATCTTGTTTTTATTTACCTTTCTCGCGGTGTTCAGCCATGTGGTTTACAATTTAAGGGCTTTTTGCAAAAGGGCTTTTAAATACTGTAGCCCACCGAACAAAGAAATTGGTTCCGTGACCATTAAAATTACCAGGAAATTTAGCTATTTTGCAACAATCTTTGTTTTTTATACAAAATTGGTAAACTTACCACCAACAAGCATGATAACAATCGTAAACAGCTTCTCTCCATTTGTGTTAGGCGATATGTTGCCGAAACCGACACTCGTCAAACTACTGAGAGTAAAATAAAGGGCTGTGATGTATTTTGTCTTCAGGTCTGGTCCACTTAGCGGGTCAGAAGTATTATAAGGCATGTTGGTATCCCTGGCTAGAATGGCCAGCCAACCGTTCATCTTAAATTCTGGCTTTTCCATATCCCCGATGGCATACCAGATACAGGCCAACCAGTGAGCCACCAACGCAAAACCAAACATTAGGAGTAACAGGAGGGCCATTCCGTATTCAGAGTAGCGATCCACCTTCCTGGCTACTCGGACCAAGCGCAGGAGTCTGGCAGTTTTAAGTAGGCCTATAAGCGTTGTTGTCTGCAAAAAAGAAGCAAGGTATAAAGGCTTACGTTCTTACCTTTGTATGGATACTTTCTTGCCATTGTATGCAATTATTCACTTATTTTCATAATGCAGTCTAAAAGAATATTTGGTCCTTCTCAACTATGAACAAACTTACATGGAAAAGGGGCAGACAGCCTGAAAAGTGAATAGGCTACTAGAATCAACATTTTTTGCCATTTGCCATTTCCCAATACCACTTCTTTGCCATCGGTTAAGAAGTGGTATTGAGGTTGGCTTAATGTCACATTGAAGGAGCTAGGCCTATCTACAGCTCACATCACGAGCCATGTGTCTCTGCCAAAAAACAGCCTTCATTTGGAGAAGGATAATTCTTTGAGAAACTCAATGCGTGAAAACAAACAAATGAGGATATGATAAGTATCCGATTAATTTCACACAAAAGTATCATGGGAAAGTATCATAATCAACACAAGTTTTAAATATATTTCAACTTATCTACAAAAGATTATCCAATAAGGGGATCCAATGTGGCCTTTGCCGCCTCCATCCAGCCAAATTTTTACAAGCTTCATTAGTTACATCTTTTTAAATCTTTTTCATCGAAGAAATGCATAAATTATTTTGAGAATTTTGCAGTTTTGTGAAAATTTCTATATCTTTTACAGTGCGTGATCCAAGTTTTTTCAATAAAAGCGTGAAAAATCTTTAATAACAATGATTTTAAAATGAAAACACAAGTCCAACTTCAAACACAGGTCAAAATCAGTTGCCCTCAAAGGAAACTAGAGCTCAAAGTCAAGATATTTCTTAACACCCTTACTGGTTTGCATGAACTACCGAGCTCTCTCTCGTACTTCTACGTAGCGACGGAGTCGATGATGAAATAGAATCAAGATGTTAGGCTTCATACCTAACACTTTCATAACTTGAAATTGGTTCTTGATCGTACTTTATTAACAAGTAGCTGCTTTTGAATACTTGGCAACTAGACCTTGCATGAAATTAGATCACAAGACAAAGAGAACAAGGCTGAAACAAAGAGAACAAACCTGGTCTGTATTCATTATCATTATCAACAGCTCAAATGGAATAGCTGCAAGCAAATCGATAAGGAACCAGCCTTTGACGTAATGCACAGCAATCCGACAAGGATCACTTACAACCTCTTCGTTTACATCAACAAACGTTGTACGAAAGTTTATGAAGATATCAACGATGAACATGACGTCTACGATGTAATCAACAATGACTAGTGGGTCGTTGTAGTTAAAGGCGGCGGCTTCCGCCGTGTCTGAAGTGCTGACGGTCTTTTTAGTCTTCCTAGTCAAGACGAAGGCCGCCATGTACGGCGTGACGATCGCTGTATACATAACCATCACCAGGATCAACCAATCCCAAACTGCTTTGAAGGGAGAGTAATGAAGGACAGTCCATGGGTGAATTTTGGGTGATTCCACTTTGTACTCAGGCAAGACATCTGTGCCGAGAGACATGACCTAGGAAATAAGAAATGAAATTACCGTACTTATTCCATTAAAGCCGCCCTTGATTACAAGCCGCCCTTGTTTACAAGCCGCCATCGATTGTAAGCCGCAGCAAATTTGGTTCACAAAAATGTAAGCTACGCGAGATTATAGGCCCCACCTACAAAACTATGAAAAGATACTTGATTTGAGATGACGGACGAAGAAACTGATAAAGACCTTATTGTATACATAAACCGAAGAGTAGACATTAGGAGTTCAACCAACACTGATATTGTTTAGCATTGGATCGTCAGTATCTTTCAGAACCATTTCTTCCCCGCTTCTACATTATCGCCATCAGCTTCAAGGTAGCAGGAAAGCTTCGCAAGATTTGGATCGAATAAATACGGTATATATCTATATGGTAAACCATGTTGGCATGCAAGGTGCAACAGATAAGGGATATTAACACGCACGATCAATTATAGAAGTGCTTGACTTCATCTCATACCACCAATAAACACATACTCTCCATCGGTAATCAATAACATATTCCAACGGGCCAGTGTCTCGCCATTAACGCGTACGCTGCTTTGAGGTACAGAGAAATATCATTGGCTTTGTTTTCAGAAGCACACGCGGTTTGGCAAAAAGGCTTGAGAAACAAACAAGAAAATCATTAAACCTTTTCCTTCTGAAATCTCTTCGTCCTAATGTCTCAGTTGTTAAATATGCTGAGCTCGACAACAAACAGGCTTTGAGCTTATCTCTAGGAATTCAAATGCCATAAAGGAGACTCGAATATTTCATTTACTAATGTTGAATTTAGCGGTTTCTTTGTCTGGAAGCTCTCTAAGTTTAGGTCACCATGACAAGTTTAGACAAGTGCGATAAGTTTCGTTTTTGTCTGTCACAAGAAAACAAGATATCTAACATCTTGAACAAAGAGTTATCGCCCAGTAGCAAAACCCAACAGAAGAATGCGTTCCAAATGAGATATCTCAATAGAACCGACAACCACAAAGTACCTGACCAATGCAACTGTTATCTATAAAAGCCTCGATATACGTAAGATCAACTCAGACAAAAACATACACCATTACTACGATGAAAATGACTGTGGAGGATGTCTTGCATAAAAAGACTTCAATGACATATATTAGGTTAATGATAACAGGGCGTATAACTTAACAGGCCTAAAATTGGATTCATGCAAGAAAATCTTACACTGAAGCTTGTTAAAACCCTCACCAGTTGTTGAAACTCTTTGCGATGGGTTATCTAAGCCATCTTTGCTTCCAAATTGCTTCTTTAGCTACTTATTCAAAGCCAGCCATGAAGATCTCTGCTCAAATAATTTAGCTGCTTAATCTCAAAAATGTTATTGCTTTCCTTTACTTTAAGATTACGTTTAACAACCATTCACTTGGACACACCGGTATTTAACGCGTCAATTATTTATGATGACTGTACACGTGAATACAGCCGATATGAATCAACGTAAGATAAAAAAAAGGTAGGTCGCACTCTACTTTATAAGAGACCCTGGCGGTATGAGTGATGCAGTGTCAAGGACCTGTTGAATAGCATCTTCTTGCATCAAATTGTTAGAATCTGTTAACAGGCCTAACAGTATTTTGACCGGTAAACAATTCAAATGGTTCCGTGACCGTTAGTCAAAGCAATGGGCTCTGAGGGTCTTAAAGCTAAATTATACCTAGGCTGTAAAGATTGACGCGTTACTTCACTGGCAACGTTCAGTGTAAAAGTACGACGTAACTAGCTGCATATCATACAAACGTAGCAAGAATACTACAAATATAGGGGGAGTATTGACAAAAACAGCCCTAGGTGTATCATAAACATAAATTATTCACAGGATAATAGCAATTACTAGATTCAATATAATTTCACGGAATGCAAACCTGCATCTAACTCATCTGCATCATCGAGTAGCAAAGAATGCACTTGGGAGGGAACGTTTAATAATATACCGTTTGAATCAGCAGTGATTTAGACAGGTGATCTTCAAGGATTTAGTTTGTATAGAAAAGTAGATACAAGGCATGAATCTTGAAAATATGGCGTATAAAGATAACACATATACCTTATGAGCAGGAAGTTCGCTTCTTGCTTAAAAAAATCTAGGAGCAGCTCTTTGAATATGAAACTCCAAACCATATACTTGTTACGTCGCAGGGACAAACCAACAGAAAACCAATAGACCAAAGCAAGAACAAGGAGCCAACCATAGGAAATTTCTATGGCACAAACCCGCAAGTCATAACTAGTAGCATTTTAAGTCGAGCTCAAAGGTAACGTGGAAACTTTGTTTACAGCGTGAGACAGCACAATTATCCGATAGCTCGAATAAATTGATAAGCGAGGATTGTCTGACTACGTCAAGGTCATTTGGATCGCCTTTATTTGCCTAGAAAGTCGGGAGATTCATAAATGCTTAAAAAACACCATTAATTAATCCGTTAAGATCAACAAAATTATAGCTCTTGTGCCGAAATCCACAGTAACAAGAAAAGTGCACTGCAACAGAGTCTATTTGCGATTAGAATGAAGGTCAGGATCAAAGAAATAGTTTCCGACCCTGGAGTCCTAAGCTATTTCCATGGCACCTATTCGAATAGTAATTTCATTTTATAGATAGGCAAAGCTAAAACACAATGCCTGAATAATCGTATTGAGGCTTGTCACGAAATGATTGCAACAAGGTTCAAATTGTAATCAAACAGGGCCTGATGGGAACTGAAACTTAAACGTGTGCAATTATGACCAAATAGCACGATTAAAGCTAAATTTCGGCTGTTGCTCTCCTGGTTTTATAATTTTTGGCCTTGCATTTAATTACAGTTTTATAATTAAACAATTATTTTTGGCCTTGCATTTAAAATACACGTTTTACGCCTACAAAGCTGTTGCAAATGCATGGGTCAGGTTATTGGATTTAAGCCCTAAGATAACCCCTTTACCATGTTTATGATTAGGACTTCTTTGCTTCAATCTCAAAATTTGATGAAAAATGACATTTAGGGACAACTTGATGATTGTTGTGAAAAACAAATATTTTGGGGTAACCTTTAATGACATTTATAGTTTTAGGGTTAAGTGACGTTTTAGGTACCAATTGGGAGATAGACTTGACCTATAAGGATGAATGACTTTTTGAAGGTAATTAATACTCTTTTCTGAAAATTTAGAGATGACATATTTGCTGGTGATAAGTAAGAAGGCTAGGACAAGACCTCTTAAAGCAGTGCAAAAAGGCAAGACCTCTAGCATTCAAATAAAGACCTTCCATGTTACATTGAACTTAAAACCTGCTCATTTTGTAAAACCTTCAAAAAAAACAAAGACAAGCCTCTTTTCAAAGAAAATCGCTTTACATCTCTGCATCACCACTAGACAGCATATTCAGTAGAATACAAAGGGAACTGCATTATTTGAAATTTATTTGGAGACGAACTAAACTTGCTAAGGCCCGGTGCAAATAAAATCTTTTAATACGGTTCTTGTCTGATGTACAACAATCTTCGAAAGTTATTTGTACCAAAGAGAGGCCAAAACAAAATATGGCAAAATAATAGAGATTTTAAATGCTGAAAGAGCCCGACAGTACGAAGCACAGGTGGGTATATTCACAGAACTATTTGCTCAAAAACAAGAACCGGTGATTCCGATTTGAAATGTCCATTCATATTATGCAAGCTGCACCATATTCATTAAATTTTTCCATCAAGCCGCTTAGTACCGCAGCAACTTTGAAAAAAAACGACAAGGCAAAAGCTGCAAGGAAAGAAATCCGAACAATGTTCGGAATAACGAAAAAGAAACTTTCACTGTCATAAATAATTTCTGAAGAATACCCAAACATAACGTTTCTGCTTAACCTTAGGCTCAGAAATAGTAATCTTTTTAGGTTTCTTGTAGAGAATATATCAGACAAAAGACAAAGAATAGAAAATCCTAAACAGGGACATGCAAAAGCAAAGAAGGACGTGAAGAATTTACTGAATTCATAAAGAAGAAGGTGCTAATACCTTAAATAAGGCAAAGATATAGCAACTGAAAATGTAGTTCAATGTTCCCAGCCCCTGCCCCAATTCAACGTCCTAAGTGCAGAAAAGTCAAGATGCCAAAGCACAATGAGGGAATAAAAGAAGAGAATAATTTCACTTAGATAATTTTATCAGTTCTCTGAAGCTCTCTGCCATTTAAAGTCTTTCACCACAGAAAATTCCTCCTGATTTGAGAAGCAGATTTGTAGAACAGCAGAGACTCGCGCGTTGGTTTTTGGTTTTTTTGACGATATCCTTATACCCATGGCAAATCAACTCGTTGCTTTAAACCAAATCGCGATAAATAGGGGGGCAAGTCGTGGAAGGAAGGAGCACCAAGTGATGCTAAAAGGCAATTGTACATTTTTGGCGCATTTGTCACAGAGGAATTGGAACAGGCTCCGTGTGCACTAACCTAATCCTAAAAGTTTGATCTTCTTCGTGCGTCATCAGCAACGCCACTGTGATGTGTACCGACGAAGGCACATGTATTAGCCGTTTCGAATGTTATTAAATTTGGAGGCATCGTGCTGACACTAAAAGATTCGACAAGAGGATTGCGTGACCTCTGCCAATAGAAATTGTTATCTAAAAAGAACGTAATCTGATTCTTTTAACATGGAACAGAGATGATCCGATCACACAAAACAGAGAAGCAATACACAAATTGTAATCGAAGATAAACCAAATTTAGCTCTCTTTCATTCTGCTTTAGCAAAACACCAGTTTTGCATAACGGCGTAATGCTTTGCGGGTTCTGAATTTAATACCTCAGATCAGAGCTATTAATGTCAGACTCGCGGGAATACCTCATCTGATCTTTCGTCATGTGAGCTTCATATGTTCGTCGAATGTGAAGATTATTAAATCCAAACTTGGCTACAGAATCAACATTTTTATAAAGGTTAACAGTCTCTCACTGAAATGCTTAATATTTCAATGTTTCATTCTTCAACTCCTTACGAAGAAGTGCATATAGAAAAGCTTTAAAGAAATGTATCTTGTTCATTAAACATTTGCTTTATACGCTTACCCAAGCTGTGTTTGACAAAAAAGAATGGAAGATAATAGGAGGCTTCAAAGGCATATAATTACTGTATGAGAGAGCCAAGTGGTGTGTACAAATACGATATGGTAAAATAAGGTATTGTCACGATATTGAGCAGATAGATGATAAAAGTCTCAAAAATTTCAATTTTACTTTTTCAATGATAGTAGAAGACTGTGGTTAATATAGACTGAACCAATAGACACTTTTTTATCTAACAAAAAATTCAATCTGCAGACGACGTTGCAGGTTAAAATATTTGCTGTAACCCAATTTAATAATTAAGACTCATTCTGTAAACACCTTCGGAAAGATTGAAAAAAATTACTGAAAACATACCTTCAGCACAGCCTCCGATGTCTTGCGAAATACCGAAGTTTTTTTCGGTGCCTGATTTCTTTTAGGTTTGCAAAGCTTGTAACAATTTGACGGCATTATTGCACAAACACGGGACTGAAGAAAGTTTGTCGAAATCAGCTTTTCGCTGGCATCATTTGGTAGACTAGAGAGCTAAATCAGCTAGGCGGATAGCCAAGTAAGCCGAGCAGCTTGAAGCGATAATAAATCACAATTGTGCAATCATATGTACATGTGTTGGATAACATGCGTTTGAACAGAGGGTAGATGATTTCCATAAAAGAAGACATCCAGTTCAGCTTGCTGAACAATATCGCATTGCAGAAACGTCCACAAAGCAACCACCAATAGAAGGCCAAGGTAAAAAACAAAAGAATCCATATGCACTGTTTACAACACATGCACCTGCTACTTGAAGTATGAATTTTCACTATACATAATAATCATAATGCTTAGCAAGAAAAAGACAAGATTGAAGCTTAGATACAAGCTAAGGCACGGAAATAAAATTACTGTAGAAAAAGAGATCAGTTAATCAGAAGACATTGTTGTAACAAGGCAGCCACTGTGAACAGTGAAGAGCAAATTTTCATTCAGTGCCCGGATATACGTTTTAAAACACCTCTTTAAAACAGGGAGGTTCTCAATGAAAACTCAATAACTTGTGAAAGTAAAAAGGCCTGAAGCAAAGTCTTAATTGGTTTTAATGGATAAAACAGTTTCTTGTAGACTTTTTCTCAATAGGAAGCTGAAACGATAACCAGTACCAATGAAAACACAACTGGCATTTAGTAAAAGCCAGCAGCTGCTAGGCAAGCCTCTGTACTAGGTCTAATTTTATTGAATCTTTTCTATGTTACCAAAGGATCAATGCTATCCACTCAGGAAAAGCTCTGACCACGAAGCATGTTAAATATGGAAAGCAAGAACAGTAGTATGATTGTGTGAATGATTCCCAAAAGAAACACACCAGGATGCTTGAAACTAACAATTAATGAACACTGTCTGCATACAAACTTGTACGCAGAAGGGGATAGCTTCGAAGCGAAACACTTGAGAACTTCTGACAACCGCACCAAACTGGTAGCATTTTTCAAAGGAGAATCTTTACAAATATTTGCTTTGATTCTGATTCTAGCACCCTCTTTGTTCTACTTTATATTCACGATATAAACGGTTAAAGAAATATTTGTGACCGCAGAAGAAAGTTTGGATTCTTGTTATAGAGGTGAATGTATTAGTCATCGAAAATGCACACAATTTTTGATAAACCAAAGATTAAAATTTGGGATTAATCAAATCTGGCATTATTGTAACTAGTGTCAACAAAAATTTAGGTACAATCAATGTGGGTGCTTCTTGGTAATTTATATCACCGAGAGTTTACAAATACTTTTTAAGTACTTAAAGCTGCATACCTTTTGTGGATATGTATTACGATTGTGCGAAATTCGTTGCAATTCGTAGTTTTGAAGATCATTTACTCTTGTAAGGTGTATTATGATTCAATGCGACAAATTGCTTGAAGAAATGAAACTGAATTGAATTCCTTGAATGCCCAAATTACCACGTAAATACGTAACATCTAAACATTTGCTAAATTTAATTCTGAGCAATAATTGAGTTGCAGCAGGTACCTAGGTTTGATACTATCAAGGCCATACCTTAGCTAATATCTTTTTGCATCTTTTTGCTAATGGTGGAGCGCGAGTTGCTTTGAACAGTAGACTTACAGTAGACTTTAAACAGTACAATTTAATTGAGGTGTATACTGGCTCGAATAATGAAATTACATTGAAGGTTGCAGCTATTCAAATGATTACTGCAAGACTAGTGCCAGTGTCACAATCTTCTATGAGTAGATATCAAGTTAAAGAAAAGTTTTCCAGTAAATTATGTAGGTTGTGTTGCAACCTGTTACCTTCTATCTGTCAGGAGGAAACGGATCGCTCCTCCTGGCTATGATTAGTCACAAACCATCGCATTTTGGAAATGTAGAAGATCTTTATCATAGCACAAAAAGTCATATTAGTTTTGAAATCCATCTATAACTTGACACTTGAAGTATACATTGAGGTCAATGCGAAGGAAAACATGTTAATGGGAAGATGAACCATAAAAAATTCATTCACAAACAAATTGAAAAAAATAAATCTTAGTGAACTGACGATAAATAATGCGATGAATAATTTGAAGGGCATCGTGAAGCAAACACTAATATAATCAAAACACGGTTTACATGTGGAGGATTTTTAAGAATGGTCTCAATAACGATTCATTTCCACAAAAGAGAGAAAATTCTGAGGCTGGCTGTTGAAGTACGCACAGAATTGGGAGAGATGCAGCTGGGCTGTTTTAACTAGTACAAATACATGGATCAGAACAATTTGCTCGACAAACTTGATTGAATCAACTGAATTTAAAAAATTTCGTTGCTTGAGAATTAGCAAGATTCAATTTTACAACGCAACTTTGCAGCTGTTGCATGGTGATATTCTTTTGCTCCTCCGTAGTGGTGCATAGATGAAATCAAAATGACTCTGACATAAACTACCGATTATTAATGACAGAAAAGGCCGCGAAAGATCTTGTTTTCTTGGGACCTGTTTTGTTTGAAGCAGATATGAGTCTTTTTGAGTAAACCAGCTATGGCTGACAGACAGAAAATTTCCGACAAAGGCTTTAATTTACCGCCAAAGCAACGGCTATAACAGGCTGACTTCCGAATTGAAAAGGTGATCAAAAACCAAAATTGAGACAGCAACTGTCGCAATATGTATCACCATTACAGTAGAAGAAATCACGAGATATCAGAAACTATAGGAAATTTACGAATGGATTAATGGGCACAATGCCATTATCTTATGGACGCAATCTAGTCCAATCGACGAGCAAGAATTAAAACCACTTTGGTAACATAAGCTCGTATGCTTAAATGCTAACTGAGGTAAAACGGGATTGCAAATTGAAATCGATAAGATGTTTTTTCATATGCAAGTGATAATTATTCAACTAGATATAGAAACAAATACGAGCGATAAATAAAGAAGTTTCTTCAATGTATGCAGGGTTCAATGTTGCGAAACTGGGATACAGAATAGAACACTGATACCGTACAAGATTCCCCTTTTTCTCTTACAACCGTTCAAACTCCACCAGCCCACAACCATGGATAATTCTGTAACTGAAGCATAATTTAAAGCACAATGACAAAAATCTGTTAGGTGCCACAGAAGCAATTTAAATAAAAGGGGGAAAAATTTGCTGCTTTTACTACGCACTGCTGAGTCAAGCTAAACAAAAATATTTATCATTGGGCTCAGATATGCTCAATGGGAGTAGATTATAACCAATTTCTGGACAAAATGTTCAACCAGGTATTCAGAATAAGACAATTACTGAGGACTGACAGACGTGTTTTGTAGAAATGTAAAAATTGCGAGAAGTTATAACCATGGCGACTAGCAAGTTTTTTTTTCAAGATTGTAAACAAGATCATACAGTTTATGTTCACGAAACTAACTTCGGTAGGCAGCTGGAAAATGTCGACTTGCATAAATAAGACAAAAAAAATTGTTTTATTTTTTAAGTGCAAGAGGCTTGCTTAAAAACACAACAAACAGACAACCAGTATTTACATTGAATAAACAGCGTAGTGTAATTTTGAAATGTATTCCGAGTGCATTTGCGATACGTGCAATGAAATTTTACTGTGCATTTAAAGAATGAAAGTTCTTAATAATCATTTGCATGCATCAAAAATTTGCCTATTTGAGGCACCACAAACAGGCTTGCTGTACTAAAATGTGTATATTCAAATATATTTCACATTACGAAAAAAATGTATTCAATATTTCTTTAAAGCCAACGAAGTAACATGCTGAATTTATCTTGCCCGAACAAAAACAAAAATTAGCTCTCTTCCCACAAAAACAACATTAGTCCGATTCATTTGGCGTACGGAGCAGAAGTTGCCCGTAGAAGAAACAGACTGCGGCAGATAATAAATCTACTTTGCTCCACGATCAAAAGCATCATATGTTTCTAAGCAACATATTATTCCCGAATAATAAACTATTAAGCAAAGACTGTAGAAGATCGATGAGATCATTTGCATAAACTAGGATTTAGTGACACGTCAGAGGTCTCTATAGAGACTAATCAAGAAACACATTTTGGGATTATATGTATCTTTGAAATTAAGCGAGCAAAATCTCAAGCAGATGTTTAGATGACAACATGCCAGATTCGTTCATGATCACGAACATAACACAAGCTTGTAATAAGAATGATTATATAGTGCCGTCTCCCACATGAAAACTTCAGGATGAAATGAGCTGCCAAGCGTTTAATTTCCCTTTATATCGCTTAATTAGGTTTGTGACTTTTGCGTTTGTATAGACGCATTTTGTAAAGTTAACTTTAATTCGTAATTCGCGCAGAACTCTCTGGCTAGTTGCTCCCTGAACCAAAAAATGTCGCTGAAATGGCAAGAATGGGCTATTCATTGTCCATCAAGTCCTAGAAGTAGTATCAAATAAGGCACCATCTTTGTTTTATTTTGATGGTCTAATGCACTTTTCTCAATGTTAAGATGTTCTTAAAACCTGCACAATCAAACACTCAATTTCAATCTATCAACATCATTCAAGACATCCCCACTAACACAGGCGCTCAAAGAGTTTAAAAGGATCTTCACAATACATAAACAATCAAACTGAGTGGCTACTGTGTTAAAGTGAAGCAATAACGAAACATATGATTCACTATTCTATCACCTGCACGAATTCAACAATCAAAGAGACAGTCACGTTATCCAATTATTCAAATTGAACTTACCTTTTTTGTAACAACATCATTCTGTTTCATGACTTCAATATATAGGGTTCTATTCTTTAGCATGTTAGTAAAACAAACGGCAACAAACTTTTAGCGGTCCTAGCTATTAATCATCGGTAACAAGTGCGACTTAGCCGTGACGAGATCATCGACATACAGTGATGGTTATGAACCGCTTGAAGCGACAGTGAACTCGAAAGGTTTGGAAGTTCTCATAAATAAAAACTCCAGGTTCTGCTAGTCAATCACTAAAGGCTCCCTTCTTAATGAAAACAGAACTAGTAATAGCTCGCGGCAACGATACTAAATAAGTTGGCGAGTTCAACTCGATTTGATTCTAATCTGCTCTATATGCATTTGTTTTCATGAATTATCAGGAGATTAAAGACAAAAGACTTTGTAATTGTGTAAAGAAAGCTATCAGTCCATTGTTGTGGTCATCACTGCCTGACATTAGCAAACAACAGAAGTATCTTTGGTCGCAGGTGTTACAGAAAGTAAAAATGTTATACAAGAATGATTTTATGGAAAAGCGAGCCGCTGAGGTGACCACCATCGAAGGGGAAAGTGACAACCAAGATTAAATAGCAAAACGAGAAGAATATTGTTTAAGAAAGGTCACGGACAAATAATAATTTACAATTGACTAAGATGAGAAAAAATTGATTTATTATCCAAAGAAATCAATGATAGTTTTCCAGCGAAAATTGGTATCTAAATCCACAGCCCACCAATTCTAGTGCTGTGAAAGTCAAAACACGAAGGAATGAGCCATTCAATTCGCTCAAATGACAGAACAGGAACCAAGTAACCTTCTCTTTGCTTGAAATGTTTCCCAATGTCAATCGTTCGGGTACAAGTAAGTCGGGTACAAAAAATCATCTGACAACGAGAGGCAAATAACTCTAAGAGCACCACCAATAAGTCATGTTGAGAAGCGCAGTTTTAGGTAGAGCCGAATAGCGGAAACTTTTCTAAAATCAAGAAAAACTAAAATCACGCCGTACAAGGTACACAATGCTGGTCAAATATGACTTCAACATTCCGTACAGCTATGCCGTGTTTGCTACGATTACAAGTTTCAGAAAAATAAAAAATTTAGAGAAAGATGGTAGCAAGAAATTTAGACAAGATGTTTCTTGTAAAGACAGCAAGGAAACTACTTTCCAACACTCTGTTTTTGGCGAAAGTTGTTAAAAAAACGTTCGACAAAACCAGTCAACAGTCAACTCTGTTCGCAATGTTGAGATGTCGTCAATATTTTTTCTCCAATTATTCCCAAAAAATCTCAAAAAATGCGTGAATTTTAAGAGGGTTCAGAAACGTTAATAACCTATCTGAAAAGTTATGATGCAGTTACGTTATTAGGCATGTCGACGACCCAATCGAAAGTAAGGAAATATGTGAAGTTCTAAAACGAGACACTTTGAACAATTGTTTGAGACATTGAGATTGTGTTGTAACTGAGACAAAGATGTCTCGAATCAAATTATTTTCCATTGCTAAGCCATCGGGACACTGCATTGATAGCCACCTGAATTGAAAGTCGGCGTAAAGCATCTCACGCCATGTCAATGAAATTGCAAGCAAGTCAATTTGGAAAACAACTATATTGCGTTGCTTTTATTAGCAGCCAACGGATCTTGTTCGTTTTGTATGGATAGGTGACGTGCCTATTACAAAGTTGATTATGTTCCTTCATTGGCTTCAAAATGTCAGTTTTCGAAAGTCGGCTTAAAGCATCTCACGCCATGTCAATGAAATTGCAAGCCAGGCTTCACAGCCAGTCAACTACTAGGATCACAAGCACTCTTGTTGTGAAATTTTGAGAGTGGGAAATAATTTAAGGGCTTGGTTGATAAAAACAAATAGTTGTATAATTTGAGTTTTTAACGTAAAGTGAATGTTACCGGATGGAACTGGCAAAAGTGCTAAGAACTAACTTCATGATCTATCTGAAGTTTCAACAGGAAGCCACTTTTTAAAAACAAAGACGTCATCAACATAAAAGACAACGCAAAGAGAGATCCTCATAGCGATTTTAAAGGTTTCCGAAATACTTCTAATGAGACCGTTCAAAGTTTAAAAAGCAAAAAGCTGCTTACTCTGTTTATCTCAGGCTCCTGCTGTAAATGTTTTCGAAAATAAATCCAATTTCCTAGTTCGGAAGTAACACTAAGAGAAGTTAAAGAAAATGGAATTTCTTTCTTTTAAAAAATAACCTGTGATTTACAGAATAAAGAAATTGGAATTCGGCATTAAGCTATAACTTTGTCAGTGAAATATCTGTATCCACTGAACTGTCCTCTTCTAATAAAATAATGTAGATTAAGTATATAGTTTAAGGACAAAATAATATATATTAACACAGTTTAATGTTCTGTTAATATCTTACCTCGTGCATGGAAGAGCACCTCAGTGAATCATCGCATTCACCTTGGTCAATACTTCCACTAATATCACTAAACATTACCACTCTGAATGAATGTACCAAGAAGAAAAAGAAATTCAAGGAAAGAGATCTTCCGGCTCTTACAACTTAAGACATGCAGACTAAGTGGGCTTGCCACTGGCAACATTGCATATATCGAGATAATCTCTATTTCCTTCTCTTATGAAAACCAAACAGCCTCAACTGTTAGGCTATTTAGAAACTGTGCATGAATATAAAAAGTGTTTGCTCTAAATGATCCAGCTGGCTTCACAGCAAGGATCAATAAAGGCAGGACTAAAACGGCCTTTCTGGTTGCTGGTCATAATAAGCAAGTGCATGCTATACATCCCTGCTGTGCGTCACAGTTACACAATGAGCCGCAAGATACGTTTGTTTCTCATACACAAATCTTGATACAAAATATCCTGCCTATCTGCAGGTGGTAACCATTACTGTATCAGCGAAAACTGACATTTTGAAACCAATGGAGGAACATAATCAACTTTGTAATAGGCACGTCACGTTTCCATACAAAACGAACAAGATCCATTGGCTGCTAATTAAAGCAACATAATGTAGTTGTATTCCAAATTGACTTGTGAACACATTGTAATGAAAATAAGGACCATTTAGAAACAAAAACAAAACGCAACATCAATAGTCTCTTTTGACGAGCTATTACCGCAGAAACCTGAAGACAGAATCTCCCATAGAAAAATTCATTGATTCGATGTCAAAAGGTTTGTAGACTTTAGCGATCACTAAAATCTGACATTGCAAATCTATGGGAGTCTCTGTATAAAAGTATTTTTGTCTCCCCCATTATTATGACAGCGGCTGACAGAAATACTCATATAAGTCTCACAAACACACAGACAACAGAATAACAACATACCTGTGCAACTTTTTGTCCAGGGTTGATACTGGTTTGTCTGAGGGGTGGCACTGCAGGATATGCAATATCGAAAATGCTTCCTTGATTTTGCCCATTCGCAGGAGGCTTTGTTTTCAAAAATGCATCCGAGGGGCCAATTCGACCACACATATCTCCATCTGAGCTAGATATCTTCCGGCCGTCTAGCAATATGCCCAAATTATTATCTGCATTCAAACTGCTTCTTCTGTCATCAGTGTTGTGTGCGAAACCGCCAGGGATATGAGATGCTGACCTTGAAATCTTTCGACGAAGATTGGATTGGTTGGCTGTGCCTCCTTTGCTGGTAGTCTGACTCGGCAACTCTTCTTCAGGTGGGGTCGGGCAAGTGAATTGAACTTTCGGAGAATATCTAAAATGTCCATTGGCAGGCATCAATTCCTTCCCAATCTTTTTCTCAAGCAGTGCGATTTCTTCTGGCTTCCCATCCATCCTTACTTTCTTCTTCTTTTTCTTCTTACTTTTCGATTTCTTTTTTTGTTTTTCTTGTTCTTGAAAAAGAAAAAAAATTTAATAGCATAATTGAAGGTTACATAAAATAGTGACTTTCGCCGTTACTTCCAGATCACTTTCGAATAATGCTGTCACTTCAAACTGCTTTGTGTCATGAGGTCGAGCAGCTTTTAGAGCGGTAACTACTCTATCTTCCTTCAGCGCCCTCCTCATTACAAAGACTACTTTTTAGAACTGTAACCTCTCTAAAACACATTATGGTGCAAAACTACGATCATGGTGATTAAAAAGTGCGAATAATTAGCAGAAATATATAAAAACATAAAAGACAGGGTTGGAGCCATAAGCATGAGGAACTCCAGAGGGCTTGTCTTTCAGCTTGTCAAAGCAAAGTTTGCATATCTTTGACATTCACTTATGTTACGTTCATATGGCATACAAGCTTGCAATTAGCTACAGATTTTATTTGGCTATGTACTATAATTTGTAATTTCTTGTCCAGTGATAAATTCATCCGATTATGACGATTAAGGTATGAAATTTGAGGCATGTTTCAATGGTATATATTTCTACATCTATTGGTTTTCCAATCTCTTGAAAACAACAGGTCATTAAATCAAAGAAAGTACAAACGTAACCAGTTTATGAACGTAATAGGCTTGAGCTTAACTTGCCGTAATTTTATATTTATGTGCTTAGGGACGATATTTCGTGACCAAAGATTCTTTGAGCTGAGAAAACCAGCACTGATTTCCTGAAATACTAAGCATTCGACTTTCAAATTACAAGAACGAATATCTCTTGAACCTATGTCTTGCATCTGCAGCTGCAAAATACATATTTTAGTGTCATGTTTTGTACTCACTGGGTTTATGAAGTATCGTCAATGTACTGACATAATGCATATAGTACACGGCCCATGACTTACAAACGCTTACATTCGTCTCTGAAAAATTCTAAGTAAGATGCACCACACGCCATTTATCTTCTGCAGACCAAACGAAAGTTCAATGCTCTTTGGTCAGATCTGTTAAGCGTGGCTTATCTTCAAAGCTTTCACGAAAATGGGAAACACATTAAAATATCTCTAAAGACAAACGACTCATAAATTTTTAATAATTGCATAAAGATCATCTAGATTGATCTGAAATTGTTTAAAATTTGATTAATAAATGGTGCAAAGATCACCTGGGATTACTAGCAATGCAATACAAACATAGGTTGTCTTTTATACTGCCCTACCTTAGAATCAGGATTCGACAACATACGGCGGGTTTAAGAAAACTTGCACAAGACAATGCTGTAAAAACTTTGACATGCTTTGCGCAACGGGCATGCTTTTGCGGTACCTATTTTTACGTGGAGAGCAATGGATTGTATTTGGTAATTTCATGCGATGCGAAATTAAGCCAGTTTTGATAATTATGTCGCAAAGCATGCCGGTTGCGTAAAAGCCTTTACACACATAATACGTAGTCCAGACGAAGAACTAATGTCGCAAATCTAATACAAGTTTCACGAAAAATATTTTTCAAAATTTGGAAAGTTGAAAATCTCCACCAAAGGGCTTAATTTTCAAACAAGAAAAGTAATTGTACCCGCAATGTTTTTAGGAATTTGCAAAATTTAAATTAAATCGAGGCCACAGGTACTAAATTTATGAAGCCGTCTTCAAAATAACAAATATTTCAAGATTCCATCCAGTTACTGAAAAACGACTTCAGTCAATTGACGCTGTGTATGCCTCATCTAATGGAACCTGCAATCGTGTTATATGAAGGTAGGCATCAGCGTGTTCGTGAAAACATGTGCATTTCCTTCTGTCAATAAATTAAAGCTGTATGAAGATAGCTACGTAACTAAAAGTTGTCTCTTAGGAACAAGGGCTTGTGGGCTTGACGGACTCTAGGATAATTTTGACATAAGAAAGACATTGTATAGGTATTCAATTGAGATCAAAGCCGTTTTTACTGTCTTAGTTTGACGATAGTCACTTGTCAGTCAATGCCCAAGGTGCTGTAACAGCTGAGGTTTATTACTTTAATCAAAACATTTATGCCGTTCTTAAAATATTTTCGAATCAAAAAACTATAATACATTCGCGCTTTCATTATTTGATTTGATGACTTGAAATTTCAAGCCACTTGGATTTCTTAAAGTTTCATTCTTTTCTGCCCAACAAAACTAACCAATCTGTCTAAGGAATATAGAAAAACCCTTTCTGCTATGACATGAACGGGTCTTTTCGAGCTGAAACCAACATAAACAACTTAAGAGCTGCCTGAAGTGCCAATGAAAATACTTCAGTGATGCATTCAGGAGATACATGAAATTTAAAGCTTTTTGCTAAACCATGAAACAATACCTAAACGTACAAACAGTCCTTCTGTCTATCATGCTGAAATACAAAAACCAATACCTTCTGCAAATTAACACATTATAATTTTAATATATATTTTTGTTACTTATACCACAGAAGCCTTTATCTTTGAGAAAACAATTCTTTTGTGCACACATATAGCTTACAATTAAAACTATCCAAAATGTTGAAAGCAGGCTATTTTCCGTTAGCTGTAAAAAATGTATTTTGCGATTGCATTACTTTTTTTAGGCTAAAAATTCTGCAGGTTTCTTTCAAAATTTTCTGAGATCCTCCAAAATTTGAATGCTCCGCACTCCTACCAACTTCCACTAAGACTATTGACTGCTGCTAAATCTAACTTCAAAGCCTTTGGAACATTCTTCTCTTGGACAATACTTTTCAATCACAGTCTTGAAATTTGATTATCTTCCATTGGCAAATGATTCAACACTTAAAAAACCATCCTTATAAAAACAAAGGAAAATTGGATGAGGTTTGGGTGGGAGAATCAATTTTTCTGCATTCATTAAACTTTCTAGGGGGTCGTTCACAATATGACAGCCACTTTTCTTAGGTAGAATAACGGACACTGAGAAGCAATGCTCCTTTAGCGAATCTATCTTATCTCGTAGTGTGATCACACACATTGTGATTCTTACACCTGGTACAAAAGATTGCTGGTCAGCCTCTATCGAAGTGGCGTTTATCAGGTCTTCTAAGGTTTTGTTTTCTTCTGAGTTCTTATAACCACTATTATTGTCGTGTTTTTTCCGTCTGGTTTGCTGCTCTTTGTAAACGTACAAGTGATAGAATAAAAAAGATCATTGTTAATATATAGCTAAAGTGACAGCCTTTTTTGCTGATCACTTCATGCTGCATGGCCAATTTCCAGATACTCTTATGCTGTGATTTCACTTGCCAATTATTACAGAGGTATCTGCCCGTTTATTTTTAACAACACACCTTATAAACTTACTAGAAACTAGAAACTAGAACTAACAAAACTAGAAAAAACTAGAAATAACAAGTTGAAGAAGGCTTTATTGGATTAGTTTCTTTCTTACAACCCAACGCGTGTAAAAAAGGCTCGGACTAGGTAAGCTTAGAAACAAAATTTATAGTTCTGGAATATAAACCTGTATCAGCAGTATGACAAATACTTCTCTTTTTTAGTTGAGATCCATGCAAAGACTTTATAAAAGCTGTAACTCAGTGTATTCCAAGTATCGCAGACAAAATCCTTTTCAAATAAACCAATACTTTAGTGTGAAAGAAGAACAGAATGCTTTACTATCCGAAATTTACAGAGATCAAACAATGAACTCTTGTATAAGACGAAGTTTTATTCTTACTAATCCTGAAACACTCAGATTTACGCGCTGATTGAACAAAATCCAAACGGTAGGATCTCAAAGAATAAAGCATTAATGTGTGCCTTATGTCGACAAATACCCTTTATTATTGTCAATTTTTTATCAGACTTACCGGTCAATTTTCGTTGGATGTCTTCTTCGGTAACTTCCTCGTGATTCACCACAAACATCAACACTTCGCCAACCTCATTCCGGACCGGTGATATGAGAACCGAACATAGGAACTTCGTGCCTTAAAAATAAATCAACAGTTAATCAGTGAACTAAAGAACCTGACTTTCAAGATTTTAAAAAACGAAGAAAGCGCTGAATATTCATATTGAAAGTAAGACATTTCCCACTCACGTCTACTTCATAAGATTACAATCTTAATTTGATAGTAAATGTTAAGCAAACATGGCAAAATCTTGCTCAGACGGTTATCAGCTGATATATTTAAGCAAAGAGGACAACAGATTTCTACCAGACTAAATTTCAACGATAAGAGATGCTCAGGTGCCATTTGTTGATATACAAATGCTGATTATAATAACAATTTCTGTGTAGCCACCATGATCATATCACTCGCAATGTTTTTCGTTATTCTGCTAGACAATAATTTCACTAGAAAGTAGTTTCACAGCTAAAAGCTATCAGCGCCATATTGTTGATACAAGCGAATGACAAAGGTTGTCGTCTTTAAATGTAAAAAGCTTGCGGACTGAAGGATCTTCATTTGTTGAAAGCAGGGACCGAACGCCCAGAACGCCTAGCCTGTGCCCCAGTCAACAAATGCTGCATGCCACAATGCTACAAATGAACGCCTCAAAAAGAACCGATAAGACCAGGAAAAAATTACCTCGGTAAAGGTTCTTTAGGCTAGAGCTCGCACTTTGAGGTAAAAATCTGCTGGTGAAACGAAAATCCGGATACCTTACTGACCTGAAGCCCATAGAGAAGTCATTTGAAAATTTAGTTTAGCATTTTCCGTTAGCAGTTTAGTATAGTTTTAGCTTAGCAGTTTAGTTTAGTTTTATCAAGTTTTTTCCTTACGATAGCATTCATTAGACATCTCGATTGTTTTCCTGGCGTCCTTTCTTGGGATCATCGCACGATAAAAGACATACGAGAAAGTCAGTTACTGAGGATATTACGAGAAATCAAGCACCTTGTGAAGAAAACAAAGCGATCTACCCTCCTGCATCAGGTTTTTGCAAAAGACAAATTTAGTTTTTCTGATACTCCTTTATATTTGTGACATTCATGGGCCGACATGACAATGCAATACTTGTCACTCACGATAAGAACAAATACATGAATCCTATCCTACTAACGTTTCCTAACACCGTGCACCAGATCGGGGAAGGTAGAAGCCCTAAACGTGTCTAGCAAAGGCAGAAAGGGTTGGACCAAAAGTTTTAGAAGCGATACAGAAGAATATCTTGCAAGTTAAACAATGCAAGAAATATCTCATTTGAAAGGAAGGGAGAATCGTGCAAGGAAATACAGGAGAAACATCACTTTCTCTCTAGATGAAGAGAAGGATGCAATGTCACAAATTAAAAAAAGCCATCTAGATTTTTCGCAGATTCTTGAATTTGCTTGGATATTTCCAGAGATTGATTTATTGCCTGGACGTCCTCTTTTCATTTGTGTTTACCAAGAAAAGGCAAAAACCCTATGTTAGACCCCGTTTACACGGTCCCGAGCAAGATAGGAACCGTGACAGTTTTGTCCTTCCGCCCTTCCGTTTACACTAGTACTGTGGAACCGAGACGATTTTGCTCTGCTATCCGGAACAGTTTGGGCCCTGCTTTGAAAGGGAGCGAATTTTGTACCGTCACGTTCCGTTTTTGAGCGGGACAGTGTAAACACCTATCCGAGACGTTTTTTCACGGATTCACAAAGAGGTCTTTTGAGCGGGACAGTTGTTTCAGGTAATCGAGGCTTTGATTTTGGGGCAACTACGTTGTCAAATTCCTTGTCGTCCATCCAAGTGAAACTTTTATCACCCTTCTTCTCAATTTTCCCTCTCAATAAAATTTCGATTGTTGTTTTTGGCGGCAAAATTAAAGCCTCGGTTGACGAAATACAGCCTTCTTTAAACAATGTTCTACCATTAAATTTTGGTCGTACCAGTAAGTGTAAACGAAGGTTTTTGATAGAAAGAGAAACACTAATGCAGAGATAACTGATCCTTGCGGTGCAGCATTAATATTCCCAAGTAGTACCAATTGTCTCGCTTTGCTTTCTATTAATAGAACTGCCTGTTGTCTGTCATAAAGATTTTGGATTGTCTGTGAGATATAGCTGTTGCACTACATTTATCAAACTAAGTATTTAGATAGCCCAAGCTGCTAGCCTAGACAAATTAAAAGATAAGCCAAATAAGATTAAGAAACTGTAAAAAAAATATGTTATCTAAAGGAAAGCTTGCAATAAAAGCAATATTGAATGTTCAACTCTGAAATTAAGAAATTCAGGTATAGGAAAATAAAATTGCTGGAGACAATGATGAAACCTTGGCCCAATGGTTTATTTACCAAAGACGATCTGCATTTTGTAAAAGGGGTGTGGCACTTGAAGCAGGTGCTATTCACAGTAACTAAGAGCAATTAGTTCTGTATGGTGGTCTTCATACATTTATGAATCATTTTCATAATATTTAGGCAATTAAAGCAGCTGAATATGTAGCTTGCTTAGGTAACAGTAAACACAAGACAATAGTAACACAAAAAAGATTCAATCAAAGTGTATTATTTGTACTTTCTTACGATCATAATTGACTTTTGCATATAATAATGGTCACTGTTAGTTTGCAATAGACAGGACGGTCCTAAGTCGCAACTCCGAGTTTCACGATCTATAGAAAAGTAAACACCTTTCGTCCATCGAGAGAACACTTGTGTAAACTTTTGCAGATTAAAAAGAGGGCTCTTACAAGACTTGGATAGCTTAAACTGTTTAATTGAATTTCAGTGTCAGATTTTGTTTGCCAGGCTTGTTTTCTGCACTAATGCATGATTGTATGAGTTTTTAAAGCACTTCCCGCATGTCCAAAGAAACTTGTTTTCAAAGATAACGAAGGCAAAAATTTGCTTGCCAAATGCAACACTTGCCAAAATCAATACGCTGATGACGTCAGTAACAATCTAACCAAAGCGAGACTAGAAGACTATTTCACACAATACTGGAAAAATGTTACTGGCTGTTACTTTCCAACAACAATGAATCCAAACTTCATTTTCATATGCTTTTCAATAAACCTTCTGTCTGGCCAGTGACAATCGATACTTATATTAAGTAGCATTATATCTAAAATAAACGTTTTCTGCCAAGAATCGTTTTTTCCACAAACATTTTAAAACACCCATCATTAGCACGATATTTTCATGAATCCGTACCAAAACAGCCACATTTTACCTGTCTATAGGCATAGCACGCTGTAAAAAGCTCAGAACTTTTAAAACTTACATGAATATCCAATTTTGTTTAATCTGCAGATATGTTAATGAAAAATAATACATACAGGAAAGCATACAAACATTCAGTTTCACCAGTGCGAAAGAAAACAACATCAAATCTGCGTTACTGTTTTGAAAGGGTAAAAACCCGCTTTTGAAATTTGGTAAACAACAAGTACAAAAAAAAGGTGCGTTACGAAATTTGTCTGACAAAATTTTATAATAGCAGTCAATAGCTAGTAAAACGAAAAAGCTTAATTATTTTCAAATTATTTCTTCATCTAAGAACGTAGCTTAGCGACGGAAATGATCCTGGTTTTCAAATTAAAACATAAAAAGAGCATCAGCATGACCAGATACATATTTATACTGGTACTGCTATATAAAGCGAAATAGAAATCTGACTCTATGTATAAAAGATTGTAAATTCTGTTGATGTTATGTAAAAAAGATTAAAAAACATTGGGCCTACAATTAAAAAGCAGCCCTTGTTTTGCCAGTGGATGATATGATGAAATATTTCTGTGGACTTCACTTTGTCACTGCAATGTGAGTTTTTAAGTGCTTTTCGACATCCAGGAGTAGGGAAGTACAAATGTGTGGCAGAGAGTGACATGCTTTGAAATTATGCTGGAAGCGATATTGAAGACTCAACAAACGAGGAAAGCGATGACGTAATCGATGCCTTAGATAACATAGAAAATGACATGCTTCAGAATGTTACTAAACATAATGTTAAAGATTTGTTGTTTGACGAAAATGATGGTGCTCAACTGAGCCAAGTATAACTACTTGTGCATATTCGTTTGTTTACTAAGGAGGGGATGCTTTGTTGACATCAATGGCCTGTTGCCTGTTTTATCTGATTTTTGCTCGGAAACTTTTCTGCATTGACATTTCGTCTCAAAAAAAGGTAGAAGCTAAGATTTCTCTAGTCATTAATGCGAAGTTAGTGTATGAATGTATGGTTAGACTTAATGCAATCTATTGCCTGCTGATAAGGAGCGAAAGCCTTGCTTTATCAATAAAAAGTATCTGTTAAAAACGACAAACAGATCGAGAAACTCGGGTATATGGAAGATCTAATGCAGCTGCTACGCAGGCAAAATTATTCATAGAATACTGAACTATAATCAATTAACAATTGAATGAAAGATTCATCGCGGAGATTACAAATAGAGAACGAGCAAAATATACCTCAAGATAGATGCTCTTGTCCAAAGCAAGTCAAAGTCAAAGTAATTTCAGCAAATAAATTCGCTAGCAATATTTGTTTCGGAGAAAGTGTACACACAGATGTAAGCGGGTACTTAATGGTACCAGTCATTCAATTCAACAAATTCACCTTGCCCTGTAGGGTATCTATTAAATCCCGGTGCAAATTGTAAATCATCAACAACGCTATAGGATGACCAACTGGCAACAAACATGGTTTAGTAGTATAGAATGCTGCATATTAATGATGTAAATGCGCTTGCCAAACAACCTCAGTCGCAACAGCAAACCGCTACCTTCATCAGAACCTGGTCACTTATATCTGCGGTCTTTAACATCAAGGACTCCGACGGCAACCACTTTAATGGAGATACCAGCAAATGTGGAATGGTAACGTTATGAAACTACAAAGCCTGTTTGCCACTTTGTCAATAAACATTTCCATAATAGGAATATACACACGTGCGTAGCTGTTACTGAGTGATAATCTGAATGAACGATTCTCTCTATTCTTGCAGTTAGACACGGTACACAATTATCTCAAGTAGGTATATGTAAACAACAAATACTTAAAGCTAAAGGGCAGAAATAATGCTGCAAACCTTTCCTATGAGGTGTGGCAACCAATCAAATAGCTGTGGTCTTATAAACCATAAAAGCAGAACCAAGAAATAATCATATAGGCCGCGCAGCGGTTGACTTAACAATTTTTTTCAAAAGAATAATTTTAAATGAATGCTGTGACTCAAAACTGGTAAAATTTAAGGATTAATTCAGAACTTTATCCAGGCCCGAACTGCATTGATAATTCAACTTTTTGAGTTATCTGAGCAGGAAAGCCTGACTTTCACGCGAAAAATTCGATGAACACTCGTCAAGCTTGTCTTGCGCGAAAATGCGTGGCTTCTTACAATATTTTTGTGATGAAAAAGGACAGTAGCAAAGATTTTAAATCTCTTCTTAAAAATGATCGAAAATAACTTTAGATTTAGAATCACAAACCTTTAGTAACAATTCAGCAAGACGTATTATCGATAGAAGGTGTGGCTGTTGCATTGATGCACTGCGTTGTGCTATTAACGACTTTTTTTCGTCTAGAAGCCCTGGTGGCTATAGCTAAATTAGACAGCAAACCACGGTATGACCAAAGAGTTAGAATACAAAGCCGATGAAGAGATTAACGAATTTCACTTGATCGCACTGTGGGGCTAAAACTATGAGCTGCTTTGGTCTCTAAGCGACACATGCGCTTTTCTGGTAGGCAATGTCTACCATCAGCGGTTAAGACCGCTCGGAGATCGTGTGGATCTTTTCAAGAATAAAAGAAGATTATGACTTCAATAAATTTTAATCTCTTGTTTTATAAATTGATCACATATCTTGAAACAGCATCATGAAATACTTCTATATATGCGAAATCAGCTAAATTTGCTAGAAAATGCCTGAAATTGAATAATTTGTTCTGATGACACATTATAGAACTCTTTTGATCGAATGCCAGCAAAAAGCTGATAATGAGCCTATTGCTAAGGTTAGAATCGAGCCATTCAACTAGACAACTAACACAGGATATACACAAGTCGAGCAGCTGCCCTAGCATACATGTGTAAGACATTCTAGAGTTCTTATATTATTAAAAACAAAAACAAATTGAACCTAAAATGATTCAGCAAGTGCAAACAATGTGTGCCAGAAGGAGGAGACGCTGGAGGGGCCGTTCAAGGGATTCTATGAATCTTACGATGAAAAATGTGATAATAAACGATAGGTAAGAACACTTTAAAGCAACAAGGAAATGTTCTATAAAGACTGATTCAATTTAAAAAAACAAAATTCAAAATATGATGAAGTCTTATTGAACATTTGCTCCGGCATACGGGGCTTCATCAGCTCAACGACGGTGATATCTAGAGTTCGACATCGTAGCAAAAAAATACAACCAACATTTGGAAAGATCATCGCTGTCAATTCCATCATGATATCTAGAGTAAGCTCTGTACACGTCATCACGCTATATTTAGCATAATCATCGTCATATCCTCGTTGCATTCGTGCACTACATTTAACATGCTTATCATCATGTCCTCGTTTTCACATGTGCTCTACATTTAGCGTGTCCATCGTCATATCCTCATTTTCATTCGTGCACTACATTTAACATGCTTATCATCATGTCCTCGTTTTCACATGTGCTCTACATTTAGCATAATCATCGTCATATCCTCATTTTCATTCGTGCACTACATTTAACATGCTTATCATCATGTCCTCGTTTTCACATGTGCTCTACATTTAGCATAATCATCGTCATATCCTCATTTTCATTCGTGCACTACATTTAACATGCTTATCATCATGTCCTCGTTTTCACATGTGCTCTACATTTAGCGTGTTCATCGTCATATCCTCATTTTCATTCGTGCACTACATTTAGCGTGTTTATCATCATGTCCTCGTTATCACATGTGCTCTACATTTAGTGTGTTCATCGTCGTGTCTGACTGGCATTGTTTTATAGTGCTACACCACAAGTGCAAGAAGGCGACGGGTTTTACAGCTGTCTTGTAAAGGCCTAGGCCAAATGTGATGATTTAACTACTGGAGAAGCTTAGTGGAGCACACATGCTTTTCTAATTACATCACATTGCATTAAATTACAAATGTGAAAAATGAACATTTTATCATGCCAGTTGCTGCTTTACTGCGTTTTCAGTTACCGTATTTCCACCGAAGAACGCCACGGCGTTTATTACAAAGCCTAAGTTTTGGGTGCGGCATTTAATAGGGAAAATAAGATAACTGAGTCTTTTGCTCCAATTCGCAATATAAAATAAGACTATTGGTGAAAAATGAAGAAGAAGAGAACTTGATTTTCAACCAAAAAAAACTCAAGATTTTAGGAACTCGTGGAAGACTTTGAAATCGATTGTTGTTAAGAATATTATAAGTTTAGAGCTAAAAATATTTTAGCATTTTGAAGGAGAATACAGCTTTATATAAAAACTAGCTGACAGACAACATGAAGACTCCAAATCTAGCACAGATATGACGATAAACAAAACAAAGAATAGACACGGTGATAAAGTGAAACATAGAAATCGGTTTTGACAGTTAGAACAGACGTCATTCACAGTCAAATGAAGTGCGCTTGAAATTTTTTGGTAACCTCGTGACAGTAAACAAGAATGTAAAGAAGAAGAATAAAAAGAAAAGGCAATAGGATATTTGCTTAGTTGGACTAGCTTGAGTAATGAATGAACGGGAGCAAAAAAACCTCACTACTATAAATCCTAATTGGAGGAGACTCGGCGAACTCTGATTTGAGTTCTTCGGGCCTCCTGGTAGCACGGAGGTCGCTTGTTTTTCTTCTGAGCAAGTTGGAATAGCCAATAGAAATTTTTTTAAGTCAGAACGTAATGAGCTGTGATGCACAGTGAGCCTCGATGTGGAGAGGAGGCAATGAAGAACTGAATTTCAACGAGAGTTTGAAAACTAACTTCCTATTAACAACGAGCGTCAGTTTTGCGTTTTATGAGGAATCGAAAGTCCAGATATGCGTTTCTCCAGTAGGAAATTCGCGCAAAACGATGGCCTACCTTGATAAAACAGAAGAAGGCACAATATGAATTTTTTTTTTCAAAGCATACATTGTTTTATTGCAGTTTTAACAAACACACAGCAGTTGCAGAAATACCTGAAGTGATCCTATAAACTCCACTGTTTCTAAAGTGGATCTCCTAGCTGGTACCAGAAAACACAGCGTAGACTAAAAAACAACCTAATCAAAATAAATGAAAGCAAACAAGGGGAACATCTATGTGAAAAATATTATTTTCACAATGATAAAAATAGGAAGTTTCTTAAACGAAATGGGCCTTTGTTTGGGAGTTTAAATGACAGATCTTTGATGGGCTGAGAGACACGAATTCTCATACCATATTGACCAATCAGAACTGAACTCTGATAGAGGGGAGTTCTAAGTTTCACCTCCGAGTTCCCCAAATAAATGCGATCATAAGGTAAGAGGGTAAATAGATTGAAAAGGGTAGAATAGGAATTCATGGGAAAAGTCAGCCATGCTTTGCAGATATCTGTAATGCAATTACAATCCAAGGATAGGTTTAAATGCAAAGAAACCACGCTATAGGTTTGGTTTAAGCAGTGTACAATAAAATATTCATGAATTTACCTAACAGTCGCAATTTCTAAACGTGTAACTATAAACAATATTGAAAATCTTTCAAGATTCGCATCGGTTAACCCTCTCACATCCTCACAGTTGTGTTAATTAATGGTCAACATGATTAGAAAGCGTCTTCACAAATTGAAACGAATGGCTGTAATTTAATAGCTACGTAATTAGTAGGATGACTGACTCGAATAGGTGCAAAGCACGAAATAGCACTAGCTTGGAGAGGAATAATCGTTGTATGAACAAACAAATTTATGATAAAGTATAAAGAATAGAATATTTAATAATGAAGAATAATTTACGATCCTCTTTGTTTATCTTTTCCTTTTTATAGTTTCTTCAACTTTATTAAATGCCTAATGCATTGATTTTGTCATTATGTAATCGCACTGTATTTCTCACTAGATTGTTTATTGCTCGGATTTTGTCAAATATGTCAATTTATCATTGATTTTAACGATGGATTTAAGTTAAAGAACCACGATGTCTTTTTTGTCGTTGTATTGGTATTAAGTTTCATCATCAAACTGCGTTTCCTAAAGTGAGAATATTTAATAACAGTAATAGAACTTATTGTTACTAGAATTATGTCTTGTTAGCAAAAGGTATTGGTTTCGTGAAATGAGATACGATTACCCTTATCTATGAACTGAATGGAAAAGAAATCATTTAATTAGAATGATCCAAGAAAAGTATAAAATTATTGGAGGGGCATCATTCTTGAGAATAATAGGAACGAAAGTGACTGTTGATTGGATTTCAAGGAATCTTAAAACCTTTGGGGGGAGGCAGGGCTGTAGAAGAGGGGGCTCGGGGGGCTCAGGGGGGCTAAGGGGCTGCACCCCCTTCTTTTATCTCTGGGTGATTCTAAAATATCATGGCTAATTTTTGTCTGGATCAAATCTTTGATTGAACCGATAGTACTTTTTGACATTTGCCTCATATGTGACCTCAAAAGACCTCTTGATAACGGCTGGCAAAATTTTACTATTTTAAATTTTTCAGTTTGAAGATTTTTCTATTTAAGTAACCGGTAGACATTGAAAGATGACTTAAACTAGAAGAAGTAGAAAGATAATGAAAATGATATTGAGGAGACATGCAAACGAAAACAATTGAAACGTTCATTTTATATAGAAAACAGAGAAAGCGCTATGGCCCCCTCTACATTTTTTAGGCTATACACAACTGGGGGGGGGGGGGGAGGGCATGAGTCCCCAAAGAACAATAGTGGTCATAAAGGTGTATTTTACTTTCGGTAGTATGAACAGCTCTTATGCCTCCATATCCATGATAGGGAGCATCCCTCAAAATCTGAAATCACAATAGAATAGGTGCTAGTTTACAATACAACAATAACAACAACTCGTCTTTATCGATTTAAACGCTAGAAGACTAACAACACGCTGTCTCAGTGCATGTGCTTTACAAAAGAGGAGATTTTGAAGCGCGCCGAAGATGAATTAGATCCTCGTCAATAGCAAAGGTTTGACAAAAAGTTCCCGTACACGCAAGTCTGGAACAACAATAGACGAAGAATTGAAACTAGCAGCAAGTTTTGCGTCAAAGCTCAGGCAACGTCAAAACAGTATAAAGATTACATTATTCATTACCCTTAGATCACACCATAACACATACTTAAATCATGAATTATAACCGTGATCAAATCTGAGCATGACGTAAACTTCGATAAAAATGCACAAAACAGAGACTTTGGGAAATGTAATAACATGGAAGCTGCTGGCGTTTGAATATGTTGTGGCTAGACGTTGACTTTGGTGCAATCAAACCAAAATGCTGATATTTTGTACAAATAAAGATTTTTTGTGCTCATTCTACGAAACAAAAAATCTCTAAATATTAGCTATTCATTTCAAATAGTAGCTCGTTAAAGCATCACCAAAGTCCTATATTTGATTTATGAAAATGCTTTTTTGACATCACAGAAAACATCTTTAATGAAAATTGCTAAGGCTTTCTTTCCGTGCATCCATAATTTTTGTAGCCCAGTCGAGAGATTTACAGTCTAGCAGCAATCTAATGACATTAAATTGTAAGCCAAAATTCTGCGGAAAAACTGTCTTCATTATAACATGATGAGCCAATGCGGATACCATCTTCCAATGAGAGCATCACTGACAGCTATAGCTGTATAGAAATCGAAAAAACGTTTGGCTTCGTCGTTGCATTTTTTCTCAAACCTTACCAAGCCTCACTAGCACAGTAAAAGAAGCTCAAACCTCAGTCCATGCTAGGTGAGAGTACCGAGATACACGTTGTGCGAAATGGTGAGTCGGAAACAAGCTGCAGGTGCTGGAAGTTAGTTTTTTCGTAGGATTATGACTTCAACGAATGGAAAGGACGCTTAATTCAGCGAGCTACTAGAAAAGTAGAAGAATAACCATGATTTCAAAGGAGCCACTTCCCGTAAGTCCAAATAACGCTAACAGCAACTGCTATGGTGCTAATTTTTCGGTTGTACCAACATGATTTCAACGGTTTGTACGCATGAAGATAAATAATGTAGTTCCAAGTGTTGTATGTCGTTGACCAGGACATAAAATAAATACGACATACGACAACAGTATACCAGGAGCATTTCATCAGATGTGAAGAGGCATACATGAAACATTGCACTCCTTGCATGAGGTCCTTTTACGAGCTATTTATTTCACATTTTATACGCAAACTTGCCTTTTTGCATCTAGAATAAATTTTCGATACTGAAAGCCAAGAAAACGGTATATATAAATGAATCCTTGCGTTACCATACTTCTGACGGCATACAGCCTTGTGGTAACTCTGTTTCTCAAGAAAATCTTCACAAAATTTGCTTGTAATATTCATCACAACAAAATGGTTCGAATCTTTGCGCGAAACAGCCGGTGCATAGATTAATATATCAATTAGCAAAAAACTGTAATTAAAATCCATAAAATGTTTCATCACTAATATTCCTTAACTCCAGACTGTTATTAGAAAGACAAAATATCATTTCTTAGATAGCATTATTAAGATGAGAATAAAACATGACAAAGATAAGTAACATGAACTTGCAACACGGGATCGAGAGAGCACGATATTCTGTCTAATTCTCCTTTTCAGGGAATATCACCCCATCACATGAATATATCACAATTCTCGATTAGGCATAAAGCAAGACATAACAGAGCAGAAACTATTTTGCCGTTTGTGTTAAGACTATTTGTCAGATAAAATATAATTTTGCGATGTTGAAAAAATTAAACACACAAGTGCAGAAGCTAATTTAAAAGCTGATCAACCACCGTAAGCCTTGACAAAAAAATTTTCGATAAAATGCATCCAACTGAAGAAAAAAAGTTAAAACATGTTTACTGGTAGGCCAACGGCTGTCCTTTCACAAACTCAAGTGCGAATGAAAACGGATGGAAGAAATAAGCGGTAAAGACACCAATGTAAACCCAGTGCGCGATTATGCAGTACAGATTACAAATCAAGACTTGAGATAACGAAGAAAATTGGCTGACACATGGCCTGGAAGTATCGTGATTGTATCGAATATGATGTCTAAGGTTATTGGACAAAAGACTAACGATACACTAACCTTAGCTTGCTCGCAATGAAAGCGCCTGCATAAAGCTGCTCGTCAACTTGGTTTTCGCTAGAAACTGTTGTACTGGTTATTATGACCTGTTTGTTGATAATTTCATTCCAAGGCTTGTCACAGGGAACGAACAAGACGTTCGCCAATCAAAAGCAGGATTAAGACCGTGCAGAGGATGGCATGCAAATTTCGAGTTGGAAACAAGTGATTTGAATCCTTTATGAAAATTATAACCGGGGTGCCTTTGTACACAGAAAATTTCGCCTATTATTGGGCTTTGTTGGCTTGAGCGTGGCTGCTGAGGGCGTCTCAATCAATATTCATAGACGGCGTTAGTCGACACAGCGCGGTCATGGATATGCCAAGGATTACAACACTGCCAATAAAACAAGCAATTCTTTATCAAAATTATTTTAGTATTTGCAAACGACGACAACCGGGACGAGAAATACTAGACATACAATACAATACACTGACTTAAAGAACTCAAAGAATAGACCTTAGATGCTACCATTTCAAAGAAAGTTTATAAATTTTACAGAGATTTTCTTAACATTCAAATCCCCTTAATGTACTTCACAATAGATGTTAAAAAAGGGTCCTAACGACTTTTGTGATGTTTTGCAAACAATGTATTGATAGACGTTAGGAACTGAAAAAATGCACTCTCTGTCAAAGGAGGTCAATGAATCGCTCGTAAAACCTACGAAAACACTGACTTCCAATATCCAAATTAACAAAAAGAGAATTTCTGCTCCTTTTCATTTCCGCTCTACTCTCCTCCACAGAGGCTATTGGAGAAGGAGATGATGAGTTAGAAATGATGAAGCTGCGGGGAACAGGAGGGGGAGGGCGGAGGAGAAGAGGAAAGGTCTGCCGCTATTCTCTTCCTCCTTCTCCCTCGCAGCTCCTCCACTTTTTATTTTCTTTCGCTGCTCCTAGTACCTAGGATACCATACTTTTCAAGAACCTTGGTTACGAGAAATAGAGTCAGTAGTAGTGTAGCGATAGAGTATTTACTTATTTTATAGTGCTGTTAATTTAAACTGTTTCTCTCAGCTTTACATTGCTACAATGCGTCATGCTTACTCAGCCTCTCTCGTTTCTCAATCTAGAACTTTCCATCTCCATTACATCATCATTACATTATACTCACATATTCTTCGTCAGCAGATTTATTTTTAGAGTTAAGGTATAAATAATCGTAGAGTAAGTTAGTAAGGGTATCTTGAATTGAAGCAAACAGAACTCGATTTTCCCTACGCGTCTTCTCAACACATCAACGGGTGAGATCGTTTTAATTTACTTTTTGTTAATAGTTCTCAATTGACGGTAAAGGTACGAACTATTTAAGTAGCTCCAAGAAAGAGGCTTCCTCAATAATGATTTTTCTAATTCAAAACGCCTCCTAATACTACAGGCACCGCGGAGCGTTGAGAAAAGTGGGGGAAAAAAGAGGCTTTACTGGTAGTTTAATACTTAATATTAAGCATTTTTGCAAAAAGTGCTTAATAGTGATAACGTGATAACCATGCAAAAAGTGATAACCATAACCCTTAAAAATGCCTGTTTACCAGTGTGAAGCGTTTGTTAAGGTGAGAGCAGAATTAAATCTTTAATAATTCACTTCTTAGTTGACATTGCTATCCATGCAATTCAATTCTTTCCTCGCTCCCTAGTTTTACTACGTTAGCCTGCTTTGCTGCAATAATTCATATTTAATCCGATGTGTTGCCATGGGGCTTCTTGTTTTAATTCATATTCATGGAGTAAGAAGACTGAACTTGGTGATGCTAGCAGAGACCATATAGGCCATGACTCGGGATCTTTTTGTAATCGTCATCAAAAAATTAGCAGAATATTTTTCTGCTCGCTTACACCTGCAGAAATGACACTGAATTCGCTTCGACCTCTTGATTAAATCAAAGAAATAAAATTTCGCTAACTCGTAACAGAATCATAACACATTCAAAGGAACAAAGGTGCCGACAAATACAGAAACATATCACCAAGCAAATAAAGCCTCCATCAATCAAGAAAATGTGCTTAAAGATTTATTGGCATAAAGAAAATCGCTCAGACTGCTGTCCTTATGGTCAATAAAGGTGCTGGCAGAATCCTATTTGATTTGCAATACGTATTGCTAGAAACAAAATAGCAGCAAACATAATTAATTTTGTCGATGCATTGAAGAATGTGGATTTAAAGGCATGACCTCAGTACGAATTCTGCATACCAACTGGTTTCTCTGGAAGTTTGTCTAGCTTTATTTGTTCTAACTCCTCTTTGAGAAAATACACAGAACACGAAAAACCAGTGAAGTTGCCAGAAACATTTCATTCCTCTTAATTTATACTTGATGGAAGAATGTCTATTGGGAAGAGATGTTTCCAGCTCTTATTTTCAAAAAGATTTTATCACCGTCAGTAGCCATTTTCAGGGTGGAATTTTTCTCTTTGCAACACAAAGCTAGATAAGTTAGCGTACAATGATGTGGAATGGACAGGGCCGAGTTCAGCAAAGGTTCTGATGGAGATCTCTGGAATTGACAGTGCTGAGTTCAGCAAGAGTTTTGCTGGAAATCTCTGGAATGGACAGTGCCGAGTTCAGCTAGGGTCCTGGCAGTGATCTCTACAATATTGATTACAAGCCCAGCCGAGAATTAAAAGCCCTAAAATGCTTTAACCACGTGCACCAATTGTCAATTCAATTTTGTTTATACTCTTTTGCTGTTGAAACCTCCATTGCATTTTTCCAGAATTTTAGAATTTTTTTTTATTTGCCTTTTAAGAAAAGTATATTGTTCTTAAATAGACTATGGACATAATTGTTCTACTTTCTACCTGATGTCTTGCTTCCGACCCGAATAAATTTCTTGCTAAAATCCTTCGGCAATGGGAATATTTGGGCTAAAATTTGCCACTTACGTGTAAAGCAGTGAATAAGAATTAAGCAGTTTGTCAAAAGAGCAAAAGTGCTTCTAGCTTTTGTTGCTTTACACATAACACCCTTTTGACAGAGCCAAAGAAGATCGATATCAGCTCAGCCTATCGCAATCATAGAGTAAACAGTTTTATTTCTCTCGGGAAAAACAAGAATTCTAAACTGATTTGAAAGTTTAATGCAAAAATAAACAAATATTACAATAAAAATTAATGCTTAATAAACTACTAATGAAAAAAGAGGTGAAACAGCAGTGACAAATCCATACCTTAAGTGCAAATTGTTCAAATGTTTCGGCTGCTGGCAGTAGTAAACTGTTTGAATACCTCGTTTATTCTATCTCGTAATGCAATGGTAAGATTAAGAATGACATCATACAAATTTCCTTTCCACAGGTATATTTTAGAGCATTAGAGAAGCAAGCTGCTTACACCCGACGCACACATCACAGAACAATGAGCTAAGCACTATATATGCCCGTTATGCTCAGTATTACTCCCACCTCTTTGAAGATCAAGAGATTTAGTGCGCAGTACATAGCTGAAACCCATGCAAAATAGGCCCTAAGAGGCTTTGTAACGCGAGTTGCTTGCTGTTCCGGGCTTCTGATCCACCCTTCAGGTCCGATTCAAGCTCGATAAAAGCTGGTTAGTCACTGTTCTTTAAACCGCAATGTCAGAGAATTGGGAGCTCTTGTTTTTGATAATATTATTCAGTGTTCTTCCTACAAGCATAAAATGTGCAGAGCAAGACACCAATCAAAATATTTTGAAATATCTGCAGCTACAGTTATTTATGTGTTTGTGTAACAATCCTAAGCTTGAGTTGAAGCAGATACACTGAAATTCTCAGAAGTTTCTTGGAAGCAAATCTGTAAGCCATTTGCAATGCATTTGCTTATGTCACCATATTAAAAAAAAGACCTACCCATAGTTTTACGAAATATTATCGCATTGAACAGTTGTAGCAGAAGAAGAAACCTCGATTGCAAAAGACTAAATTTGCATCGATTCTTCAATTGTTCAAAAACTAGTTTTGAAACACTTAATGAGGTCCCAAGCATAACACAATTTTTTCTGCTGCAAACAGAATTTGAAATTTTCTTTAATTTCTTGTTTAAAGTATTCTTGTCCAGCTACTGATCTTAAGTCAAAATTTAAAATGGAAATACCCTTCTACACAAGGACTGTGATTGGCAATGCAACTCAAATAATCAGAGTTAGAACTACCACTCTTCGATCCTATCCAGGATCTCGAAGGAATTATTGTCCTTACCCCCTTGGTCCTGATGTTGAGATCACATTGACTTAATGATTGAGACCATCATCATCATCATCATCATCATCATCATCATCATCATCATCATCATCATCATCATCATCATCATCATCATCATCATCGTCATCATCATCATCATCATCAACATCATCATCATCATCATCATCATCATCATCATCTTATCATTGTCATCATCATCATCATCATTCATCATCATCATCATCATCATCATCATCATCATCATCATCATCATCATCATCATCATCATCATCATCATCATCATCATCATCATCATCATCATCATCATCATCGTCATCATCATCATCATCGTGTCATGTGCACTCCGAAGCAACTATCCACCATACTTCCTCGTTCGTTTCTGTTATCTCTGTCATTCTCCTTGATTGTCGTATACCAAAGTTTGCGCCCTTGAACAGAGATGGTCCACAAATGTTTTTTGAGACAGTCATTGGCTCTTCTTCTATGTGTTAGTTCCTATGATAACACCTTTTGGACAACTTTATTTTTATTTTGCCCGCAATGATAGATTAATCTCAATTATCCTCTCGTAACAGTGTCACTTAAAGATGGCATATTTCCGTAAGTGTAGTGTTTCGAATGTCTCATTTCCATGAGACGCTTTTAATTTTCTCAAAAGTTTTGTGTATGATTTAATTTTCTTGATACCTCTTTTGTTAAGGTCCAACATTCTGGGCCATATATCAACATGCTTTCAATAGCAGCCCTAAAGAACATGCTTTACCTTTAGGCAGGGCTATGGCTGTGAAAATCTGACTTCTCACCTAACCGAGATGATCTCGATGGTTTTATATACTTTCGAGTATGGAGATTCAGAATCCAAAATGGGACCAAAAACATTTTGCCTCAGTATCACGTGATTGATGACGCCATCGATAACGGCAAAAACAGTCATAAATCCGCCATATATTTAAAATAAATTGTAAAAATTAGCAATTCTAGGTTTTATGTGAATGCGTATTTTAAGAGCTTTCAATTGATGTATGATATAATCGAGTTTGCTGACGTTTCCCTATTTTGTGACGTCATTAGTGGATTTTCCCAAGTTCTGCCACAACATTTGTGCTGATAACTAAGTGAGTTGGAATTCATTGCAAATGCGCTAAAATTATGCTGATCTAGATATGTTTGATACTTCTCGACATTATTTGACTATGCTTGACACTAACAAGTCATAATAATCATCATAATGTACCTGTATAGTGCAACAGCAATGACGAACAAGCAGTTTATTTACAGAGCGACTCTACACCTGGTCGCTGCAAGCTTTTTTACAAGTATTGAAACAGGATTATCTAGCAAATATTATTTGAAAGCTAATTCCATTCCAGTGTTGAGCTAAAAGTCTTCTCTTTGCTTCTTGGTATAATTACGTGGCAGTTGGTAGTAAACATTTCGTTGCAGCCTTAGCTTCCCTAATTCCTGCCGGCAATTCATCGAGGATCGAGGCTCTGCAACATCTTTCCAGGAACTATCTGGAAGCACAAGACGACGCAATAAGCTTCACAGAATTGGCTGTTACGTTTTTTGGTATTTTCTTTAAGCCATATCTCAATGTACTTGGGCTTTTGCTGATCATGTATGTACTTAAATTAAAGCTTCATCAGATGCCAGTTTCTACGTTCCTTCACTGGCAACTAGTTAATTGTACCACTTCTTTCTCTCTGGCGTATCGGCCTAGTAGAATACCTGTATTTTTTACCCTTTTGCGATCATTTTAGGAATCTCAACGGAAGAGGTCGAAGAGGAACGTCAGTATAGTCCAAATTGGACATAGCGAGAAGTTCAGCAGCTTGTATCTATAATTATTATAGATCCTATAATTATATAACTATAGAATTATTATAGGACTATTATAGATCCATGAAGATGTTACACTGGCTATATGGTAGTCCCATGGTAGATGATCGCTCAATATTGCAGCAAGCAATTTACTAAATGTTCTTGTTCAAGACCTATTCCCCCAGTCTGTAGAACTAAATTATAGTCTTGAAGACTGTGACAGCCCCACTTATCAGTAGCGTAGTGGGGGGGGGGGATATTCTCAAATGTAACCTAACGTTTAAAAAGTTTTGGGACGAATTCGACTTTATTTTTTTAAAGACAAAGATTTTAAAAAATTATATCCAACTTTGTTGCATAAAATGTCTTTGAAACTTCGAAATTTGTCCTAATACTTTTTGAATGTAAGTGTATTTTATGCTAATCTCAAGGGCATCGTCGCAAATATTTTCGGAGAGCCTCGTTGTTAAGTAGTTCCCCTCGTTTTGGAGTTTGTATATAAGCCTTTTACGTTCTGGAGATATTTCTAATAAAATAGAAACTAAAATGGTAAATCAGTCCAATCCTTAAAAAAACCTAGATTCTGAAATGCTTGTCGTTGACTTTGCTCCAATGAAAACGGACTTTGTTTAAAACTTTTGAATACTGTTAATTTTTTTAAATATTTGATTACAACTTTGGAAAATCACTTTTTACACGTAGAGATTCCTCGCCTTACAAAATTAAGGATATAAAGTTAATGGAATTGTGAAGGAAATAGGCAGTTGTAGAATATAGTCAGCCACCTATGACGTTGAATAAAGGAAAATTGCCACGTAAAAATGCCCTTGCTTTTTCAATCACACTTACAAAATGGGGATTTTCCCAAACTCTTAGGGGTGTGATCAGCAAAAATATTTTCCTCTTTGGCCTATCAATCTTCCAACCAATCTTACTCCACTGCTTCTTATCGTCTTTACCTTCAAGTTAAAAACCAAATTTTAAAAATGGGCGTTTCCATCCTTTACCAGTGACCTGAAGGATGTGGCACCAAAATTAGTGTCTAACCCCCCCCCCCAATCATTGTTGCTTAAATCCGCCCATGGATAAGATGGATGTACCTGGGCGGAAACCATTTTGGTTGTTTCTTAGGACTGGCTCAATGAGAGGATAAATTTTTCACAACAACATTTTTTGTAGATTTTAGAGGCAATGGATGACAAACTGATGCCTCTGTATTGCTTAAAATAACCAAAGTCATTTATTCAGTAGGACATTTTCTACTTAATAACCCGTCTTGCTTTATCTTGCTTTCTTTCTCAGAATTTGATAAAAACCCCTCCATCTTTGAACAAAAGGATCAATTCTCCGTCACAAACATCTTGCCTAGTTGCAATAAACTTTTGAGTCAGTGCTTGTCCGATCGCATTTTATTCTTGCAACAGTGACAAAGCCAATGAGTAGAAGCAAATTTTTCGATCCCACCTGTTCTTTAGAAACGTTTTGTAATAATAGTCAAACTATAGTTTTTTGAAGCCTTTTCATTTCCTCAAAACATATCCTATAATAAAATCCCTCCATAAGATTATGTTTTTAAAGATTATGGAGGGAGTGGTACTTGGGTTAGAGGTATGATTACAGGGTCTACAACTTATTGGAAAACAATCTGCACCTTTGCAAATACATGGCAAAAGTAAGGATCTAACTTCCCATGCTACTGCTCTGCTTTAAAGAAAAATATGAAATAGCGACAGATGATCACCGGACGAAATTACTCCGAACAGTCAACGTTTATACAACATTAACTACATATATTCGCTTTATTTTTCATTTCTTCGGTTCTTTGTGAGTTCGTGTAAAGATCTGGCAGATACCAGACAAACAAATGAAAAAACATCTGCTTCTATTGAAGAACGATCTTAATGACAGTTACAGACTTACGTCTTGCTCCACCCAAACACAATGCTTCTAATGGCAACGCGATTGACTAATTCAATTCAATTTTATTCGTATCATATTGTGTCCAAAAATGGGGCTCATAATGAACAGAAGATAAGAGCTATCTTCCAAAGTTGATAAACGCGAGGGCCAAACTATATAAATGAATCTAATATCGTGTTTTTGAAGCATATAATATAGAATGATTGATTATCAACAAACTTTGAGTCAAAATGGTTCCACAGTGTTCAATACTGAAAATTTAATCCATTGTCATACAATAGTTTAATTAATTACACACCAACCAATATAAAATCCGAAAGATTAATAAACGGAGAGAGACTCAACGTAAGCTACGGTTGGGTGGGTAAACTTTTAAAAATTTATAAAAGATAAGACTACAAATAAAGAGAAAAAAATCTATAAGCTAGTAGTCCTCTGTATATATGAATTCTTATAAAAAATTTATAGACAGCAACACTCTACTTATTCCTTCCAAAAATGCACTCAAAAATGCACTCAAAAGGTTATGACCAAAGTGATATTTCAGGCCATCTCTGTCTCAATCACGCAGCTTTAAAGCCATCAGGTAACAAATACAAATACGGTTGGCCAAAGAAAGAACATGTGGATTTTGATGTGGTCAACCGAAGGAAGGATAACAAGATACCTGATAAGGCGATTTCATTAGAAAACATTTCGACGGCCTTCTGTGGCTTGTTTTTGGATTCGTGTGTCTCTCAAAGCCAATATTTTTTTGGAATCTTTCAAACCATTTTGTGTCTGAATATTTTTTGGTAAGATAGGTATTTTGGGATCGCCTTTAAGTTGCATAAAATTGCACGCTGAAGACAGTTGTAAGGGTATTCTATATTACCTTAATTATAATGAACAATTTGGGACATCTTTTTAGGAATAGCAGGCTTTGTTTAGTTTAAAAGATTATTCATAAATCTTCCAAATATGCTGGGAACATCGCCTTCATGAGTTTGTAAGAAACATGAGAAGTAGCAACAAAAGTATCAGCCTTGCAAAGTCCCCGAAATCTCAAAACGAATTGAAAGTTTGAGAAAGAAATGCACATACAATTTATTGGATTAATAAAAACACCGGATCGGTGGCATTGAAAATGAGAATTAAAAGTTCATCTTAAGCTCTCAAAGACCCATCTCAAAGTTCATGAGAATTATCCAATTTCGAGTAATGCAAACCGGGCTTATGGCGAAAAATAGTCAACCAATGCGGCACAGTTCCAAATCAAATAAACAGAGGTATATTTTGCAGACTTATCGTTCAACTGGAACCCCAATATATGTTCAACGTTCAACTTATTAAAAAATGTTTCTCGATGGCCTAGCTGGTGGAGTTCCAAATGTTTGACAAGAAATCGATATAACAAAAAGCAGCTTTAAGTCGACTTGTAGCGACTGGTTTTTTTGGCAACGTCAATGAGGCATTTTTTTTGCTAGGGTCAATAAAATCGCTGCCATGACTTTTTCTTTCACTCCAACTAAGAAAATAACCTAGCCAAGTCATGTTACGAAGAATGTTGTTGAAAAATGTATCTAAAATGGAAGACCGAACTTTTGTTCAAATAACAGTAAATTGTTTTTGGTAATTCTGTTTTTTTGAAAAATTTGGCGTTAATGAATAACGTACCTTGACGTCTTTTGAAAGATCTAATTTCAAAAGACTAGAAAAGCACTTAACAGTGAAAAAAGATCGAAGAGCACATTAACTTACTAGTCGGCCTTCGCATATAATACCCTTTGTTAACACACGAGTGTTACCTCACTGATAAAACCCTTATCAACCACACCTAAAACACATGTGCCACAAGAACTCATTTTAACGGAACTACATTCTACTTCATTACACAACAACTTCTTCTAAAAATAGTTGTACCATATGACACAAGTAATGTGATTTATGTGCGAATTAATGGCAAAATAAGAGATCAGCCCTAATACACTCCACATGCAATTGAGTACAATAAAATGGCTGATGTCCATGGAAGATTTCGGTTTTATGGCATTGTACTCTAAACGTTAGTCCCTTATGATCTACGAAAGCTTTACAGCTTAATCTCATCCAATCTGATCTGATTTGAAGACTTAAATTTTGTTGGACAAAAACTGCATGTCCTGCATTGCGTCACCATCTGTTCTTAAATAACTGATGCTCAAACAATAGCTTTTCTGCTTGACTTTTAAAAACATGTTGAAACTTCCTTGGTTAAAATCAGGAAATAACTGAATCACATAAAGGATGTCTAACTCAGAGGTCCTAATCAATGGCACAATGCAGGCATAACAGGCCCTAAGGGAAAACTGAGATGTGGCCCTATCAACAGACATAAACAGAGTCCCATCCATCGCTGTAGAGCATGGCAAACATATAGCAAGATTTAAAACTGACAATTTTTCTCGCTAACTGATAAAAACTGATAAGTTTTCTAGTAGAGGCTAAAGTTGTAGAAATCTAAAATCAATGAGGTGACCTTGAACAAATTCTTAAAACATGGATATAAAAATAATTTTGGGGCCCCTTTTGGTAGGGGCCCTTGGTTATCAAATTAGAGTGCCCTGAACTGTGTTACACCACTGGCCCTAATATGCAATCTCAATGTCAAAGGTCAGTGAACTAAAAAAAGTATTAAGATGCCCATTCAGGTTGTCTCCATAATGTAAATAAATACAGGTATAGACAACCTCTATTATGTTTGACTGTTTGATTGGGTGGGGAAGAAGACAGGTTTATCTTTTATTGCTTCAATGTCAATAGCAAACCCACAATAAACAAGCCTTTTCACACGAACTATTATAGAATAAAACTTACCATCTTTCTTGTAATATGTAACAGGAAAAACTTCTTTCTCTTCACCATTTTGTAGGGCTTTTCGAACATTTGAAATTGAGTTTGGGTCTGTTTCTGGCCCACAAAGAAATTCCAAGGCACAGCTTTTTTGTACCAGATCTGCTTTAGCATACCCAGTAAGTTCACATATGCTTTTTGTGCAGTATATAACAGGAAAGCCTTCAACTTGTGCATTTCCAATAACAAAACATGTTCCAGCTACAAAAAAAATATTTTGTATATACACTATATACAAAAAATAACATATATATTATTGTTTTATTTAGTATGGTATTTATTGTTTATATTATTGTTAAAACCATGATAATACTTTTACCTTCATCATGTGCAGCAGGAAAAGACATAACAACATTGAGTCCTCACTGAAAAGTGTGCTAACAATACTATCATTTACAACTTTTGTAATCTAAATTAAAGAGAGAAAAATATATCAACAAAGAAATGTGTGATCGCTGAAATGTAAGTGATCGTTCAATGTGACATCAATACAGCTATAAAAACATCATAATCTCTTGATTACATTTGGATATCAAGCATCAACAGGAAGAGAAAATTCTATATACCATTGTAGCTACTTCTGGGTGGCTGTCTAGTAAGGTCTTTATAGTCTAGTAAGGTCTGTCTAGTTGTCTGGTATAGATTTAGACACTTTTTCCCAATAAACTAGACAGCTGAAATTTATTGTGTCATATTTAGATTGCCATGATATGAGATTGCATTCCATAGTCCAGGTAAGTACACTTTTCATTAATGTATTCAGATTTGACCACAATTTAACTCACAAAACCTGGAACTTGTTCTCATTGAAGAATTCAAGCGTATTACATAGTCTAGTTTTTTGCTGCTTGAGCTTATAATGATAAAACAATGTTTGATTTCAGGTTCCCTTGCAAATGATAATGAGAAATTGAGAACTTTGCAATTAAAAAAGGTTTAGCTTTTGTTAATATACAATGCAGCAGGTTTCCAATGTTGAAAAGAAACCTTTTCCCACATTTCTCAATGTATTCACAATATAGAAGCAAAAGATGAGAACCTGCTGGTGGCAATATACTGCCAATTATTACATACGTTTTATCCAGCACACATTTGAAGCAGCTATTCATAAACAGTTATGAGAAAAACAAAATCAAAACTTTTAAATGGGATGTTAGTTCACAAGTGATGTCTGCTAATCTGAAACAGTTTGCATCTCAATGTGATCTAGAACAACAATTGTTGATTTAATAGTGAATTAAAAAGAAAACACCAAAAGATTTCGAGTTCTTTCTAATGAATTCTATTTTAGGAAAAATAATAATAAGTCAAAGAAAATTCTAGCAACCTTATCCTCAATCTAACGATATGGTGAAATGCTTTCCACAACTGTTTGAATCAGGAACTGCGGTATGAAAAGCTGGGCATGGGCAATGACAAAGTTATTTGACCCTGCCGAAAGCCGAATATAGTTTTTGGCAAGATAACTCAACCTTTTCAAGTTAGCGATAAATAAACATGGCATTCGTTGAATTCATAACTGAGCAGAAATGCTAGCGAATCTAAGTTAACAAGCCCAGCTGTAAAAACAGAACCATAAGAATGAAGATTCATAAAAGTCTTGACAAGGCAAACGTAGCACCGAAGGCCGCAAGATAGACGAACGATCGCTCTTTTCAGCTATCAGCAAACAAACTTTACCGTACTTTAAATTCTATTGTTTTATGATTCTTGTGATTTTTTTAAAACGATATTTTACAATTTGTCTTCAGGGTATCGTAGCGGTACAGGAAAATAGAGGGGGAGTTTCCTGTCAGTCAAGAAGATCACCTATTACACATGCAGCGGCCTTTTATTACTGCCTTCATGCCGGCTTGCCAACTGACCATTGGAAACGGTGATAAACTAGCAAGCATACTCACGGTAGTGCTCGATAACCTTTACGATACTGCCATCAAGCGAAAATTCGCTGTTAAGTCGTCCTCGTTTAACAGGCATATCTGTGCTTGGATTCTCTCAACAAAAAATGAAATCAAAACATACAAGAACCTCGTAATCAGCTTTCGCTATCCAATTCAATTTTGAATTACGCTTAGTTCTCAAGTGGTCAAAGTGTAACCCACAATGGGCGCCAGCGGTTATGGAAAGTATCAAATTTTATCAGGGGCGGATTGACATTTCGTCCCGCCTCTGGCACCGCTTGAATGCTGGCTCATGTTTCAATGTTCCTATAGATATTGCTCATAGAGTGTATTAACCTTGTTTTGACCCTAGATATGAAGAAATATCTCATTATTTAAACACAGCTTGGTTTCAAATACAAATGATTTTTTCTGTTCCCAATAACGTCACTGACACATGTTCTTTTACCTGTTATATTCTTACAGTACTTACAGTGTCTTTCCACTATTTTTCTTGCGAAACAATTTTTTGTGAAGCTTTTCTAAACCTTGATATTTAGTTTACAGGCATCTCATTGCGATATAAAGTTTATATACAGCGTAAAAAATAATTACCATGGACCCAGTTATTGTCCATAGGGAGCTTTTAATCACTAAGCGTGCTGTCTTTACCCTCTGAAACGCAGATCTTGGTCAACAATTGGTAAAAAAGGGCAAAAATCCATCTGGTTTTCCAATTCTTTTTAAAGCAACTTCAGTAAACGTTGCCTTTAATCACACACACGTCCTATGCACCTAATTTTCCTTCCCTATTTACAGATGCATATTTTCTTACCAGATAACAGTCTTAAAGATGTAGATTTTAAAATCGGATTGCAGAATAAATATACTTTTTTTTCTACGTGGCTTCGTTTAAAGATGCAAATTTTACTACCCGAACCCTCAGACTATTTCTTTTTCAAATATGAACCTCTCATTTGAAATGCTCATTGATACACAGACCTTTCTACAATTAACACGGCACCTGTTCAAAATCCAAGAGCTGGTGGACCTACGAATTTGTTCTCTTCAAGCACTCTGGTGTAAAGCATTTACTTTACCATGCAAAAAGTCTTGAAAGGGCAATGCGTAACCTGCTCATCAAATCAAGAGGGAAGAGGGCTAATAATCAGAGAGGGAGGGAACCGTATGTACCCTTCTTTGAGGTCTTGGGACACATTCCTAGAGAATGTCACAAACACAATTGTATCAAACTATCGATGATTTGGATGAAAAAAAAAATATTTATCTTGCCAAATAATTTTATGAATTCACTACATTTTCAGGCGGGTACATTTGTACCCACGCAATACTATCACATACGAATCAGTTCTCCTCAAGCACTCTAGTGTAAAGCATTTACTTTACCGTGCAAAAAGTCTTCAAAATGCAATGCGTATACGAAACGAAACTGAAATTTCATGCAAAAAATATCAACTATTTATTTACCTGCCTTGAGCATTTTTCCACCCACATTGTTGTTAAAAGACAATGTAAACCTGATTAACAGGTAAATTTTCTGACTCTATGTATTCCTCCTTTGATAAAATATTTGTTGATTATTGAGAGCAATACAGGCGAGATAGCATAGCTTTGATTTGCACTGATTGCAGTGAAATGAGATCGATGCACTGTGGCACTTTGTGAAGGCAATAAGTAAAGTTTTTTTACCTGGTAAGACACATTCAGAGTGTTTACAACAACATCTCCACTCTCTACATCTGATCATTGCGTCTGATGATCCTCATATGCGACTGCTTCACTCTAGATTAAGAATAATCAAACTCACTCCTCTTTGGGTATGTTATTTAAACGAATTTGTAATCAGTCAGTTAAAAAGGTAGTGCTTGTATTGAAGCATTCAATTTCAATCGATTTCGTTAGCTTCGGAGAAAGTTATCGTTTCAAGAAAGATATTTAGAAGCCTACACTCCTCAAATAAGTGTCGACCACTGCAAGAATTGCCAACACTCGATTGCCAAGTGCATCTTGCATGTATAAAAAGTGAGTATAGCTAAACTTATTTTATTCAGCAGGTGACTTACCCTTTGTAATCCGTGCTACGAGAAACATATCCACAAAACAGAGGGCTGCCGTGCCATTATCTCGAACTACATGATCAATAATTTAAGCGATGATAAATTGTGTCACCTTTGTCTTTGCAGCAGCTGCTAAAATCAAATTAATGTATTCGAAAGAGATAGAGAGAAGCGCCTATCAGGAAGAAACCAGGCATCCTTATCTATAACAAATATGATCTAAACTTCTAATTTCACACGATTCTTATCAAAACTGCCTTGTTTTCAATGTCTTTAAATATAGCCTTCGTAAGAAAGACGAAAATGCTCAAAATTTTATTTTGCTATTGCAGGCTCGTTGACCACTTACCTGAGACTCGATATAAAATCTTCATTTAAGACGGGAAATAAATCTATATTTGCTTCATCATAAACTATAAATTTCACCTTGCGTATTTCGAATCAACATTGCTTGATACAAATATGAAATTCACTCAGCAGCATGGACCGCAGAAGTAGGGGGCTATAGCCCCCCGAATAACTTTCAAATGTACTTAAAACCATACAAAAATCGTCCTGTTCTTGGTTTATGGCATGTTTAACCCCATCCCTCCCAAAAAAGGTTCAAAGCCCCCTTAATCTGTTATATGCCCCGCGGTGTTTGCTCAGCAATGTTTCTTTGAAGTATGATATCTAAAAATTTGCTTTTAGGATTTTTCACTTTTGAACACATAACTTGATAAAACACTGCAATACTCCTAAAAGTTCATCTATTGCAAGACTGAGATACATTAAGTGAGAACCTTCTTTGGTGTTGCAGTTTCATTCAAATTTCGGCTTCTATTCAAGAGAAATGCCTTTAATGTGGCATCAAATGTCATTTGTCCCAGGGAGCTTGCAAGGTTTATAGCTCAGAATATCTTGTGATACATATCAACCTTTTCATCAACTGTTGCCCTTTGTCAAATGGATAAACGGTCATCGTAAAATTGACCTAAAAATCTTCAAGGGTATTGTATACTGTAAACTTTAACAAACAAATTCTTGCTAATTTTGGCCTTGATCAGGTTCTTTTTAAAATAGATGCATAAAGTGGTTTTAAAACTGGAGTCATTGGATTGACAAAAAGTAATCCTGAGTTTGATCTCCCTCGCTTAATGTCCTATATATAAAGGCGGTATAGGAAAACGATGGGGATAAAATATTTCCATGGTACTTGTACAAATATAGGGAAGGTACATTTGCTGTCATTTACTTGGGCTAAGCCAACCCAAAACAGTGATGTTGTGACGTGGGGTTTGGGAGGCTCATGTTATTTATTAGAATTAACAGAGATCTCTGTTCCCATGTCAACAGGCGTTTATTTTGTTGAGTGAAATCCTCACTGAGCAAATATTCATGTGAAACAACTCCTTGTTATAGTTATAGAATTTATGCTAACTATTAAGGTACAAAAACGCAGTTTTGTTCAAGGGCAAGTCGGTACCCTATAGGGTTTTTCCGTCCGGGGCCCCCCGTTATTGGCATTAGTAAAACAGTATAGACAAAGCATCAAATGCTAATCAACAGATTTTTCCATTCATTTGGACTGACTAATCGTACATGCTTGGGAGCCCTTGCACTCGTTTACCAAATCCAGAATACCAGCTTCAAAGAAATTAATATAGAAAAATTGTTTGGTGGGGGACCTCAATTGTTGAGGGTCCTTGGTTTTTGAACTAAAAGTAATTTTAGTCCGTTAGGCCACTGCACAATTTTTGAAAATTTGGGTTTTCGTTTTGAAAATCTTCATGACCACACCTATCGAACTAACTGTATGTGATATTATTGAATTACACTAGCTCTTACTTAAGCTGTACAAGAGTTTTCACGAGAAAAAGTGGTCTAGGTTTAAACATGCTTTCGAGAATAAAAATCTCAAGATGAAAAGCCAAAAAAACTAGATAGTTCTACATGCTGAATTCAATAAAATTTTAGAGAGATTTACGTAACTTAACTTAAAAGATTAGAGCGATCATTGTTACTGTATGTTCTTGTTTCTAATATTGTAATACTCTTATATAAACTTTGTGTGTCTATTGGTAATGGCAGTTGCTGCAATATTACTTTTTCAACACCAGATCTTTTTAATTTAGTTTCATCTCTGCACAAAGTTTGAGTTTCTCACTGCAAAATTACGATTTATCATTGCACCAATCGGTTATCAATGCACGTTAAAATAAAACCTGCGTTGTGTCATTCAGAGAGTGGTACTTAAACAACTACAGTTCAGTACATCTTTCTTACTTTGTGGCGAGGAAACCTCTCTTAGGCCGTCGAAGAAGTTACGAGATTCACACTTATGCGTCTACACGTCCACGGCTTTACTTTATGGATTCAAACGTTTTCGTGTCCACAAGTAGCGTGTCATTCATACGTGTTCTCTTTCGCATTAGTTTAACAGTTGCTCTATGAAAATTTTCATCAGGGCATGCGCCATCAAGCGTGGAAACCAGTATAACAAGGTTTTACTGTAAATACTCGAATTCGAGCGTTCAAACATGGGATTCGTAGCAACTTGAAAAACTCCACTTTGGAGAAATCCAGAAGTTGTGGATTCAATGACATTATCGTCAAATATGTGTTGACAGAAATTAACTTGTAACGTTGCATAAAAAAGGGGGGGGGGGTGAAGTTATTCTTATAAGGGCTTATCACAGAATAACCGTTTATGAAAGCATACTCATAGAGCCAGACAACAGAGCTAAGCAGTTGTATCTATGCACCTAGCATTAGCATTTTATGCCATTAGGACAAAAAACGGGCAAAAAAGCATGGTATTTGCGAGCAACTCGTAGGCCTTAAATATTTCATATTGTAACCTTATGAAAAATCGAGAAAAAAGACAGAATATATTTTCTTTTAGTGGAATTTTATGTTGATATAGTCCTGTTTCAAAAGTCGAACCGTACAGGGTAGTATGCTTTTTCATTTCCCTAGTTCCTCTATTTCACATATATTGACCAACCTGTTTTGTTCACGAGGAATCTCTTTCGAGTATTCACTGCTCAACTGGTCAAAACTCTTTATTACTTTATTCAACAATAAACTTTACATCTATCAATAAATTTTTTGGGAAAATGAACTAAAGGTGCATAAAATCCCACGTTAATACTAAATATGATATTTGACACAAAAAATGCTTTTGAATCTTCAATGTTTTTATCTTATATGAACAGCCTTCTAATGTGCCACTGTCCAAATAAGAAGATGGACAAGCAGACAGGCTCCTTGAAACAATCTCCGTGGCAACGCCTTGGGAAGCGTCAGAAAACAGCGTTTACGTAAAAATTACATCAAATTAACGTTGAATTCCATACAACGTTAGCCAAGAAGAACACATTTCTATGGGTTGTGCTACAAAACCCTCCTTGAAGTAAACCTAATTTTAAATGTTTTAAAAAGCTCAAATAAATCTTATCCTGACTATGTAGTTGCATATTAACCTATGACACAGCCTCACTCTGAAAAGTGGCTGGTTACGTCATCTAGCGATTTGCAATGTACAACGAACCTCGATGTGAAGTGGAGGCGATGAAGAATTCTATGGTCTGCACAAGGGATCGGTGATTCCCTAAATTATCATCCAAAGCGAAGTATAAGGTAGAACCGAGTTTGTCACCGACTGATGTTCTAATGTATCTAAGTAGAGGATTAGTTCATTTGATAACAATTTGATAAGTTTCTGCAATAAACATTATGTTAAGGATTATTTATACAGCCGAAAACAGAAACAACGAATAATTATTTCATATCATAATTTGACAGGTATTTTAAGATTTTACTTAAAAGGAACAAAATCATTCTTGTAATACAAAAAGCGATTTTTTTCGTTCAACTTTTACAAAATTTCATTTTTGTAAAAATGACATGAGTGAAACACACCAGATCGTTTAAAGAAGTCAAAAGCTGATCTCTTTGATTGTTTTAGGCTGTGGGTGTGACTTGAAGTGAAATATTAATAATTAAATTCTCAACATTGATAACCGCAAACAGTCATATCTCCTTAGTTAAACACTTGCCTTGCAGACTGTAGACTTAGCCCGCTGATCAACTTAATCTTCAGACTTTTTGCAATATTTGCTATGTAATTATAACAGATAATGCGTTTACTCTTTAAGAAAGTCTTGTTAAGTACAATTTGAATCAAAAGACAGCTGGACAAGAAAAAGAAACATCGTATGATAGCTAGTTTTTCGTAATTACAGGGTCATTTTTAAAAGAAAACACTTTGATTGAAATATCCAAATCCAATATAAAGTTGGTATTCGCCACATTGAATGAAAATATTGCAAATTAAGACGAGCGAGGCGCAATTGGTTTTTTACACAGATTTTACAAACATTTTTCAAATGATTTTTTCAGAATGGTATTCAACAATATATTTTTCTCTTACTCCTTTTTCCTTAAAATTATTTGCCTGTTTTTCCATATATTTTCAAAAATAATTTTCTAGCTTACTTTATGCAAATGCTAAGTTGTTACGCAAGATTATAGTCCAAGATCCGTTCTTCTACGATATTTAAAGAAAAAATGTTTGGTTTTACAGATTCGGTTTATGTAGTAAGCTACATTGGTCGGACGATTCGGTCTTAAATTTTGTTTCTCTTCTTCCTAAGCAATGCGTTTTAAAGAGGGTTAATAACCGAAGTATAATGCTAACAAATAGACCAAAGTTTAAACATTCACGACTGTTAAATATCTTGATGTGTTTGCACATACCCAAGTTGATAATCTCTCATCTGACATTGCTGCTCCTTATTTCAGCGGTAAATTACTGAATATGTGCGCTGACATGGGATTATAAAACTCCTGGATTAAGAATATATATGCTTTGCTCCTTCAATGCTTCGCTCTATATAGGCTTCGCAAATATGATCATCCTTAAAGGCCTCTTTATCCTTCATAGGAGTGTCTTCTCCTATGAATCACTACGTCGAAGGAGATATCCGGACTATGTCTAAATACTGTAAATGATACGAGCGTGTCTATGAATAAAATAACCGATTGAAAGGGAAAAATATCACTTGGATAGCTCGTAATCTATTGTGAAGCGGTTTTGTAGTAAAAGAGTCAAATCAGAAGAGTTTTGTTTCAAGTAGAAGAGTTTTATTTCAGTAGATAAACACTTGGGACAGAGTTTGAACAGACTTGCAACTCACGGGAAATTCAGAGGGCTGATAAAATCACTTTAAGTTTTTTTCTACCAGTTACCTTTGATTGTATGGTGATGACGCTTGGTTTTATAATGCCAGCATTCAGAATTTTCAAATTTTCGAGGGAAAAAGAAAGGAGAAAACTGAAGAGAGACAGCAAGTACGAAGAGCGGTGCTAAGAGAGAGGGGATAGGGTTAAGCCAGGGGTACGGTTGCACAATGTAACGCCACTCTGAGTTTTAAAAACTTCAGAGAACACCCGAGTGATGTTTGCTTCTTAGCAGAAGAAAATGGTTTTGAAAACAAAAGACAAACCTCCATACCGTGTTTTCAAAAATGTCTTGGCTAACCCATGGCTTTTCCGAGGTTTATAAACCTGACCTTTACCAGGAATTGTTTTTAATTAGGATGTTTCAGATTGAATATAATGAGCTCTGTTTATTTTTCATTTAAGATAAAACCATCCATAGTTACATAAGATTCTTTACACATTATCACTATTCATTAAAAAAGTTTCTGGCACTTTAATAGAAATAATACCTTTATTAAAATGTGTTCCAAAGGAGAAGCAGTTGCCTCCACCGCCAATAACAAGAATTTCATCGCGACAAAGAACCGAGGCATGATTGTGAAGCATTAGCGTAGAGTTTGTGCTGTTTTTCTCCTAAAAACAAGAAAATTTTTATGAAAATGGTACCTAAAAACAAAACATATAAATCCTTAAGTTTAAAGTCTCCCCTTCCAAACAATAAAGTATGTGACGATTAAAAATATGACAAAGGCTAATGGCGCTGTGGCTCTTTACCTCTATAGCGTCCTTCTTCGATCATTCTCACGCCCCTTTTAGCGGCACTGATACCAATTTTAGCGATTCCCAACTGAAGGTCATGAAAAGCGTTTTAGGAAATTGCCTCAGGTTACTGACCTACTTCGAAAAAAGGAAGAAAGTTACCCTGGTAATATATTTGGCTGCTGCTAAATAAGCCCCTACCTTCGAATAAGCACTCCCCTTCGAATAAGCCCCCATCCCAAAACATTTTGGTAAGACAGGTACTACATTTTAAATGTTACCAGGTACGTAGCAAATATTACAAGCATTGGTAGCGGAGGAGATGATGGGGCTAAAACTAAGGGAAAATAGACCACATCCATTCTGGATGTTTACTGAGGCCATACGAGTCACTGTCCGTCGCCGTTTTCTTGGGGACATTCAAATTGATGTCTGTCTGTACGGATGGCCCATTGTACATTACCACTCTTTTACAATGCTGGAAATTACAAAATGTCTAATTAAGGCGGTAATTCATTATTGAGCGAGCATACTAAAAGAGCATAATGAAAGAGCTACCTGGAAGAATCTGAGATGACATGAAACCAGAATTAATAATCTACGCTTTGTACAAACATGTCGCTGTAATTTCATTTGTTGTGACTGTTGAATATTAGATCACCCTGAATCTTAGTGTAGTGTCGTTTTTCAACCGCATATTGAAGTGCAAAGTATATGGGACTAAAGCTGGACATTCCAATTAACAGAAACGTGCAATATTTGAATATCAACTTCAATTTGTTAACGTTTGGAAACTTTAAAACTAACAGGATATGTTTTATTTGTCTAACACTATGTCTGATTCAATAACGTCACGTGACACTGTCACATTATGATGTTACAATATTGAAAATGCTACAACTATTAAATAAAGTCATGTAAACTTATACTATGGGTATATTTCAGCTTATAAGATGTAGTCAAGAAGCAAAAAGTGAATAACTCAATGGATGCCTTACTTGCAAAATGTAATTAAGGTCTGTTGAAAATTTTATGATAAAATATTTCATGCTGCAATAAACAAGCCGTTTTTGCAGCAGCCACGTATTTTGGAAATTTCTATCGATACTTTTGCAATGTGTGTAGTCGAAATTTAATTAAAATTCTATTGTGTGATTAGGAAAAATAAGACTTTGTCAAAAAAGAAGACTGAATGCTTCGGGATCCCTTTGGAAACAGTTGACTTCAAAACAGCAAGTACAAAAGTTGATCCCAAAAACCAATGGCAGTGTTTGCCATCTAATGCAAAGAACGACTTATTGAAGTAAGAATAGCCATAAACTTGAGGCAGAAAAATTTCCTGGTTGCTCTGATCCAGAAAAACGTAAAACACTGAGCAACTGATTGTTTGCTTTTGTGGTGAATTTTGGGTATTTGGGAGGGGGGGCACATGCTTTCCGTTTTTTTAGAAAATTTACGCAATTTGAGTCAGAAATTTAATTTGAATGCAATTTGAGTCAGAAATTTAAACATGGTAATCCATTAAAAAATTTAATCCTCTATACTCATTAAAATGTTTGATGTTAATTGCTGGTGTGTATCATTCTAAACAGTTGATAACGCTTGCCAGTTATCAGGTTATCAAGATTAAATTGTAGAAGCCCCGAAAATGAAGTTAGGCCTGCACAGGTTACTCCTCGTTGGAAGTTGTGCCTAGTCAACGTACTCTCGAACTGCTGTGTGTTTCTACAATTCAAATTCTTTTTGTCTTGGATATACTGCAAAGCATGGAAACCTACGAAATATGTGTTCCCAGCTTTTACACAACACCTGTAACGTGTCCTTGCAGGACCTATTTTAGTGTGGTTTTTCCCACATTTTGTGGTCTTGGAAATCCAAAATGTGGTCTTGAAAAATTCAAAATTGTGGAATGGGTTTTTTCGTTGTGGAATGAGTTTTAGTTATAAATATGTTTTTCTGTTGATACAATTTTGAAACTTTATAAAATAACAGAACAGTACAAAACATCCATGAATCGTAGTGCAAGTTCCTTGGTCCAGATTAATCTGGTCTAACAAGAGCGAAAAATGTTACAACCAATCAGCTTTTTGCTCTCAAATGATGTAAAAGCCAATCAGAGCTTGTAAAAGACCCCTGAATCTAGCGACAATAACAACAATGGCGGCCAGACAGCCACCAAGCTGCGTGAAAGTGCACTACAAACTTTGAACTGCTGCAAGCGAAAAATTCTCAAGGCAAAATAAGTCTATGATTTTTTCAATATGTAAGGGTCGTTCTAGATTTTTATCGTGCGCATTTTAGAACTACGCTCCTAAACTGGAGATATGACTGCATACAGGTAGCCTAAATTCGCCAAACTTTTACTCTGTTCAATAATTGCACAGGGGTTATTGTCCTTAATTTTTTATATCGATTCTCTAGATCATCTTCTCACGCTAACGCAAAAATAAAACCCCAGTAAAGTTGAAGTGAAGCTGTAGAGCTTCTAGCAATGTTAACCTTTAACTACTGTTACTGTCGGAGTCCATAAAGAATAGGCTATAATAGAAACATATTTGTAATCGTGTTATGTTGAATATTTTGTTCTACACGAATAAAGAAAAACGCTCTCTAAGGCAACGGTCGATATTTTGAAATTCCATGCTTCATATACAGCCTTCTTTTCTTAAAGTGTGGTCTTGGAAAATTTCCATAAAAAAGGCCCTGGGTCCTTGGGGTGAAAACGTTGCTTCATTGTCATTGTTGTCTTGTATGATAACTGTGTTGCATGAAATACCTTTTTAAACAATTTTTTGTGGGTATATCTGGGTTACCCCATCTGATAAGCGTTTATGAGTAACAAAATACCCATCAAACAAATTGATGGATCCAGCTGATCGTAGAACGAAAGGCTAGCGGATAGTGATAAACAAGCAACAGGTTAGGAAGCCTTTCCTGGGCCCATGCTACCGGGGTGGGGGTGGGGGTGGGGGGTTATAGAAGCCTTGGCCAGCCATTTTTGTTAGCCTTAGCCCCCACTTTCAAATTCTTGGCGCTGGTCCTGCTTTCACAACGTGAATTGTGAAATTATGCGTTTATCGTTTACCTGAACCACAACATTACAATCAAAAGGCACAGTGTCATCCTCAAAATGCCAAGAGACAGTGACATCATCCCCAGACCCCTTTTCAATATATCCCCAACTTTATTTCCTTGCCATGCCGCTGCCTTGAGAATGGAGTTATTATCAAGTACCATGCAAATTTATACTAATCATATCTCCTGCCCATCATTTATGATTTCTATGCTATTCAAAAAACCATCAATAATTAAAGATGATGCTATCAATAATAAATGTGCTTCCGTTCTAAATGAAAGTAATTAATGAATACGGTTTTAAAATTTTCAATAAAGGAAAAAACTAGTAGAAAAAAAACAGAACATACAAACAAAACAAAATCCTTTTTACGTCAGGAGTGTTGAGAAAAACTACATTTTACATAGATTTTTATTTGCTATTGCCAAAGCGAATTCTAGGTTGAATAGATCTGACTGAGAGATAATGATTGCGTTGATATGCCTTACAAGGATCTTAGAATTTTTCACCAAAATTTCGTATTATTTCGCGGCCAAACATTATTTGAAAACACAAGACCATATTAGTATGTCAGTGATAATTAGCAAGGCAATGCTTAAAGTCTAAGTTTTGAAAATCATGTTGACTATTTAATGATAAGCTTTCGAAATAACATATGATCTGTGACTGTGTCGCCTATTCAGAAACAGTGGGAAATTAAAATATTTGCATCGTAAAAAGAAAACTAAAGGAATATATCAGTGACAACATCGCAGTTTAATGAAAATAGCTGCTTTCTTCGAACAACAACTCAGCTTTCCTACGAACTGAGTAGTGCTCCTGTCTCGCAGCAGGCAAACTGCAGATGCTTGGGCCGTTATCAATCGAATGCACTTATCATTTCTGCTGCGATTCGATCAAATTACACATTATACTGACGTTCCTTCTGAATTAAAATATACAACGTTGGCGACTTTTTATAAACTGATAAAAAAAGACAGCCAAGATTAAAAACATTACGAAAATATTAGAGATATGAAACAAGATGATATATATCTGGCGTCTCTATCAGCCTATCATCCTGTCTAACCAGTGGATCTTTTAAGAAACTCCGCTGAACTTTGAAACAATAAGCAGTCACGGAAACTTTAGAAACATAATAAGTCAGTAAAACTTTAGTTGGAGTACTCAAAAAAAGGACAAACTGAAACTTAGAAAATAAATAGAATAAATAAGAACGACTTTAAATATTGCTGAAAAGACAGTACCTAAATTTCAGACAAAGTTTAAACTTTAGAAAGCCTGTTTTTTTGGCGGGATATGCACGCCATAGATAGGGGTATGCACAGTATGTAAGGCTTCAAGGTCTTGCACATCAGTCTTTCCTCCCAGTAGTGTAGTCGTAAATTCTTAGGAAGAATAACACAAAAGTAAAAAAACAAAACAGCGTTTTACTGGCGCTTTTCAGAAAAATGTCACATTTTGAGCTCAGCCATTTTCAAAGACATCCCTGCATTGAACATTTTACTGTTTGCGTTAAATTCAATGTATCTCGTCCTAGTGATACATGTACCGTTGTGCAGGTCATCTTTTCGTCCCTTTTTAAGTCTTTTTTCAGCCTCTTTATTGAAATTGGTATCTTCTCTGTCCACTTTCTGTGTCCATTTGCCTTCACGGCTTGTCCATTTGCCACTCATATTTTTCTGAGTTTTCTGTTATTTGCTAAGTTTGTTTGCATGGGAGTGAGCATTGATGCAGCGAAAAGTTATATATATAAGCCAGACAAATAACGAGCGTTTGGATCTTTGCATGCTTGCAGGACAATGACGCAAGCAAAACTGTCAAAGATTTCTCCCGCGAATTGAATTACCTCGCTTTGGTGTAGTGCAAGAAAATCAAACAAAGTCAGGGATTTACATTTACGATGAGACGAAAGAAGTAGCTCTCATAATTTGACACATACATAAAACGACAACGACACAACAAGCAGTAATGGGTTTAAAAACAAATTTTCAGCAAAAGGACACCCGCTATTGAAGAATCATGGGCCAAGTACTGGGGAAATTTTAGGGCATGGTGGGGAAATTCCCCACTAGTTTGCGTGTGAAAAGATCCCCTTTGTCTAACAAGCAGAAAACCTATAGCTATTGGTTTGTTCAAACAGAGGCGTACCCTGGGTACCAGATTCGTAACAGAGGCAGTGGAAAAGGTTTTCCTAGGTTAAGTAAATATTATCGTGAAGACGGAACAAGTTCGTTTCTCTCTCAGATTCTTCAACTAGGAACCAAACTTGCTTTTCGTGCCATTCTTCCTCTCGCATTATTTTTCATCTGCACTTGAATGAAAATTTCCGCTAGCTTTTAGTTATAACCCGACGTTTTACACACCATTATCATTCACACTAAGGTGTGTGGGACGAAATTACTTAACCTAAGTGTGAACTAGGTACATAAGAGATTAAAAAAGGTTTCTTGGCTGCGGAGCTTCTTTCTAGGCCATCAAACTTCGAATGGCAAGAAATTTTCTGAATATCAGAACCTGTTCTTAGAAGCTAATCATGAGAATCTTTGATTGAGCTATCAAATTGGAAAAGAAAGTAATCACAGCATATGAGGTCTAATTAGCGTCTATGCGTCCATGCAGCGATATTCAAAAGCAAGTCATCAAAGGTGCGGAGCTGTTTAGAGGGCATTATATATTGAAAAGTCAGTCAAAGAAAATAAAATATTTATTCATATTGCGGCAACGCAATTTTTGCAAGAAAACCATACGTTTTGTACACCGCTTTCTACAAAGTACGAAAAAACGGCGCTAATTATAGGGTAGCGCTTCTTAGATGGAGGCCCTAATCAGACACCGCGCAGCCATTGGTATAGCAGGAGCTAAGAATTCCTCCTCCTCCCCCCCCCCCTTTTTGCATAAGGAAAATTTTGGAAAGATAACTCTAACGCAACTTTGAAAAGTTTACTTTAACGGATTTTAAGGAGTAGCAGTTCTTTGTAACTAGAAACCCTTTTTGCTCATGATCTTGATGATCATGATTATGATCTAGATTAACGATAAGTTGAATCTTCTAACTTGGTCTTACTTGGTGTTTAATTATCCTTAGGCTAACTTTATCTATTTTCATGTTAATTGGAATCTTCTCCTGAATCAGACTCTCTATGGATATGGATGGAGAGAAGCAATCCTTTTGTTAAAAAGGCGTTTTTCAGCGCGCAAAGGGCGTAAGCCCCTAAGCCTCCGTCTCAGCCCCCTAACTTTAAGACCGGTGGGCGGTGCCTGGTGCTTATCAGAGTCAGGGGTGCGGTGCTAAAAAGTTAGGAAGGGGGCTTGTGCTGTAGGAAACTTCTAGAAGCCACACCCAAGCCCACACCCATGGTCATACCCAATATACATGCATTTATGTTAAAGATTCTCTGTTGTGTAAATATGAGATCATTCAAACTATTCACCAACTATAAAAGGCTCATAGAAATTGCTCTATCACGGAAAATCAGTAGCACAAAGGGTTAATTCATATTCCCAGGTAAGAAATTCACCTAACCTAACATAAACTGTTAAGAGGGGCTGAGCCCTCCTCCCCCCGCCCAAAAATATCTTTCTAAATTTTAACAAGGGGGCTGAGCCATCGAGCCCCCCTCTACAGCACCACTGACTAGAGTTAGGTGCAAGTAAATACAATACTTAAAAACGCAGAAAAAGCATTTGACACAAACCTGCCACTGATATTCTTTCCAGTATCGCTTTTGAGGATTTATAACCAAAAACTGAGGTATAATTTCGAATGCAACACCGCCAACTAGCCATAATTCGTCGCCAACCACGTGTGAAGTGTGAGAGTATCTAGCACAAAATTAACCAGAACACGTTGAAGTTCGAACAACAAAAGCCTATTTTAACAAATATAATGCCGTCACAGCGATGTAACACCATTTTGTTCACAAGCATGTTTCCTCTAACTATCTAAAGTGAAAAAACAGTGCATATTTGATAGCTTTAAAATTATGAGCGAATTTTTTTCCCATGGCTTTATCTATCGGAAATGAAATACAAATCTATGCTAAAATATTGCATAATTTCTAACCATCTTAACAACAAGATAAACTTTTCTGCCATCACAAAAAATAATTTTGAATTTAAAATGGCTGAATGCATTACGTGTGCATAGTTTCACAAGAGAAATAAGTCCAACAATACATTTGAGTCAAGGGTCAACATACTTTCTACAATTGGTATATGCAAAGAGCAACTTAGAAAAATGTGTTCAACCTTCAATTTTCCAACAAGAACACCCTTACTCTGTTCAAAAAGCAACATTTCTAAATACACTGACGAAAAACCTTTCCGAGGTAATAATCAAATAAAATTTTCCTTAAAAGAATTTACTAAGTTGTTCATTTCGTTTATTAAGCTAGATCTTCTGAAATGGTCCGACTTAGCGAGTGTCTGAGTCATCCAGGGTATAACACTAATAACAGGATTCTAGTGTATTGGTATTATCGAATCGTTTAGGCAGAAGAAATACGTTGTTTTGGAACGTTTTTCATAATATCCTAACGGATTGGTACATACCTTGGTGGTAGGGAGTTTTCAAACTGAACTGTTTCAAGAAACATCTCGTCCACTCCCTGAAAATGTGTACACATAGGTAAAGCTCCCTAATTTTAGCTCAAACAGTCATAAAAATAATAATCAAAAGTCGATAAAGAGATGAAAGCATTCATGTTATGCATGCAAACTGAAATCCCCACGTTTATCACATCAACTTGAAATAAACGGGTTAGATATAGTAATTTTCATGGTTTATATGGATGCTCCCATACCAAAATTACTAACTTTGGATTCCTTTGCAATATCATTGATGAGAGAGGTAAAGGTCAATTGTTAAAGACCACCCTTTCAAACAAAAGAGAGCAAAAAGGGGAACTGTATTGTCTTGTTGTAATTAATAACATCGTATTAGCTAATTAGCATGATGTACTGTTAAAATGTTTCAGCAGTGTTTTCAACCATTCCTGTAAACATACCATTAGGGCCGTAGTGATGACGTCACAAAAAAACTTTTTTTAGATTTTTTCAATGTTGACGATACATCAAAAGAGCATTATGAAATAACTCTAAATGTGCAACATCAGTTGATCGTGTTAAAAATTGGCTGAGATATGGTCACATAAGCATTGGCCTTTTCCCCATCAAACCTCTATAATTTGGTCTTGGTTCATAACTTTATGAACCAGGTCAGAATAACAGTAACCCGTTGGCAAACTGGAAATCTTCTATTAGCCATATCTCGCCCAATATTAGACATATCTACCTGGTCTTACAAATTGAGAGGTATTTGATGCCGTTCTTTCAGATCATTTGGTCAAAATTAAGAAATTCTATAACTATATTTTTGCTGACGTCACACTTTGGTTATCAATTTCTGTCAATACAAATTAGCATCATACCATAGGCAGAATTAATGATCTTAAGAGTATATAAAGTGGTTATATGCCTTTGCATCCATAACCTTAGGCACTGACAGAAGTAGGAGGATAAGCAAGGCTACATACTTGCAAATGAATAATTTCAAGCTGATTCATTGGCTGCGAATCCTTGTCAAGGCCACCACTCACAATGAGTTTTCCAGATCCCCATTTGCATATTGAATGTGAATGCCGGGCTTTCACAATACCATTATCACTTTGCAAGCAAACCTAGAAAACCAAGATGATATTTAGACAGATACAGATATAAATCTGGATTGTTTCTAAGGGTTAAACATTTGAAGAGATATGTATAAGACGTGGATTGCACTGCTTTTGAAAAAAAGTAAGGCATTTGGACAGCTTGACAATACAGGACAATACCTGAGAAGAAAAAGGCATCGTATTGAAATCCTGAACTTTTCCCCTTTAATCGGGCTGTGCTTTCGAAAAAGAGAATTCAAACGTAAACAGCATTCCCTATGCAGACGCCCCTGGCCCATGAGTTTGATGCCCATTTTTACTTTCACAATTTTTCATTGCAATACTTCGAATAAACAAAAGGATTCTACAGAAAGGAATTTGATCCTAATAACAACAGAAAAGTGACAAGGTAAATCTAGCCCAACTATATATATTTGAGGTTTACAGCAGGCAATCGAAAACCTATGCAGACATGAACATTTTCTTTAGCAAAAGACAGTATCAAAGAAATTTCTTTTACATATTTATATAAAATATATCGATCAACAAATTGACAACAGGCAATAAAGTGTGACGTCACAAAAAATAATTTTGGAATTTTTTAATTTCAACCACGTAGCATAAAAGAAAGATTTGAAGTTTGCTAACGAATCAGTGTTACTTTGGCTCTGTTCACAAAGTTTTGAACAAAAATTAAATTACAGAGATTTGATGGGGGAAAGAGCCAATGCAAATGTGACCATATCTCAGCCAATTCGAAAGACATTTTACTGATTTTACAAATTTACAAGTATTTCACGATGCTCTTTCAGGTTATGGGATCCAGCTTCAAAAACTCTAGAAATAGATTTTTGTGACGTCATCATTTTAGAACTCTATTAACTCTCTTTAAATACAGATTTTATCATTGAAAAGTTTCCGCATTAATAAATAATCACAACTTAGATGGAAAAAGTGTTGTGTAGGAAAATCTAAATCTAAAAGCCAATTTGATTAGGCAAGTTTGAAATAGAAATCCAGAAGTACCTTTCTCCATTTATGTTTCTTTGTGTGAAAAAGCCAGCAATCAGACAATGTATCCTTCATTTCATTCCTTCCTCCAAGTATCAACACATACTCTTCACCTTTATACAAATTATAAAACTAGGTTAAAATTTTTTTCACCGTTACGACTGAGTTTTTAAGACACCTAGAACTTCATAAAAATAGTTTGTACTAAAACATCTTTATGAAAATATATTTATTTATTAATTTACAATATTTCAATTCTATAGCCAAAGATTCTAATATAAAAAAAGCACGATAGAAAGTTGTCTTTGATACATCTATTGGGTGTTTATCTGCCTTCGCAAAGAAGACATTTGGCGACCTAAAGTTGTCTTAAGTGAATGCCTTTCACTTTTTGCTTCGTTCTTATGAGAGAAAAATTCTGCTAGTCCAGATTTTTGAATTCCCTTCAATCATCAAAGAAATTATATTTGCAAATAATTTTTGGTGGTACAAAATTCCAAAATGGTGTCAGATGTTTCGAGCTTTCGACGTTTTATACCCTGAAGAGTTTTAGGTTTCAGATAAGCTTATAAATGTTTCAAAATGTTCCTTTTTAGAGCTGTTGCTAGATTGATAATTAGCCAACACGATGCCTAAATATAAACAAATATACATCAAGCTATGCAACAACTGCCTTTGCAATGCAACTTTCACTTTTGCGCACTGTAAAAATGTTATATCATTTCTGTAGTGTTTGTAGAGTAGCTTATAAGTAGTGTAATAGGTAGGCTTGTCTTGTGAATTTTTATATGCAATAAATATAAAAAGTGTTATAGAAGCGCAAAATAGGGGAGCAAAAAATATAGTTCAGAAAATATCCCAATGTTTACACCTGCTATGCAAACAGCCACAGCACAATGTCGCCATCTACAGCAAGGCTGTTCCACCACGTCAGTTGCTTCATATCTCTTAGGATCGTCTTTTGTGTCATTTGAAACCCTGGTGACTGCATCGTTGCTTACTGCAGCTTTCCTTATTGCTCCTTTCCATATGAATTCTGAGTATGAAGCAGCAACTACTTCTGCAGTATTACCACAATCAACTTTAATATCCAATCGAAATATCCCATAATCAGTGCACGGCTTTAAAGGAGATTCTCTTCCTCCAAACAGGAATATCGATCCGTCACTCAGTAGCGTTGTAGTGTGGAATACTCGGTTGCCTGGTACAAGAAAATCAAAGATTTTAAAAGTCAAAACTAATGATCAATGAATGAAAATTTCACGACAATGATGATTTAGCGAAAGACAGAGAAATAATTATTTATATGAAAAATCGGTACTGTTATGCTCATGTTAGTAATAGAAATGACTGTCAAGTTTGCAAACTCCCTTGAAAAACTAGCTAATTTAATTTCGTCCTAAATTCCTTCCTAAATCTTTTTGTTACTAGACACCACTTCAAACTATTAATTGTTTACACCAAAGAAGCCCCGTATGCCAGGATGAAATAGTATTTAACTCTATTTTTACAGAATATTGTAAAATATTGACAGATTTGATGCAAGTATTTTTATGGAAATTAAATAATAAAATCTCGTTTAACTTGTAAGTGAAATAGGCTAATTTTAAATACAATACTATAAATCGAAATAAAAACAATTCTAATCAGTTTTAACATTTTACATAAACTAAATGCATCTGTGGAATGATAACATATAAGACCATTTGGGAAAAGGAGACAGCCGTAGGTTGTACCGGGATGTACCTGCAAGGCTTCATAAAGCACCTCGGCTCGCTTTTAAACGAGGGCTCTCTGATTACGAAAACAAAACATTCTAGATACTAAAATATATTTACTGAGGTACAGAATTTGAAAAATGGCTTTGAAAAAAGCAAACATTTGAAGACATACTAAAGATTTTTGTCTGACACCCAACAGAGTAAAAATCTATAGAACATTTATCGAAAATTCAAAGCTAGGAAAGATATATACCTAGTTTTTGATCGAAATAGGCCAATCAGAAATGTGACTTCGGAACTGAAAAGGTTGCCCAGTCACTTTTGCCCAGTTAGTGTCAGATGAAGAGCTTTATTGTGTCTTGAAATATTTGCTTTTCCAAATCAATTTTTAAACTGTTTTTCGAGTCGACGACAAGAAAGTATTATTCGTTTCCTGGGAAATCATTCATTCAAAAGACGTTAGATTTTAAGCTCAGGGATTAACAACTTGGATTATAAATGGTCCATGCAGGCAGAGAAGCAAATACCTGTTTCTAGGCACAAAAATATCACAAACAAGTCTAGATTTGCAGAGAAACTGAGAGTATGATCACAACCTTATTCATTTTGTGAAGATAGTGAAAGCTGTCTTTAATAATTAAAAGAAATACTGTCATAAAATGTCAATAGCAAAAAGATTTCAATAGGCTGAGTCTTGCAGATAACATTCATAACCGACTTTTGAGAAAGGTTTGCCAAATTACAAATTAATAGCTAGATTAAATTGCTAGATATCAATTATTTGATTATTTAATGACCAGCTTTTGAAAAGTTCTGTTTACCAGTCTGCCATATAGTGCTCGATGCCGTATAAGTTACTGTCTCATTTCATATATATTTCCAGCAATTAATTATAACATTAAATACATATTTAGACGCTAATAATTAAAAAGAAAGTAATTGTCAAAATAGAATAAGACTGTTTAAAGTTACATCATAGGTAGCTAAAAAAATGTTGACGGACATGAAAATAGCTCTAAAGATCGCAATAAGTGTGAAACTGGATAATGTAAATTAAAGCCGTCTTTTTCTACACAACAAAGGTAACCTAGTTATGTTATATTGGTAGAACCTAGAGAACCTACAGTTCTAAAAAAATGGAGGCAGCCCCCGTCTCAGAGATGTTATTGGAATAATGGCCGCATGGCATTAAGGTAAACCCTAATAGCAAAGCAGGAGGCAACCATATCTTTAGATGACAAAGCTTCAGTCTTAACAGCAATATACAAAACCCTTATTGGGTATCTTGAGTACCCCGTGGAGATTGATACCTAAAACATAATCATCATGCCATTTTCATCACCCCAGACATGCTTTACTCGCTGCTAACGAATGCTTTATTCACAGGCAAACATTAGGCTAAAAATCAAGCCACCTGACATATCCATGAATTCTTAAGATCGTATCTTGTTGAACCTTTAACCAGCCACAATTATTATGATCTCTAACTAATATTCCTTGCCTTACAAATTATATACCTCATTACAGGACAGTTAAGGAAACAAAACGCTGGCCTCGACCCTAATCTACATAAGCAAAGACATGATTACTTTAAGAAGTAAATTACTGTCTATTAATAGGATGCGCGCATGAGCCTTGGTGATTTTGATGACTCGCTCTTGTGAATGGGAAGCTCCTTAGCATTGATAGTACAAATCTCTTTTATCACCAGCATTGAAAAGAAAAACAAGGACAGGGGGATGAGTGGATACCAGAGTGAGTACAAAAGTCAATATCTCGATGTATTTGTGTTATTTTTGCATAAAATCAATAAAGCTAGTGAATAAGTACTTCGTGTAAAATAATATCTATAAGTGGAGTTGATATATAAAAAAATTAGAGAAGATCAGGCCTAAACAAAATGTGAAAAAAACTCACTTGGAAGAACCGGAAAACTGTAAAAACCATTTGCAGTTTTATCTGTTGAAATATTGCAAACCTGAATTAGAGCTTTAGAGAGAAAGTTCTTCTGGAGTAATAATTACCCACAATGCAAATATTGATAGAGCCTTGATATGTAACAGAATGTAAAGCATTGATAGAGCAAGCTGAAAACAGAAAATTTCACTAAAATTAGAAGCTTGAATCTCTATTGGGGGGGGGGGTAAAGATTTTTCATCTCGACTCTATCTTAAACCCAATAGAATTCTTATTTTATATCGCTGCTATCAAAACATTTATTTTCCAACTTTGGAAGGGGATTGGTGTAAATATTGGATAAAACCTGTGACATTTTTAGGCGTATGTCAGAACAGCTGTGTCAAGGCTTGTAAAACATAACAAATGTGAGGAAATGGGGCTTTTATTTTTATAATCAAAAATGTGATTACTGGGCGAAATAACAGGAAATTCAAGGAAGCAGCTAAACGCAATTGTAAACATTGCTGTCAATAACTTTGTAAAAAAGGTGAGAGATCGTAAAGCCAGAAGTGAGCAGATGTGAAATACAACTATCTACATTTGGCAAGAAATAGCGCCTTTAAAGTTATACTAACTTTTATATGGAGGGCTTAAAGACTCACTGCTAACAATGAGCCATTGCGCTACGTAAGCATCCCATAATGCATTTTTAGACTGTCTAAAATCATTACTGCCATTGTTTGGACCGTCGCCACGCTCGCAAAGGCCCATTGTTAGCAATGACTCTTGCAATAAGGTTGTGGGTGGTGAGAACTGTAAAGTTTGCAGCGATTACCTTGATTTAGCTTTAAAACAACACCATCCCCAAGCCTTTGATGCTTGCCACTTGAGCAGCCAAAACCCCCGTTTAGAAAAAGAATGTCGCTTTCAAGTCTGATGAGCTCATGGCCAAACCTAACGAAAGAAAAATTATTAATTATTAAACTTAATGTCAAATTGTTGACGATCGTTACCAAAGATTTGATTGATTGCTACAGACTGTATTTAACTTAATAGTGTGGAATCATGCTTTAGATATTCAAGAAGCAAGATAAGAAATAGCAAGCACGCAAATTCTAGCAATCTTTTTCTATTAGGTAAATTTATGTAGAACGTGAATAAGAATTAAAAATTCGTCGACAGAGTTCATAAAGACCACCCTTAAAAGTTCCATTCCTGATCTTGTCATAGCATTTAGGACAAGGGTATATCCAGCAACAATTATTGCAAAACGAAAATTATCTTTGTGAGGTATGATTTAAATGTTCAGTCAGGTCTTTTTAATTTTCTCTATTAAGAATTATTACCAAAAGTTTGATAGCCCATTGATATGAAGGTCAAATTCAATGCACATGCTAAGGAGCCACTACTAAAGGGGCCCAAGGCAACTTCATTACGCGTTTACCGTGTGTTCAATCTCTTGTTACCTTTTAAAGCACTCCATGCTTTCATTGGTTGATTTCCACGATATAATTGATTCTGCTTTTGGACAATTGGTTCTATTTTTCTCTACAGCTAAAAAACCAGGGCAGCACATCAAGTAAAAGTAAACGAGCAATGGGTCATTCAAAAAATGCAAAAACTTAAAGATTTGTTTAAAAAACGGATTAATTCGTTGACTTTTCATTTTTTGTCCTATCGTTTAAAGGGTATGAATTTCCGTTTGACAATGAACCGACTGTAATTTTGTACAAAAACTTAAGCTTATACTTACGGAGCGTCAATATCATTAACATTATACGGTAACATCATTATACCTGTTTCATTCTAAGATGGGAATCCTTTTGGCATTAGTGTTATATAACAACTTTCTCTGACCTAAATAATAATCGGCATTAAGACTATGGCGATTATTATCAAATATTTGGAATGTTTCAAAAAGTTCAAGAAGATTGGAGGTGTTACACCCCCACAACACGCCTCCCGGCATTTACATGCCTGCTTCCTGGCAATTTCACATTCAGTTTGAAGTATAAGGGGGACTCCAGGTTTATTGATAATGCAGCAGGAGTAAAAAGAAACTAAGATTATATTCGGACGCACCTGCAAACATACGTTCTTCCAACTGGCAACACGATCCTGTGAATGCCGCGACGAGGACATAGTGAGCGCATTTCAAGTGCCATTCCTTTGAAAAAACAATGATACAGTCGAAATATAATGGGCGACGTTATACACCCCATTTTACATTTCACATGTGTAAAAATAGCTGAAATAGCAGGAATTGCATGCATAAAATCATTGAGAAAGGTCATCTAAAAGCAAGCATGTCAGTAAACTGTTTATTTTCCGTTTTACTAGAGTTCTCAGGAGGTGACCCGGAAGATTACAATTTCTCTCGCTGAGTGTATTTCAGCGTTTACTTATATTAATAATAACTTATTTTAGGTGAGCTATGGTGCTTATTTAGAATAGGAAAGACAAACAAGATATTTGCATAAATTAAAGAAAATTTCTGATATATGAAGAAACCTACTTAACAAGACATTTACACATTATACATTTACAACCTATCTAAAACAACTTGCGTCGTTTGAATGTATGCATGTATGTATGTATAATTTTGCCATCAAATAAATTACAATTTAAAATTAAGAAAAAGATCTAATTACAAATATATAAAATTTACAGATAGAAGTTAAAAACATAGACTAAAAACACCCCAGGTTAAAAATGGCAGGGATAGCATTAAAAAGATCATAACGATCTTGTTTCCATAATGGTCCCTCCAGAGGTGTTATCAGTTGAGAATCAGTCACGTTCTTTCGAATCGGTGTATCCCCTAAAGTTATGAGTAAAGCAATTCAGCCAATGGCTACCCAATGTAAAAATTCGCACCTCAAATTCATCAAACGACTCAATATCTTCCACGTGATTCCTTTCTTCTTGTGAAACGATATTGTGATAAAATTCATTCATGTCCATGGCGTTACAGCGTTGCCATCCCTTGATAAACAAGATAATTTTATGTTCTATGTCTAATGAATTAAGCTAATTATAAAACAAAAAGTAATTTCATATAAGACAAAAAACAAAAACTAACATTTAGATAAACAAAAATGATAGTTAAAAGTACTAAAGAAGGTCCGAAGAGTAAATTCAGAAGCGAAAAATATAACTTTACTTTAAAAAGTTTTGTATTATCAGTCAATGTTAATGAAATAATCCTGCATGTGAAAAAATTGCTGAATCTTTCAAAGGTTTTTTGATAATCTAAAACCAACAAACATTTTAATAATAAATTTTATGAAGTCGCTACATAACCACTATATCATAATAATTCTAATTCTGTTGTTAAGTTACAAAATAAGTTGGGTTTTATTTTTTTGTTGTAAGAGTGGGTACGGAAGCTAGCAGCTTTTCATGTGCTCTCAAGTAAAATTAGTAATTAGTAATTTTTCATGATTTCTTCAACTCTCTTTCTGAAACAGCGTGCTTTTCTATTTCTATCTAAATCACTTATACACATACCAACGTCTTGAAGCGCTGAATTTGCGAATCCAGAGTTGGGTATTCACGTATACATCTTAGAGGCGACTGAAGCGTTTCAAAATGTTTGAGCCTAGAGAAAATAAAGAATGTTAACTTGGGCACTTGTGATTAATGTACGAACTGGGCACAGGTTTATCAGTACAAAGACATTCGAAGATAGGACGGAAGGGCAGAAACAAAGCATACTACAGTATTCATCGTCCAAAAATCTTCAGAGTATGAAAGTCGGATAATGACCAAAGGTGAGCAGAACATTTATATCAAGAGACGGATCGGATGTAACGCGAAAGGAAGAATGGCTTATTTACTTTTACATTCGTTCGTTTGTTCAATTTGACTTTTTTAGAGATCGTGCCATGGTATACAGTAAAGAAAAGAAAAATTTCATCTTCTTGTGTCAACAAGGGGTTGAGACCTCTTAATTTCAATATCAATTCATCTCTTACCCTGGGTGCCAAATCCTCCATTATTTAGTCTCAGAAATAAAGTTTGAAACTAGTCACAGAAATATTTATTGGAGCGAGGTTTGGAAAATTTCTTTCCCCTCCTCGGCATCCATTCATTCTTTGCATCAGCGGTTGTAGGGACTGCGGGGCCCGGGGTCAAAAACATCTGCGAGGCCCTTGTTCTTCACAATCTCTTTTCTTAGGTATGGGGCCCCTTTTGGCTACCATAAGCGCGGGGACTGGGGCCATGCCCCCTGGATCTCCCTTAAAACCACCACTGATTCTATGCCACCGCAGAGGTCTACAATATTTTATCCCCGGTATCTTGAGGTTCTGGTAACAAGGGTATCCATCTCTGCTTGAATTTGTTCGACGGTCATTATTATGAAAAATGTTCAGTCCGTTAGAAATGATGTTAAACTGGACTAGAAAATATCTTAAAACAGTTGGCATGAATTGGCTGTTCTTGTAAAGTTTCTTGTCCTTGCTTTCAAGATGTAAAGAAACATGAGCCCCATGTATGACCTAAAGATCCTCGACGAAAAATGTAACTTGACCCGCCTTGAATACTTAATACTCGGCAATCCAACAAGTTTCCTATTCTGTGTGTGACATTGTAAAAATAAATTTTGCTATCAAATAAATATTGAAAACGTGAAGTATTTTTATAGAGAAAAATATCTCTGGTGAAGGAGATCATTCAAGATGCTATAAAGAAAATTGGTTTTGGTATAGTTAAGGCTGACACCTCCTTGCGTGTTAACAAGAACAAGGTATTAACGAATAAACATTACAATTTCTGCACGTAAAGCCTTTAAAATGCCCATCTGAATGAATTAAAAAGAAAGCAATTTTACACTTACATAACAGCACCAAAAGCATCATCAGGTTGTATCTAGATAAAGAATAACATTTTTGATAACAACTTTTGCCAATGAAGCATTTTGTTTATCGGTTTATGGCATACCGATAAACAAAATGCTTCATTGGCGCTCGATGCCGTGTAGGCAGAGCGGTACGAGCTGCGGTGCGTAGAACAGCATGGTAGCAGCTCCGAGTTTCACGTTTAATACGATCATGAGACAACTGAAATATATGCTATTTTGATCAAGAAGATTCATTTCCTAGAATACCAGCAGCTAAGTTTGAAAGACCCTGTTAATGAAATATTTAAATAAATAAACATGAAAGTTTAACTGTTTAACTGATTAACTGTTGGAGCAGCTTTGAACAGCCTTAGAAAGTGTTTGGACTAAAAAAAGCCAATGGGAAACGTTGTTATAGTAATAGGATACAAAAGCTCAAATAAACAGGGTGACAATATTTTGCCAATAAATTTCTACTTTGGGAAATGCAGCTTAACGACCACACAAATAACAAGTGCGGCGACAAAAAAAAGAAATCGTGACAGTAGTACTCCAACCTCTATTGACATGAATTTGTTTGATAAAATTCAGAATATTGACATTCAAGTTAAGACGTGTAGTTTAGACAAAAAAGATTAACCCATGAAATAACAGTTAATTGACCTTCCAGTTGAGACAGTCTGTGTAGTTTAGACAAATTGACATCCTAGTTTGAGACAGACGTGAAGTTCAAGAATTTTGTCTTAACTACACGGACTGTGTCAACTGGAATGTCAATTTACTGTAATTTCATGGGTTGATCTTTTTTTGTCTAAACTACACGGACTGTCTCAACTGGAAGGTCAATTTACTGTAATTTCATGGGTTGATCTTTTTTTGTCTAAACTACACGTCTTAACTGGAATGTCAATATTTTGAATTTTATCAAATGAATTCACGTCAATAGAAACTGGAATATTACTCCACGATGTCCTTTTTTGTCGCCTTACTTGTTATTTGACAAATTTCTACTTTGCAGACAATGGCCTACAAATGTAGAAAGAGAAAGTAATTCTGGTTCCACCGATGTCTGTCTACGGAATTTCTACAGTAGATTTAAGCTGACAAAATAACAAATGACAAAATTATAAAGCAGAGAGACAGCAGAGTACTTAGATGGGCCTGGACCCAAATGTCAACAAACTGCAGCACATTAATTAGTTTGTGTTTGTACCGTTGTTAGTTCAAGGATTTCTGATACATGGTGAAGCATCGTATCAATGCTCTTTCAATGCATATCAAAAATGAGCAGAATTCAACTGGGAGTGGCAAACGAATATTCGACAATGTATGGAATACCATTGTTGCACGATGGTATCAACGATGTAATAATTTCAGCATCTAGGAATCCAGAAAATTGACAGATCTTTATCAATGATCCTAGCTGCTTGAAAATATTATATATAAAACAAAGAAAGCAAGGCAAGGTACCACCATTTTAAATGGTAATTTTAATAATCTCAGTCGTGGGAATCCTTAGCAGTTTCTTAACTTTTCAGATAAAAATGCATTAATAAGAACAGGGGTAGGTGTTCCAAAAGCACCAACCTGCTCATATAAGATAAACACTGAATTTTGAAATGTCCTGGCTGCCCATTCAATCAAACGTGAACAACTATGAAGAGAAAATAACAAAATTAGAAATTCAAAGAATACGTTAATAAATTGATAACTATTCATCGATGGTTATAGCACTTCTTATCAAACTACATCTGATTCCAATAGTTTCCACTATTTTAAGTCCTGAGATGTCTACAAAAAGCATTAATTAAACACGAAAAAGATAAAAGTGTAGCAAATATTTCAATTTCAAATTAGCTACAAAAGCACACAAAACTAGAAATAATGGATATTATGTGTTTCGATACAGCAAAGAATAAAAATATTTCAGCTTAGATTGCTTCTACAACTGCCATCACTAGAACAAAACACCAAGTAACAATGATAATAATATTTCAAATTCAAATTCAAATTTCTCCCTGAACAAAATTTACGGGTTTTCAGATGTGAATATTTTATAAAGGTAAAAATTTTAAGAATATTTGGTCTTGTTATTTGCCACTAATAATTTCATGTCTCGTGCTATACTTCAGCAAAAACATTATACCCCTTTTTCTCAACGTAAGTCAAAACGACTTCAGAAAATAGCAGTGTGAAGTCTTCTGGATTGAAGTTAGCTTTTCTAATTACTTCTTGCAACCGATCTAGGTTCGTTAAATCACAGCCAACGATTGAGTAATCATCAGAGATGAATTCTACAATAATGAAATTTAAAAAATAGATGAATACTACAATAACCAAATATAAGAAACATTAAAACAGCAAAAAGCATGATCTAAATATCATATTTGAAGGTTATTTAAGAAAAAGACTCTATTAAAACTCGAGACTCGAGAAAAAGATTCACTAAATATGTAGACATCACTGACTCGCCAACACATTTATTAGAACGTTTGTAAGCTTCGTTCAAGAAGCTCGTGATCCTAACATGGATATAGAAAGGAATTAACCTTTCAGATAGGCAAGGCTCTGCTAATGTTTTGTATGCTTGCTGTAAATCTGCAAATATATTCCCTTTGTTTTAATCAATTTTTTTTGTGTCTTCAATGAGAACTTATAAACGTCATTTTAACATAAAGCTAACTTAGACATAGCTGAATGATGGATAGATTGCATTAAAACAACATAGGAAATTTCGTGTATGTATCGGTCAACTCAATTATATCCGACAATAAAAAAAAGCATTATTTAGAAGAAACTTAGGAAAATAGGAATTGAGAGACCCGAAAAAACCCATAAACAAACTTGTTTCCTTCACAATCAGTGTTGTATCTTTTTTTAGCTTTGCAAATTATGTTGGATCTAAAAGGCTTGTAAAGATTTAAAGAAATATATTTTTCAGCTTTTCCCAACACTAACACACAGAAAAAGTTATTCGGCCTCAAAGTCAAATTGTTTTTTTAATTTTCAGACGTCACTGTGACGCCACTGCCACGCCCAAATCCAAAACCGACCACACCCATCGATGCCCCTTGAAAATTACAGAGAATCGATAGATTCTTCAGTGGCTTAAGCCATCTATCAATCAATATTAACCAACTAATAAGCCTGTTAATGGCATCACGCTCGCTGACTAACTATTTTTGATTGAAAGATGGGTTGAATCAATTTGGCGTCTCTCCATTGCCTTTAACCAGAAAATACGATCAAGGAAATACAACGTACCGTTTTGGTTAGCTGTTATTCCATCTACTAGAGATGACAATGCTTTTCTTGATTTGATAAGTTTGATCTTGCGCTGGACAACTTCAGGAAAATCTAGCTGTTAGGTTGAATTAAGATAATAGCATCTGTAAACAAATCACAGACCATTTGCTGAAAAATCTATAGTATTTTCTGCCTATGTGTGACGGAAGACAGTGTAAGTAAAGGCTTAGAGATGAAAGACTGGGCAAGCAGTTTGAACAAAACAGCTAGCAAAAAGAGACGTTGACTATTCGCTCTAAAATGATGCTAAAAGTACAAAGTTACCATCATTTAGTAGACAAAAAACAACTAAGATGATTAAAAACATACAGTATAAACAACAGCCATCAAAAACAGTATGCAAAAAATAGCTTAACTCATAATCTTTACTCTTTAAATAGTCTACTCTTTAAATCTCTAGAGTAGTATACTCTTTAAATTTAATTTATTTTGAAAATTTTATTTCGTGACATTGGATTCTCATCGTCGTATTGCTTTGTTCCTGTATATCTTTCATTTTAAAATCTCATTGCAAGATTCACAGAATCCGGCGGACAGCCTATCCTGTGGTTCTTCCTTCTCACACATTAACTTATATAGCCAGTTCTATTGGTTAAGAGTCAAATGAATTATGTAATACGCTGGAAGATTGCTGGTAAAATTTTAAACAAACGTGACTAAATACCATTTCGTGATGGAATACATTATCAGCTGAACGCCGAACCTTAATGGTTTCAAAATGGGTTGACGTCACAAGGGTTAGCATTAAAAGGTCCGATCTTAAAGAGTTTGTCTTAAATGGCGGATAAGGTTTTAGAGTATTCCCAAGCTAATAGAGCTTTTGCAGTCAATAATGTAGTTAAAGAGACAACATTCCTAAACCAGTGACCTACGAGTTCTTTATCGAAAGCATGTCAAAGATTAAAAAACGTTTTATATCGACTCTCACCTCTAAATATCTGGTGTTACTAAGACAAGCTTTATCTTTGAGACGGAAATAACATGAATCAAAGCCAGCTCCAAGTGAAATGATCTGTTTGTCATAAAAGCAGTAAAAAGGTATAGTTATTTGTACTTATGTATTTGTAATTATGTGAATAGATTCTGGTATTGAAATAATAACTGCTTGATACATTAAAAAACTTGAATAATAACTTCTTGCAGTAATTCCTTACACATATAAGAGTATAAAAAACTCTGTTCTATATAATTCCAAAAGTGATCTAAAAAACCGCATAAGCTTCAACAGCATTGATCAAACCCCAGTTCCCATCTACACAAAAAATTTCTTGATCCTTTATAATGTCAATCAAAAAAGGTGAAACTGCAAACCTGCTTTTTCTTTTCTTTATAATGCTGAAGAAATAAATTTATTGCAGAGTCCATAGCCCTTGCTCTGACATAGTAGCCCCTATAAAATAGAACAAATCATCTCAATTTTGCTGAATGTCTTGCAATTCTTAAGAATTCTTGAGTGAGAAGAATAAATTGGAGTATATCTACTTCATCTATATACATTATGTATATCTATATCTATGTACATTATCATCTAGTATATCTATGTACATTATCTACTCCAGTTGTAAATCATGATATGCAATCTCAGTTTCTTCTTTATCCAATCAACTGTTTGACGCAATCCATAAAATATAAATTCTATCATTCAAGAGGGATTAAGTAGGTACATAAGAAAGCTACATGACATTTTAAAATGAGTAGAAGTAAATAGAATAATGCTTCCTGTAAGAAAAAACTGAAATCTACCTATTAATCAGGGGAGACCTCCTTGCTTTTTTCTGAACAAAATGCTCTAAAAAGACATCTTTGAAGTAGCCAACATGTGCCATAGAGCACTTGCTCACAATGCTGCTATCATTAGTACCTTGAACCTATGGGCAGATTTGCACAATATTCATTACACACATTTATCATATATAAATGTGATACATTATAAAAGTAAATATTTCAAGTATCATTTCAAAGAACTTGTTTGATCAGGGAGAACAGCGCTATCAAAAACTGGCAGGTTCCACATAAAACATGATATTAATAGATACCCAATATGTAAAAAGATAACAATTGAGAATTTTGAAAACTGTAGCATCTTTGATGGACCATTGTGCCCCATTTTGGGTATCAAGCTGGCAAAATATCGAGCTAAAACATCAGTGCCGTTTGCCTATTGAGAATGTACCAATGGAGTCCTAAGGTGAAAATGAACTCCTTTTGTCTATGCAATTGTGGTTTTTCCGTGCTTATGTGGATAGATTCCAAAATTGCTAGATGGAACGACAATCGTGTAAGATTGTGCAAAAAACAGATGGTGCAAAAAACTATAATGGCAACATGTATCGGATTATTGATAAAGCCCATTTTTTCTCAAGTGGTAATCTTTGAGGAATCATTATATTGCCATCGGTTAGGAAGATTGTTTATGCTTGATCAAGTTTATTCAACAAATGTCAAAAATTTACTTTGCTCTGTGGTAATATTGTTTTTACAATTTGAAAGGCTCAATAAATCACTCTCCAAGAATATTTTGGATGTGCTCTAGGCACGCGCGCTCGATCGAGTGCCTTTCTGGGCAAGGACTGTGTTTTCTTTTTTAATGCAGGTCATTCATTCTAATAATTCAAATACTAACAAAACTTTGAACTGTAAATTGATGCAGAACACTCATGACCTTAAGCACCTGAACAGTGTCTTATACACTATAGTGTCTAATAGGCAAGGTTTCAAGCTTTCAAAGTTTTCAATAGCCTTAAGTTTTTAAAGAATACATAAATGTTTTGTTCTAGTATTTCTTGACAGTATTATCATTGTAAATAATGTTGTGGAATCAATGAAGTTTTAATCTGAATTGTATACATTTTAGAACAAGGACCAAAGTACAGTGCTTTGATAGGGAAACGCCTATACTCATGTCATATGTGATCAAAACACACAAAACCTGTAACTGATCTTTCTGACTTTGCAAATTTTGAAGTTTTTTATGATGCACTTTTTATCATTTGTTCAATGTCCAAAAATTCTTAAATGGATTTTATGCTATCATCACATTGAAACTCCTATAGGGCCCCAAAAGTATTTTTGGCCTAGAACCCTGCAGTGCCTTAACCCAGCCCAGACTGCAAAGCTAGAGTATTCCCCTGCAATAACTTTTTCCTCATGTCCTGTCCGCACATTTTTGCAAATATAGGTTAATCTGCACAGTTGCAGCACAGACCTTAATGTAAATACAGCACACAGCCTCACCATGAGACTTAAAAATGCTATTTAAAGATAAAATCCTGTAGCTTTTAATCTGCTATTTTGCAATGATTAATTCCTGACAAGCATAAGTGGCAGAAAAAAGTTCCCCACCCACAGAATTTACTTTGCACTCTTGGAGCATGGTGTCATTTCTAAGTTCCATAATGTTGTTTTGATCAACTGAATTTCACTGTTATAACCTACTCCTTTCCCAGGCACAAACATTTTTACATCTGAGTTCTTAGTTTGTCTCTTCAATCTTAGCTCGTGGCCTGTTGTCCTCTATAGCATCAAAGAAAGTACTTCTCAATTTGGGGTCTTAATTGTGACTATTTGGCAGAAGAAGAAAAAACACAGGTGAAAAAGGTGAAAAAAGTATACTTTTAGTCTTCAGATTTTCAAGAGACAGTAATAAACATTTTTTCTATTCTTTCTATTTTAAATATTACGTCTTTCGTGACACTTTTGTTCATTTATGTATGAAAAGCATCTGATTTCCGGGCACCTAGAAACTCAATCTGAATTTGCTAAGGAATAAATTCAATTTATGTTTAGTTTTATTGGTCTCGTAGAAACGAAAAAGTAAGGAAAATAAATATCGACGTTGTGGAATTATTAAAGTCACCACTGTCTCAAAGTGACTCTGTTGGATTAATTTATTATTTGCTGGTTTGCGGTGCTACAAAGAAACCCGTGTTCCCTTTAGAGATAAATGTTGTATCGGTCGTGCTTCCAAACGAAGGGAGTAATTGCTTAAAATATTACTTTGTCAGGTTTGAAGGGAGCAATTACTTTGTCAGGTTTGATTTTGTTTGTGGAAAAAAGATTTCTTTAGCAGTATATAATATAATGCATTTCAATTTCAGGGTCAGGCATTCGTATCTATTTGAGGCTCTGGTTAATGACAGATACGCCTTTGGTAGCGAAATAAAAATTTCCTTACGTTAATCTCATTTCCTTTATATTTCGACCCCATGTTCAGCTTCTTTCAGCAACCGCTACTCGACACAAGGCTTATTCCGATTATCAGTTCTACTACCATCTTTAGGCCAGTCACGGCAGCGTTGTTGTTGTTGAATTGATTTCCCCCGCCAAATCGCAACGAGGCTCGATAGAGAATACATGTTTTTAGCATACTTTATTATGAAGTATTGCTTTCATAAGTACAAAAAATAAATGAATCAAAGCTTAATCTTATTTCATCCCTAGCGAGCTTTAGTGCGCAGCCAAAGAGTTATACAGCCAAAAATAGATCTTTCCAGTTTCTGTCGAAAATTGTGACAACCTAAAATTAAATGTATAGTCCAAACATCTTGCCTTTCATGCCATAGCTGGAGCGCATTTATTTTTGAAGCGGAGATATCCAAAGTTGGCCTGCAGGAGGGGGTGCCAAATCTCAGCACTGTCTGTCTATCTCAGGGTGAACAAGCCACGAACAAATGTCCATGAAATTTCTGTTGTTTCTATTTTTCCCACTGCAGCTTCAATTTGATGTTTAATTAAGATCATACCAGTCTTGTGACATAGTAACTTGACTGACTATTTCCCCTTGTTTCTCCCCTATCCCTGTTGCTTCAGCTTCCTTTACTACAGGACTGTTCCACATTTTAACAGTAAAAACAATTTATTTTCCACCCTTCTATGGGAGTACAGAAAGTGTAGATGGATTAGTGTAGTCGTTTTTAATGGTTTTGTGCTATTGTTGTATTGTACGTATACAAACGGCAAATAGGTGTCTGAAAATTTACGCTTTTGCTAAACATAAAAATTAATGAACCTGAAATCGTTTATTATAGATTTTCATTTGTTTGCACACTTCGATTCAGGGGGAACACCAAACTAAGACAAACGAGTAGCAGCTAATATAATCAAGCTGATTGAAATAATATGAATGCATCGATACAATTTCGAAACACAAAACTAATATGCGCCCAAAATCCAAAGTGAACATATAAAACATTAAAAACTAGCCTAGTACCACATGAATCTGCGTCATCGAAAGCCACTGTTTGCTAAACAAAGATTAAAATACCTTTATCTATCAAAATTTCTTTAAATTTAATTTATAGAATCTTTTTCAATTTTTTGCCTGGTTTAATCCTTTAATAAGTTTTCAAAATAAAGATAAAGGAAAATTATCAATCAATAGTTTCTTTCATATTCATTTTGTTCATCATCTTACAAGCATTCGGTGGCAGCCAAAATGTTAAAATAATAATAATTGGAATGCAAATACTTTGTTGGAAATATTTGCTAAGCTTGACGGGCTAGAAAAACAGAGACATCGGGTCGAGCAATTACCTCAAAGTGAATCTCTCGGATCAAAGAGCATTCTTGTCGATAGAGTTGTCAAGTGATGACGTCACAAAAATCTATTTTTAGAATTTTTGAAATTTTTTCTCATAACCTGAAAAGCATTAAGAAATACCTCTAAATCTGCAAAATCAGTTAAAGGTATCAAGAATTGGCCGAGACAGTTGGGCACAAGCTCTGGCCCCATCACACCTCTGTCATTTGGTCTCAGTTCATAACTTTATGAACTGGGCCTTTATAACAGTAATCCGTTAGCAAACTTCAAATCTTCTATTGGCCATAGCTCACCCGATTTTTGACACATTTAACTGTTTTTGCATACATGGGACTATTATATGGCGTTCTTTCTTTATTTGGTAAAAATTAGAAAATTCTAAAAATAGTTTTTTTTGACGTCACACTTGATAACTCTATTTAAAACTCAGCCGTGGTTAATTACGTATTATTTAGAAAGACAACAATGTGTCTCATCTAAGATATTTAAAGTGGTAATCGAAACCATAGACATGTCAAAAATGATTACTACAAATAATTTAAATTTGTATTTCTACTTAATTCTACACTCCAACAAATTTTGTAGGAAACTTGCGAAAACCAAAAATGAGTTACTAAGTTGAAAATCTCTAGCTAAAAAAACGCCCGCATCAAAAAGTAAAAAATTGTCCCCATAAACTCCCCCAGAAACGTATTCCACCAGTTTCTATCCCCTTTTTCTGTTACCTACTGACTATGCTCTACTTGTCATGAGGTACATTGTTCTCATACATTAAGATCTTGTCATACATTTCATACACTTGTCATACAGGAATCCTATGGATAACGATATATTAATTGCATTTCAGATAAACAATAATTGTGAATGAGATTAGATTTCCACTTTTAAGATCATTTCTTGCACTGTTAGAGAGAGAAAAAAACAATCTTTAAATGCAGTCAACGATTACAATAAACAAAAGATTTTCACCTTTCTGATGAATGCATTGCATCCTGGGAATATATATCAATTTTAATGTAATTTCTATTCGGTTCATTTAGACTGGTCGTAGTATTCTGAAAACGCAACCATATTTGCAAATATTTAGCAAGCTCCGAGTAAGAAACCGAACGTTTTTAAGAGGTTAATATAAAAATTTCAATAACGGTATCAAAAGGGCCTTGACACTACCTACAAATATCCCAAAGAAAAGGAATCGTCAACAAAAAACTTGACGTTGATTTTTATCAAAGTGAAGTTTGTCATATGTAGTCTACGTCTGGACCCATGAGCTTCAAATGATCTTCTGGCCATGCTGTTTCTAAGGCCTATTTATATGGAGAAATTCATCCCACCTTCCAGTCTGTAAGCTGAGTGGTGAGACCCCATTCTTCTATAGAATCCTTTGTGTTTTCGTCTTGCGTTTATATGGAAAACACGCCAGCCCGGTTAGGTAAGATCCCACTGCACTCGAGGTGGGATGCAGCTGGAAGATGGGACGAAATTTTCATATAAACACGATCAAATTTCGTCCAACTTGTCAGCACACAGGCTGGATGGTCGGACGATTTTCTCCATATACAGCTGGAAGGTGGGATAGAATCTGCATACACACATTCGATGATTTCATCCCCCTGCCAGATTATGGCCTGAGAGGTGGGACAATTTCGCTTATATTAACAGGCCCCTAAACGATTTAAGTTGAAAGATTAGACACACAGTGTTAACAAATAAATAATCTACTCGTATAGGCTGAGTTGCTGATCCCAGTTGTAACTAATGACCTCAGTTAGCGATATAACGTTATATTCTTTGAGTCTCTCTGTGATGTCAATCTCTATCCCATCATCACTGCTTTGCGACGAATGTGAGTCGTAATGGGTCTGCTGCGATGTGTCTGAAATTGAAACTGATTCAATCTCGCTCATAGTTGTTTGTTCTACAGCATCATGGCCGATCACTTCGTAATCATCGAGAAAAAAGTCAGTCATATCATGCGTAGGCCCATGCCAGCTAGAGTGTCGCACTTTTCTGCGTCTCCTTTTATCAACGGATTCCTTCACAGTTATTGTTTTTGCTGCCGACTGCCGCCGAGATCCAGCGAGTCGAATTTTTCCCCCTGGCAGCACAAATGCTGTGCTCGAAACATGACGCTGCAGAAACGGAGTCAAGCTCCCTGAAAACAAAATCATTCCAGTTATGTGTTGCTACTTTGTAACTTTACATCAAACTGAAAATTGTTTGCCAAAGTTAAGAAAGATCAATATACACAGCTCAAGAAGAATTGTAAACCATTTAATTAATTTAAGGGAATCGAAATGATGCGGTCAAATTTTGCAACCAACATAGTGATTAGTACTGGCATATGCTGCTGCCTTATTTAAAGGGGTATATTTTTAGCTCTTCGATATTTTCTCTGAGACAAAAATTGTTTAAAAGTAAACAATAGCGTGTCTCTCAGCCTGAATCACCATTCAAATAATCAAAGAAACACAGTCTGTAGGTTCCAAGATTCTTAGGTTCTTTTTACGGTGATCTATTTTGCTAGTAACCAAAGCATATTTTCACTGACAAAGGTTTACCCACTTAGGTACTTTTTTTCAATTCAATTTTCAGAGTTAGGCCACATTCTAGCTTATTCCAAAATAGGATGTACTTTACCTTTATTATTACCGGCCCCCCCCCCCTCCCACCCTCTTATCCGGTCTTTAGTTATAGTGACCAGATTTTAAAGCATGAAAAACGTTGATGATGAGAGTTTAAAGCCTGGATCTGAACACAAAATACCAGTAGACTGACTTTTGCTGAAGCCAACAGCTATAATGCTAACGATGTTGTTATACGAACAGTAAGAAAAATACCTCCATAATCGACTGTGTCTGGCACTGACATGGCAAAAGAGTGGTATCCTTCCCCAATAAAACGAGACCAGCCTCTCCCTCGCCCACTTTCTTGGTTCTGTGGCATCTTACTAGCCTTTGGACGTTGCTGTAAACTGTCGAGACTTAAGCTCCTTCGCAATGGCTGACATTTAGCTTGAATCGAGAGCTTTCTTCGTTGCTTTCTTTCTTTGGCATCGTTTGAGTGAATGATTACGTCACGAATATTGCTTAGCAAGTTAGCGTGCAACAAATGGTACTCCATGTCTGGTATTGACACGGTGCTTTGTAGGAAGAAATGCAAGGCAGGCTCCGAAAGGAATGCATTTATTTCAATAACCCTGAAATGAAACAACTGACTTATAACCGATCAAAGATGTCTCTATCATGTCGAGCTAGTGCCATGTTTTTCAGTAAGTCATCTTGTGGCAGTAAACTTTTGGAAGAAAATTTTCTGTACAAATAATTTTGGAAATTCATGATTGTGGCTTTGAAAAACCTCAATTATGTGATGAAAGTATGTCGTTGAAGGATTCACAAAAATAAAAAACAAAATTTCAGATTTATTAGTAACTTTTGCTATGTTTATAATCAGGCCCCTGGAGAGGTCTCTAAGATCTTAGGGGGGATACTGAAAAAAACAGTCTTTAAAACCTGTGTCGACCATTTTTTATGAGGATTAGCTTGAGATGGATTTTAGAATATTTCTTGCAGTCATTAAAAATATTTCTTTAAACATTATACTTTCTTAGGCATACTTTTGCAACCTTTGATTGATTCTATTCTTAAAATGGAATTTATTGTGTTATAAATATAGGAGATCGGTTCTTTCTGTGTAGCATTTTTTTCCTACAAAACTGCCCAACTTTATGCGCAGTGTATAAAACAGTTAAATCATTATCAGTGGTTAAAAATTTCCTGTGAGAAAAATTTTCAACTGTGAATTTCTTGTGCCAATGGTCACACCACAGAGTAGGAATTAAGCAGAAGGGGAGCTCCTGCCTATCAGGTGAAGCCTGAAAAAACATGCGCATGCGTTAACTTATACGAGGCTTAGCATGTATCTGTCGGGGAAATTTTAAAAAAGAGTGAAAGTAGACAACTTTATTTGAGACGAAAAGCCCCATGATAGTAAACAAATTCAATTATGTATCATAATTCGTTTATATCTGATTAATGAATGACAATTTTTCATGGCTAAGTTCGTCTAATGAAATCGAGGTTAAAGGGGACTTAAGGAATTCTATTGTTGACTCAGGCTTCAAAAACAACAAAGGAACCGACAAGAGTTACCCTTCTGCCTATTTTCTATTCTGTGGTCACACGGTGATAGAGAAGAGGACACCCTGCTCATATCAACAATGGCTGTAGCCAGGCCTTTCCGGGAAAGGCCTGCCTGTAACGATTGCGGACTTCTGGGGCAGCAAAATTTCAATGGTGACAGTAAGTAGGGAGAAGGATGCATTTTAGGTCATATAAAATCAAGCTCGGGTTATAGCAGTTATCAGTAATTAATTATATTTGTAGGTGTCCGTAATTGTTTCATTTAGCTGCTACCTGTTATATGTTTTTTTATGTTAATGGCCACAGGGTAGTCATTGTCTTTTGCTCCCTGTGGTCCCATCCCTGAAGTGTTGTACACTTTGTAAAGTAACTAGGAATTATAGTAAGATGTAGACGTAAGCATTTATTGTAAAAAAATTTTATGTGATACAAAAAAAATTAAAACTCTTGCATACAAATCTCGAGAAAATTTCACTAATGGTCGTTGGAAGAGAATGAGAAAGGTTGAAAGGAAGTCTTGCTTTCCCTCGCAATATCATATCAGAAATCTACTGTTTAAAGTTGCAGCTAATATTCATTCCGTCGAGCCATTATATCAAGAATCCCAAAACTAACTTTCCACGATAAAACCTAACAATTTTGCTTCTTTTTAAATGGCAATTCTGACATTAAGGTTCTATCTTCAACAAAAATATTTCTAATGTTTCAATACGTTCTTGGTTATATTAACATAGAACGACAATATCAAGCACTGAATACATAATCTTTCTGGTGCAGTATTAGGCAATGAGTGTTGTCTGAAGTGGTGTTCGTTTTAATAAACTTAAAAAATATTAATTAAGGAACAGCTTATCAGATTGAGAAGGAAAATAAGGTATCCGATTAGCTGAAACATAACAGTTAATTTATTCCCTAACACCACAATAATTACTCAAAGGCTTTTGGCAGTGGCTCAAAAATTCAACTTATGAAAACCAAAATATTCTAACCAATTTATCTGACTAGCGCCTTTAGATTATTTAATATCTTTCAAAAAACTTTTTCATGCTTACTTGTTCATAAAGTTTTGTAAACCCTGTCGCCTTTCTTCAAGAAACGAACCTTTAAATCGTCCAATGTACCTTTTACCAGGAAGGCTAGGAGCAGTTCTGATTAAAAAAAAATAATGGTATATGTTACAAAACGGAATATAAACTTGAATACACTGACACAAAGTATCGACTGACACAATTTTCTAAGAAAGTAGGCTACAAGAAGAACTATGGCACATCACCGTGCGAAATTCTTTTACGCCTTCAGAAAAAATTATTTTCTTTTCGCTTCGAGAAAAATCCTAAAAAAATCCCTAAAATCTTATTGTTTTAAAAAACGCGTACGCTGTTTGGAAAGAGTGGTACACCCCTCCATAACAGCCAGTTTTCGCAGTAGTTTAGTGTCTGCTTTTGAAATAATTACGGTAACTTTAAAGGACGCTGAATTCCTAAGAATGCCTTCAAGGAATGATTTTGAAAGCCACAAGTACCTTCTCCTCAAGGTCATTGAGTTTTTCGAAAAATGGACTAGCAGGCGGGGATCCAGCCTGAATTCTGACCTATGCAATGCAAAGGTTGTCAGAAAGATAAGCTACGCCATTTTGTGTTGGAAAGGTACAAACTTTTCTCAATAAAATTTGTATCTCTGATATTGAATAGGGGATACAAGAAAGGAATTCTAAGGAAACGACTCGCAAAGGGAAGACTAAATTTATCTGCAATTCAAAGGAAAAAGGTATTGAGAAAACCTACTCCGGTAGAATTCGAACCAGGGCCCCCACTTCTCAAACACAGTGGTCATATCACAAGACCACAGAACAGACGTTCTTTTCTTAGCAGATTAGCAGAAGGTGAAGCAGCGATTGTCAATTGCTATTTCATTGGCTGTAACAAACAATTGCATAGGTCCACTGTAAACAATTGCATAGGTCAACTCTGATTCCTATTATTTGGCTGAACTGCTGCAGAGGCAAGCCAGGCTTCTAATTTGCTAAATCAATCCTCACCTATGCTCCCGCCAAAGATTGCAGAAGTGAAGTACACTCTGATTGGCTTACAAGACGTTTGCAGAGGTCAAGCAAGCGGTGATTGGCTCTCGAGGGACAAACAAGGTCCTGGATTCAGAAAATACGGACCAGATGAATATTTAGAATCGCCACTCGACTATTCTGTGCAGGCCAAAAGGTAGTCAGCAAAGTATATGCCCTGCTGTCTTCTGCATGTTATTGGTATCAACGGGGGTAGATCTAGGGCGGACTTGATGATAATCGACCAAGTATTTATCCTGCAGAACAATACCTCAAATCTTGCATTTCATAAACAAGCTATTGTTAAGTTCCCCCTAATTGTATGTTTGTTATCACTTCCATATTTAAAAAACTCACTTTTGTTGTTTTAATTGTTTAAGAACCATAATTTACTTTCATAAAAGATGTCAAAAAGCTCCCCTAAACTTTATTATGATTGCCTATTAGATGAGTAGCCAATGAACTTGCACCTGTGACTGGATATCAGTTCTGAGTAATGCTTTGTATTTTGAGTGTATTTTAAAAAAATTAAGGATTTCTCCATTAGGCAACTTACACCATCATGACATCATTCAGTCCCAGTCTCTGCTTCAACCATACAAATTCTGAGTACCTTCTTCTCACACGAGATTCTTTGAGTGCAAACTCTGGATGATTTGTCTGAAAGAAAATTTTATTACTTTCCAGATAAGATGAAATTACCTTCTATTCATAACCTGGTATGATTAAGATATTCATGCAGTGAATAATACTTTCAACTGGTCTGTTGTACAGTGTTAAATGTCATTGTCCACCATTTACTTTAGATAATAGCCCCCCACCATTTACATTAAATGTTGCTTTTAACTTATACCAATATTTGCCATGATCAATGGGTGTGCCAAAGCAGCAGCAATGATTGTATGACATGGTCTGTAAATTTTGAAGAAGCTGGCAAAATCTCTACTGAGCCAAAAGTATTCAATGTAGCAAAGGAACTTGTTTCTTATACTTTGGCTTTGAAAGCAGTTTCCAGAGCCAAGCAACAATATATTCTTCATGATTTTGAAAAACTAAAAAACCAACCTTTACATGAATTTCATAGTCTGTGTAAACTGCTTTTCCTCTTTTGATGTGTGTTCTTGGGTTGATTATGTCAATATCTAAGTACTAGAATAAAATCATTTTAGAATAAACAACAAATTTGATATCAATCTCAATCTTAACACATCAAAAATTTTGATTAAATAAGTTTTAAAGATGTAAAAATATTACTTTCAATAGTTGATCACAATTTTCTTTAAAATGTTAAAATCTTTCAATTCTTTAAATTTCATCTTCAAGCCAGGTCCAGCTGTTTGTGGTGGATATCCTCCTAAGTTGTTCAAAGACAGTAATTAATCAGCAGGGACTCCAACAATCCTAAAAGTGTCTACAAAGATATGTTTTCATCCATCACCATTCACTCTTCTCTTGTGAATAGGCTATTCATAAATATCTTCAAAGTATTTTTTATTAATTTAACATATTATAAAATTTGCCTCCTTAAAGGCAGTCTGTCCCTAATTGTGCTCAACTTTATTTTCGCAAGAGTAAAATTCACGCATTGTTGAGCTTGATTGATAATTAAACGATTTATACCAACCAGAGATAACTTTGATTCCAGAGTTTTTGAATCAAATGGCTGTGTTCTTGTTGGGGTGAAGCTCTGGCAAGAAAAATTTGGTTCCCTGTTTGGATTTTTTGACAGAGATGTCAACAGCTGAAGGAAAAACTTCCACTTTCATCATTCAATTCCAGTAATTAAATCTTCTTGCTATTTCTGATAGCTTTTTGCTCGCAGTTTTAACTGATGTCCACTATTGCGGCTAGGCAAGCCTAAGCGAGCAGTGTAATCTGTTAAGGCAGGAAGACCAATTTTTCATATTAGCCAATCATTGAAGAGACAGACTGCCTTTAAAACAAACAAAAGAAGCAATTCACTGCCTCCCCCTGCTCTGCCAAAATTCTTATGACCAGGTCTGACTTATGACATTCATTACTTCAGAACAAAGTATGTTCCTTTATCATTCCCATATGTCATATCATATCCAAATGCTCCATACTGTTTATTCAGGAAAAAATCATTCTGTACAGTAAAAGACACAGAATGCATTATAACAGTTATGTGCCTGTGTGAAAGCATTTGAATCTGCTATTATTATCTCGTTTTTATATTTGCTCTGTATTGGGTTTCTATTTCATTTGTATTGTATGTAATGTAGTGTTTTATCAATGTCACTGATAAATTGTATTTTAAAAAAGCTCTAAGGAGTGTGTTGTGAAATGTTTCCTTTTTTGAAAGCCATTTTTAAATTGAATTTTGTAGAATTTTTTTTATTTTTTAAATCTCACCAGACAGCCTAAACAAAGGATGCTTCAGGATAAAAACTTTAGAGCAACCACACAAGAACATAATAAGATCCCTTTTCAAAAAAACTCAGTAAAACTGTATAAGTTTAGAACAGGTTTATTATTTTCAGATCAGCAAATACTAAAAATGCCATCCACCTTAAACTATTCAGTTATTCTCTATCAACAAGATCATTCTTGAAATCAGGCCATTCCTGGAGACGCGGGCTGAAAATAAATTTGCGAGAGCTTTTTTCCAGTTTTTCAAACCAACGTTCTCATTTAATCTGCACAGTTTAGCTTCCCAATGTTTTCATCTGAAGAAAAATGGGTGTGAAAAAAGTCCAACATAGGCTGCGCACTGGCTACCCTTTTTGCAAGATAAAAATTGAGCTAAAAAATTATTCGTACAATATTTTAATTAAAACTCAAGGAAACTCAATTTTTTAATAGATTAGAACAGATTCTATATTTATACAGCCTATATTTTCGACTGTGTTGTTCATCGACTTCATTTAGGCCTCCTCTTTTCCACCCACCTTGTTGTTAACTCTGTCGAAGCCTTCCAAGCTGTCATAATCCCTTCGATATTCTGGATGATACATGATTGCTGATGTTTTAACAGCCCTTTTTTGTATAACTTACATTGTAACCGTACAGTTTTCCGCGTTTAATAGGTTTTATTTAGCCTTCTTTCATCTATGAGAGGCCATGTTTGTTATGCATCCGAGAACAAATTTTCAATTCGTACCCAGAATGCATTGTGCAAGACGGCAGGACCCCTAAGAAGCCCTGTTATTTGTTGAACTTCATGTCATTGACGAGTTTCACGCGAAATCACCAAAATGGCACATAGTGACTTGTTTTTGTTGTTTTTGAGACATAGTTGACTAAGCACCTTGTTCGTGGGGCAATTCCCTTCGGAAATAGCCTATTGGAAATCCGAAAAAAACCATCAAGAAATTCCTACCCTTTTTTTGGTAGTGAATGGTCTCTCACTTTGCATTTTTTTAAGGAATACTTGTGTGAGTTACATTAAGAAGCAATGTTCGTTTAAAAAAGCGTTTCTAAGAAATAAAAGATTGAAGATTAAACAAGTAATTTTACGCCAGCTGATGAATTGCATAATAACTAAATTTTCATTTTTGCAGTTAGCATATTAAATTAAAAAACATTTCAATAATTATGCCTACGATCTACGTGTTTTAGATACATGTCAGAATAAAGCAGATCAATTTTGCAGGCACGCAGGAGCCGGGGGGCTAGGGGCTATAGCCCCTAACATTTTTGCTCAAGTGTGATATTGATAATCTGGATGTGGCATCGTGGATAACGGTCGAAAACTACCACAAAAGTTTGCCGATTTGTCTAGAGGCCCCCGACCACGAAATGCGTTCTGGCGTCCCTGTTTTGATAGAGTTCACTTGTCTTTATTGGCAACACTTTATCTGCAGAAAACTGTCGTGCCAGCGAGAGACAGTAAGAGCAACTGAGAGTCTTAGGCCTGGTTCAAACGTCGCGCTTCTCATGTGCCGAACCTAACTCGAGAATTAAGTACATGAGGGGCGCGACGTTTGAATCAATTTGGTACGGCAGATTTAGTTAGGAGCGGCAGACTAGTTTGGATCGGCAGAGCTTGCCGAGCTGCACGGCTCCAGCACGGCACGGTTTCAAGCGTCGAACTTGTCATGTACCGAACTCAATGCATAATTATATTTAATTTATTTTCCTTCCCAGAATTCATTTCTTTCATGGAGGGCGCATGCATTTCAAACAAATATTTGAGATTGCGCGCCTTAACCAAGATACTTCATGTAACAATCCTAAAGCCCATTTGGCGCGACATAATTAAGTTCGACGTTTGAAACGAGAGTCGCGCTAAACATGCTCAAGTGTCGCTCCAAACAGAGTTAGGTTCGGCACATGAGAAGTGCGACGTTTGAACCAGGCCTTAGCGGACCTTGTCCTTCATAGGGTGATACCAAATTACTAATTAACGAGTAGAAATTTAAAAGCCACTCTTCACGAAAGATATGTATCATTTATTTACTAATTCTTGCACAAACAATTTTGATGAGCAGTCTTTTGGTGATACAGAATTTAATAATGGCTTTGAAAAAAGCAAATATTCTAGAACATTTTTCAATTTTTAATGAGTGTGATATGCTTAAGCCTTGGTGTGTTGTGCCCAGGCCTCGCTGATCCACGTTAACATCTTTTCTTCCGTCACTTTTGGCAGGCATACATGGCCAACTGAAACAATGTTTTAACTGGGGGTGTGGAGAATGAAAAGCAGCAAAAAGTGACTATGAATTATTAATTCTATTGATAATTATATTATAAAATTATATTGATAAATTATATCCAAAATTGCAATGACTAGAGGACCATAATTTCCATGTGAAAAATGTTAGGGCATGGTTTAGCACATGGAATTTAATGAAAAATTTTAAGGACCTGGCTATGCATTTGATTCAGGGCAAACAACTGATGTCCTTAAATATGCGCCTGAAAAGGAAATAAAAGTTCAATTTATGTCGAAAAATATTGAAGTTATTTGCGTAAATTCTTTTAAAACTATATAAATTAGAAGTATACGCTATCCTCTTATGTTGCCACGTAGGTGCAATAGCTGTAGCAGGGGGTCGGGGACAAGAACTACAGAATCCCGGGGTTCACTGACTCCTTATTGTTGATCGAGTAGAAGAGTTGCAATAGAAGCAATGAAAAGTAATTGCGCGGTAGAACTATTACAGAATCCAGAAAAGTTGTCAACCGTCATCCAGCCAAGAAAATGTTTCTAAAAATTTACTTTATTTTAATTGGTTTAAAATGGACGTGAGTCATAAAACCGGGCACACAGCTAGCCTTGATCTACTCCCCTTGTAGCACTGTTTTTTCAAAACTTTGCTAGAAATTTGTAGATTGTTTTCAATTTTAGATATTTTTTAAACCGATGTAAAGTAAAATCACAGAATAGCGTGGTAAAATGCTTATATAGATTAATAAAAATTGTATAATTCAGGCCTTAATGACTACATTTTACAGTGTGAAGTATTTCTGCGAACATATTCAAATTGAAAAACAGGAGGTTTTTGAATTTAATTTTCTTTCATTTTTTTCATGGCTGTATTATAAAAAGCAAATATTTAATAGCCTATACAAATTTGTAAACTTCCTCAAGTCTCCAAATTTTTGGCAACCTTCCTCCGGCCAGTGTCCGAACTATTTTTGCCTAATGAGAAAACATTTTAAATGCAAGCATTACTAAGATTTGAGGCGTGTGGCTCTATGAAAAGAGCAAGATAAATTGTTCAAAAATTGTTCAAAAAGCAAAGTGAAAAGTAGAAAAGGGCTGCTTTCAATATTCATAAAGGAGTTCAGGCCAAAAGCTCTTCACCCCTGCATCTAAGTTCGTTCCACGAAACATCAGAGAAAAAAGGCAAAAACAAAAACAACAATGACATATTTGCAATGAAATGATGAAAATAACAGCGGTTAAATGCAATGGATAAAAGCTATAAATAATTCTGGCCAGATCGAGATTGAACGAAATAAAAATCATTATATATCCAAAAGAGGTCATGTGATGCTTCCGGTTCTCTGATAGTTAAGGTCAATTTTGATCCTTCTATCCGGCTAGGCGGACCAGCCACCACGGAACGAATCCTGCGTTCCGAACCAAGAAGGATGAGTAGTTGAAATATAAAACACGAGAAAAATTTGACCACAAAACAAAGAAACCCCTAAGGTTTGGCCACAATAACAAATCGCGTTCAAAATGAATTTGAAAGATCTGATTTTCGTCAATGATTCGATAATGAACCGTGGATAAAATTTACTAGGAGATCGGTATGGAAGCATCCATTGATGTCTTTTGAACAGCAAACGAATTTATTGCTACAGTCCATGTTACAAAAGAAAATATTAAAATTATTTCACAATTTAAAAATAATCTGAAAGCAGTTACCCAAGTGGTTAAATGTGACAATATGGATTAAAGTTTGACAACAATGAGTTAGTATGATCGTTAAAGATAGATAGGGGTACATCAATGTTGTTTATAACCATCTTTTATATATGACGGACATAGGGCTCCGTGGTGTTTTCAGTTAACTCTGAGTGCTAGCAATAATCATAGAAGGCTGTCTACTTGATGTTTAAAGGAATGACTTGTGTAGGGTGGACTTAATCTTTAATCCTTAACAACTAAATATTAACATTGGTCTTATGATTCTAACCCATCTCATAAAATATTTAATGTTACAAAATATTAAAATATAACAAAAATCACGTATTTCTAAATTTCGGAAAATAAATGCAAATTTTACACTAGTCTATATACAGTGCATCAATGATTGCAAAGATGACGAACTAATAATCGTTCATTCTAAACGAGAACCTAAAAGGTATTTTAGAGAAAGAATTTTATGTTTTATTGTACAGCATGTAAGAAGCAGCTTGAAATTTATAGACACCGCCCCGCCATAGCAGATTGCTTAAGTTATTCATATCAAGATATTCTTCAATATCATTTGACTAGCTACAGCAATTTTTTTGGAAAAATTCTACCATGAAGGACGTTGATGATATTGTTATCAGAAGAAACTGTGCATTCTTTATAAATTGGTCTTCTGAAAAAATTTTGCAGTCCTACATAATTATATACTTATTAACCAGGGGTACAGCTGCGAAGTGTCTTGATTGTGCGGGTCTCAACGAATTTGGTGTTTTTCAGGTTCGTTACTGGGGTGATGCAGTACTCATTTTCGAAAGCGATCTAAGAACAAAATTTTCTCGACAGATACAGCATATATTTTCTGATAATTTGCCCTACGAAGTCATACAGCAATTTTAACGAATTATCAATGAGGTGCTGTCAGCTAAGCATGGTCAACAACTTTTAGGCCAGCTAAAAGAAATTTTACATGATAGCGATCAGCCAACGCTATAAGCAAGCTTAAAGCACTTTTTGTCCGTTGTAATGTTTTGCTGCCTCTAATATCTGACATTATAGAGCGAGGTTGATACCAAAGGCATCCAAAACGAGATATCATTCCCTAAGGTACTTATTTCCATCCCGAGAATTAGTTCTTAATTTTTTACACTTTATCAGCCGTATCACAAATAACAGGTAAATACCGAATCACAAAAAATTCAAACTAAAAGGTCCTTGATCCCCAGAAAAACACTTTGCCCCAACTATGAAGTGAATTGTAGAGTTTCCTTAATGAACTTAGTTATAATCTATCAAATTATGTCAGAATTACCAGTCTACAAATTCGAATCTAATTAAAATTCAAATCTTAAAAGTATGTGGAGATTAGATGTATGAAAATATGCCAAGAATCAAGTTTGGCACGATAAAATACAAATCTATATTCCTCTAAAAGATCGTACAGCATTTAAATTTGCTCAAACCCTAACAATACTGTGGTATGATTTGCTAAAAAAATTTCCGAAACCCTTAATCTCTTTTCCCACCCAAAATGGCATAGTCTTCAAGAGAAGTTGTAATAGCATCCGGTATGACATCATAGGTGTTCAATAATGCTGGCGTAGGAGACATTGGTCTTTGTTTGGTAAAGGATTGCAATTGATGATCTGTATATAAATTCCCATTTAGGCCTAAAACGTTGAAATTATTTTGGGCAGATAAGTCTTTGATGAACGATGAACTGTATTTGTAATACTGTGCATCTTCTGCTTGGTCCATGATACATGGTCTTTCTGAATCTAGTACTTCTGAGTTTACGGGATGTTTCACCGCAAGCTCCTGTATTGATTCATCGTTTTGTAGAGCAACTGTACTTGATTTCTCAGTCGGGGTATCTGTTGTTTTGGGTCTGTTATTAACATTAGTTTCTTCCATGCCTAATAAAGCCGATACTAAAGAAACCAAAGATGGTACTTGCTTGAAGTCATCAAAAGGGCTTTGACTATCAGGATATCCTTCCTCTTTCCCTTCTGCTATTTCACCTGGTTTCTCAGAATCGCTAGCATCAGGGAAATCTAATGGTGCCGAAATAATATCCATTATTTTTGGAACTGTTAGAAAATCCTCATCATCAGCAATATTGCGATCTGAATAAGCAAGGTTTTCTTGCGGCCAAAGTTGTTGTTCCGAGATTCGCACAGAGCTCTCATTTACCAGCTGCGAGGCTTTCTTAACAACCTCCCTTACCGGACTGCGCCTCAATGTCAGTTCATTAGAGGATGCCGATCCCCGTCTTGAGCTCCCCTCCTCTCGAATAACGCTTACGCGAAAACGTCCACTTATCAATGGGGCATCTGCGCTTTTTATCGCCTTTTCCCGCTTACTAATGATCCTTTTGAACAAACTTCTCGCAGCTGACCTTATTTCAGGTACCTTTTCGAAACTGGCTTCGATCTCACTCGAGTCCACGTTACCATTAACGATTTTTGACGGCGAATTCCACGTGCTGTAGCAATCCATTTCGGAATTAGGTACGTAGCTCTCGTCAGCATCATCAGACCTGTACTTGCTAATACTGCTAGAGGTAGAGAAACCCTCACCTTTTGCTGAACCCTTTCCGACCTCAGGGTCTTCCTGATGGGATTCTAGCTTTTTCATGAATATACCCCCAGCTGCTTTTGCTCTAGTATGATGTCTATGATGTGTGTTCTGCATATTTGGCATTGACTGGAATGCCCCTTTTATCATTGGCTTTTTTCTTTCATTTAAACTTGACCTTGATGATCTCCTCTTCAACTTTGCGTCAGACAAACTTCTACTTAACTTTTTCTTAATAGAGGATATCGATTTTCGCTCATTTTCTTCATTTTCTGAATCTATCACATCGTACTCTGATTCGTGAAATTCTTCATCAGTATCTTCAAGCAGCTGGATTCTATCAGAAATTTTTGTTCTAGTTCGTAAAATATCGAGTGCTTGTTCGATAGAAAATGTCTGAGAGTAATGAAGATTCATCGACACCCCCTCAATTGTTTCTAGACAACAATGATCACTCTCATCGTCAGCATCATACTCTACTGAAAACAGAAAATCAGAATCACTTTCTGAAGACCTAGCTGTCCTTTGGAGAGACATGTGGCTCCCGGTAAACGTCACGTGTCCTGAGTCAACCTGGGAAAGTTTACGAGCATTGGGTTGATCTGTTTTGATCTCCTCGTTTGTGGTAACTTTATCAAGATTCGCTGGCATTGACACAAAATCTTTCCATTCTGCTCGTGATTTAGCGACTGATGTATACACTGAAAACAGAAATAATTTATTAATACTTAAAAAACGACAATTACAAAGTTTCCCTGTAGTTTTCACTAAAATGAAATTACAGTTAAATACATTGATGATTGGACATGTAAGCCCGAGTCTAGGATGCAGATCTAAGCTAGTTTGTTAACAGATGGAAAAGCACAGCAAACAATGTTCATTGACGAGTCTTCACAGCGCATACATATCGTGGTAAATCAGAGCTCACCGCCTTCTTTACTGCGAAAACCGAGCTAATGCAAAAACTTTATATGAAGGCTGCATTGAGTATAAAATGCTCTATAAAAAAACTAAACTTACTTAAATCGTTGATAGAACTTGTTGTGCTGTAGCAGAATCCACTGTCATGCTCCAAATGGGTCTCGATTTCATGTGGAATTTCAGCCATACTCCGAGAGAGGCCAGAATGCTTTCCCTTCCCTGGTGATTGATACGAATTGAGAATTTCACCATCACTGACCATGCCATCAAGGTAGCGCTCAATTTCTTTAATCGGCAAACTGCTTTGTAGGAATAAGTGAACAGCAACGTCGGATAAATACTGGTTATCTTCAACCACCCTATAAATAACAGAAAATCGCATTAGGTCACTATCTAGAGTAAACAATACGATTGTAGAGGCAAACAACGCAACATTTGCCCACATGACAGGGAATATGTCTTAATGGATTTGAATATAAAGCAGCAATGTTGAATTACTTCATGAAGAGATGTCACAACCTCGCAAAAATCGACGTTGAATGATGTCAGCTGACCTGGCAGGTCAACGTGGACTTGGTGCAAAAACTCTGTTCAAAGTTCATGTGACAGTTTTGTCCAAAAGATTTCCTTCGGCTCCATAACAAGCTTTCAATAACCAAATTTGTAGTTCCACAAATAATGAAATTAAATTCAAGATCCACTTTAAAATGTACAAAATGATATTGATTATTCAATGATTGGGGGACACACTTTGAGACTTTTCTTCGCCCAAAACATCACATAAAGAATTGAGTTAGGCACGCAAAGATATATAAATTGTCAGACGTAGTTATTCGCAGATTTATGATCGTGAAATATAATGTAAACATCGAAGAGATTATGACACTGACGATGTAGATAGAACTGATTATGTAACCTATAGAGACCCCGAGTCATGATTGAAATATAAAAAAATTCTTAAAATATGTGTTACCTCAAAATAAATTTCTGCAAACCCTGCTGCCTCCGTTTTAGAAATTGCCGCTGAAACCTTCCAAAAAGGCGTTTGGGTGGCAGCTCTGGCGGACAACTAGAGAGAAAAGGGAAAACGGATTTCAATCAAATATTTATCGATTTGATGAACAAGATAGATATCAGCCTTTCCCATATACCGTGGATGGGAGTATTGACTCAAGGAGGGCCTAAAATGTCATGATATAAGGAACTAGACACTCGCAACGCAGTTCTAAAACTGATAAGGGGCATTGAAGTTTTTCAACATCGGCTTTATCTTTATCAATTGCATAATCCTCAAAAGCTAGAAGCAGAAATTATAAAAGAATTCATAAAATGCTAATACCGCACTGTAAATAAGCTAGAATAATACACGAATGCCTAATGCAGAAAAATATACCAACTATGCATTGAAATGAAGTCTGCTACCTAAAGGGATGGTGCAAAGATGATTCTGAGCAGCTTTTCCTTTTCAACTGCAAATTATGTCTTATCAAAACAATAGGGTTTGCAGACAGATTACCTACAAGACTCAGAAAAGACTTAACAGGGCTATAAGACTGCCAAAGAGGATTAAAGAAACCAAATGAATGATACAGCAAAGTTTTTAATCTGGTCAATGCTCGTTGGTTGCAAAAGCTACAGAGCAAAGACAAATCGAGAAAAGCAGAAAGATAAACAGACTAAAAATACCCTTTCGACAGGATTTGAATTTAAATCGGTAATCTTGATTTGCTTGAGAACAAAAGCGATTCCAGGTTTGCAAAGAATATCCAGAAAAAGGGATGAGATTTCTATTCAGATGCCGTTAAACCTGAAAATGGTATCTGCTGTTTTCAGTCCTGCACTACTTAAGCAACGAAAAAATGCTTACTTAGAATGGAACTGAGAGAAAGAAAAAATCTGGACAGTAAAAAATGATTTTTCGATCAATCTATGTCATATCTTATTACATGTCATAACATCATATACCCTATCCTATCTTATCGTATTATACTGTAATACCATACCATACAACAAATCATATCATATTACGGTATATCATATTATATCATACAATACTATACACTATACACTATACACTATCCACTATCCACTATACACTATCCACTATACACTATACACTACTGTACTGTACTGTACTGTACTGTACACTACTGTACTGTACACTACTGTACTGTACTGTACTGTACTGTACTGTACTGTACTGTACTGTACTGTACTGTACTGCACTGCACTGTACTGCACTGCACTATACTGTACTTAACTATGGTATATCGATGGTTTGCAGACCAAACGCAAAATTACTCGTTTCAATACGTTCATTTGTTCACCTGTACAGCTGACTGGGTCAACAGGTTTAAAAAGGACATTATTTTTATATCAAATTGAAAAATCGAATATCTAGTATTTCACTCAATTATAGATTGGTTAAAAGAGAAGCAACAAGAAAGACAGGGAAACAACCAATAAAATGTATGGAGAAGCAACCTGGCAATGAATTAATCATTTTTAAAAGTTACTGGCTGTGTATAACGGAAGTTGTTCTGCTTTTGATTTTTTGCTCATTCTTCAAAGTTATAATAAGAACCCTTTTCTAAAATGTGTTCGAAATTAAAAGTCCTTCATAAATTCAGCAAATGAGGATCGCATTTTTCAGCTATCATACTATCGAGGAAGGACATGTTTTGGGCTCTAAGACAGAACAGAAATCTTTATATAATGGCATGAAAGGAACAAGTCTTGAACCGACAGGAAAAGGATAGACTGGCCCAATGGCCTTAGGCTAATTTACCAGGAAAAATAATGGCCAGTCAACACACAGGGAAGACGATTGCATTGAATTACATAATGTTCCATCTATTTATCCCTATCACTGATCGATTTCACAAATATAAGGCTATAACTATTCGAATGTCTGGAATTTAAAGGATTTTAGACATTCACACCCAGATATGAAGAGTAGACAACACGGCAGAGGAGGTTATCAAAGACATAGACACAAGGTTAAACATCATATCAAAGACTAGGCAACCAAGATATATATAAAAACAACCCAGCTTGAGCTTGCAGTTTGCACAACATAGAAAGAATTCAAATAGCAAAATGCACTTACGTCACCCATTTGTAATGAGTCATCAGCCTCGTCCTCAGCCATTGGAACTCAGAGTACCTACGCCGTACAGTGGACTCTGTACATGCAAAAGCTATGTTGTTCGTCTAGAAGATAAAGTTGTGATAATAAGTTTTTTAAATGTTTTATTCAAAACATAAATGCATTACGGATTTTTGCAAAGCTTGCTTTGGTTTGTATGGGCACCTAAGGTTTGCAAGGTATAATTTTCAAAGACAGACCAAAGTTCCTTTTTGAATGAAAAACCCTCTTATATAAAATGGTGCCCATCCCCAAGAAATGACCGCAACCTACCAAGGCGTCGAAATATCTGAAGGCATCCGATTAATTTTGAAAATAGCATAACTCTTTAGATTTCTGCGGTTTTGCAAACTTGCTTGGGCGTATTGGTGTATTTTAAACACAAACAGTGTGGTTATTTGTTTACAGAAGATTAAAATAATAATTACTTGTTTGCTATAGTGGCGGCGTCTGTCGCCTGGAAACGGATGGGATAGTAGCTAGGTAACCAATGAAACAATAGAAGAAGTTTCAAGTGTATCTAGTCACTGAGTTTTTTCCTTAGCTATCTTAAATAATTTCCCTGTCGATTCCAATTTCAAAGCGCACACTGTGTTCAAACTCTATTCATGGGCCCACCATTTCACTATCGCTTCTCCTGATTATCGCACAGAGGTAAAAATGCACTCTACACAAAAGAGGGTGATTAGGCCTGTCTCAGTCGTAATCTATCTTTCTATTTTGCAATATAAGAGGGGAACTGCAAGTAGGAAGGCCTGATTGGGATATTGCAGTTCACTTCCTGTAAACAAGATGCTAAAACCAAAAATAAATTAATTGCAAGTTTGCAAGTCAATAATTGCCGAATAACTGAACATTGAAATAATAACAGTTATATTCTATTTGGATATAACTACCGGGGTATTTGCATGCCGGAAAGTCCTTTCCTTAAAAATAGCCAAGGTATGGCCCATGAATCACTTTAACGGTTTTCAAAAACTTCCAAAAATGCTACTCTCATTCAGTGACATTTAACGACACATAATCAGGACAAAATTTCCATTGCTTTAAAAAAAGTTAGATCAATTACTCGTGACTTATGCTCAGCAATATCATTGTCACCAATATATACTAAATCCACCTTCTTCACGATATCCGTTTTCTACTGTCTACCGAAGTACATATCAATACTGAGAGCTTGGGAAGAAAACAAAGAACACAAGTTGGAAAGTTGGAGCGAACTAAACCAAATCAAAAGCGTAGAAGCGATATCAATATTGCAATTGTTTGGAGCAAAAAAGCAGATGGAATAAGAATAACTTCACAATTTAATGAAGGGTGTAAATGTGAAAAAATTCTGTTATAATGACATTCTGAGTATATTGATTTCTGTTTGCGGACGAACAGCCATATTAATTGATTTTCCCAAGCTTTGCGGCAAATCTCAAAAACGTAGCTACGAAACAAAAACCGTTCAGGGCTAAAGGTTCAAGGCATGAAACAATCGATTTATGAGTCTTTCATTGCGTCTCTTCGCTATAAACATTGGATTGGTGTTACTTCGAACCCTCACTTTCCTTCATAGCTTAGGGGCTCTAAAATACTAGGATTATCGAAAGATGCTTATTTCAAAATTAGAGGAATCAATTACTTTGAAAATATGACATATACTGGGCTTTTGGCGAAAATGTATCAATGGAATGCTGAAGGTAATCAAATCCTCAATAAAATAACTACGTCCCGGAAACCTGGGATCATGACTGACTGCAAACCGGAGGCCAAATCTCGCAAGGCCGACATCGAGCCTTCCAGCCTATGTCTGAGTGAGCACTAGTGTCATCATCTACTCATACAGTTTCAAAATCATCTACTCCTACAGTTTCTAAATCATTAACGAGATATCGTAGTTTCTTAATCATAATCTTTAACGATTATGAAAATCTCGTAGAATTTTGATAAATGCAAAACTTTTGCTTGCACCAAAGTCTTTCAATCGTGCGCTATGTTCTCCTCCTCGTTTTTCTTTCCAATCCATTCCTTTATCACCTTACTGGCACAAGCTGTTCTTTAACTTTTATCAGAAATAGGTCTCACTCTTAAAAAGCAGGTCCGGCCAGGTCAGACAAAGTATGGGACTAGCATCAATGTCAACTCTAGAACATTTCAACTCCATTACGAGACTATATAATGACACCTCTTTTCTTTGATAAGAGATTTTATCTAAAGGATCTCGATATTTCGAATGATAAACTGTCTCTCAAATTCACTCTTAACATGGGAGTGAGAGACCAGAATAAAGCTCCATTAAGAAACACCATTGGCTATGTGTGTTATAGTTTCATTTTTGATTAATTCAATAGCTTCACTGATGGTTTCTTGGACATTTTGTTATTTAAAAACGCTATGGCGACGAAACAACAATCAGATGGCCTAGACCCTTGTAACTATGATTAGAGTTAGACATATGTTTCTCTAAAAGTCCCTAGGGGCGATACAGAAAGGAAATCTAATAGAAAGCTAAGATAATTAGTTACCTTAACAACAATCTCATAGTCGGTGTACAGTGCTTTCTCTCTGCTTATGTGAGTCCTTGGATTCCTGACCTCAATTTGAACAAACGTCTGTAGAAATAAAATAAAAAAGTTAAGCTCAAATTCAAAACAAGATCAAACCGTTGCTATAGGTGCTTTTACTTGACGTATCTTAGTTTTGATTCATTTTGCTGAGCGTCATTTCAAACACTGACTCGAAAGACAGGTTCCCAAGCAGACGGAGACATTCGAGCGTCGATTGTTATCGACAAAAACATATCAGTATCAGATTTTATTTGCTACGATTTGCTTTTTAAAATCATTGCTTCATAGCCTAGTGAGGTTGAGAATGCTCCCTACGTATTCTAGACTTCCTTTAGAAAAAAAATCGCCATATGGAGGTCTGCAACTTGTGTTACACCATACCCTACTAACAAGAAATTTCTTGCTCACCCAAGTCTGAAAAATAATGATCGCCCATAAACAGCGCATGTTTTCCTAACTTCGCCTAATCTCGTAGCGATAAGAACGTGTTTTTTTAGCGATGGGACTAAAAATGGTTCACGAAACTTTCTTCTATGCAACGCAAAAAGACATTGCTTGCTGTTGCGGTCATAGGATATACAAAACATTTTTGCTAGGTCAATTTTTGCTTCATCTTCGTATTCTGTTTTGGCAACTTTTTCAAATCAATTACAAACACAACGCCCTATTAAGCGCTTTTTCACAGCGCTTATACAATGGTGCCGCGGAGGGGCTCGAGGGGACGTATTGGAGGGGGAGGCTTACTCGAAGGTGGGGGCCTATATAGCAGCAGCCAAAAATATTGGACGGGGGCTTATTCGAGGGGGGGGGGGTTTCGTCGAAGGTGGGGGCTTTTTCGAGGACTTGCGGCAACCCTTTATTATCCAATCAATTTTTCATGATTGAAACTTCCATTTCACTCGACCTTTTTCAAGCAGGTGAGTCTCAAGCTGAAACTAAGATCGTTCTGATACCCGCACGTAAAATAAGTACAACATAAACATGGCATTTTCGTAGATTGCGTGATGTATTTACTAAAAGAGATCTCTTCGGCGCCGGAAAACGTTATTTGTTGTTATTATTTGCTCGTTATAAAGAGAATGTTATTATTTGTTTGACACTCAAACTATTGGTTACCACTTTCTCGCGATTACATTCGACATTGGAGATTCTAATGAATTGGCTCAGTCATTTTAAATGTCGGTGCTTTTTCCCCGTTGTTTACGTCTGTAAGATATTGTGGGTAACAAACGCTATTAGAAACGTTTGTTTAACAAATATAGTTTAAGGAAGAAATACGTTTACCAATTTGTTCGTGACAATACCAATTCCATCTTGAACCCTCAAAACCTTCTCATATTCTCGGCATATCACGGCAGAATTTGACAGAGAAATGAAGCTAAATATGTTGTTGAAACCTTCAGAACTTGTAAAAAGGGCATAGGCTACATTCAGAGAATGAACCGGCACAAAAACCTTTTCACCAGATTTGCCGCACACATACACCTCCTTTACACGAACAAGAATAAACCGATAGCATCACATGATATCAATCGTTAAACTAAACAGTTTTTACCTTTTTGAAATTGTCAGAAGTTAAGAAAAACATTTCTCACATGTGAAATTATAATATGTTATCAAACTGAGGAAGCCACAAGTTTCATGCCAGAAGATCGAGCTAGCGCTTGGTCTATTTAAGATAAACGCCTATGTGGTCGATCTAAAAAAGTTAGCAGAATACTAAATAACTGCATTGTTGCATACTAAATCAACAAACAGCATCTTGTCTCTGAGTAAAGGTTTCTTGATAAAGTAATTTCCGATTTATCTACGCTTCTAATTAAACATTATGAGCGACGATTAATATGAAATGAATCTTTTCACAAGAGATGGCCTACAAAAACCTCAAATAGATTTTCTCATCTATAACCCTTTCATTTTGAAAAATCTCAAAATAAAAAACCCTAGTGGGCGGGGTTCGGAGTAAATGTCCACTAAAGCGTAGTAAATGAACTCACCTATAAACCTTCACTATAGCAGTGGGATACTTGACAAACTTAACTAAATTGCCAACAGCAAAGTTTCTTATTGCACAAGACTTTCCACGAGGTTAATAAACACGCTGAACAGAACCTTATAGTTTTTTAAAGCTTCTTAACATGTAGATGTTTCCTCGCATTTACGATGCCAGAAAAAAATTGATTATTAATACGTTTCCCATCTTAAATACGTTAGAAAAACTGATATACCTCAGGTTTCATACTGTCTGCAAAAACTGCTAATAGCTTTGACTCACATCGCCTCTCATCTACCTCTCATCTACAATCTTGGGCCACTGATAAAAATGCTAGTTGCAGGGCTGTTGTGGCGATACAGAAGGTCCTGGGTTCTAATTATCAAGTTAAAAAAACGCAGCAAACTCCATTATCTGTTCAGGCATAGGCATAATATGGTTTAGCCAAGAGCGCTCACGTCAAAAGAAGATATAAAGCACAAATGGTTTTATCAACAAGAGACCAAATATTTAATTTTACTGGCTAACTTGCCAGTATCTTAGTCAATAAAAGCATCATTAAGTCCCTAAATAACTACAGGGTTCTCTCGCCTACCTGCTTCAGCCTATTCTCAGAATAATTTGTTTATTGCCACCTAAAGGCAGTTCTAATAAGTTGTATTGTAAAATTAAATCTCTCAGAAATTACTTATCAATATTTAAATCTGCATATCGCAAGTTGCTTACGGAAATATAGTATGTGCGCTAAAAGTTCTCTAAGAAAGAAGTCTAAAGTAATTTTTTTGAAGCTTGGTGTGTTGTAAAGCAAAATTGTAGCATATTACTACATTCAATGAAAAGCTGGTTAACATGCTAAACAGAAAACGGCAAATCAAAGGAGATTCATCTTTTAGTGAGTGCTTAAGGTTTCCGTTTTGTGAAAAGTCCACAGGCAAGGTGCGGCCGGTAATTCGGTTTTGAGGCGGTAAATCTTACCGAACTTCCTACAAGCCACCAAAGCGATAGAACGTTCAGTTGTATTAACTGGACAGTATTCTATTTCCGGTATGAAACGAGAAATCGAGAACGTCCGGATGGCGGTTACATCATCCGGCTATGGCCATTTCTTTTCCTTCGTGGTTAAGGCATAATTTACTTAAAAAATTATACTTTTGACGTTCAGATGGCAGTAACAAAAGAGCCCAAAACCTAAAGATATTTTACTGTCCCAATCTGTGAACATTGTTGTTAGTGACGTATTGACGTAAATCATGATGATGATGATGACCATATTTGAAAATGAAGGTATCATAATATTGATCAGAATGATTATGATTATGATGATGCCTTTTATTATGAAGATTATTATCATAATGAGAGGTGACACGTGGACCGCCAATGGCACTGAGTCATTCAGTTTTATAAGCCCTTCCACGTTCATCACATGATATTACAATATCACAGTTATGTTATCACTCAAAAGTAAATCCTTGACTCAGAATTACAAAAACAATGACAACAGTAATTTCATCGCCATTCGCTTAATCACTGTTTCGAATATCCAAGCAAAGTTGACCGGTATTTGTTTATTTTTGTGCTATTCAAGTTGGAGCTCATTCGACAAATTCTCTGTTTATTGGGTGCTTACTTTAGGGCTCCAAAAAAGGGTCGGCCCTTATTAGAAATACGATAGAAAAATGGTTTACAATCCGTTGCTGCGACTATTCGGAAACAAAGTGTCAGGTCGAATATGAAAGTGTCATGACAGCAACCTCTTGATAACTCGATTCTGTGGCTTCAATACCGGTACAATAGTCAGGCCACAAATTGATCCTTCCCACACGAATAGGCCTTAATTAAGACTACCTTGTGTTAAACATTAGCCTAGCCTGCTATGAATAAAGTATTACCTAAAAATCTATTGCAACAAAACATCGCATAGTGTAGCAAATACACGAAGCTCCTTGCAAAAATAAACAACCTGGAACTACTGTTACGGTCTCGTGTGTAAACATTGCTGCTATATCAACTCTAATTGGCAATAAAGTTTTTCCAGATGCAATTTGGAACTGTTATTATAGCGATTGGTGTATTCAGCTAGGCAGTGTGTGTAAAAACAAAATTCTTAATGGGCATGCATAAACTTGTTGCTTTTCTAGGAGGTGAAAAAGGGGTGTGACTGTGGAAACTGGCTTTTATGTCTGCGGAGGTAGACTCAGGGGATCGTTCAACATTGGACCGTAGCACAGGGTATGGTGCAGGTTGCCTCCAACAATTTCTGACAAAAGAAATAATTCACAAGATTCCTAGAAACATTCCTGTATCCTTGAATAACGTACTCTCGTTAAAAGTGAAACTAAATTTTACACACGCTTTGCTGTGAATACTTTCTTATCGTTATGTGTCACGATTTTACATTTAATTTGATATCCCTAAATATTCATTCAATCATGGCCAATAAAAATATGCTCCAGTCGAATGTACTTTCAGCATTAATTTTTTGAGCCGACAAGGGTGGGCCTCCTGTCGGCTGTAGAAATGTTCAGTAGGGGTCAAACGACGACGGGACAGATGAGAAGTCATCATCACTCTCCCCAATATGCAACTTGTAAACTGCAAGCTGTACCCACTTCAATGGCTGGGTACAACACCTAAAGCAAACGCCAACAAGTCTTGAGGACTGTAGAACTGTAACCTTTGCCCAATAGGTCTCAGACGGCAATTTAACGACAAAGGTTTGCACTGTAGCAACCTGTTACATTTTAAACATTTAGTTGCACTTCCAGTATCTTGATTTCACACTTCCAGTGTGAATACTGATAAACCCAGAGGGCCTTGTTTTGTACTCGCCCTCAAACGAAAAAGTTTTTCTTTTGCCAAAGATGTCTGATTCCTTCTATTGATTGAAAAGCAAAGAAAGCTTGGTAGCTATAAACGGGATTCAAATTTAACCCGTGAACCTTTTTGGACCAAAGAAAGAACTCATAAACAAAAGAAAAGAAATAATTTTTGGACCAAACAAAAAGAGGGGCCGGCGAAACGTATTTGAAAGTGGAGGGGCCAAAATATCAAAATTTTAAATACTGATGCCATACTGATGTGATAACCTTCTTTACTTCCTTTCTCTGTTTATTCTTTCTTGAAGCTGCAAGCAATATGAGAGTTCGTTGCATAATAAATACGAACTTGTACTCCACTTTCAGTGAGAGTAACATAAAACCGTGCTAAGCTTTTGTCCTAGAATCGATATCGTTACGTCATAGATTGTAACAACCAACACCTTGAAAATAAATGCTGCTAAATTACGTACGTATTTTCTCGCCTTGAACCGAGCGTATATTGATTTAGAGTGTATATTGCTGGGTGTTAAATCACAGTCTGAACATGCACGAGCGTGCTTCTGGTTATAGAAAGTGTGTCCAGTTAATTCCGTCTAATTAGAACTTGTGTAGTTCGATCTTTTATGTAATTCAACCAAAATTATCAGGTCCCTTGAAAAACCCCAATCAAACCATTATAAAAAGGCAACTCTATGACTATACAACGTTCCTGCAATGTGAAAGCATTTGCCAACATTCCAGATAGGAAATCAAGTTTTAAGATCCCGGTTTCAGACCGTTTCAGTCAAAAGAGCGAAATTTGTTGTGTGTCCAGACAATGAGTAATAAACAGCCGTTAGTGACATAAAAGATATTTTTCAGTAGCTCTCAAAATCACTGGTTGCTCCATTCTATCTTTAGACAGGCCAGAAGATTACCTGTAGGGTGGCAAACTCAAATTAATCTTTTTGATCTCACATTCTTCTTTTTTATAAGAATACTGTTTATGGGAATATGCAGGCTCAGAATCATCAAATTTAAGGATATTGAAAATATATTGCTTCGCCTCAGGACACAAAATCGTGTCTCATTTTGCAGCAGTTGCTTGCTTTGCTGTGTTCAGAACAGAGATACATTGAGTACATATCTTGGTGATGATTTGAAACCATATCAGATTTGAAAAACGTACGAATACTTTAGGAACATATTCAGGCTCTTTGCAACTCCTTAATCATAACAAAAAACTCCTTAAAAATATTGAGGTTGGACAAAATTTACAGTATTCTTTTAAAAAAAGAGTGCAGCTGAGGCCTATTGAGTTGAAAGCTTTGGACTTGGCAGGAAACTTTTGTATCAAAACAGAACCGTCCCTGATCTCAATCACAAAACCACTTAAATCTCTGTCCTGGAAAATCTTATAGAAACCCAATGACCATATTATTTTAATCACTATCATACATCTAAAACACGATTGTTATATCTTAGTTTCTTTTTTTTAATTGCTTCAATAGAGATAACTTACCTAACGCCTACATTTTATTGTCTATTGAATTGTTTTGACTTGGATTCTTCTGGCTTTTAAACAAAAAGCAAAATATTAAACATTTCCAAGAAACACTGTACGTCAGTTAGAATTTCGACAGAAACGTTCTTTATAGAAGGGGCTACAAAAAATAACTCAATTTAAAAATTTTTAAACTAGCAAAAAGGAATTACACTCATTTTTTCTTATCAGAAACAAATATCGATGTTGAGTACTCCAGTTTCCTAATGTTCTGGAAATTTCGATACTCATTGTTTCTTTTAAGTTTCTTGCTTATGATGTCATGAATGATGTTATGAAATGTTCGTGACCCTTTTCTTCACGTCAAGAGATTCGCTTCCGTTCTGATGCTGTATTTAGATGTGGGAAACTAACGATTTTTATCCCTTGTGTTTTAAGTTCTAGGCCAAAATTTCGTTGTTCTCAGTTTTATCACGATTTAATAGTTTCTTAATTCTTTTGCTTCGGGTACTGAAGCTTCTTAATTTTTTTCTGACTGTCCAGTACTCGTTTCTCATAGCCAGTTTCTTATATAAAATAAGTGTATTTGAGACAATAGCAAATGTAATAAAAATCAGGGGTGGTTTGTTTACAAAAAGACAAGGGAAAATGATCACAGAAAAACATCTAAAAACAAGAAATAAAGCTAGTAAATTTTGGTATTAAGAACTTTTAAAGCCAGTAGCTTTAATGTAGGATCTGTTTTCCAGCATCAAACTCCCAACAAAAATCTTGCCTCGTTGGTATCAATCAATAAGTAATAAATGAGCCACTCATCTCGAAAGTTGTAGTTCATCATAAAATTTGTTATTTTTATCCGGAAATGGCACAGTTTAAGCACAAATTTAATGGCAGGGCCACAAGCCCTGCTGTGTGCGACCCGTTGATGAAAATACAAAACACCATGAGTTGTCTGCTGCTTAGCAAGCTCGCCATAGAGGATCTAGATTTTGGTAGTAATTTGATCGATGGTGTGAACAACGGCAGCAGTATAGTAAATAAAAACAAATAAATGTCACGATAAGGTCCCTTAGAATCGGCGCGATAAGGTCCCTTATCGACAGTACCAATTGTAACTCAAGGAATTTGATAGTAACAAGTCGACTTGCTGCAAGGAACGCGGAACATATTACAGATTGCGGGGGCTAAAAGGTTTTGGGGAAGCTAAGCCCACTTTGTCCCCTTAGCCCCCTCTTTCGCGTTCCCTGCTTGCAATATTTGTTCGACAATTGGCATAAGCATTTAGAACCGAACCAATACATGGATGTAAGATGCAATGATATATGCGTATAAAACTTAAACTTTACTGAATTCTACCAAATCACACCGCACGATTTTACCATCTTTTGAGTTCCAAATTTACTCGCTAGCCTGAGGGCTTTGACAGCCATGTAGGACAAACTTGTATTTGCGTGTTTATTTGCCTTCTTTTCAACGCCTTTATGTAACACGAGACAAGCGCAAGAATCCTTCCTTCCTGATCACTCACAAAGAATTAAATTTAAATTAACAATATGAACACTGATTTTAAAACTTTGTGGAAAGTTTTGCCTCCGACAAAACTACCACTACCAAACTACCCTATGACCTTTTCAGACACATGAATGTCGTAATGTTATTGAATTTCGAATGAGACTCTCCAAGTAGTCCGGGTTGCTTTGTGTCGAAATAACTCCTGGTTTAGTCATTTCAAGCATTTTCCAATGTGGTTATATTCCATTATCATGAACATACGCAATTGCTCCTGTAATTCAAAGTTAGGCTGAAAGGATTTTACCTTGGTAACTAACTATCTTATATCCGCGGTATCAACATTTCCTATCAAAAATTGGCCTAATTTATTTACGCACAACAACCAACGACCTTTAAATAAGTAAAAAATAATATTTTAAGAATTTCCCTGTCTCTTACAGATCTTACAGATGCACAAACTTTGTGATAAAAACAAATAAGTCAAAAGAAAATAGCAACCAGAAGCAAATAACTGAAAAATCTCAAAACCCATCTCGAACAAGATTTAGGCCTAGCAATACAGTATCGCGGAGTTCATAAGGCACGTGAGATTTCTTCTAACTACACAGAAATTAATAGATGTAAAAAGAACTATACCTGTTCTGTGCTTGCTTCAACCATAACTTTTGGAAATTGTAAGTTTATCCTCAAAGACCATTTGTGCTCGACTTCTCACCTCGCAAATGTCACTACTGATCCCGAGCGAGTTGTAAAATCAGCCGAACTGGGAGAGTTCACAGTTTGATGACAGGGCGACACTACGCTAAACAGAGAGGGTCAATCACCGTTCTTTCGAGTACAAGTTATGTGTATAGAAAGTGGCGGAGAAAGATTAAAGTCTTTTGTACAACTGAGCAAAGATTTCAAAACAATCTGAATCCACGTTACGGTCGAAGGGCATTGTGCCACAAATAGTTCTTTCTCAGTTGCTATCGAAAGGACACCACAATGTGAGTAGTGACGTCAGGCTCTATACGTTGGTAATCAAAATTTTTGCATGCTTATGCTCCTACTAACAACAGGATCAAAATAAATGGAGGGACCGTCATATACTCGACCCCCGATTAAAAATATCGACAACAAAACATTGAATATCTTTATATCTCAGGTAAGAGGGTGAGACCCTGGAGGTACATTAAACACAAAAAATTTCGTCGTGACAGAATTTCATGTATTCATGTATTCATGCAAATTACGTCATTATTGCTTTTAGGTACCTCTCACAAATGTTTTAATCATTGCGATTTCAATTTCTAAAGGAGGTTTTCCAGATGTGGAGCTACTATTTGGATAAGCAGGAGCTAATCCATTATCGTTCATATTCTTTTACTACTATTGTTATTATTATCAACTTATGTAATAGGCAAGCCATTTACAAAGTACTTTATCTTGTGAATGCTTCCATTAGCTATTCTTTGCTAAGTGTCTTCTCTCTTTCTCTTCCCCTTTCTATTTTGCTTTAATTGTCAATTTGTTTGATCTAATTACTATTACTATTCTTATCTCTGTACCAGGTTAGCCAGTTGTAAACTATCTTGTAATAAAGCGAGGTTCACAATTGTATTTATCTAAAAAATGTTATTAATTAAAAGTTTCCATTTTTGTTTTTATTATTATCCCCATTTACGTCGTCCTGGCAATCATCATCACCCACATCAATGTCGGTTCTTCAACTGTTTTCATCCTTTTCTCACCATCGTACGACTGAAAAAGTTCTAACTGTAAAAATGACTTTGAAAAAAGTAAACATTTGTGTATGCTAAAGCTTTTCGTCTGACACTCTTCAGAGTATAAAACGTCAGAACATTGATCGAAAACTCTACGATCGAAGATTGAAAATACATATGCCCAATTGCATGTATATAATATGCATATATATTGCATATATAATAGGCAAGCGGCTCTGATCGAGCAACCTCGACAATTATGTGATCGCAATTCTAATTAGTTTATTCGATCCAATGTTTCCTAGCATAGAGTTTGCTAAATTTTTGCTTTTTTTAAAGCCATTTTTAAGTTATGTACAACCAAAAGATAATTCTAACTGTCTGTTGTCGCCGATTTCAAAAGATTCCACCTTTTTGTAGTTCAAATGTACTTTTTCTTTCGTTCCTTCAGGGTATTTGAGTTTTTCAATACAATTTTTGAACTCTAAAGATATCAAAATTCCAGACTTCATTTTCATATTAGTCTTATACTTTCCGATTCTTATGCTTAACTTTCTACTAATACTTTTAATTATGCCCTGTCAAACTTTTATACCAAATTGATAGAGAGAAGAGACTCTTTTGAGTGCTAGAAGCATCTCAAAACATCTTGCTTTTTGTATCTAGCATCTTTATTTTTTAGCCAAAATAACTTGAAAGCCCCTCAATCTTTAATATGCTTCACGGTCCCTGCGTACAACGTGATAGATTCAGAGAAAAGGAAACTTGGATTTGTTTAAATCATACTTGGTTGAGCAGCACATCCCGCCTAAACAACATCGACAACCTTCTTTTAATTAGTAAAGATGCTGTGCGAATTGACAGTTTTTGCCAACGAAGTCAAATTCCCCGAAGTTACGTTTTTGTTCATGTTGAGGTTGCCAAATACTCGTCTTTTCTTAAAGGTCAGAAACATCATTAAAAGCAAGAGAACTTGTGGTGTTACCCTGGAAATATTTTAAGCAGATTTAAAGCCAGACGTTGTGGTTGATCAGGGGTGCTCTTACTTTTTGTTCTTCTTTTCACAACATTAAGCAAAAATCAACTTCAGGGGGGTAAATGGTATTCCACGTGAAAACAAGATCTTTGTCCAAAAGGCCTGTCAATCAAGACTTACCAACAAAATCAAGCAAAATGCCTTCTTTCAATGGCTTGACCATTTCAACGGGAGATACTGTCGTCATCAGCGAGGGGCAAATCACTATAAGAAAATCTCGTACACCTTTTGTGAAAATTCTATTGTTTTATCTGAAAATCCCCGGAAATCCTTTTGTTCTAGGCAAAATCTCGTACGCTATTTGCAAGAGTGAATCGCCCCTCGGTCATCAGGGCCTCCGACGGAGGAGGGCATCCCCCTCCACATTATGGAAAACAATAGAGCTTTTAATCAAAATCATTTGTTGTGGAAGCTAAATTTCTCCAAACTTCATTGTACGACTTTTTTACTCCCCTCGTCGCCAATCACGGTCAAATCCCTTATAAAATTATAAAATCTTTATGTCATCATAAAATCAATTTCATGAGCAAGACCATATTGAAAACTTTCATGTACACTAGAATATTTGCTCTCAATCCGAATCTGAGGTCAAAAATTTTGTACGAAAGAATTTGAATAATTTTCACTATGAGGCCGTAAGTTGAATTGGTGTATGTATTAAGAAATAGCCTCGAAGTGGTTCCGGTGCTTTTGACGCATGACGTATAGCAAGTAAGTGGGCGTTGAGCTAAGCTTTGGAATGACATTTGAATGCTATGGAATGGTTAAGCCTTTCCTTGTATTAGAATAACCACAAAATTTCAGTCATACATGAAATTCTTCGAGTTATTATTGTCTACATGCCATTGTAGCGAATGTACCTGCAAGGGTTTAGTAATGGGTACCAGGTATCTATGCTAAATCACGCAATCACCCTTAAAATAATTGCAAATCACGCTTTCACGGTACTGAAAATTCAATTTCACGATCACGCCCCCTAGAATTTATCTGATTTTATCTAATAACTATCTAATAGTAGTAAGTTTTATTTAATAACTTGCAACATTCATTTTCACGCAATCACGCTATAAGTAACGCTGAAGCACAGGTCACGCGTCAATGTCTATTCACGCATTAACGCATAATAAAACTTTGTTTCACGAATTCACGCATCGAAAATACGCCGATCACGCAATCACGCCAAAATACCTGGTACCCTCAGTGGATTCATTACATTTTCCGTTTTTTGCCTGTATCAATTTGGTACTGCCTCACAACACAAAATGCGGTTGTCACCCTTATAAAATTGAGACAGTCGGCTTTAAACAGAAATATGATGAAGGTTCCAAACTGTCATGTCTATAATCGGCAAAATTTCCTTCCCTTGTTGATATTTATATAGAAAGATCGGTCGATTCTTGTACAGAATTGTTCCTATGTGAGAACGGCCATCATCCATTATATGCCCCTGTTTCATGTCCTTCTTTCATTTTTTAACATACCTTTGGCACTCGTAATGTGTTTATTCATAGCTTTATAATTTATCTTCTTTTGACACGTAAACAGGAGTCTCGTGTGACCTGGAAATTTGGTCTCTGAAAATCGCTTTTAAGTACAATATTCGAGTTTTCTTAATATTCTTTTGGTGAACAAATTTACCGTAGATAGAATATAACCAGGCTATAATTTAAGGAAATTTCATTGCTGCATATTTTCTTTCCAGGCCCGGCGATTGGACTTGGACTGCAAGTGGAACGAGAAGAAAGTTTTTGTGACCATGTCCAGATTAGCTTTAAATATATTTCAGAGGGGCCCTCAAATTATAAGGTTAAATCAAAATCAATCGATTATTTTATTTGCTATGTTAACAAGATGGATTTTAAGCAGCCTATTTGCAAAATGTAAGCTTTGCAACATATTGTTATGCATGAAATGACAAGGCCTACGCCAAATATTTGAAAATGGAGGGGCCAAGACTAGCAAAAGTAGGGGGACAAGGCTTTTTGACATGTAAAGGGGTTCTAACAGATGTTACGTGGATTTTTTACAATAAATGGACAAGAAAACCCCCAATCATCATTATGAGCCGGTGGTTCGTGATTAAAAGATGCCAAATTATCCAAGAAACTTTGATGATGGCAGAGAAAAGAACGCAAACATTGTAGGAGGGCTGGTGAAGAGCAGGGTCTTTCTTAACGTGCAGTTCTACACAAAATGTTTAGTTCTAAAAGTTTTGTGTGCAGTTCTAAAGAAAATCTGTGCATTTACAAAATTTTACTCGAATGAACAAAAAAATCACGAAACTTTTGTAGAAAAAAACAAGCAAAAGTTAAAATGATGAAACACAAAAAAAATAATAAAGATGGCGCTCAAATTAAACAAACACCTAATGGGATATAAAAGTTACAAATATACAAAGACATTCACTTGCACTGGAAATATAATTTTTACGAAATTTCATAGTTGCTTTATCTCTTTCGGGTCACACATACACAAAGCAATATATATATATAGAATGGTATTATTCTCTAGAATGGTCTTTTGGGTCACACATACACAAATATATAGAATGGTATTATTCTTAATTGCTCAATTATGATGAATTTTGCATCTCGCGTGAAATCATGAGAATCTTTATTGAAATCTTTGCATGCTGGTATAGCGTTAGATTTTTTGGAGTCCTGACGGTGGTTATTCATTCTGTCTGAGATTTAGTGGGGTTTCGGACTTACCCACGTTTTGTAATTTGCATCTTATGCACTCCATCAGGTAGACAACGTGTTTGCTTTTACAATCAACATTGTGAAATATTTTGAAGGACTGTTTTGTCTGATTGCTACGAAAATGAGACGTTTGTAAGATTTGTTTACAGCATAAGTTTCCAGATTTAGTGTTGCAGGGTTTGCAAATTCCCAAATGTTGACTATTATTTGTTTTAGTCAATTGGTTGTTTTCGATCCTGTTGCTTCCTAAAATTTCTGTGAGGCTTTTATTTCTCCTGTAAGCAATCACAGGTGGGTCTTTAAAAGTTTCCTTCGTATTAGGGTTTAACTTGAGAATATTTCAATGGTTATTTAAAATTGTGCCTATGGGTGGTAAGGTTCGGTTGTGATGAATGGTACACGGTGTTGCTTGTTACGTTGACTCGGTTGTAGAGTTTTTTCGCGTGGGATGTTATTTGCTCTAGTTATCTGTTGTTTTACTTTTTCAGTATTGTATCCTCTGGTTACGAATTTTTCACATAGGTTGTCACAATTGCGTTTAAAGTCATCATCTTTCGAGCAAATCCTTCTAATTCTAAGTTATTTTTAAGGTGTTCAGGATGTTAGGTAGATTTATGGAGGATATATTACCAATGAGCATGACAATTTAACATGGAAATTAACAATGTCGAAACCTCTACTTTCAAGTAAGGGGTCTTGAGCAGTAGCGTTGTGAGGGGGCAAGGGGGCAGCCGCCCCCAAGCGCTCAAAAAATTGGTGTCTGAGAAAAGTGTAAATCTGCAATAAAATTAGTATCTCAAGGGGGAGTTGATACTTCAGTCAAAATTGAAACGTTGAAAAGACTCCAAGCAAACCACTGTAAGAAATGTTTTAGAATTTTAAGCTAATATTAAGGGCGTAGTCGCAACAATTTTCTGCTCATATCGCTCGCAGAGGACCCTTGTCTATACCTCTACTGAATGGTTCACAATTTTCCCACATTTTAGGATTAATATAAAATAGTCTTTCGCGTTCTATAAAAATTCCCGAAAAAACATCCGGGATTTCGCAGATTTTGCTCTAAAGATAACGGACTTAGTCTGAAACTCGTGCATACTGCTCATTATCTTAAGATATTTGCTCACAACTTTGGAAAGTCATATTTTACACATAGCGCTTCCTCGCCTAACACAATTCAGGACATAAATATTAAAGGAAGTGTGAAGGAAATAGGCAGTTGTAGAATGGGAGTCAGCCACTAAACGCTACATATGACGGTTATTGTGTTTGATTATCAAACTATTGCCACGTAAAGAAGCCATAGCTTTTCCGAACGCATTTACAAAATAGGCCATTTTCCCAGTTCACAAGGGTGTGGTCAGCAAAAATGTTTTCGGGGGTTAAGCCTCGGACCCTCTGCTGTCGGCCTCCCCTCCAATCTTCCAACCCTCGCGACGCCACTGGTCTGGAGCACAAGCTACCTGTACTTGCGCATCATGTATATTTTTTGTATTTATAAGAACCAACAATTATTCCTCCAACACAGTGCTCCCGAGAAAAATGTGCAATTCTTAATTTTCCTTTAAAAACCATGGTGAAGGGCAAACAGCATGCTCATTATGAGGCTTCATATACTGATATCTTTAATTCCCTACGACAAAATGTGAATGCCACACACTTAGCCTGTAGCCCCAGTCACACGATCCAACATATCACCCAACATTTTCTCGCGCAGATCGAAAAGGGACTGGGTAGGAGTTCACGCTGAGGGCTGCATAGCCTGCGCGCAGTCTTTTGTTGCTGTTGCTGAACGAGGAATGGACATTTCCCGTATGTCCAACAAAAAAATCCAGCAAAAAAAAGACTGCGCGCAGGCTAAAGGCTGCACAGTTTCGCGACATTTCGATAAAAAAACGAAAGGCAATTGCCACCGTCTCTGTTTATTTTCTCTTCAGATATTTTCACGGTCATCATCAAAGGAGTGGCGTAAATTCGGTCCCCTGCGCTTTGTTGTAGCTCCCCAGTGCTACAATCTCTTCATTGGTACTTTATGGCGCTTCTTGCACATAGAATTTCATTCAAATGCCTCACGAGGCAAACGATCATTCCAGCATTGCACAAAGTTTTGACACTAGAAAAATGCGCAAAACACAAGAGACCATCACGATTGACAAAAAATAACAACCCAAGCAAAGGCCGAGATAGCTACATATTTTGTTTGGGGGGGCAGACCTGTTAAATAAGTGTAAAAACAGCCATATTTGACAAAATAAATACATTTTATTTATTACACTTGGGTTTTTTGGGTGTCAAGGCCCCCCGGCATCTCGGTCTTTGAACGCAAGTGAATTAGCTAAAGGATATTCGTTCCTGGTAAGATCAACTTTGATTAAATTTGACCATAAACCTCAACGGGCTACCACCCATTCCAGACCGAATGCTCAGTAAGAAATCGTACCAAACAGGAAAGGTATAAATAAAAGTGGCTAACTTCACTTACCAGAGGATGAAAGATCATGAAGATAATGAAAACCAGTCGCACACTTTTATCAAGTAGTTCGAATGAACAAGACTAAAGATGAGTATAGTATAACATATTGAGAAGACATATTTCCAATTGCAGATTATGGAAACTTTTTTTACCAGATATAAAGTTGTTGTAAACAATTCTGATAACTATGCTAATCTTTTTTATGTCGAAATAATAATTTACCTAGGTTTAGTCAGCATAGCGGTCAAATCTTTGATTGGCTGAGAGCTCTGTTCGCTGCCATGTTTTAAGCCAATCAGCACACAGGATTTTCACAACAAAACCGCCTCGCAGCTAGAATTAGGCCCATTTTCGCCATTTCAGCGTGTTTTTACCACATTGTCTACAAAAAACATTGCATGCCTCTACAAAGCCAATTTCCACTTTATATTTTGTCCAGTTCATCATCATGCGTTGCTATTTAACCTATATTGGCGCCACTGTTCGATCGCAAAAAATAATATAAAAAAACACCTCGCAAATGATCGGTAAATTTCGTGTCGAGATTCAGGTTAATTAGGTTTTTACCTCATCACATAAAATTAGTAATAATGGTCAATTGTCTGGACAATCATGATTGAAATTACTTTGGGCTGTTGCTGAAAATTTTTCACTTTTATGAAGCAGATTTTGATTCCAGAGGACAAAGATACATTTATTGATTTCGAGGGTGAATATGAGAGCCTTCGTACCGTTGTGATAATTAAATTGGCGACCCCCGCCGAATCTAAGGCTGAACAGTGAGTGCATCTTTGACGGGATTATGAACCATTCCTATATTTAAGGTAAGTATATAATTGATTTTGTCTAAATGTGAAATGTCTATAGCGTTTTGGGTGGGGAGAGGTAAAAACCTAATTAACCTGAATCTCGACACGAAATTTACCGATCATTTGCGAGGTGTTTTTTTATATTATTTTTTGCGATCGAACAGTGGCGCCAATATAGGTTAAATAGCAACGCATGATGATGAACTGGACAAAATATAAAGTGGAAATTGGCTTTGTAGAGGCATGCAATGTTTTTTGTAGACAATGTGGTAAAAACACGCTGAAATGGCGAAAATGGGCCTAATTCTAGCTGCGAGGCGGTTTTGTTGTGAAAATCCTGTGTGCTGATTGGCTTAGAACATGGCAGCGAACAGAGCTCTCAGCCAATCAAAGATTTGACCGCTATGCTGGTTTAGTCATAACTTAGAAATATAATTTTTTCCTTTGTTCTGTATTCTGTATCTACTAAATTGTAGATTATAGTCGCGTGCGTTCATTAGCTTTAGCATTAAGCCATCTTTTCCCTGCAAACTTTACAGACAATGATAATTATTATAATAATAATAATAGTCATACATTTTTTACCCTTTATTTGAAAGAGACCGAAAACTAAAAGTTGCATTACTAGCCAACTTGCTCACTCTGGCTGCACCAACATTTATTTTCGTTTAAGCCTTAAATTATTGTTTTGATTAGAATAAAATGATAATAGCAAAAAGTGATCTCAAAAGTTGGAATATAAAATAAGAATTTAGAAAGCAAAAGGTTAGAATATAAAGAGAACTCGTGGAGCGTTGTGACAGAATTATTCAGCTTTTTGGGCAGAAGATTTTGAACACAGATATTGATTTCTCTAGCATTTTAAACACCCTTTTAGACATTTAAACCAACTCCCTCGTCCAACTTGAAAGAATTTTAGCATCCTTTAAATTTTATTTTTTTAGCGTTTTCTTCAAAGTATTTTCAAAGCATCCACCTATTTTCAACTCTGTTATTTAAAAGATATTGCCAAATCCGGGGCCGTGAGGTGTGGGGGTGTGACACCCCCTTGTAAATTCCATTGCAAAACGAGGAATTTTTGTCATGTAGATGTGCTTCGTCGGCAAATTTTGTGACTTGTTGGCAAAAAAAAGAATGGCTCACCCACTTTCACGACAAATGAATCCTGGGCCCCCTTAAGCACAATAGCAAGTGGCAGCCCCAGCCAATCAATCGACAGCTTCGTCTGGGGAGGGCGATGAAGGGTTTTGTATCATAGTAGCGTGAGAATCTATAAAGACGCGTCAAAATAAACGCGTTTTTAAATTTGGTAGAGGGACTTATTTCAATTGGGTATTTCCTTTCAAGTTCGGTTGATTACCGCATTTACTGGAGTGAGCGCCGCGGCGCTCTATTAATTACCGGTACTTTTGATACGGCGCTTATTCGGGGGCGGCGCTCTTACGTGGGTGGCACTTTTTAAAAACCCTGTCATTTTTTAATAAAACAACCAAGTTTTAAACAATCATTTAATAGTATAACATACAAGTTTGAAAATACCTTTAAAGGTTCATAGAATTTCAATGTCACTGTCGTCTTCACTGTCGGAGACCAACTGAATGCCAACCATCGTTGGAGATGACTCTGCCAAGGCAAAAAGACGCTTGTTGGTCATGTTCCGGTGGAATTGTCACGCTTGATGAAAAATTTTCTCGAAGCCAACACAGAAAATAACCTGGTCGCACAAGTTTCAGGAAAAATAAATTGGCCTTGTTTTTCCAGCAAAGTTCTCTGCTTTCACGACAGATGTACACATTGCCAAGATTCTCAAGAGAGAGTTCAATAAGAAAACTTTAAAATATTCTCACTTTGAACTAAGTGTGCTTTGATACATGAAAATAAATTCCCGAGGTTGATTTAAGATTTGCAATTTTTTTCCTCTTTGACCCTGACGATTCTTACAGTTTTCGATTAAGCGCCGCATATACAGTTCTGCTCATTCGGAGGCAGCGCTCTTTAACTCTATCTATCTCAAATGCGGCGCCCATTCGGGGGCGCCGCTCGTACGGGGGCGGCGCTCACTCGAGTAAATACGGTAATGGAAATGTATCTTCTTCCTTTTTTTCCTTTTCTCAACTTAAATTATTTCTATCTCCCTGAAGTTGTGTTCATTCTCTTTTTAAAGATTCTCAACCTACATGATTAAATGAAGAATACAGAAACTAAAGAACATTTAAAAGCATGATGTACCAGATACAACATCTGAAATTATTCTTTGAAAAAATAAAATGTGAAACCGGTTTTTCAAGGATTCCTCAAAACAGTGATGCCGGAGCACGGGGGAGCAGGAGGGAACGGCTGTTCTCCTGGCCCTGGCAAATGTAAGCAATTTTCATTATTTTGCTAGTGTTTTGCTCTTTTTCTTAGGATTCCGCCTCTCCTGCTCTACAGCTTTTCCGGCATCTCTGCCTTAAAAGAATGGTTCTATCAGTAGATAACTACGCACATTTTTCAATACGATGCCCTCCACACTCATTTTAAAAACTTATGAAGTTTTGATACAAAAATCAACTTTTGAAACTTTTTGAAGATTTCAATGTTTTATTTATATTCTCAAACTGTAAATTCCCTGCATTTTTAACTCTATAGGTACTCGCAACAAGTATGCAGTGGCTGGGTATATGGGTATAACAAGGGTATCGTGTTCAGAAACTCACTAAAAATATTTATGTATCCAAATGTGGTGAGAAATTATTTATCCAAATTAAGAGACTCACGTAGAAGGAATTTCGAAAATCTTTTTATAAAAAGACAACTGTGATCAGTGAGAGAGCACTTTAATGTTAAATTTTTGCATTAAGTATTGTTTCCAGATTGAATGAAAATGGTTCTGAGACCAGTCTTTCATGAAGCAGTCTCGATCTCGTCTTACCCTATTCTAAATGAGTTTGCTATTATAAGCTATTAACACGAACTAGTTAACATTAGATTTCTTCTTAGTTATTCGTATAGTGAGCTTTAGTTGGCGCATCAAACATCTTTCAATTTTCATTAAGCATGATAATAGCCTCGCTTCTCGCAGCAGCCTCGTTCATGGCAGTGCTGCCTCGGGAGGTGGTCAGCCAGCACTTGCTACGCGTCTAGGACACCAGAAAGCATGGAAATCGTCTCTAAAAGATGCAAAATAAAATTTATTACACTTGGAAGAGTTGCGTTTTAAAAGTCATGATCAAGAATATTGACAGCATAATGAAACACTTGATCGCTAGATGTGCATTCAAAAAATAAATCTACCTTAAAAAGGTACTGGTGCAAAAATCCTTCTTGTCTAAATAATCATGTACTTTACTAGTTGCCACGCTTAATAAAAAGCCCAGGAATTTCAATAGATTGTAAAAGAGCCATAGAAGTATATCTCAACGGATAGAATCCAAATATGACAAATCTTCATTAAATGCTTCCAAAGAGCCATCTGTATATATGCATTGCAAAATTTGATAAACCAGACAGAGCCAAATTGGAGACACATATACAAAAGGCATTAGCCTTTATTTTCATAGTCTGGGTACAAGAGGCTCTCAGCCCCTCTAAGAGGTCATATCGAGTCAAACAGTCGTGAATGGCTGCAGAATAAAAGCGGACAAAATGGAGAGGAGAACAAAAGGCCATCTCCCGCTCCTCCATTCTATCTTCTCCCTCTGCTGTTGGACAAGACTATTTGGTACCAAGGGTATTATTATAATTACCATCCAAAGCGGTTAACTCTTCAAAGAGTTTGCTTGAATCTTCATCCAAGTTGATGCTGATGTCATTGCTTGCGCTGCAGAATATAGATAATAAATTCTTTAGTTTTATTTCTTGCAATTTCTTTATTACTTAGACTTATATAAGATTGACTTGGCAACTGGACAGAACGATCACACCATCACAGCTTTTCAGGGTCTATCTTATCCATGTATGTTCAGAATGTTGGGTCAAGACAATCGAGTAATGGGGCAAGATTTTTGACAATGAAATCCTTCTTATCAAGGTTATAAACAGACATAACTGTGTTTAGAGAACAAATCTGTCGTTAGAGATTTGGAATTTTTAGAATCCGCGCCCGCTGAATAGAAACTGCGATGAGCCAGGACGCAAGTTTCTTGTTTCAGCAACCACAATGACTCAAGCCACCTTATATGAACGTTAAATGTTTTCTGGGGTCGCTAGAATTTCTTCCAGCTATTCTAGAGACTCAAGGGAACCTAATGTATGTTAGGCATTATAAATTTGACAAGAGACAAGATGCAGCGGTAGCTGCTGGTGTTGCGTTTATCAATTAATACCGAGGCACGACTGTATAAGCACAGAAATGTCTATTCATCGAATTTGCATTATAATGTGTCTCAAAGGGAAAACATAAAAATATGAGAAGCACAAATATGAAGAAAAGTCGAACTAAACTATCCACTAATAATTGACGTTAATAAACTCAAAGGTAGCTGCCTGAGCCCCAATGCCCTGTACTCTTGAAACCCAGTTATTAAAACACAAATTAAATTGCATCCTTTTCTGACAAAAATTCAAAATTTCGTAAATAATATTTTAGATAAAATAAGTTCAAATGATGTTATCATCCGTTTGTTTAAAGGATTTATAAATGAATAACATTAGAGTCATAACAAAGAGCTAATTCCTATTCTGTGCTACAAGCAAAGACCGCGGAGCATATAATAGATTGAGGGGACTAAAACATGATAAGAACCAAGAGCAAGAAAATTTTTTGTTTGGTTTTAAGTAAATTTTGGAAATTATCGAGGGGCTTAGGCCCTCTCAGCCCCCCGTTTCCGTGGTCCCTGTCTATAAGTGCAATATTAACCATGCGTTACATACCTTTCTTTCAGATGTTCCTCTAATTTGACAATTTCTGTCGCAAAAACAAACACAATAAAATTAATCTTTAGGTAAAGGCGATATTCATAGCCTGAATAGCTAAAACTGAATGCTTTCGTTCTTAATTCTAATTAAAACTATGCCTTTACTGCCAAAAAAGGACAAGAGGTATTCATTCTCGTTAACAGGAAAGTGTTAACTCTTTCTGTAGCTCTGTAGTTTCATTCCTTTACGGTCAAAATTGAGTCTCCTGTCCGATACAGATTTCTAACAGTAAAATATCTCTTACAAAAGTATCCAGTGAGAACTTGAGTGTTTATTTCACTAACTAACCTTCTTCATTGTACAATGACAGCTCCTCATCTTCTAACTGCTGTTGCAAATTTTCAAATTCTTCGAAAACTTGTTCACTGAGCTCTGCAAAAATATAGCAATAATATTAGTATAGAGGCATGCGAGCTTTTACGGTGTGTCTATGATAATTGCATAAGCTGAAAATTAAGCTACAAAATTAACAATAGGAATCAAAGCATCTGTTGAACTTAAGCGCGGGAATCTTTCTATTTCTATTATTCAAGCAATATTTACTTTAGCTTCAGCTCATAACGATTAACAACCAATTTTTAAAGAACTTTAGATAAAAAATAGAACATTAAACTCTCGTAAAAAATATACAATATCTTGCGATAGACATAAATGATTTTACAGTGCGAATCCACCAATGCTTTCCATATATGAATCCCCGTGTAACATAAGAAGCTTCCAAGCTAACATACCTGAGCCAAGTTGCAAAATATATGAATTCAGATACCTTGTCGATTAGATGTAATCAAATATAGAACTCAATCGCCAACGAAGTAAATTACTACTCAGTTTTACAAATATTCATGAAAAAAAGGAATATTGTAACAACATTTAATAAAGAAGTAAAAAAGCTGTTTTTCCATGGACAGCGTTGGAAAATCCGACATAGCACTTTTGGTGTGCCTTCTCAATAGCAATACACTCTCTGGCTTACCATTTTCTTTTAGGCCCATCAAATGGTCAATGACGTCATCACTTTCCTGTGGCACTTCAGATACCATATTAGCGCTTAAGAATGGTTCATCAAGTTTGACTGCAAGGTGAAAGATTAAAGACTCATTCCTAACAATGAGCCTTTGCGCGTGTAGTGAATCGTCCAAGCGACGATACAAACAATGGCAGTAAGCTTCTACGGCTAGCAACGCAATGGCTCATTGTTAGCAAGGAGTCTTTTTCTCGAATCTTCAACCCGTGAATAGTAAATTAAATCAACAAATATAAAAGAAAACAAAACACTTATCACTGAAGAATGAAGTCAAATGAATTATATTTTGCGGTTGTTGAAACTCTATTAAGTATTTGTCAATTACCTATCTTCAGGCTGTTTGGACAACCACATGAAGTGCTAAAGATTTGGAGCATTTAAGGCCCCGTTCACACTATTCCGTTTTTGAACAAAAACGCATCTGTTTAGCTCCGTTTTTGGCTTTGCGTTCACATTAGTCTACCCCAAAAACGGAGCTAAATGAAAACGATGATAAAAACGGAGCTAAATGAAAACGGAGCTAAACAAAAACGCAACTCTGTATTGTGAACACCAAAAACGGAACAATTTGAAAACGCTAACAACGCCAATATCAGAAGCCTCGTTTTCAGAAAGAGGAAAACAAATGCGTTTTTGAGAACTAGTGTGAACACCAATTAATAGATATCCGTTTCTGTCTGAAAACGGAGTAGTGTGAACAACGAATCGTATTGCTGCCAAAAACGAATCTAATCGAAAACGGAGTAATGTGAACGTAGCCTAAGATTTGGAGTTCCACTTTTTCAAGTTTTCAACATTGTTACTCAAGCGGCTGTTGATTTCTGTTGATCAAAAAGAGGAGAGCCTATTTCGCATCCCGTAAAGGATTCTTGTTCATAAAGAAGTCCTATTAAGCATCGAACGTTTTCATGTATTGGCAACAAATCACAAAACTTTATGAGTTTCTGTTGGTCATTAAGAAACTTGATGGTGCTTCAAGAAAAAGTTGTGCCGTTAACTATGCGTAAATCTCCAAGAAGGAATCATTATATAAGAAATTAAATATAATATCTTTCAAAAAGATCTTTATTTTGCAAAAGTAAACTTTGCAATTGTGACATATTTGTGTTTTGCACTTCACCTCCTGAGTCCAGAGATAAATTGACTTGAGTGTTCATCATTGATAATATGATATCGTCGTCTTGGTCACCGACGTTTGCTAAAGATGAAAGCTATGAATTATAATTTATGTGTAGCCAGCTGATTAAATACGAAAGTTCAAGGGATAATAAGAAAGATTAAAGAGACAGAGAATGGCTTAGGAATAGGAGTAATAAAATTTGCGGAATGCAAATGTTTTGCATTGCAAACAGGACCTTGCCTAAATTCCTGATAAGCATTTCTAGGTTCAAAGCACAAGAGTTTGGTAGCTGCAACCTCTTGGGCGGTTAAGCCCTATCGGAATAGGGATTACGTTTTGAAAGCTTCTCCAAACAATGCATTAAAGATGAAATATTAAAGTTAAGGTATTAGTCTCGTCTTTGGAATATAAACCTATACTAGCTTACTTTAGCCAGGTGCTTTAGAAGATGTTTATTATAATATTTAAATTTTTAGAACCTTAGCATTTAGTAAAGCAAAGCACTTTGAGCCAAAAAGCAAACACTTTCTTCTGCGTTTAATGGTGTGAGAAGGTACCTTCCAAATTAGATGAAGAGAAATGTGAATTCTGTATTTGTATATGCGCAACATCAGTTTCCTGACTTGCGAATGATACACCATGGTCAACAAAATCAATTATCTCCTGTCTCTTTTTGCTTTCTTCATAACTCTGTATCACATGCACGTCTGCAGTTGATCTTTCGTCTAGTGATTGCTGATAGCTCGTTGTTTCTAATGACTTCATGTATTGCTCAAACCGAAGAAGCGTTCTAAGAAGATGGACAGAGATTCAGGTGTAAGTAAAACAGGGCCTATAATATCAGATTTATAAAGTTCCACAACTTTCTGTAAAAATTAGGTGTGGTACCTTGCTGGAATTGGCACAATGGGCGTGGCATATATAGAAACTCTTTACAATACATGGATCGGGTTAATAAGAAAATTAGCAACATATATTGACGTCAACAGAAAAGTTGTCGAAAGAAAAACTCTTTTACATGGTTTGTTCGCATCTCCATCGAAATTATTTTCCTTTTCTTTCACCTTCAAAAACTCCCGTGAATCAATCTTGATTCCCTGTCTTTAGTGTTTTTGGGTTATTGAAGCCATATCTTTGCAGCTGTTTACGGAACTCGAAACTTGCGAGATCAAACATATTTATTGCAATGTTGGAAATTCCCCAACCGTGCGAGTTCTTTCGCGATAAAAAACTAATTTGGTAAAAGCATCAAGCGACTTTCATGCGAATTCAAACGTAACATTTTACAACTTAACTGAAATACGATATTCGATATGACTTTGACCTGATTATGAGATTCTTGTGGTACTGTCTATAAACAACATAACAAGTTTGAATAACAGAACAAAAAACGCGGGTTAAAGGTCCTCTTATATTTTCAATAGCAATATTCATATATTTGTTAAGTGTTTCTGGAGCTATGCTGATTTCCCCACTTATTTCTATCTTGTTGTAGGTGGGAATCAGCCTCTCTACATCGTCAGAATAAGAGTTTGCTGCAAGAATGCAAGCCAATACCTCGCCTGGTAGAATTCCTCTGAGAACAAATCTTAGATCTCTGTAATCTTAGTGGCCTTTTTCTTAAACATCAATGCATGATTTAATGAAATTTTGCTAAGTTTTTGTCCGGGAAAAAAGCTATGTGAAGCTTTCTTAAGACCCCTTTACACTGTGCCGGATAAATTTTATCCGCATCAAAATTAGTTCAGGTAGGCGTCGCGTTTACACAAGACCTACGCTATCCGCACGAATCTGAGAGCGGCTATCCGAACAAAATTAGTTCACCTAGGAAAGTGGATTAAATTAGTTCGGATAGCTATGTGGTACAGTGTAAACGGTTTTATCCGGATAAATTTTATCCACATTGTATCTTGCTCGAAAGCGATTAGCTATTTCTTCCTATTTTGTGTTCACTGTCTCCCAATCAAGACCTTACGCCATCTTGGTTGCCTTGTTGTCGATAAACACTCGTGTTAAAAGTGCAGTATCTTCGTCAGTCCACGTAAAATTGGAATCCTTGTCAGCTTTCTCTACTTTCGTTGCTAGTTCAGGGTCATTTTGTTTCAAGAACAAACTATTAAAACAAACTAGGCCTAATTTGTATTGACAATATCTTTGGATTTGGTCTAAAAGAGAAGCAGATGATTCTGAAAATAGAATGAAATCTTTTTACGTTGGCGGGAATTTTGTTATTATTTTGTTGCGCAGAGAAGACTTCATTTTTGGCGTTCTGTGCATAATTTAAGTCATGTGACTGCAGTTATCTGGCACAGTGTAAACGGGAGGGCAAAGTGGACAAAATTTGTGCGGCACAGTGTAAACGCAAATCAATCCGAACAAGTTTTATGCGGATAAATTTTATCCGGCACAGTGTAAATTAAGTCTCTTTTTGCTTATGGGAAGTTTTAATTGCATTCATCCATCAAATTCTTTGTCATCAAATCTTTGCTTCAAAATGTTTTGATACTTACGACATCCTCGTTATGGATAGCAAATAATCTCTCCTCTCACTGATGTACAAAATGCTGATCAAATGAAATTTTATCAGAGTTAATTTAACGAGGGATGTTGTAGAATTTGATTTCACAAGAGGTTCTTATTTTAGATTATTGGTGTTATTCTCATTTGGGTGTTAATTGTCATGCTTCAGTTTTGTATTTAAGTCCTTATGTGCTTCTTTGATGCCATTGGGAATAATAGAGAAGAAGGAGTTCTGTAGTTTGGGTTGCTGCAAGAAAGTGTGGGTCCCTTGACTCAGATGGGTGTATTTAATTGCTTTGGATGGCATTATCTTGCTTACTTCGTATACTGTTTCCACGCTGTTCTCTCCTCCCGTCCCTCCCTCCTCTTTTGATATCAAGCGTGGTGTGTTTCTTCAAATCCTTATTCATTCTATTGTATTAGGCTAAGGCCTGTTTACATCACGGGATTCATTTCAAAGTTCTTGTTATTTTTCGTCTAGGAAAGACTACGCTCTTAATTCAGTCATGTTTTCTCTTCCCCTGTTATATCTTAGGTATGTAAGGTAGGACTGGTGCATCGGCTCTATTGTGGGGAAAAGTGAACTTTTCTTGTCCCTTTCCAGAACTTTAAGCTGCTTGTACTTGAGTCTATAAATATATCAGAAGTTAGGTTTTTTGTATGGGTTAGGTAAAGCAGCTTTTGCCGATGCACCAACGGCCCAACGTTGCTTCCTGTGATGAGGGAATGTAGCCCCAAGACCTGATTTGAAAAAATTTATTCTGGTTTTCTCTTCTTCTTCTTATTTTGCATAGTTTGAAAGCATGATCTTCTAGCTGCCACTAAGAAGCTTATCATCATTCATCTGCTGTAGCCTTGAGAGGAATCTTTTCAATGCTTCTCTAATTTAAAAGCTGAACTCCTTTGCAACTTTTTCTGAGATCTACTGACAGATATAATATAAACCCCAAAGTACATTACGGGCAGGAAATCATAATTTCGCAGATTTCGGAAAAAAACGTGGTCTTTAGGCTGAGTGTATTTTTTCAGGTAAGTCATAAACGCCAAATAATTTGAGATGGTGTCTTTAAGTTGAAGCTGTATACCAAATCCATCTTACTTCAAAACAGTATGACACTCTCAAAAAGCGCAATTGATTTACCGCCGCATGCACCGAAGCTTCGAGTTCTGAAATTTCTTAATTCTTTTTTATTGTCCATTGCTCATTTATTAAAGAAATTTTCTTATAAAGATGTGTAATACATAAGGCTGGGATTGAGTCCTAATTCTTAGGCTTTTCGATCAGTATTTGATGCTGCACTTTTAAGAAAATGCACTATTTATCAATCCACATTTTCTACAATTACAGTTCCACAAATTTAATTTAAAACTCTACAAAGTGAATCAGATCCAAGCTTATTTTAGGCCCTGAAGTTAAAGACCTTAAGCTGTGCTCAAAGTCTTTCGGGTGCTAAAATTTCAATGACACTTCTTTGCTTTATTTACAATGCTTGCCAAAAATATTGGAAAACTGAAGTCGGTTTGCAAGTTCAAATTCAGCCATCCCTTTCTTCCCTAAAAAACATTATTGGTATACTATAAAACGGGTTAAGGGATTAGGAAGTACCATTTCTATGGAAAGTACCTTATTTTGCGTTTCTTTTATGATATGTGCCTAAACAATTGTTCTAAGGTTTCTTTAACAATGTGCATCACCTTACATCGTTTATGATCTTCCTAGGAAGTTTACTTGTTATCGTGTCAATGGCTTTGACTTTTGAGTGATAAGAACCGGCCTTGCAGTGGTTATTTAATGAACATTATTTTTGCATAAACGCTGCAAACACGACTTCTACCGAAACTTCACTGATACGTCATTTATGCAGATGGCTGAAGCCATTAGAAAATGATGAAGCAGCACTCTCCTTTAAACATCTACTTTGGAAATAGGCCAAAGCTTTTGAATGACAACCAAAGATTTTCGAAAAATTGCTCAAAGAATAGAATGGACTACATTGTAAATATAAGGCTTGTGAGTGTATCTGTCTGAAGAATTTCCCTGCAGCACTATCATCTATTTAATTTGATTGTGCGTTCATTTATCCATAAATATGCTCCTTACAATGTTTAGTCTAGATTTTATAATGTTATGAATATATGTATTTACTAGGAAGAGAAAATTTAAAATACGATGGTCAAAAGGTCAGATTGTTGAAAAAAGAATGGTCTTACAGGAGGCAATCACAAAGGTTTGTTTTTAAGATCACGAATGAAATTTCGAATTACTTTTGGATAATACCTGGCCATTGAAAAATCCCTATTACCATCTTCTAACAATATAACATGGTTAATAGGACTCAAGACAGTATGACTTTTCTTATATAGTGACGTGTCTACCTCAATGCAGTTTCAATCAAAAACAAATAAGCTAAACCAAATCAACTAAGCATATCCTTTTTAAAGAAATCGATGAATCTTTTGCTTAGATTCGTAATCATAAATCTTTGCTCCTCACCAAAGGTCTTTCTGCAAAGTTTGATAAAAAGAGCTCGTTAAAGACTCAGTACATTTATTTTTGTCTGTCACGCAAATGTTGCGATTTCCTATACTTATCAAAAATGTGATTAAGAATCGTATTTTTGTGAAGGAAAGTGTCTTCGTGCAGCATACGTAACAGGTCGGATTGGGATAACAGAATCTTTTGGTTTAAATTAGCTTTTTTTGCTTTGTAAACGTGAGCCCATCACTAGTCAAATAATCCACGATGAACAAATTACTTGCAGGTTGTAGAGTAAGGATAGATGTAACTGGACAAGAAATGCTAAGACGTTATAGCTGTATAGCCCAAGAGGCTTGCGAAAGTTTTTTTCACTATCTTTTTAATCAGTGAGCTTCCAGGCCGGTACCCTGGGTACCAGACTCACTATATATGAAATAAAATAGAGAGTCTGGTCTAGTGCGCCCCATTCTCGTTCTGGTGTGCTGATATTAACCAATCAGGAGCGAGTGTACAGATTTCTGTACGTTCAAAGGTCACAGCGAAACAATAAACTTAGCTCTGGTGTAAAACATTGAACAGAATAGAACATAAATAAATGCTAGCGACCGTAACGATTGAGTTTGAAGATGCTGTTAAAACTGTACTCAAAGAATATTTTCCGCATGTTGTGGAACTGAAAACAGAACAGCATTGAAAGCCTTGTTTGTAAAGAAAAGAGACACCTTCGCCATATTGCCAACTGGCTTTGGAAAGTATCTGATATTTCAGGCTGTGCCTCTCGTTGCAAAGAAATTAGGCCTTGTAGTGAAATGCAGTAGATAAGAAAGCACCGCAAGGCGCCGAGAACAAACAACAACAAACACAGTTAATCAGTTATAGCTAATATTTCGCCTGGCATACGGGGCTTCGCTTGTCGTATTGGCCATATTTGCTGTGGCGGTGACCTTCCAACGTGATGATTCTAACCGCCGCGGTGTCCAAGCGCGCTGCCTTCACAGTGAGGAAGTAGACGTTCAAAGTACACACAATTTATGAGGAAAATTACAAAAGACTTGTTTTAAGTTGTATACGAAATTTGATAATGATTTACATTTAATAACTGCATTGTGCTAACTTTAATTTCATGCTTCGCACATGATTTTTGCTGCCAAATGGCGTTTTAAACCTGATTTGATTGTTATCTTGAGGCAGAAAAGTCTATTATCACTGTATTAAAAATGTCGACTTTAAAGAACCAAATAAAACACATTTGCTTTAAGATTTCCCAAAACTCCTCTGACTACTGAGTTTCTTTGTTATTTATCTGACAGTCTTGTTTCACAGGCCTAGTCTGTTAAATAGACTTCGGTTCTTTCAAGTAAGTTCACCAGAACGAGAATGGGGCGCACTAGACCAGACTCTCTATTATTTTATATAGTGAGTCTGGTACCCAGGGTACCAGGCCGGGGAGGGGGGATATTCAAGTATAAAATTTAACACAAAGAAAACTATTTCACCTGCCAATAGAGGATTTCAATGACCAACTATAAAGATCTTATTGACCAGCAGAAGATGGGTGGGGGAGAGGGGGAATTGTCACATCCTCTACACCCCCGCTAGCTGGGCTCCTGTTTTTAATGTATGCGTGTAAAGCCGTAAAGACTAGTTCTTGCTAAAGATAGTGCAAAATTGTATTCTCCATTATCTACAAGCAGAATTGGCAAAGATTTGACATGGAGGTCGAAGAGATAAACGTTAAGCATTGGACTGGGAAAGATAGATTGGTTAAGCCAATAGCAAGAAAATGTTATTGCTTCTAGTTTGGTCTATTTGGGCAACATTCTATTTGGGCATTTAATCTATTTTGCTTTTTAACAGTGTTCGATTTCACAAAACACTTTGAATTCAAGTAAGGCCTAGTGGTGTTTGTTAATCTGGAAAAGCTTTTTTTGACGAAAAAAATAAAATTTCAATCCATTCTCCGATGATGATGCTAAAGCGCGTTTTGTAATGATATATATAAATGATATTCTGCTGATATTGTATTCATTTCATATTAACGGTATTTATTGAAACACAATCCTTCTGCTTTGCTGCAACTGAATAAATTATAAACCATATTTACCAATCTAATTAATTTCAAGCAAACTACACTGAAAATCTTTAGTTATGATTCACCTATAATTATTATTACTATTAGCTTAGTATAATGGTGAAAACTTAGAAAAGCTATCTAGCAAGGCGCTTTACTTTCCAGGTTTTTTGGCAAAAATAATGCCTCGTGAAAGTGGAATTCACTCACCTTTGGTAACATTTTTTCAACGACAAGAATTTTGAATCAGTATTTGAACCAGTAACTTCTTTGCAAATGCTCTGCCAGTTCTTTGACTTTGATGCCTGACAAAGAAACATTAAAAACACTTTTACTCAAATAAAATAAAGTATTGAAAAATATTTATAAATAATCAAATCAAACATTTATATTAAAGGTGGACACAAAACCTTGAATAGATGAATGAATTAATTAATAGATAAGTAAATTAAATGACTATCTAATCAGTTAATTTACAAAATACGTACCCAAATACATTTTACTAACAAGACCTTAGCTAAACACGTTTAGCATTGAAACTACTACAATACACGATGCCAAAAAGCATCAAATGACACGAAAATATCCCTCACCTTTTTAAATCCTCCTGCCTCTTTGACTAGACTGTAGAAACGATACATGTCCAGTTGCTTTCTTTCATATCTAATGCATCTTTCTTTTGCATCCAAACGAATCATATCTGCATGCTGACTAAATTGCAATTTGAACAATCTTTTCAACTACAAAAAATGTTCGTCTTTTTCATAATTAATCTTGTGACAATTATATATAAAAAAGAGCCCACTATTCGCAAATTGCTTTATTTCCTAATTTATGATCAAGGTTAGAGGCAGTGATGTAGCCAGAAGGTAATGCACATGTACACTAATACCTGTGTGTGTTTGCCCCCGTCTCTTCCAGTTCATGGATTGTCTATATAATTAAGATCAACGTATATACAGTAAGAGAATGCCTAACATTTATCGGGAAGCAGTTATTTTGGATCAGTAATCTTGTGATTTTGCACTGAATGTAAATATACACGGAAAAACAAAATCTGCAGTAAGGAACCTTTAATCTTTGAGTTCTGACGTTGAAAAATTGTTCAACTTTTTAGAAAAGATACCTTCATTTCATCTTCAGACTTCAAAAGTGGCTGTCCACAAAGCAAGGACTCTATTTTGCTATTCAACTGTTCTGCTTGTGACTCTATCTTGTCAACATGGGACGTACTTTCGATTGGAGATTCCTGAACCAACCAAGGCCTATCTCTCTCATAGGTTTGATCTTTCACAACTTCTTGTTCACATCTTTCTTGTTGCCCTTTGACCTGGCGTTGCTCACCAGCATTTAATATTGATTCCTCATTTTTGCACTTTGATTTATCACCTTTGCATTTTGATCCTGCACTTTTGATCTCTTTGAGCTTTGAAGAAACATCATTTGTTGTCTTTGCCTGGGTTCCTTCTGACATGTATTTACATACCCGAACTGTGTCCTGGTTGCACTGGTTTGCAACGAATGGACTTTCTTCGAAACTAGATAACTGTTTGGGAGGGACAGTATAATTAGTCTTCAGTGCATCGTCCACTTGACATTTCCTTTTCACACTTTTCTTAACAAAGCTCTCATTTATGTTTGTTGCAGATTTCTGGTAACTTATTCCATTTGAAAACGTTTTGTCATTGTTAGATGGGACTTTGCACTGAATTTGTCCCAGATTATCACTACCGGTCAGTTTAACTTTATCAACTGGTAAAATTGCTGGTACGACAACACCGTTTATATTTAGCAAGCAAATTCCAGTTTGTGAGAAATTCTCTGCAACAGCTGTGCCCCTTTCAATTGAAGTGATAAAGGCAGTGTTAGTTGTAGTAACCGCATCAGCTTGCAATTTAGTACATTGCTTCATAGCTTTGTCAGAGAGTTCTGTATGAATAACACCATCTTGATTAGGTTTTTTCGTATTCACATTCTCCTTACTTTGCACCCTACATGTTTGTCTTTTTCTTCCCCTGACGGCTGGTGATGACGTGCTACCATATCCTTTTCGCAAATCTGAGGCCAGCCCTTCAGCTTTAGGCCTTCTTCCTCTTTTTCGTTTTTGCTTTACATTTATAGCTGCACCATATGCAGGGACAGATGACAAATTAAGCTCACGTTTTGTTCCACTAGCTTTGGGGTTTGAAAAATGTATCTCTTCTGCATACGTTTCGCTATTTCTTAAAGGTTCTGCGATATAAGAACAAAAAGTTATGCATGGAGTACCTAAAGGCTGGAGAATAAATGTCAAGAAAACATTCCAACGAACGAAACCGAGTACATGAATTGATACTGGCTTGAAGAAAGAGAAAAATAAAGCAAAGAGCACTGGTCACTGAAAGTATCTGATGCAAATGCACTTAAATTTTCGGTTGTTACCTTTCGACTGGACATCAGTTGAATGAAAAACACAGTGGCTGAGTCTCTCTGCTGGTGACAGGGATGTGAGTTTATCAGCTTGCAGTACTGCCTTTTGAAAAGACTTTCTTGAACGGGCTGTGGTCATGGCTTTGTGAGTAACGATTAATACTGGAGAGGGTGCATTGCCGGAGCCGTACACTTCGACGTGCTTTGCAAGAACCCAAGAGTGAGTCCTTGGATCGCCAAAATACTCAACGTGGTAGTATTTGACATCGCCTTCAATGTCGAACCATGCATAGTTATCAGGCGTTATGTCGCTGCAAATAATAGCTGGCCACCTATAAGTAAAGGTTACATGCACGCTTGCAATAAGAAAAAACACATGCATCATTGAATTTAGTACAGCATCTAGTTACTGTACATGGTTTCAATGTAAGATCGTGTTATACTTAGATTATATCATGGATGGCATGAAACTATGCAATTCAGCCTACATTGTTATACAATATATGGCTACTTTATTAGGCTAGATTATTCGGTCATCTAGAATGTATTCAGTGTGAAATAAGATGACAAATGTCATGTCATGTCATGTCATGTCACAGTAACATCGTGAAATCTCATGTCATACCTCTTGTCACGTCCGTGGTAGATTATATTACATTGTTCTAGGTTAGCTTTTTCCAAATTTGCTAAAGTTTGATGCAGTCTTGAAAATTGCACTGAAACACTAAATCTTATAATCAATGAATAAATTAGTTTGAAGTTCGCTTGGGCATACCGGGGGTAGCCAGAAAGCTTAACCCACACAAGGCATCCTTCTTCAAGAAGGCTAAAAACGAATATTTCGCCTTTAGCAGCTTTAATTGCTTCCTGCTCGACATCGCACTTTGCGAATTTTTTGTCAGGGTTCATATGGCAGAACCAATTCACGTCCTCTATTGATTTTGCCTGCGTTTTTGAAACTTTTCTCCATTTCATGCATTTCGGATCTTCACATTGAACCCAAGTAACATCTGATGTAGGCTCCATGAGTTATAACATTGTCTGTTAAATGCAAAGCAGTGAGGCAGTTTTCCCTGCATATAAAAGGTACAAATTTACTTCAGCGCTAGGAATTAAAATTTAAGGTCAAACTCAAATGTGGTTTTATTGCTATACCTATTTTGAATGCTACTTCAAAGATATGTACCATTGCTTTTGAAACAAACTATACCTTCCAACACTTTGGATGTGAAGATCCAGGTCCTTTAGCCAAGAGTTATTTTAATATTTGCATTTTATGACAGCTCCTTATACAAAGTTTGATATAGAAAATAACTTGAAGTTTCTTATCGATATTGTTATATCACGTGTACACAGGAGTTTCGCGCCAATTGAATTTTGCTCGTCCCAGGCCTCACCAATGTGGCACATCGGTTTCAAAACTGACGACTCAGACGACTTAACACTGTTGGGAAAGGGCAGCCTCTATATTAATTGAAAATCTGGCAAAATCTGTAAAACGACTTAAGACAACATTTGAAATATTTTTTACAAGACGACACTTTATAAGAACACCGAAGCTCCATTTTCCGTAATACATACAGTGTAAGGAGATATTCAGCCTCAAATGCACAATGGGTAGAAAAAATGCGTTTTGGAAAATTTTCTATCATGATAACAAAACAGAGCAGAGCTTATCATCTAATTAATCGTGTTATTAAAAATGTCTAGTTAATAAATGGCTGCTAAGATTAAACGACCTAGGCATAAAGCCAGATAGGGACAAGTCACAACATGTCATCAGATACGTTCAATGACGTCGCCATTTTTTATCTATTTAGAAAATTTTTGGACAAGCAACTTTCTCAAGCACATTTTCTGTAACGGTGGTTTTTTTGCAAGTGCGAAAATCGAAATCGATCTGATCAGCCCAACTCCAAACCCCTCCCCCTCCCAAAGGTTTCTCAACAGATATCGAGCAATTAGAAAAAGTTACAATGTAATTTGTCATTGCAAATTGATCATTGACTCATTTTTCAGATAGGTCATATATGCAAAGTAAACGAGCTTTGTGAAAAGAACAATTTTAGTAGGTAAATTTTCAATAAAACTCAGGCCAAAGCAAAAATATTAGATATTAGGCTTTTCTAGATAAAATTCTATTTGTCCCCTATGTATCCGTTGCAAGCCTTATCTAAAAAAGGAAGATTGAAATATCTGGTGAGGAAATCAGTAAGTTAGGTGCCTATAAGCTGGGTAACTGCCTTAAACGCAGCACTGTACGTTACTGTCGCTACGATAAGTGGCGGGCTAGCCCATTTGCCCATCGGCCCGTGGCCTTTAAAATCTGGCAAAAAGGGCCCCATCTTTGCAGAAAAAGGTGGCCTATTACGAATAATAGATATCATGGATTACATCAAAACTGAGGTTGAAAATAGCGTCATAGCATGTGGTTGAAGAAAGGATAGGGTCGAAGTTAAAGAAATATGACTTTTGTTGGTTATGGGAGGTTAATAGAGGTTTGGAATTTTTAATATGATGGCTACTTTATTGGGCTTGATTTTCTGGAATTTTTTATTTTCCATAGACACAGGTTCAGTTAATCTGCACGCAAGGATTAATTTAAGGTGCAGTGATGACCAATTTGTGCAGTGATGAATCGAAAATGTGCAGTGATGAATCGAAAAATGTGCAGTGATGAATTACTTCACTTTTGAAATACTCCAAATACTACTGATTTGGATGTTTTTAGAATAAAGATAAATGAATACAAACTATAATCAAGAGTCAAATGAGATAATAGAATCAACCTACGTGTGAAACTCAACAAAAGCCAGCTTTAACAATAAAATAATATACAGTTAATCACAAACGCACTTCATAATGCAAAAAGTGTTTTTTAAAAAAATAGAAATAATACTGGGAAAAAAAAGATAAAGAGAATAGTGCGATAAATCCTGTTATTGCCAAGATTCCAAGGAATGAGCCGAGGTCTCTAAGGGGTCTTATAAAGTATGTTAACTTAAAAATTATGTAAATTTTAAGACTGGAATTGATCAAATGTAATAGAAGCATGCCTTGAAAAAAAACAAAATGTTTAAAATGATTGCAAGAAAATAAGTGCTAGAAATATTCTGAAATATATTTTAAGATAATCTAAAGGGTGTGGTCACAAAATTTTCTGCTCGCTCCGCTCGCAGGTAAGCTTCCTCTGTCAGATAATCCTAGGGCCTCCGACAACTTTGGATTTCTTGCATTACATGGCCAAAAAGACCCAATGCCGCTACCACCATTAAATGGTGGCCTGCTTCTCTTCTTTTGTATGAAATACAATACGCCAAAATAATTGGAGTGAATACCATTTCTATCTTTGTTTTATATTTAGATAATAATTTTTTTTGGTTTGGGTATCCATAACGCTAGCCAGGTATAGTTTTGAAAGATTAGTAGCAGTTGCGGATTTGTATTATATAAACAAACATCATATTACATAAAAAGTAAGTAATATACAGTAAGGCTGTGCTATGGACTGTTCTTAGAACATTGAAATATGTAACATGATTAGAGATCAAGTGTCTGAAAACAGCATTTTATGAAAAGAAACAGCTAGAAACAGTTGATTTGCCTTTTAAGGATCAATCAATAACTTACAAACACAGTAATTGCATTCCACTCCATTTCCACCATTCACAAATAAATACTATATTGACTCCATAGGGTGGAAATTAAGAATAAATTACCTGTTATTAGGTTTGCTACTCTGTTTTCTTTTGGCCAGGTTTGATTTGTTCTGGTAAGATATATACATAATAAATGGTAGCTGTAGTTAGGCCAAATTACACTGAAAATGTCCCTAAAAACAATGTAAACATTGTTGGTCCGTCCAAAAGAGGTCCAATCAAAACCTAGCCACGCCCTTCACCACACCCTATTGGCCCCGAAAATCTGTGTTTTTCGCTGTTTTGTGCAGTGATAAAAATTCCTTAAATTAATGCCTGTCTGCACGGCACGCTTGCCAGTTATCAAAAAAGTAAGCAGTGATTCAGTAACAAACTCGGCTTTAACTTTTTCTTTTACTCAAGCAATAGCATTAAGATGATGCGATGCGAATAATATTTCAACGGGGGTTGTACCCTGGGTACCAGACTCACTCTATATACCAGGATACGGGGATTGCTGCATCATCTTAGAGATCCGTCTACTGAATAATCTAGTTTTTTGCTTGGGCTGGACTGTATAATATGAAACATAAACTGGTAAAGATATTGCCTCATGGAATGAAAAATTGACATAAATAAGATGTCAAGAAAATAACAAGAATTAACCAAAATGCACATTATTGATGAATAAACTTCGAGTCACAAGAGGTTCTCAGTAAGGAAGGCAAAGTTGATGCAAAAAGGGGACATAAATGATCACTGGTTTCTTGGAAAGCGAAAGAGGGAATGTAACTTCTGATAGCATTTAATTGAAGTTGTTTTCGAAATGATAAGCCTAAACGTTTTGTGAAAAATATAGTTTATAAGCACGTATTAAGTCTAAAATACAGATAGCAAACTAATTTTGCTGATGACAACCAAAGTTTAAAGGGAACCTTCTTTCTATGGTTTAGCTATAATATCACGATTAAGAAGTCAAATTTTCCTTTATAGAAAGTGAATTTGATGAAAGCATCTTCAACTGGTCCAATCTGTTGCTACAGAATATCTAATAATAACAATTTTTCTAAACATCTCATTTTCATTGAATACATTTTAAATTTACAATTTTAAGACTCGCTTTTACAGGCATCATATAATTGGCTTATCTGCATTACAATATTTAAAAGTCAATTAGTTCGGGGCTTAGCCATGGTTTGTTTCGACGACAGAAGATATAGTAGGTGCAGCGGATAGAAATGTTCATGAGTTTCATCAAGATGGATTTAGTTTGATTTGGGTCAAAATTGAGTTGATGTGGCCAGGGGCGTAGCATGCGGGGGCGTGTGGGGGTGTACAACCTCCCAACTTTCAGAGAACTTGTCGGTAGAATTAAATTTGTAGCAAAATATTAATGTAACAAAAGAATTTCTGTCGGTAAAATATGGTTTTGCACCTCTTACACCCCCCAGCGAGAATGGTCACGCGACGCCACTGGATGTAGCATGTCGAAGAGAGAGGTAGATGAGGTTCCCAGAATGCCAAGGACACTCATAGAAAGGTTAACAAAGGTAACACGTTTAAAGGCAGGGCTCAGTTCCTTGATAAGATCGCTATATTTCCTAGCTTTTCGAGTACTGTTTTCGTCGATGTTGCTTTCGAACCCAACAGTAAGCTCTAGCATGTAAAGGATTCGATCTTCAGTTACGAAGACAAGATCTGGTGGATAGGAGTCGCCTGTGATTAAAGAAGGTGATAGAAATGAAGGCAGGTCGGCGTAAAGTGAGCTGTTTCTAGGTGTTAAAAGAGTTTTGGCAAATAGAGAAGTAGAGAATCATGTCTCCAGGTATACCTACCATGTTCAAGGTAATTCTTGCAGCTAGAGACCATATGCTGTAATGATTCTGATTAGAGACAGCAAGAGCAGGCAGATGACTGATAATAATAATGGAAACATTTCATTTTCAATTCAACTTAAACTACAACTACAAATCTCACTATTACAAGGTAATTTGCAATTGGCTAGCCTGGTTTTACAAGAAAAAACTATAACAATCATAAGGTAAAAGGAAAAACTGAGAAAAATAAAATAAAAAAAAACTAAAGTTAAAAAGGATGTAATTCCGGATTTGTCCATGGCTTATTTTTGCAACAAAATATGTAGTACGTAGTACGGATGGCAATGTTGGAAAGTTTAGAAATGAGATACTGTTTTTGTTGCTGATCGATGGAGAGAGAGTCACACATTTTGAAGAATGAATTGCAGGAATTGCCGAAGATGCCAAGAGAGCTCATAGAGAGATTAACAAAGGAGACACATTTGAACTGCCGCTGTAAACCAGATAAGAGAGGAGCATACTTGCTGTGTTTTCTTGTAGCATTTGTCTCAAGATTGGATTCGAAGCCAACAGTTAGCTCTAAAATGTAAAGGTAATTGTTGTTAGTCCTCAAGAGAAGATCAGGGCGAAGGTTTTCTCCAGTTATGATTGATGGTGAAAGATAGCCAGGTATATCAGCGTAGATGGTAGATTCATTGACAGCTTTTAGTGACGTAGCTAGAAAGTTTAGGATAGAGTTATGTCGCCAGGTGTATCGGCCTTGTTCCAGATATGTTTTGCAGCCAGCAACAACATGAAGGAGGGTTTCTGGCAGAAAACAGAAAGAACAGTCAGAGGTCTGGCTCAAGTTCCATTTTTTCAGGTTTTTCTGTGTGGCAAGGGTAGTGTTCAGGTACCTTATGGTGAAATTGAAAATTTTCTGAGGCATGCTACTTTGCACCTTGGACCAAAGTTTGTTTATTTGTGGAAGATTCTGGTTAAAGAGATGTGATAATAAAGATCCTTGGGAGGCTAGGATGTTTTGCAGACGATCTTTATGCTCATGCTGGACAGCCTTTAATGCTTCTTTGGTGTTCCTATATATATCATATTGTATATTTGTGCCACTGCTGGTATTTTTCCATAAAGAGCGAATGTTATCGTTTGGTGAAGATTTCAATGCGTTTCGTAAAACTGTTTGACACTGTAGGAATTTGGTGGATGGTAAAGTTAGGCTGAGTCCAAACTGGTTTTTAGAAAGAATAATGCTACTCAAGGTAGCACTTATTGGGAGGTCGAGCCACTGGCGGATGTATTTGGATACAAGGTTGTCAAGATTCTCGACAACCCACGTCTTTGAAAGATCTGCTACAGTAAGGTTCCAGGAAATTTTAGAAAGAACGAAGTTGTGATAAAGACGTAGCTTATTTTTTGCATGAAGAGGCTGGGAATCGATTTGTTTAAGCATGTTTGACAGTGATGATAAAAGGTCAGATTTATGTTCTTGGTTTGTCATTTCAAAGTCAAAATGACGACCGAGGTACTTGAAAGAGTTTCCATTCGAGACAGATGGGATAGGTTTGTTGTTTATGAAAAGCTTAGGTTGATACTGAAGAGAACGTGTGGAAAATTTCTTTATTCCAAAAGTGATGCATTTATCGACACGTATTATAATAATAATAATAATGATAATAATAGTAATAATAATAATAATAATAATAATAATAATAATAATCATCATCATCATCATAATCATAATCATAATGAAATGTTAATATAATAATAAATGAAATATAATAATATCATTATGAAATATAATAATAATGAAATGTTTCTATAACAGTGAACCATCGAAGAGAGGATATCGAAAAAGAATGTTTGCTAAATGGCAAGAGATTGGTGTTTTTAAGGTATCTGAACAAAGACTAGCTGACCAAATGAGAGCTATCAAGAATAACAACTTTTTATCCGATGTTGAATTAGAAGAGATAGAGCGTGAAATAATGATGGAAGAAAATAATGGCACGGTGCAGAAAGTAATGAAATGAATGAAAGTGGTGAAGAAATGCATAGTAATAACCTTAGAGGTGAAGGACGCAATACAGATCGAACAGCTAGTGATTTTGCGATTGGTGAGACTGTCAGTAACGAGGAAAAGGAAATCCTGAAATTGATTAAGGAAAAGATGGAAAACCCTAATTCACTGGAGTCAGTAAATCTACGAGCAATGGATAGGAAGAAAGTGAAAGAGAAGCTCGAGGTCGTGAATGAAGTGATTGACAAAGTAATAAGTAGGGATATAACAGATACAAATCGCATCATATTAGCCGCTTCAAATGTTGTGGCAGATTTAGTCGGCATGAAAAAGGGCAAGACGAAGAATGAAACTCCTATGTGGAAAATGAGGTTATTGAGACATGCGGAAAGATGTATCACGTGTAGAGAAATGGAAAGAGGGGAAACTGAAATCAGAAGGTTTGAAAGATAATCTTGAGAGAAAATACCATGTTTGGAATAAAGGAGTTACAACAGTTATAGAGGAGCTTAAGCAGAGAATAAAGGCAAAAAATGCCAAGATTAAGAAATATGAAGAACGAAACAACCAATACATACAAAATAGACTGTTCCAAACCAACCAAAAGCTGCTATTTGAAAAGATCGAAGGAGTTGAAAGGGAAAATGACATAAAACCTGACGCGGATCAGAGTAAGGCATTCCGGAGTGACATTTGGTCGAAAGATGTAGTGCATAACAGCGATGCGAGTTGGATAAAGGAGGTCGAAAAACAGGTAGAGAATGTAGCAAAGCAGAGTGATGTAAAAGTTACGTTGCATAGTCTGCAGCTACAACTTCGAAGGGTTCCAAAATTGAAAGCTTGCGGGCCTGACAAAGTACATGGTTGATGGCTAAAAGGTTTTACTAAGTTACACCAGTTAATAGCAGCACAGCTTAATGAGTGTATAAGCACAGGCGAAATGCCGACATGGATGACCAGAGGAAGGACATGCCTAATTCTCAAAGACGTGAAGAAAGGAAGTGACGTTACCAATTTTAGACCCATAACATGTCTACCACTTATGTGGAAGATATTGACGGGCATTGTTAGTGAATCATTATATCACCATCTTGAAAATGAAAAGTTATTGCCAGAAGAACAAAAGGGATGCAGGAAACAAAGCAGAGGAACCAAAGACCAACTAATGATTGATAAAATGGTCATGAAGAATTGCAGAAGAAAATTAACAAACTTGTGTGTTGCTTGGATTGACTATAGAAAGGCTTATGATATGGTTCCCCACTCCTGGATACTCGCATGCTTGACCATGTTTAATGTAGCAGATAACATTCACAACTTGATAAGAAAGTCGATGAGATCTTGGACTGTCGAATTGACATCGGGAGGAGAAATGCTCGATGAGGTCAAGATAAAGAGAGGAATCTTCGAAGGAGATAGTCTCTCGCCTCTTCTTTTTGTATTGGCTATGATTCCATTATCCATGGTCCTGAAAAAAAATGAAGGCTGGATATACGTTATGCCGAAACAGGGGAAAACTAAATCATCTCCTGTTTATGGACGATTTAAAACTATATGGAAAGAGTTTGAATGAATTGGACTCACTAGTTGAAACAACCCGATATACAGTAATGACATTGGTATGGAGTTTGGAATCTCCAAATGTGCAATGTTAGAAATGAAACGCGGTAGAGTAGTGGACAGTAATGGAATAGACTTACCTTCGGGAGAGACAATTAAGACATTAGAGAGCAATGATGGGTACAAATATTTAGGTATAATCCAATGCGATATAACAAAGAATACGGAAATGAAAGAAATATTGTCAAAGGAATATTTCAGACGTATCAGGAAGATTTTAAAGTCGAGTCTTAATGCAGGGAATACGATCCAAGCGATAAATTCCAGGGCAGTTTCTATAATTAGATATGGAGCTGGAATAGTAGACTAGCGAAAAGCAAAATTACAACACATGGATAGAAAAACCCGTAAATTGCTAACAATATATAAAAGCATGCACCCTCAAGGAGATGTAGACAGGACCTATTTGAAACGCAAGAAAGGCGAAGGAGGACTAATAAGTGTTGAAGAATGTGTGATGCTTGAAAAGACGAGCCTGGGATTCTGTATTAATGAAAGCGAAGAGATGTTACTACAAGAGGTGGTTAATGAAGATATTATGTCTGAAAATGAGAATCCCAAAACTATTAAAGAGAAACTACGCAGAACACGAGAGGAGAACTATTACAACAAGTCACTACACTCGGCATTCTTAAGGGAAACAGAAGAAGTAAGGGACGACGATAACAGTTGGCTATGGGTTAAGAAAGGGTATTTGAAGAAGGAAACAGAAGGGCTGATCATGGCGGCGCAAGATCAAGCAATTAGGACGAATTGGATACGACATAATATTGACAAAGAATACATTTCGCCGTCGTGTAGGTTATGTAATGAAAGAGATGAGACTATCAGCCATATTGTATCAGAATGTAAAGAGTTGGCTCAGAACGATTATAAAAAAGCAAGGCATGACAAAGTTGCTGCTATCCTTCACTGGCAGATGTGCCAAAAATATGGATTTCCCACCACTGCAAAGAGCTACGAACATTTCGTAGATAAAGAAATGGCAGTCTTAGAAAACGAAGAGGTCAAACTATTATGGGACTTTTCCATTCAAACAGAAATAAGAATTGACCATAACAAGCCTGATCTAGTCCTACTGGATAAGAAAGGAAGAACATGCTATATTATTGATGTGGCATGTCCTTTTGACACAAGAGTTGAAAAGAAGGAGAAGGAAAAGTTTGAGCACTATACAGATCTGAAGTATGAACTTTTGAAGGTTTGGAACAGAGAAATAACAAAAGTATACACAATACCAATTGTCATTGGTGCGTTAGGAATAGTCACGAAGAATGTTGCAAAGTATCTTGAAAAGATCGACTTTAAACCTGGTTTAGATCCTCTGCAAAAAGTTTGTTTGTTGGGCACTGCTAGAATAATGAGAAAAGTTTTGGATTACAGCAAATAGGACGAAATAGAGAGCTGGAAAAGAAAGACTGGTTTGCATGGAAGACTAAAGATCTATTATCTTAAGCCATAGGAGGTGGCCTGATCATAGACAAAACACTGGTATACCATCAAGACCATGAGAAGAGTTGAATAATAATAATATTAACAATAAAAAAGCTAAATCTCCACTTCGGAGCAGTTACACTGCAACTGGGTACAACAAGCATGGTGCTTCGTATAAGCAAAACTTTCTTTTGAATAAACTTAATCCCTTGGTTTCATAAATATTTCTAGGGTTTTGTTGACTTTTTTAGAACTTTGACTTTATTTGTCGCTGAACGAGTCTTTCCATTTTGGGTTTTTGATAGAAGTTTGTGCAATCCAATCCATCGACAATACTGTGAGCTACAACGTCTGCAAAGCGAATCAGTGTACCTTCATTTTTAGTTTGCTGTCAGGTCTGCCATCTTTAATTTAGGTTTTAATTGGGATGAGGCTTCCTCACACCTTAGATATTATTTATACTCACTATCCTTTATGCATCTGAGGCTAGTTTTCTTACTGGTTTTAACTTTGATTTCTACAAAAAAGTCTCTTGCGCACAATTACTGATAAGAATTCACCAAAATTCATTCCTATTCATCAAATAAGAATTTTTATTATTCAATGTTAAATTTCAATTGGAGTACAAAGCGCCCATTTGAAATCAACAGCTCAACTTTGCTATTAATGCTACATACGTTATGTTGATCGATTATGATGAAACGTGACCATACCCTAATTTCAGACCACACCCACCTGGCCCCTCCAGCTATTTGTGGCAGGTTAAAAATTTTGAGCCAGTCCGCCACTGGCTACGTTTCAAAATCCTTGGCAGTGTCAATGGAGATAGTATTGGTTTGGAGGTACACATTCCCCGCCTTTGTCATTCATCTGAACATGGATTCAAATTTATTACCCTGAAATATTCCAAAATGTAGCATTTCTGCAAAGCAAATATAGCATTGCCAAAAAGGGGTTTATAGAGGGCTAGGCAATCTCATCAGCATTGCTCCAGCTATGATTTCCGGACAAAATTGTTATGAAAAATGCAATTTTTTTAACTTTCTAATTTATGTTGCCCCTCCAAATTCTAATCCCCCTTCCCCCTGAATCAATGTTGGATTTGTAGTTCTATCATTTCTCTTTGAAAATCATGCATTCAACATTGAATTTTGGGAGAGGAAAAAGTTTTTTTTTTAAAAGAAAGAGATATCTTAACTTTCCTTGAAAAGTCTCAACTATTTAGCTGGGTCAGGGTTGTTAGCAACCATGTTGTTGAAGAGTTCGACTCTGTAGGTGAATAAATTCTCCCGATCATGTGCTTATATGGAAGTTTGAAAAACTAGTGACGCCCCTTTTAGCAAGTGACAATGGTAAGCAACCATCTTTATGATACTGTATTTTTGCAGCACTGGGCATTTTCGTGCATAGAATGAATCAGACAGAAATGCACTGTACATTTATTAAAAATGTCCAAAAATGGTTATCCTGATAATATTGATAAATCAATTTCAATTATTTACGAGTAAACAAATCGATTTGCATCAATTCTTTTTTCACATAAGTGGTCACTAGCACAGTGCAATATTGCAATGAAATATGTTGCCTTACTGACTGGTGAATAGCAAAGTAATCTATTTTCGAATTGGATGATGATATATTTTTGGAATCAGATTCTCAAAATCATGCTCAACATTCTCCAAGTAACACCCTTTTTCCAAAGATTTTAAATGACTTCAAGAAATCATGAAATTGCCCTCCAGAATAGCTAGAGTTGACAACTCCACCCTCCCTACCCAACCCCCCCCTCCCTAGGGAGATCCCCATTCTAGGGAGAGCTATCTACCAGAGTCTTAGAAACTTCAGCTTGCAGCTAGAAACTCTATCAAGCTTCTCTCCAAGAGTCAAATTTAGGCTAGCCCACTAAGCCATCCTGTTCGAACACGTTGGATAGCAGAATCATCGATTATCGTAGACTGGTAAATATTATTACAGAGAACTATCGTATTACAGTCTATTTTATGTGGCAAGGAATTGAACTGTCACTGCTGTTCAAATAGAATATCATTTTTCAGGTCTCGGCAAATTGCACCTGCCTCCTCCACACAGGGAGTGGCTCAGGGGCACGGTACAGCTCAAATTCAACGTTTTGTCTTATGTTTCAGATTTTTTTGAGAGTTCCCCACCCATACTCTTCATTGAAAGTTCTCTACAATCTTATGCCTTCTCCAAAGACACTTGTCCTGCCCTACAAATCTTGGTTTTTTTGGCACAAATTCAACCTCGCGCTGTTCGTTCTTGGGAACCGTAATCTCTGGCCCATCCCTTCTGACTAATATGTCACTGCGCATGTTATATGCCCAAGAGCTGTTTACAGCGAGTCGAGGCGGGAGTAATGTTGATTCGAATTAGAAAAGCGCTTGCAATATGGACTACCGAACAGTTGCTTCGTTACTACGACTTTTCATAAGATTTATGTTCCTAGGAGTTGCCGTATCTTTTAACTTAGACACTAATTATACTGTTATTAAACAAGGACCTCCTGGCAGTTTGTTTGGCTTCGCAGTAGCAGAGCATCAAGTAACAAATGCTGTCACAAACAAAGTTGAACAATGGTATGATCTTGTTAATTTTCTTATATGAGATCACATTTTCCTACATTCTGGAAGTTGCAAAATCAATCTTTAGCTGTTTGTGAAAGCATGACAATTAGATGCTCATATATTATGGAATTTTAGTTATTTGACAACACCCATCCGGTTCACCACTTAGGACCATGTTTTAGGCCAACTTGACGCTACGAAAAACAATGATTGAAGCGTTGACCTGTAGGTGACAAATTCATCCCCAGAGTTTGAATAACGAGTTCTACTTCTCAGTTTTAAATTCCTAATACATCAGGCTCTTTTTATCTATTGAAAATGTGGTTATATGATATAATCAGTGACAGGTTTGAGGTATTGTAAAATTTGTGGACCATATGCATTTTAAATTTTTTTATTGCATATGATTCATCATATAAGTATATTCATTATTCATCCACGCAAAGAGCACAGCTGTTTGACTTTTATTATTAGTAGTTTATCCGCCGACCTTCAGCCTGAACAGACTGTTCCAACCAGATTACCATTAGGAAGTTTGTGCTAGGTGTAAAGGACAAAGCAGAATGCACTCTGAAATGACATTTTTAAAAATAAGTGCCTATATAAGGAAAGATAAGTAAAATAAAAATAAGGAAATATTTTTCTGACATGTCATATCCACTATTGTGTTTTTATTGATTTCATTCCAATACGCTATTAGTAGCTAATTTTATTTCCCAAATCAACACAATTCTTTCATTAAATGTCCCTTTAACCACTATCTTTTTCACAACCAAGTTTGTTACTATATCGTAGTTGTTATTTTGTTTACATCTGTTGTCCATATCTTAAAGACCAACTTTACAAGTTTTGAGAAATGTTGTCATAAATAAGGTGCTACAGTCAGGATTTCATATGAATCTCTTTGATTTCCTATAAAAGGCTGGCGTCAAAGGCACTTCTATGAAAATGGCACTTTAGCCCCCCTTGCCCCTCCTATCAAAAGGCAACAGGGGCAGATGACCCCCCACATCCCCCTTTCCGAGGTCTCTATCCTCTGATCTCAATCATTTTTTAAAGAGCTTGATATTTTCCAGCTGTCATGAACTTTGTTTAAACCCCTTTTGTTACGTTGGACTTGCATCTATTGAAAAAGCTCTTTCTAGTCCCTTTCTATTATAGGGCCCTAGAATCCCCATGTTTTGAAGAAGAAGTTTGAAAGAAGCCCCTCTTATTAAAGTTGAGATAGTTAAGGCACTCTGACATCAAAGCAGTGGGCATTCCTGAGTGAACAGCCAATCTTTTTTCAAGCATCCTTAGTCCAGTTACTGTGCAGCATAGAAATCAATTTTATGGTTGTAGAACTTAACAAACAAAAGAAGAACATTTGATTGGCAAATGATTGACTAGGAATTTACAAATTCATGAACATCGCGAAGATGTTTCCTGAATACAAGGCACTGTCTTTCCAAATTTTGAAATAAGCTCTAGAATCTTAATTAATCAAGCCTCTAGGGGCTTTTTGTTAGTGTATGTTTTCTTGGCCTACAACTAAGAATCATTGTGACCAGCACATTGTTTCTTGGCAAATTACACAAAGACCAGCTTCATGTTAATATTTGTTTGGTATGTGTGCCTGATATCTAGATCTAATAAATAAATATAAGTATAACATATTCATTGCAATCTTAATTCACCTTCCCCATTGTGAACTCAATACTTTACTCTTTTCAAGGATCCTAGCATCAGCACCAAAAGCAAATTCAACTTTGATACCAACATCCATACAGACTGGCACTGTTTTCAAATGTAGTGCTACAAACAGCACATCCATATGTAAAGAAGAGCTTCCATTTGATCGTAGAAGTATGTTTTATATTATCTTCTATGGTCATTACAAGTACTAAATTTTAGTTGTACCTTCTGGATGGAGATTTCCATGTAGGCTTCACATTGAAATGCTTTAATGATATCAAAGTTATAATATCATAGGTGTTTCATGTTTTTTTATTTTCTGACAATACAATCCTTTTTGAAGTATCAAATGAGCCTTCATGGTCACAATTCTTCATTGCAATCATAGATTGTTTAGGATTGTCTTTGTCTGCATGATACAACATTAAACTGATTATGCAATTGATTGTTCATAACCGCAAAAATTAAGTGTTTGTTAGGTTATTCTGCTCCAGGCTTATGGAATGCGAACCTGAAGTTTCCCTGTTATTTAGGAATATTTTTATAGACCTTAATTAGTATTTAAAGGAATATATTCTTCAAAGGAGCAGAGGAATTTTTTTAATAATGTAAGGCCTTCACAGTAGTGCAATAAATTCAGGCTATTTTAATTTATTTCTACAGTCAGCTCCTCTTCTGAAAATAAAAATAATCAGTGGTTTGGGGTATCATTGAAAAGTGGTGGAAAAGATAAATCTGTTTTGGTAAGTATTGTTTTCTTTTATCTTATGTCAAAATAGCTTATTACACTATATAATGTTAATCTGCCAGGCAACAGTTGTTAATTTACATTGCTAGAAACAAGCTTTCAGTATGGAAGGTATGGTTGTTACTATGTTTCTGAACCTTTAAATTTTTTTGTTAAATCAAGCTTGACAAATTAATCCAGGTCCCCCTTGTTTGCTGATTATAGTGCCTCTACATTTAATTGCCTTTTTTATGTTACAATTCAATTGCACTTTTTTTTCTTCATATTGTTGTGGAGGATTGTCCTTTTTGTTGAATTGTTCTGAAAAAAAGGGACTGAGGACCATGAATCTTTGAATGCGAAATGGTCAAAACAACCTTCACATGTTTACTTTTCTCCAAACAGGCATGTGCTCATAGGTATTTGTCATATGGACCTGGTGATAATTTTCATTTGTTGTCTGGAAAGTGCCGGTCCATTGAAGGAAATTTAGAATCATCAGAGTACAGCTTCTCACCATGTGAAGACCCCATCAACAGAGGTACATTGCTGAACATTTTTTGTTTACATGCATTAGCAACTTTTTTAAAGTAATTAATTACAAATTTGGCAACGTTTTATCAGATTTCTGTTTGTTTTTGTAATAACAGTAGGCAAGTGGCTGGGTGACTGAATAGAACCATTGTGTCTCTGATTAGCTCAGCACAGCACAAATTGGCTAAATGACTTTCTGAAGTTCTGGATCCTGTTCTTGAAAAATATTCAAAAATGTTGCATCTAAGTTTGGGAGACAGTGTTGCTATCAGATAAGCAAAATTTGAAGGTCTCAAAATTTAAAATGGTGTTATTTTTCCATTCAGAATGTTGAGTTGTGTTACCTCCAAGGAGGCATTAGCCACTGCAATACCTTCATTTTGAAATCTCACCAATCATGTTCATTTAAAGTTTGATAAACCTTGCAGAAAGCAAATACATATACTGCTAGACTGAACTTGATGCACCTATGCACCTATGCACCAGTCCTGGCTGTTTTAGGTGGGTGATCACCCGCATGTGCCACAGCACCCTCCTAGATCACTCAAAACATTTCGAAATGGGCAATTAATCACCCCCGTCTCCACCAATTTCAACCTTGAATGCCTGCCTTAGATTTTTATTGACATTTTAGGCTAAACATATTTGTCACATCTTAAGTTTTTTTAGATAAAGTTACATGTCTTTCTTTTCCTGGGCTGTAAAACACATGGTTTAGTTTTATGGATTAGTGAATCAAATTCAAGTGAGGATGAATTTATAATTACGAAGCACAGTAGACAGAACTTGGTATTCATTTTTTTCTGTTGCAGAAAGTACTTAAAAAATATTTTCCTTCTTTGTTTTTAAGACCATTTTCTTTCTTACTTGTGTATAAATACTTCGAAAAAATTTAATTGGCAAATTTTACTTCCTGTTAAAATCGCCTGCCTGTTGGTGGGAGGATGTGAAACGACTTTGAATCTAGGTATTCCAACAGTTTTACCAATGACTGTAGTATTTTTTTGTTTATCTAATATGAGACAGAAGGTTTAAGATGCCCTTCTTTACAATGTTTCCAAGTAGAAGCTGTCTATAATTCTCTATGGATATTATACTTTTTTATTTGTTTCAAACCATAGCTCAAGTTCCAGCTTATACGAATTATGGTCAATGTCTCACTGGTATTGGTGCAGATATCATATCGGTATGTATGGTGTGGATTTATATACAAAAGCTGTGTATTTTCAAAAAAAAATTTCTTTAATGAGACCAGCTATTAATTTGCATACTGTGATTAAAATTTTATATGAATGTTAAAGATTGGTATGTCATACATATTTCTAAGATGAATGTCATGCATAGATGTGTGTAAGTCATGCATATAAAAGTGAAATTTGTCAAACATTCAATTTTACTTGATCCCTAATTGTTCATTTTTCAGTGAATTATTCTGTCTTGGTGTGAGGATGTTATTGGTTCTAGACTGGTAGTTTAATGTTGGTATTGAAAAAGTACACCATATATAGATAAACAGTGAAAAGCTTATCTGTGATGGCTTGTAAAATATCTTTTGATTTAAGAATTTTTGGCCCTCTAGATTTGGGTCTTTTTTCATCTTGTTTTAAAAATTCATCTCTAGATTGCTATTGTACAAGATGTATAATTACTTGTCAATTCCAGATCTATTGCTTGTTGCTTGAAAGTTGAGGGGCTCAAGGCAGCTATCCTAAATAGGGCTTCAAAGAGTATCATTTTATGCAATGGTCATGTATGATGTTGACAAGTTTTATCTTTAAGGACCAATCACCGATGAGGTTTTTGTTTGGTGCAGTTGGTGTTGAGAATTTTGAAGGTATGAATCTTATTGTATTCCACACCTGGATGTAAAATTTTATGCTTACTTTTGGCTATTATCCCACGTTTATACTATAAAGAGTGCTACAGTTCAGAGTTAATTTAGGCTGTTTATTAAAGCTGTTGGGCTGGGCTTGTACCATATCTCTCATGGGCACAGCCTTGTTATACTTGCACGCTGTCATAAAAGTCCAAATATTGGAGTGGAAGAAGGATGTAAACTTATAATATACGTAAATGGAATTCAAGCCTTGATTTGTAGCTTGTGACACTAAAAATCAAAATTTTAGTTCGTAAATTTTCAGGATACTTTGCAACGCTACGCTGCTGAAGTTTAATATTTCTTTGCTACAACTACTAATATAGCCTAGCTCAAGTTTTTTTTACAAAAAACGTTTTAATGCTACAAATAGTTTTTTGTAGAAGTAGTTTAATGATATGTTGCAACTGCTCAGATAGGTGTAATGTTCTTGATATTTAACTCTGTTGCTTTATCTTCATAACAGTTCTTTTCAATGAATGTTCTCTGAACGAATACCAATGCACTCCGTCGCCGTTTGACCTATGTGTACCATTCAAATATCTCCCATTTAAATTCGATCTATAACATCTTTTATACCACCATGCACCTTTGAACTTCACCGCACAATTTCCTCTACTATATGAATCATGATCTTTGTCTCTGGTTGTAAATTTACGACGATTTGTATCGGAAAATGAATCGCCGGCATTTCCTGAATAAGAACCCACATGTGCTTCATATTGCTTATCTTCCCCATCGATATAGAAAGTGTTGTATTCTGCAAAAGCTGTGACGCCATCCACATCTTCAAGATCGAATCGAATCTTCATAGCCTTTTGCTTTGTTAGTCGGTGGATTTTATCATTTCCAAGCCAAAATTCATTTTCCAAATCTCCAAAACCTTCCTTATATTCTTCCCAGTTTCGATAGAAATCAACAGACCCATCAGTACGTCTCTGGATCACGGTCCAGCCGCCTCCTTCATTTTCCATGTCACAATATACGAAGAATGGCTTTTCACGGCCTGGATTTACCGCGTAAATTCCACTTTTTGATTGGCCGCTTTTCCTCCATGATAAACAGTCTCTTGATGAATATCCACTGTCAAAAAGAATAGATTGGGTTGCTACGCCATTAACGTTTGTTGCCTCGCATATGTAGTACCCAACATCATCATAAACTACATTTGTAAATTTTAGGGCAATGCTTTTCTGATCAGAAGCAAGTTCAGCTTTGGCTCTGATGGGACCGTTACCTCTTCTCCAACTGAGCTTTGGTATAGGATTGCCAGTGGCGCTGCATTTGATTTCTAAAGGATGCCCAACCGTTCCAATGGCCGTTTTTGAGCTTATGAAGACCCTTGGCTTTGTTAGTAGGGAAAGTTCAGTTTCAACTGTAACAGTACCAAGAGCATTATCTGCAACACACTTTATAATACCGCTGTCATTCACCTGTACTGTTGAAATAGTGAGGGCACCTGGAGCCGGAACACTGTACCTTGAGTCTGGTACTTGTGATCCAAACCTCCAAAAAACTTTTGGTGCAGGATGTCCTTCAGCTTCACAGAATAACGTAAAATTTGAGCCTTCTGTTTTGTAGATGATTTTTGGGAACTTTGATTTGATTTGTGGCTTTGAAATCGACCTTTGTGGCAACCCAGGTTCACCTTTTGGCCCCCTGTCACCCTTCTGACCTGGAGGACCCATCACACCAACTGGCCCAATTTTTCCACTTCGCCCTGCCTCTCCCTTGACACCACGTGGGCCTGGCTTTCCCCTTGTTCCTCTTTCACCCTTCTTGCAAACTAGTGTCACGTTGCCGCAATATTGACCATCCTTATGTCCAAATTTTAGATATTGCAAAAGGAGAACCAGGCTCGGTTCAATATGACGTCGTGATCTTCGTTTTAGTGCTTCTAATTCCCTGAATTTTCTGATATAAAGTTGTGAAAAGTAACTCATGTCGGTTTGATAGCGCTCGCCATTTTTGCTTTGGCATTCTTTGAATCTTCTTTCAGTTATCTCGTGTTTTCTTTCTAGTTCGTCTATCCTTTCTGTAAGCACGCTTTCCGTTTTGTGTATCTTTAAGTGCAGAAATATTGCTTCAGCAGCTAGCAATCCTGTCACAACCACTAAAAGGCAAATGGAGCTGCCTTTATACAGCTCTGCTTTCTTGTCAACAGCCATGTTTATTTCTTGAATCGCTTGAGATTACCTCCAGCTTTATTCACGTTAAAGGGGTTAAAAATTCATTTCTTCTCGAATGGCTAAGCATATTGTTTTATTATGACAAGTCCAGGCATGTTTTGCGTTTTTGTTCAAAGCAACCAGGACCATTTTCCTTCCGAATGCAAAGTAGTCACCCATTGAAAATATTTTTCAAATAGAAAGACGTCAGACAAATAAGACAATATGCGCTACTTTCAAAATGTTAAGGCTTCCGTTGTGGACATTCAATCTTTTATTGTGGGGAAGGGTGGAATTTTGGGGCTGAAGGCCCAGGATAATTTTTCCTGACCACGCAAACTCTACTTTTTGAATAGAACAGACAATGTTTGTCTAGATAGCACCATTAATGCAGTTTATTGGATTATTTTGCTCGTGTTCTTATAAACAATTCTTCGTTAGTTACTCCAAAATTGCTGATAAAATTATGAATTCCACTCCCGGCAGAACGTTATTCAAGCAACAATTTGTCTGGGCAATGAACAATTGTTTTTGGATAGTTAAAAAGTCTTTAATAGCGGATGACATAACAGAAAGCGACACTTGGGCCATATTCAACTTGATTGTTTTCGTTTTTCTCTGGTTACTCTTTTTTCAATGCGCATTTTTAAATGTATGCATTATGCAAGGCAACAACTAATAAATTCAGAATTTGATCCACCAGACAGTTATCAGTAATTTGTCTTTTATTCCTGTGCTTAGAGACATTCCCATATCCATATGCCTTTATTATTTCTTTTGCAAATCCACCACTACTTCTTACTTTGTCAGGAAGAGCATTCGAACACCTTGCCGCTGATGACAGCAATTTCTTTCAGAGCAGTAAAATAAAAGACATGGAGCTGAGCTATTTTGGTAAGATTTTAGAGACCCATTCAATTGTTTTTAATAATAAGATTTGTTATTTTCGTATATACATCTTTATATTTAGAGCTCAATGTTTATTTCACAACATAAAATAATGTTGTAGAAAAATAACGGCCAAAGAAAGTTTGTTTATTTTTTTACCATAAAAATTCATATGACTGTTATATATATATATATATTGTTTATTCAAATAATTGAAAGGTGAAAAGGGAATATGTTTCAGAAAAAGTCATATTATTAAACAAATTTTAACTTTTTTTAGTGATAAATTATTTTATGTTTGATTTAATGAAGTCATTTTATGTTATGTTAAAATGTTTTCAAAAAAATATCTTCATGAAACTTTTTATATAATAAATTCAAATTTTTTTAAGGCTATTCAATGGCTCATGGCAACTATTTATTGAAAACGCGGAAAGGTAATATGAGTTATTTCAGTGCTAATTTATTTTGGTATAAAGTTAAATGTGCAACTTTTGTTATTTGCATGTTGATGGTCGACCTGAATTTTTGTTTTCTTATTTTCTTAGAAATCTTATTCTCTTATGAATCTGTATTAAGAATGATTCTTAAAATTTGAGTGTTTTATGAATAATTCAGTGTTTTATAAGTTACAATGGAAGGAGAAATTTCATCGAATTAAGTTCGAATCATTAATTAAAGTTGGTCTAAATTTGCTATATTTATAAATTGAGAATAAATTTCTTTTTTGCTAGTTTGCCTAAATGTAATATTTATGAAAAGATATAATTGTTTTGCATTTCAAACCATTTTAGCATTGTTTAAGTTCAAAGTTTTGTAAGCCTAAAAAAAGTATTCAAGATTTTCAAAATAAACGAGCTTCCTGGCGTTCCCTCTGTGTAAAAATGTGTTCATAATTAAAGTTTATGGCTCAACTCATTATACATTTAAAGGCAATGTGTCACGACGTTGATTGATTATAAGAACAAAGGAATTTTTTATTGTTTCCAGTCCCCCTTTAATTTATCGCATTGTAAAAAATATGGCTGAGCGCTGGAATTGTGTTTAGGCTATTGTTCCAGCTATTGTTCTCGTTAACCAATCTACAACGAGACAAATTGCCTTTAAGCGGTATTTAGGACTAGCGTGGTAAACAAACATACCAAATTTCACCTTTTTCCATTTTCATTCTTTCTATTAACGCACCTGTCGTAACTATTGCTGATATTGGATTTTAGACATAGCAATGGGAGGACCAAGAAGTGACAGCACTGGAAAGGTGAATTGAAGTTTTTAAATCATGGTCCATCATAATCATTATCGTCATGATCAATAGCAAATTGAGAAATATGATAATAATAATAATAGAATTGATAATCATAATGACATAAATCGTTATCATTGTTATGATAACAAACATTCGCATCATTGTTCTGTTTTCATTTTCACAATGGTTGACAACATGTTCAAGATCGCTTGATAACCTTGCACGTAAACAATTATGTTTGAAACCGTTGTTTCACGTTTGTTTTTGTGAGAATAAAAGGAAATTCGCCATTGTCATGCTAATGAAAACTAGACTAGAGAAGTGAGGTATGATTGATGGATCCTTGTATATTGTAGGTCATGATTCTCAAACGCAGCGGCACCAATGTTTCTAGAATCATAACTTTACCATTAGCTGATGACAAGGTAAGTTATTTCGTTAATTCTGTTTCGTTAGGAAATCTTGCTCTTTGTTGATACTTTCCTTTTTGGAACACCAAATATCTTTGTCTTCGAGGTTTTTTAATGTCTCTGCAAATCCTGCATTAACAGTTGACAGTGCCAATAATAAAACTTTGATAAATATATTGAAACCGATATATAAACTTCGTGCAATGAAAATTACGGTTTTATGGATCTGCCATATAATATTCGAAGTTGTATAGGCAGACCTGTGCATGTTTTGGTGTACTGAGGATAGGGGTATACAGCCACAGCTTAAAATTTGTTGAATGTAACCTCATTATTATACATAGTCACTGATATTCGAGCAAAATTTTGCTGCAATAATTTCAGTCAAAAGCAGGAAAGTCATAAATCCTAAAAGCTAGTGACACTACAAAACATCGAAAGATGACCCAGAGCTATAATATTATTATCTAGGTCTACTTTTAAGTAGGCTGGCAAGGCACACTGTGAATTCAATTTATTGCATAACGCGCACGGTGGTTTATTTTACCTTTAAAGTTCAAATTTAAACTTGAAATCGAAACTTAGACATAAATATGAGCATGTGTAATGTAATGGGACCCAGCACCGATTCCACAAAATACAAACTTTGCTTCGTTTGCAAGCCTAATTTGAAGGGGCTACCTATAACAAATGTTGCAACAGCAAATTATGATTGCATTTTCTGATAAACAATGGCTGCGTTCTTAAATGTCAGCTACAAGTAAGCTTACTTATCTAGTCTCGTCTTTGACTCGTAGGTTCAGTTTACATCCGCTTTCGGATTCGCAGTATGCACACACAAGCCGGGCGCAAAAAGCAGTAACAGGTGGGTACCGGCTGCTTAAATTAATATTTAGGCGTGACCATTGCTTTGTTCATGTCTTTGGCAGCGGCTAAGCCCATGGTTGTTACAGCTAGGGGCCGCCGACAGAATTTTTGCGGGTTATGTCATTGCGTTTGTTATTGACATTGCATAAAAATTGAAGACAATTTTGCCTAGTGGGGTAGTGGGCGCTGGGGTTCTAATTTATGCAAGTATAGGAGCTGTGAAACATTTGATTCACCAAGGCACAACAAAGCTCTGTTACACCAGCGGTAGATTTGCTATTTGAAGCAGTCCTTTCTTTCAAACATATGGAGTTTCTACTCCACTCAGGCATTCGAAGCGGAGAAGTATAAACCTCTGCTTCATGGTTGAAAACAAACACTGTACCAAGTGAGACAAGTTTAAGCAGCAGTGACCAAATTTTGCATGCCGTAGATAGTACACTATTTTAACAGTATTTCTATATTGCTCGTTTAGATGATTCTTTACCTTTTGTTTAAGCTTATTTTGTGATTTAATATCAGCTGTCTTAAGTGAAGATTTATTTTACAAAATATACAAGTTATGAGCCAGACTGTCTAGAAAATAGTGCCTTATGAAACTAAGGTTTAATTGTCACTTGCATTATAATCAGCTAAATATCTATTGTGATTCACTTTCAATTCTGCTTTTCACAGCTACGACCAATTATTGGTTGGAGCTCCATTTCATCAAAACGAAGCTGCTGAGTCGGGTCAGGTTTATGTGTACAGCAGAGCTTCTGAGGTGATTCTTCTTTTCTCTTAAAGTTTTGCATATCCAAGGAAACTAAACAAGGAAATTTTGCTTTTCCGTTTGCAGGGAACTGCCTATACGAACCTTAACCAATGCTTTCCCTTTAAGTAAGCGTTGACATTTGACGTCAGCTTTTGTTGAAAAGGAAGGATACCTTCAATTTGACAGAATTTTTTGTTGGTATTGAGGGAGTTGGTATTATGAGAAATTAACTTCTAGTTCTTTGGATTGCTATAGCTTTAAGATAAAAGATCTCAAGAAATAGGGGATGCTTGAAATAGTTGAAAAAGGAATGGCGTCAATTATGAAAGAGTTTATGTATTCTGTGAGTCAAATTAAATTCAAAACTTTTTTTTCACATCAATTGCAAATGAGGTCTTTCTTTCCCATAAATTTTTCTGCTTTAGAAAAAATGGTCTTACAGTTTAAATCTTGAACGCATGCAATGTACGCTTTGTGGAAAACCATCACAATCTTTATGAACATGCTTCCACAAAGTCCTGAAAGCTTCCCGTTTATCTTTAAAACAAACGTCTAAGTGTATTTTGGCTTCATTTGCTTCCCGCCGTCATGTCATGTCTTCTTCAATGTAAGTAGAAGTTGGTTGATTCCAGGCTGTAACGAAAGTCGCGTTGCTGTTTGAACTGTGCTACGTTCCATGTTACCAATGCAGTCCACTCTTGGGCAGAGTCCAGAAAAGTTGTTAACCTTCCTCCAGACAAAAACATCCCAAAAGGCAAACCTTCCTCGCAAAACAATAAAAAATGGGCGTGGCTTGGGTGTGTCATAGGAGCTTCTATTGTTTTTCGTTGACCTTCCTCTGGTCAGTGGCCGTGCGACCGTAATGTTTTCTTGACTCTGCTCTTACTGAATGTCTTTTCATTCGCAGTCATCGATGAAACTCGTCACCAAGCTATCTGTGGCTGTACCTCGTGCCAATTTCGGTGCTTCTATCGCATCTCCTGGTGACCTCAACCTAGATGGGTACAACGGTAGGCTGTCATTTTCGTATTACTTGCGGATTACTTGTGATACGAGTAGAAGTATATAAAACTGGATACTTGAGATGAGCCCATGAAGAAAATTTCGTGGGGTTGCGAAGGGGTTGCGAAAGGGTTGCGAGCCGCTTATTATCTTTTTGAAATGCCCCAAGCTTAATGTCTTAAAATATCTTCGTTTTTCGAATCCGTTTTTAAACGCTCAGTTACAATCGAATGAGTGGCTTTATTCTTTAAAGACAATCGACAGATATAAAAGTAGCTAAAACCATCAGTTAATCAATTTTAGCCAATAAATGAACGTATGAGTGGAATCACACTCACTGATTGGTGATTGAAAGATGAAACCTATTGATTCACTTGTTTCATGATATTTTGAATGCATATTTGGAATTCTCGCTACGCAAGTAGCTTTTAGCGCAGCATATCTCCGATACTGTATGCTAAAGGTCTGTATTAAGCATCAGTCATGACGTAATTAAAAGGCAAAGCGTGACGAAATCTATGCGAGTCACAACGACTTAAACACGTTTCTCAAAAGCGTTTATCCCCTGATTATGAAAGCTCGTTCAAGCATTTCTTAAAATCTCGAGAATGTTAGGCTCCTTCCTATTAACATTTAAGTAAAATCTAGGAGAATGCCATATTTTAGCAATTAGCTTTAATGATTTCGGGGCATTGAACAATTGTAATTTCTTGGCCACGTTTCACAATGCCTTCAGCTTCGAGTTGATTTACTGTGTCTTCAACTATTATGAAGTTTTTTATAATTTTTATGGATTTACCTAATTGATATAAAAATAAAGTAATATTTGATTTGCTCAATTTTCAGATATTGTTGTGGGTGCTCCATATGAGAATGATTTTAGAGGAGCTGTCTATGTTTACATGGGCACTGCGAAAGGTTTCTCGGCCAAGTATACACAGGTAAGTGTTTTGTTTTCATAATCACGACAAGTGGAATCGCTTAAAACCACCCTCTGTATTCAGACACCCTACTTGTAAGGACACGAGTAATCTGTAAAGACATAGTAAGGACATGAACAATACACGAGCTAAAGTGGTACATCAAAAAGGCAAGATGATGATATGTGTAACCAGTACCGTAGGAGAGAAAGAATCAGGGGCGGACGCTTGGTCAAACATTGGGGAGGGGGTAAGCCTATTGTTTTAATAAGATGACTTCACATTTCCCTTTTTCTAGAATAAAAGACCATTGTCCTCTAAAGTATTGGGGGGGGCCTCGCCCCCCAGGTATCCGCCTCAGGATATAATCATTTCTGGAAAAGTATAGAACATAAGGAAACAGAGGATTTCATAATTTTCTGGCACGCTCTCCCCGAGAAGTACATTCCCATTGGTTGAAAGTATCTATAGGTTAGAGGGCTTCCAATGTTTAGGTGCTTATCTTACTTTCATTCTCCTATGTTTTGTAACTGTTTCTAACTAGAGTTATGGCTCCACCTTTAATCCACTGTACATCAGTCTCCTAGTTCTACCGCCTTGTATCTGTTACTTCCGCCCATTTATAGAAAATTGCTGCCTCAGTGCTTGATAGTAAATTAAGAGCCTTTGGCCGCTCTTTGGCTGGCGGAATGGATTTGGATTCTAATGGATACAATGGTACGTTCCCTTAAAGTACTACTCTTTAGTTCTATTTTCACAAGCAATATTTTCTTATAGACAATTAGGTACTGTAGAAAACACAGAATGCTCAAGTTGACGTTGCGTACAACCTAGCTGCTTTATTTTGTTTTGGTAGTTCAATATGGATTTGTTTAGCTTGCTTGGATTGGTAACTATAATGAAAATCTAAATGATGAATACACAAAGATTACAGCAAGATTACACAAAGATTATTCTGTTCGCATGAAGTTCTGATGGTTTAGCCAAAACTTTTCCCCAGATCCTTTAATTTTTTATATCTCTCTTGACATGAGGCGATGATTTTCTAGATTTGTTACAATTTAGACTTTCGCCATCAGTCATGTTCTGTTGCTCAACTCCATTTTTCTGCTTTTAGATATAGTTGTCGGTGCATTTGTTTCGAACCAAGTTGCAATGATAAGGTAAATGTCCATCCGAATTTTTTTGTGTGGTCATACTTAATTTCACGTTACTTTTGATCCGCATCTGGATATTTATTTCCACTTGCCTTTGATTTGTGCTTCCTTTTTTTCTTTTTTTCCCTCTTTTCTTCGACCTTTGCTGTCATTTCTTCAACCTAGAATTTTCAAAACAGGTCTATGAATTTTATAATTTTTCACAATTTTACTTAGGTCAAGACCAGTCATCAAAATAGTCTCAAAAATTTCAACAAGACCAGCGAAAATCGACCCGGAGGACTACAAAACGAAGGATCAAACGTAGGCTATTCGCATTTTTCATAATTTGATTACTGACCAATTCATGCTTCAGTTAGTATTTGTGTAAGAAAATAACTTTCACCATTCCTTGGCATCCACTGTGTCGATTGACAATATTTATTGGTAGCATTCATAAAGTACACCCTCTATTCCTGAATTATGAATTGGAAAAATGAGAAAGCAAAAAGTGGTTTCAGGTTTTTTTAGCTAAAGATGGAAGAATACTGTTTATGTGTGTATCCAATTGGAAGATCAATTTTCCGTCCGTCTCTCTTTGTGAATGAATTTTTCTCATAATTGGCCTACGATTCCCCGCGAACCTCCGCCCTCTCTACCTGGTCTTACGCTTCACTGGAACCTATGCCTCTCCCCTCCTGAGCGGCACGTTCTTCCTGACTGCCTCCACGCTATGAGTCACATCAGTCAGACTGCCATGTTGAGCCTACAGACCGTATGATAAAGCAAGGCGAGGTACCTTTGGCTGCCAAAGGAAACATCAGTCAAATGAAATCCGCTAAAACAAAAGACATTGTATAAAATCAATTTGGATTGGTGGTGACACATCACTATTGTCTTAACTTTCAAACATGATTTTGCATCTTTTTCTTACAAGCTTTGGCATACGAATATGTCTTTTTTAAAATCATTTTTGTTTTGGCTACCCATGGAATAAACAAGATATTTTACCAGTTAGAAGGGCCAATTAGGAGGACAAGATATAAACTAGATCATCTGATGATATCTGACTGTTTCTTTGAAACGGTAAATATTTATATTTACTGTGTTTTATGCACAAGCGCCTGAACTATTCTAACACAGACTTACTTATGATATTTTCTAGGTTTCAAATTATCGTCGAATTCTATTACGAAGAGCGATCGAAGCGGTTAACATCGGACATAGGTATCAACTTAAGACTCCCAGTTTCTCAGGAAATCTTTTGCATAAATGAATGTACAAAACATTAAGACAGAACGTGTTCTTTCAGTATAAATCATGCCCCGTTGTTTTCATAACAAAACATATCAGAAGAGGGGATATAGCATATCAGAAGAGGGGAAGAGGTTACTTAGAATATTTCATCAACGTGTATGAATCTGTACAATGAAACTTTCTGTACTGCATAATCGTTTTTCAATATAGTGTCGCTATAAATAGTCTCACTAAGACTGTATAACAGCGATGATGATTTCACAATCACTGACAAGCCAACGCCTTGACTTCAACTTATACCGACATGCCTAAAAATTATCTCCAGTCCAGCCTCATTGGCTAATGCTTATTGTTTTATCATTTTGCAGAAGCGAAATTAAAGCTTGTCATGGATCCCGGTCGTACACCAAGAATCAGGTTTTCCAAGGAGGATACAAACATTGCGGAAGAGGTCATTTTGGTTCGCAATGTTGTTTCAAGGAAGAGATTGCCAGCCTATCTGTCACGTGATAAGGTAAACAACTCAATCAAGGTCACATCCAGTGCGAACACCAAAGTCGCATTTGTTTCTTATGCCTTTATATGTTACTTGTGAGCCTAAAAGGTACACATTTGTGACAGAGCCCTTTATTCGGAGGTCCACTTGCCTAATTAGAACACATTGGCCAGATTTGGAAGTACTCAAGCTACTGTAGATAAATATCCCATTTATATGCATAATACCTTTACGATCCCGATCACGTCTTCGCAAGGCTGGACAAGAAAATAGTATTTTGATGCAATCATAAAGTTTGGACTATCTTCAAGGTCTCAGTGGTTTGTTTGATATAATTTACTGATACATACGATGAAAAATATTTAATTTTGATTTTTTTTCTAATGTGTTATTTACTAATAAGCCTGATGTTGTCAGTTTATCAAATTCCAGAAAATTGCATAAACTTCCTCCAGTATGCCAAAACTTCCTAATAACAGTTTCTAATAGTTTAAGTATGGTGATTTTTTCTAATAAAACATTGAAAGTAGTGCCCTTTCGCAGTCAATAGGCCAGCACCTTTCTTGATTCTACTGTTTTTATCCTTTAATCGATGATATTTTAATCAAAACCTTCTTTTAGGATGGCAAATTCCAGTCATTTCCTGATGTCCGCGTATCACTCTCCTTCGAACTGACAGAGAAAAACGTACCTCCCGTTAAAGATGTCGTGACGTCACTTGACAACAGGCCAATTTTGGAATCCCATGATCTTCACGATTTGCATATGGAGAATGTTCATTTGTTTGAGAAAGGATTCGTAAGTTTTCCACTAAATTGTTAACTGTCTGTTGCAACTCATTTATACTTAGTAATTATTTGATTAATTCTAATGAGTTTATTCGGGCTAAAGAATACCAACATCCAAACATGTTTCTTTTTCCTACTTGAAAAACACTTTTGCTGCACAATGTTTTTTTAGTTGTTCGTGTCTTTTTTTAGATTCAGTTCAAACGAGACTGTGACCCATGCGTGCCAGACCTCATGATAATTGCAAGCAAGAATTTGTAAGTACATTATCCAATCGCAGCATTTTCATCGCACTGGTGACAACCAGAGCCATTAAAACGAACATGACCTCTCTTCGTAAACGACCACTCAAGAATGTTTCATCATCACTACATCGCTGCAGCCTCTAAGATAATTCTTTTCAGTCCCGGATGTTTACAGATACAACTGTTTTGGAGAAACGAAATTTTCAATAATTTTGTCCCCTTAAATATAGGTAAACGCCTTTTTCTTTGCTGTTATGCAGATTTAGCTTCCCTTATTTTAATAGCCCTGGAATATCTTCTTCAACCATCCTTCGTTGCGTATATTCCCTTAGATGTGATTCTGTTACACAAAGCAAAAATGATGTCCATCTTTTTTGTGAATGATGTTAGCTGATTAAAACATAGTTGGATAAAAATGGTGGCATACAAACTCTAGAAGGCTTCCTGTTTAAACCCAACCGAGAACTTCATTAAGCATAAACGCTTGGCTGGGAGGATTCTGCAGACCGCCACCAACTTTTTTCATAAGAATTTCGCCTACAGGAGATTCTCATTCTTCACAGACACTGAAAATAGCCCCTTTATTTGATTAGAGACCCGTTCCTACCCGTTGTAATTAAAATATATCTTTTACATGGTTTCTTGTGTTAGTTAACCACTTCCTTAATAATTTCCCGTCTTCTTTTCGCATTCGTGAACTTTTCACTTTAGGGCTCTTAGTGTCATACGAGAAGATCATGACTGAAAGAAATGTTGTAACCAACCTATCAAAATTGGTATCAGATTACTTAAAAACTTAATAAGAAGGCGCCAAAGGACAACGATTAACCCACATTCTACCAATTAGAAATCTACATAGATTAGTAAGCATATCCTCTGGGTTCTCTTACTACCCAGGAAATTCCTTTTGCGTGTAGAAAATCGTTCTCAATTTGCTTCAGGGCAATGCCAGATATAAAACCCATTGCATTTTGTTTTGTATTAATTAGAGTAGTAGTCGCAGGTTTGAAGGCAATTTCTTGATATATCCCGGAGCTAATTGTATTAATTCCTATGGTATTTAAAACCGGGTGGTGTAAAATTAAATTCGGAGAAAGTCATCAAAATTTCTCGGTTCTCAGAAATTAGAGGGATTAATGTGATTCATTGTAAGAAATGAAATTCTAAGTCATCAAGAAGCCGCGAAATGTGTTGAAGGGGATATTTTTGTTATGATTTCACAGGACCATCCGCTTAGGAAAGGTCAACGTTAAACTGAACGCAGCCATCGAAAACAAAGGGAAAGATACCGCATTCCAAACAGATGTGATGGTAACCCTTCCAAAAGGGATCAGTGTTAGTTCAATCATGCTTCCAAATGGGGTGAGCTAAAGTCCCTTTCTAGTGTTTAACATTTTCACTACTGTTTCTAAAGCATTTCAAACACTTCCTTTGGTTGAGAGTCTTTTCCAAAGGACAGCCCAAATACACTCATTTTTTTATAAGAAACTGGATATAAGAAACGAGTACTGGACGGACAGTCAGAAAAAATTAAGAAACTCCAGTACTCGAAGCAAAAGAATTAAGAAACTATTAAATCATTATAAAACTGAGAACAGCGAAATTTTGTAAAATCCAAGAACATTATTGCCCTGTTGGCCTAGAATTAAAGACGCAAGGGATGAAAATATACTTCCCACATCTAAATAGAGCATCAGAACGGAAGCGAATCTCTTGTCGTGAAAAAAGGTCACGAGCATTTCATAACATCATTCATGACATCATAATTAAGAAACTCTAAAGAAAAAATGAGTATTGAAATTTCCAGAACATTAAGAAACTGGAGTACTTAACATCGACCTTTGATTTTTATAAAAAAAATGAGTGTATTGCAAAACGATATGGTACCATTTCTTATATCTTACTCTAGTTTTTTAGTTTGTATCTTCAGTAATCGAGGCAAAAAAAAGAGAGGAAACATTTGAATTTTCTCTTAAATTTTGTGGAATTCCATTAATATGATTGTCTGCTTGGCGTAAATGTTAAGACAAAGAGAATAAAATATACTTCCCTCATCTAAGTAAAGTATTAGAACGCAAGCAAATTTCTTGACAAAAATGTAAGGGGCATTTGAAAACAACAGAAAAATTGACAACTATCTTTGTCTGCAGCAGTTAGAACCGTTCCCAACAGTTGGAAAGTTTTCCTAGCATGAAAGATTTTCTATAGGACCCCGAATATTAAAATTAATAACATAATTAAGAAACTCTCAAACAGCAACGACTGTTGAAAATTCCTAAAGCGTTATGGATATAGAATACTCAACGCCGACCTCTGTTTCTTATGAAAAATGAGTGTATTGAGATAAAATTGTTTTTGCACGAAAAATTCCTGTGCTATTTGCATAATTCTTAAAAATTTATGGTTTTTGAAACAGGTAGTTTATCAGCAATAGATTAATGAATACACTGACATTATGATACAATTTGCTGGGAAAGTAGTTGTTTTTGTCAATCTAGAGCCTAGAATTTATAACCAGAATCACTGTTTTGAAATAGAATCCGTTTAGTCTTCGATCCTCGAAACGATTCTCATTAGTTCCTGGCGTACCTTGCTGTCATCTTAGAACGCACGAGAAACTTCCAAAATTTATCGGTGTTACTTTCAATAAGATACTCAAATATTGATACCAAGCAGTAATTTGACCTTTCCTTCTTGTAATATTTCGCTCACTAGGAAGAACTGTCGTCTTCCAGCGACATGTTTATGCCGAAATCGTAAGATATATTCATCCACCTTTATAACGCAGGACCTCAAGCTATGTGAAGATGCCGTAGCTCTGCCCAGTGGAAAGCAAAGGACCAAGTGCAAAAATGTCCTCAATGAGATCAAATCAAAAGCTAAGGTATTCTTCTGCTACTATTTCTCAAGTAGTTGACTGCCATGTGTCAATTCAGGTTTCTCATTTATCAGCATCACTAGCCGAAGTGCAATGAAAAACTAGCATTCGCAAGATTGAAGTAAAACAAGGAAAATTATGCTGCCAGTCAGAGGTGTAGAATAGATTTGCGTTTACTGCTGAAAGTTACCTTCGTTAATGAAAATGAAAATTTATCCTGCACAATCTTTGTAGGTTTTGAATTATTTATAAATATTTTTATTTGAATCAGCCGTCAGATATTACTTGCTTGTTTTTTATCTAAATTGGTTAAAGCCAAGTCTCTAATTCTGTTATTTTTGTTATTTGATAGGAAAAGATCGAAATCGTTCTGGATACCAAGAGGCTGTCCGGTGACTTAGATGACAAGATAATGTCCATCAATGTATCAAGGTAATGAAAGTTACTGTTTACCGGTCTGTCATAAAGTATATTAGAAAGTGATATTTGGGGCTTTGCCCTCCGATGAGAAGGTTCTCATTGAGTTAGGATCAATGTGAGAAATCGTAGCACAGTGCAAGGAAAATGCGGAAAAGATGGCCTAAGAAGTTAATAATGAAACTAACAGGGCTTGGCTAAAGGTGACGAGGAGATGAAAATTATATAATTAGCTGGGAACATAAAGACAAGTGAGGGAACCTTTTGAAAATCTTTGGAGAGGAATAATTGATTAGAATCAGGCACCGCGGAGCATTGAGAAAAGTAGGGGGTCAAAAAAAGTGGGGGGGGGCTAAAACCGTATAAAAAGAGGCTTTTCTGGTAGTTTGATACTTAAAAATTGGCATTTTTTGCAAAAAGTGGGTTAAAGCCCCCCCAGCCCCCCTGCTCCGCGGTGCCTGAGAATGGTCTTTCGTAGTGGTTATATATTTTTTCAATGTGTCTTTTCCATTTGATCGCTGGTTATTTTCATGGTAGTCTTCTTATCAAACATATATTTCTTAATAGCGCCAATGCTGAAGACGGAACGTATCTTGACAATGTCATGGATATTCAATTGAAAGTTGTTGCTAAAGCTGATTTAAATCTGCAAGGGTAAGTGCCAATTGAAGACAACAAACATATCATGTAACTTAAATTCCTTTTGTTTGTAATTTTTTAATACTTTAACGTCTATAGTATATACGAAAAAAGTTTATTGCACAATGCATATGATTTGCATGTACAAAAATGCGAAATAACAGCGTCACATTTCTCCTAAACAGGTATGACCAAATGTGAATACTTTTACACTGATTGATAAAAGTATTTGTTAAAAGTCCTGTAATAAAGATAAAAAAGTTTAGAGCTATTTATACTAGATGCATTTTTTAAATTGTTGATTTACCCCTAAGTTAGATTTGTACCGTCATTGCTTTGTGTATGTAGGCATCGTTCTTTAATTGCTTGCTATGTTTTTCTTATAACTCTTATCAAATATACACCAATCTATAGAAAAGCAATCACGAGACGTGAGTTTTATGGAGGAAGTATTGTTGGAGAGAGTGCTATAAAGGAAGACAGGGGAGCTGGTCACGAAGTGAAACATCAATATTTTGTATGTTATATTTTTATTTTTTTGCTAAGTCCTTTAGTTAATTAGTGCATCGGGTTTTATTATTCTTGATAATAATTTCATATGCCTTTTTGGAATTTTTAATTTGTCAGGAGGATGGGAGCATATTTATAATTTCAGGGATAATTTTAGTAAAAAGAAATGTTTTTGTCGCCGAACAAGCTCGATAATTAAAAGGAATTTGAAAAGAACTACGAGCAGGAAATTTAAAAGGAATTCCTGGCAATATTAGTCTTAAGGTTCTTATGTGCTGGAAAAGCGTGAAATGGCAGGATCATGCGTGCTGGAAACGTGAAATAGAATTCATTTTGTTTGTCTAGAAATAACGGCTGTTAATTAAACCTATATTGTCCAGTCTCTAAAATTCTACCACAGATCAGCAGCAGATTCGTCACTTGACTCATCCCCTGTCTCTTCAGGTAGATCAAGCAGCTCGCATAGTTTGAGTGCCTCGTTATTACTCCAGTTAACCCATATTTCCTTGGAGAGCCTCCTCAACTGCCTCGGCAGATTTGGAAACTGTAGCATGCGTATTTGTAGGCCGTAGTTACCAGTAGCAAGACAAAGAAGGGCATACACTGCCCATCGCTGCACTTCAGTATCACTAACAGCCTCGGTGTCAATTATGTCGTACAGTATATCCAAAATGTTCATGTGCAGGAATTGTTCCTTTACGTCATCGTTAAGCCATGTTATTTCAATAACAGTTTTTATCAATGCTATCTTCAACCGTGGTGGCTCGTCCGGCTCCCGAAGAATCCAAAGAAACTCAGATATGTATTTGCAAGTGAACTTTGCAGTGGCCGACCCCCCTGTCCACGAGGCAGCGCCAATCTTCCTTAGATATCCTATTTTCTCCTCCATGGAAGCAATAGACCGCCGTAACATGATGTACGCCTCGAGTACATCTTTTTTGTATAGATCTGTTTCATTTCGATATTCGCTCTCGAGGACCTGGTTATCAGCGCTCCCATGACGTTGCCGAAGCTTTTGTATGTCAATTATTCCTTGGGTCAAACGCCTCTTTAGGTGTTCCATTGTTTTAACAAGCTCTTTTAAAACCTTTCTGTACAATATCCTATTGAGTTGTCGAAAGATAACGGTTCCCCGGTAATGTGCGAATAATTCGAAACTACGCCATTGCGAACAAAAAACGATTTTACTCCATGAGCCTCTGTTTCGCTACTGCCTCATTTTAGGGACACTAAAGCAGAGGCCGTATCGTATAGGGCGACCGTATCCAATTAGCCAAGCATTTATACAATCATCGTTGGAGGCTTTTTGGTGTATAGAACAGGAGGGTTCTAAGCTGTTACTCTGAGTTTCCTGCTTAATACGATCATCAGGCCATTATCATTAGATGTAATTAAAAAAATAACATTAAGAACACTATTGTTGTCAATGTCAATTCTTGTATCGCTTTTTAGACATGTGAACACACCCCTCCCTCTGGCATCGTCTAGTTTCGAGTAGCAATACACTTGGTTTCGTAAGAATTGTCTCGTAAGAAATTTAAGATCTTAGAAATTATAAGGCAAAAAAATTCGGCTGAAAGAATGAAGGGTCAACTAGATTTTAATGACTTTTTCCATTTCTTTGTTTCCATTTTGCAAAAAATTTCCAGCATTTACTACATACTACTGTCTCAATTTTGGAAATAGCCGATTTTTGCCAGGTGAAGTCACTGTGCTTATTCTATCGCTTGCCTTGTCAGGTTATAAACAACGGCCCAGACAAAATCCCAAGTGCCGTTATCACCATTCATTGGCCATATGAAACAGTATCCGGAAAACATCTATTTTATCTAATGGACGTCCAGGTTTGAACTTTTTTGTGAAAATATTTTGTTTTCTTGCTGATAACGTCAAGCCATGGTATTTTTTAGACCCCGTTTACACTGTGCCGGATAAATTTCATCCGCATCGAAATTAGTTCAGGTAGGCGTCGCGTTTACACTAGACTCACGCCATCCGCGCGAATTTGCGAGCGGCTGCTATCCGAACAAAATTAATTCACCTAGGAAAGTGGATTAAATTAGTTCAGATAGCTATGTGGTACAGTGTAAACGGTTTTATCCGGATAAATTTTATCCACATTGTATCTTGCTCGAAAGCGATTAGCTATTTCTTCCTATTTTGTTTTCACTGTCTCCCAATCAAGACCTTTCGCCATCTTGGCTGCCTTGTAGTCGATAAATACTCGTGTTAAAAGTGCAGTATCTTCGTCCTTCCACGTAAAATTGGCATCCTTGTTAGCTTTCCTTACTTTCTTCGCTATTTCAGCGTCATTTTGTTTCAAGAACAAACTATTAAAACAAACTAGGCCTAATTTGTATTGACAATATCTTTGGATTTGGTCTAAAAGAGAAGCAGATGATTCTGAAAAGAGAATGAAATCTTTTTACGTTGGCGGGAATTTTGTTATTATTTTGTTGCCCAGTGAAGACATCATTTTGGGCGTTCTGTGCATGATTTAAGTCATGTGACTGCAGTTATCCGGGACAGTGTAAACGGGAGGGCAAAGTGGACAAAATTTGTGCGGCACAGTGTAAACGCAAATCAACCCGAACAAGTTTTATGCGGATAAAATTTATCTGGCACAGTGTAAACGGGGTGTTTTTTTTTCGTGTCATAGAACAGTATAAGGGCACGGGCAGATAATCCTGCTAGTGGGGTTTAGCAGATCTAAGGAAAATATTATTTGTTAAGCTTTTATTTTGTAGTACAGTGTGATGCTTTGTACGTTTTTAAATACGAAAGGTAGAAGATGCCCTTATTAGATATGATAATGCACAATAATTACAGGACAATGAAAAGCAACAGCATGCTAAGTTCTTCAGCTTCTTGAATAAAAGATAAGGGACATTTAAGCCATGTTTATCTGGTAAAGCATAGAAAAAACAACTATTTGTCTAAAGTTTTTTTAGATTTATTTTAAGAACATGTGTAGCGTTACGCTTTCGATATTTGGTTTTTAATCAGTAAATAAAGAGAAAATTTAATCTAGTTTAATGTAATTTCCATTTGGTGGCTATCAAACGAGAATGAAATCGTTCTGTTAATTAATCTTGGCATTACTTGTTAAAAACGTATTGCACATTATACATGAAGTTTCACTGCAGCAACTGTCACATTCGTTCCTACAACATTTTCTATCAACCATACAACTCAGTTATTGCATTTTGTTTCACTTTAGTCATCTGAAGCAAAATGCACCTTTGCACGTGGTCAACAAAACCAATTACGCCTGAAGGTGAGTTCAATCGTGAGATAACGATTTGAATTTACTTGAATGATTGCGCAAGTGAAACTCGGAGCAGATGGTTTAATTGAATTTATTTTCTCATAACTTGTGTTTGAAAACACCTGTTTGTAAGAAAAGACATTAATTACTTTTTGCACAAATTTTATTATGTCAAGGTTTCAAGTACCAACATATGTCTTTGTAGACATCAAAATTTCAGTTGATGTATGCAGTGGTGTGTCTTTAGCCTGTGAATTACCTATGTTTAGTTTTTGTTGTGGCAGAATCTTGCTGTGTTTGTGTTGGTTGCCAAATTAAAGTATCAAGGTTTTTCTCTGTATCACGTCTAGACAGCGAAATAATGATGCTGTGAGTGTAATTTAGTATCTCTCATATGCACAATACAGAAATTATACCACGTACGATGTTCAAAACTAATATAGCAAGTTTCTGTTAGTTATAGCTTTATAAGGAATCATTAGATACTTGCTTTTGCCGTCTTCTCAAAGCTGTTAATGGGAATATCTGTCGCATACCATTAGACCACTGCTGATATTTCTGATAAGTCTGGGTGTTTTGTTTCGTGCGCAGCTAGAGAGGTGGAAAATATGTCATACAAGTGGCAAAAGCACATTCTAAGTTGAGAGCTAAATTATTAATAAAGACTTGACATTTATCGAAAAGACGCCAAACTGGATTACACTATGGGAGATGTAGTCTAGGAGCAATTTTCGCTTTAATTTGCATGTGTATTTTTGAAGCATATTCATTTTAAAGCATAATCTGCATCTTCAAGAACATGTGTTGCAATGAGACAATGTCTTAAAGCCTCCTAAAAATTCTATTTATTGGCCTAGAAACGTTTTCCAACAGTGTGAAAGTCTATTACAGTCTGGTGTTTTGCATTGAAGTTTCTTCCTTTGTATAGGAGTTGAAGATCGTTTTTAAGCCATTTTTCTTGTATTTAAAAGATATGTCTGCATTGTGTTCGCAAGTTTGCCAGTTTTCTGTCACCGTATTGTTTTTCAACGTCTGCATAACACGAATGGCAAAATATATTTTTGGTTGATATTATTCCTGTTGTTTTTATCTTCAGTCCTCTACCAGTTCGACGATTGACCTTAATGCCACTGCACCAGCAGCCTCAACATTAGAGAGACGACGAAGAGATGTCTCGGAAGTGAATGAAACAACAGAGACACCTTCTACGAAGTCCACTGATCAACCTCCCGCTGGTCAAAGCACAGAAGTAAGCGATTCTTCTAAGGGAGTACAGATGGAAGGCAAAGTCTTGGTAAGTTTTTTGTGGTACTAACAGTACCGTAAGAAAGGTAGAATAGTTAGGGGGCACTGTTGTTTGAGAACGATAGGTACAAAATGAATTATTGATTGGAAACATAGCATTACTGCCATTTTGGCGAGCACAAACCCCCAAGGAAAAAATAGCATCTACAGCGCTAGATATTCAAAATTTGTAACTGCAGTTCCATTTTCAGGCTGGGTTTCCTCATTACAATCTTTCATATGATATTTATTAATGAAAATGCCTTAACGAGCTTTTCCTTTAAATGTGGAATTTAGATGAAAAACCTCAACATTCATAAGAGCACTGTAACTTGTGATAGAAAACAGTCTTCCTAGATTTCAGCATCTTCCGAATGATTATCAAATCCACAAAACACGTTATCATAGAACAATTTTATTAGTTTTAAAGTTTAAACTTTATTTTTAGTACCTTTTCTTTTAGTACGTCTTTTTTGTAACTGAAAAACTTTGCTTTGAGGAAGATCGTTTTAAGGATTTCCAATGAAATAAAAAGCGTTTCAGGATTATTTTTATTTGTTTCTTTGTCCTAATTTTATTGTTAGCTTTATTCACATATTTATAGGTACCGTGTTGTAAAAGAAGAAACATAACTTGCTAAAGTATTTTTCATCTCCGACACTCCTCAAAAGTATAAAAGTCAAATAATAATCTGAAGGGTGCAAAAATTTTCAGCGTGAGAAACTTTCGGACAAAGAATTGTCCGAAAATTTATTTGTACGAAATTTAGAGTTGTCCGAAAGTTTTTCATGCCAAAATTTTTTGCATAAACTGTGCATACCCAATGTAAATTGACTGAAGCAAAGCAAATCATGTGGGTTCTGAATCTATATTCCCATTACCAGACAAAATGAAACGAAAGTTAGCAGGTCTGCAAAATTTTTGAAAACAGTTGTTACACAAATTAGAAAGGTTATAAAAATATCGGTCTACCAAACAACTAATATCATCATCGTTCGAACGGTCAACGACAGTCAACGTCTCTTAAAGTTCGGTACCGAAAATTTCATAACAATATCATATTTTCAGTACTCAGAGTTTCTTGCAAGTTTTTCAAGAGCTCAATAACAATCTCAAAAATATACTAATTCATTTGTCCGAAATGTCAAAAATATGTCCGAAGATATTTTCACCGAGTTTTATTGTCCGAAATTTTATCCGCTGAAAATTTTTGTACTTTATGTAAGGAGAAATTTGTATCCAGTTGCGGATCGAAAGTAATGTGGAAAGAGGAATGGCGCGTTTGGTTAGTACAAACGCTTCATTGTGTCGTGCTTGCGTTTTCGTACTATTTTGAAATTTTTGTTGTACAAAAGGCAAAATTAGCACTGTGTTGGATCAACAAATGTTTCAGCTACACTTTTGAATCGCGTGATGAGAAAAATCGAAGTATAAAGAAACTTGGTAGATTGCACTCAGCTGTTGTTGTTTTTCGCAGTAGCAAAGTGTTGGATTTGTATTTTTGTGGGACGTGTTATCAAGAATTATCCTAGCGGTTTACGAACTAAACTCGTGTCTAGTAATTACTAGGTGCAAAGAACGGAGTCAGTTCGTGGCGGGAACTGGCGATAGGGCGTAGAGCTGCAAACAGCGAACTTTATAAGTCTGAACAAGTGGTATGAATCTATTACCTAATAAGGTAGACTTGCCACAGGCATGTTGATAGAAAGAGGAGTTGGAGTGATTCTTCGATTTTCGTTATTGCAAATGCCCACTAGCTACCATTATGATTATCACTGGGTGAGTAATGTCACCGTGATATGATTATCACAAATTTGTAACCATTGCAATGCCATTGTGATCTTGAAAAATGATAATAAAGAGGACATTTAGTCTGATTTCAGAGATATATTCACAACGTCAAACCTCTCTATTAGAAGGAAGTTGGACCACTGGCTATGTTCACCAGATAAAGATATACTAATCGTAGAGCGTTAGATATATTTTCTGTGGTTCAATATATAATAGAGATCGTGTCCATAAACAATAATAAAACAAATGTAGTCATAATAATAATTACAACATTGGTCATCACGTATCCCTGTTCGACCTTATATCAAACCTTCTATTTTTCTATTGTTGACGCCCGGTTTTTTTGTGCGCAGGGATACATTTTGAGCTAGAGTGCGAGTAAAAATGTTTTTTTAATAATTATGTGTGGTCTCCTTTAGGACTGCCGCAAAAATACAGCCAAATGCACGTCTTTCACATGCAAGGTCGATGATTTCCGAAGCCGCAAAGGAGTCCAGATATTAATCAGTGCCAGGATTTGGAATTCAACATTACTCATGGTACGTTCGCTTGCATGCTTCCTCTTAACGATTTCTACCGCGCGGTGTTTTCGTTATGTCAGCTCATTTATTTCAATAACCGTCTTCAAATTTTAGATTTTCAAGGCAAGGTACTTGTGTGGACAGTGGCGGATCCAGACTGGGTTCCAAGGGTTCTGGAGCCATGTCAAAAATTTTTTAAGACAGATGACAACAGATTTTCCTTAATTTTGATCAAATCGCAACGAGTCTAGGGATGTACCGGATATCCGGTAGGCCGGATAATCCGACGCCGGATCGCTGATTTTTTTAAGATCCGGTTCCGGCCGGATTTGTTTCCGAAATCCGGCCAGTTGCCGGATTTTCCAGAACTTTAATCATAACTAAGAAAATTTGGAAAACCAAGTCAGACTTCCTTCATACAGTGATTAAAAATGGATTTTCCAGAACTAAACAATATCGACGATAAAACAAGCGCCTTGAAAACAGATTTGAAATGAAAGTGCCCGTCATCACGAAACAGGAAGACTGGATGATATAATTCACAAATTCGGGTTGCCAGATCGGCTTTTTAGGCCAAATTTTTCATTTTTGGTTTTTAGATTTAGATTGCCTGGAAAAATTGTTTTTTTGCTTACTACTTAAATTTGACCTTGTTGGCCTTTTCAGCAGGCGTCCAAAATTAATAAGTAATAACTACATTCATAGAATAATTAGAAGTTAACTACAAAGTGTTAACCAAATTTCAAATTTTATCACCTAACCTAAATATTATCTTGATATTAGCAAAGGGTTTTGGAAAAAAGTAAGATTCTTATCAAAGTTAAGAAATTATCTAACAGGCACAAGAATAGAAATATAACCAGTGCCTGCTCGATGGATTCTTGAGAGAGTTTTTGATTTGGCTTTTTTATGAGCATTTTGGCTTGAATTGTTCACCAGTCTAGCCTTTGTTTGTAAATTCAATCTGGCAACCCTGAATAGGTCTCTCTGATCTTCTCGCTATACATTTTTTCGCAAAATGGCTCAAAACTTTTTATTTCTGAAAATTCTATAAATGGTCAGATTATCCGGTAGAATCCGGCCGGATATTCCACGAAGAAATCCGGTAAATCCGGTTCCGGCCGGATTCTGAAAATCCTGATCCGGTACACCCCTAAACGAGTCCTAACGCCAAATGGGCTCTTGTTCCACAGCCTTTGGTGCTCTCTAAATATGGTATTGAGAAAGAAAGGACCCCTGTCGTAGCCATGGTAATCTTTTGTAACATATTGCATTCCTTGAAAGAAAGGAACCCTGTCGTAGCCATGACAGCTCTTTGTACCATATTGTATTTTTTAAGAAAGGAACCCTGTAGTAACCATGGCGAACCCTGTAGTAACCTGTAGCAATCGATTGTCCTCGATTGTTTTTGCAACAAACAAAGGAACCCTTTTGGAACCCAATTCACGAAGTCATTGGAACTCATTTCAACCGCTATAGAGTAAGAACTTTATCATGATAAAATGGACTAAGACTTTAGGGAATGGGATAAGATTATTTCATGTGCCATTTTTTACACTTTGAATAAATAAGCCTGTTTGCTATATATGCTGAGAGGTTTTGTCTATTGTTATCCATTCTTGACACATTTGCTGAATATTTGAACATTTTGCCTTGTTTGTTATTTGGTAATATGTAAAGCATGCATTTGCTCAAACCTTGCAACAGTCAGCAAGCTTGTCTCCTTTTTTAGTTTTCTAAACTCCTCTGTTTGGCGAGAAATCGAAATCATTCTTTTAGAATTCACGATGACCACTTCTGGCTTTGGTTACAGACTGAATTTTCTTACATGCCCTGGAATCAGGCTGAAATTACATTCAATCTTGTTGAAATTAAATCTTGCAATCGTGAATCTTATCAAAAAGGGAAAATGGGCGTCGCCCAACTTTGGGCAAAAGTCAATGGCGTTGCCCGAAAATATGGGACCACGCCCATATATGAACCCATTTTTGTCTAGATCCGCCACTGTATGTGAATGTCTTTATTGGCGATGCAAGAAATATTTTAAACCAAGTTTAAAATGTCACCTCGACTTCTTCTTAGCCTTCTAAGCTTTATTTTTCTTCTTAGTATTTTCTTATTCTTACACTATATACTTATAGCTAATATTTTATATTATTTTGGCTTATATACTGCCAATTTGATCGTTATTCAAGTATTCATGAGGATACTGTTTTCAGCTGGTTGCGTTGAATGCACGGAGAACAGTTTTAACATAGCATGTCTTTTTATTAATTTGTTTAGACATTTGTATATAGCACACCTGCAGTCTCCTTTTTGTAGGATATTAGGAAACATTCAAAGCTTCTATTTCTAATAAAATGATTCTTTCAGGACTACAAAACTCAGACACTAAGCGTTGTATCTCATGCAAGCGTCGCAGTTGGTTCCAATGCTTCTTACATCAGCGATCCAAATATGTTGAACAACAAAGCCTCGGTAGGGTGTTTTTGTTTTTGTCCGCCTATAGCATCTTCCATGAAACTGTTTAATGTACTTCTGTATTTGATTGAATGTCGTGGCTTCCCGTTCCCAATTTATACTAGCTTGAAGAATGACCAGTGTAGTGTCGAGTAGAATGTTCAGTTTTTGGCTACCTTGCTAATGAATTGTTGTTCAGCGCTGATCAGTCATGTTTGATTCGACCAAAGACGTTAATCAATTTTCTTTTGTTAAGAGGTATCGTTGAGCGATATTCAGTGCCCGCTCAAGCAGAAAGTGAGACGTTACACGCTTTTTTTAGCTTGCTGTTGTGATGAGGTTTAGGTCCACGTAATGTTATAAAGCTATGTTTTATAGCCCCTCTTTAATGATTAGCACAGATAGCAGCTATCTTACGCTTGCTAAAATGATGATTGACAATAAAAAAGTTTTCTCTGTGTTTCTTCCTAAGACTCTCTAATTCTTCACGGGCACTCATTTTTGACCCATTAATGATCGTACCTGGACCCCACATGGCTAGATGCATTTACCCTTCGAATTTTGAAAAATAACACCGAAGAAATAAGACATTTGGGTATTGTTTTTTGAAGATACGGCTTCTATATTCACCATAATCGTCGTTTTTACTGAAAAATCGGGATGTTTTTATTTTTCTTGCTGAAATATTTGCTGGGGACCTCATTCGGGCAATGCTACAACTTGAAGTTCTTAAAATCAGCGACACTGTACTTTTTTGAAGTAATGGTGCCTCGTATCAAGGAAAACATAGTTTTTGCTTTATGTGTAGAAAATATTCCAGGCCCCATGTTTAAGTTCTTTAACGTCTCGGGCATTTCTTTCCTTTGCCTTCTTTAATGATCCAATACGATTTCAAGCTAATTTTCTATAGCCTCAAGCTCAAGGTCGATAGTTTTTTTAAAAAAAATACATTTGTCGCGAAGCTTCACCATATACTACACAGTTTCCTTGATATGCCAGAGTTTGCGCATAAATTATTTATAATACAACCTTTAATGGCCTGATCATTTTTATAAGAGTTGCCTTTGTATTTCAAACACAGAACTAAAGATCGCAGTTCTTGTGTCCACCACAAAGTGGATTGTACGTTTTATAATAGGCCATTAGGTGATCCAATTAAGCAGTATTTTACATTAAGAAGTGACCAGTTAATCAAGTTGGTGTTATTTCTTTCACTAGGTATTCACAGTGTTGTATTCTGAGGCACCCAAACCTGTGAAAGAGAGAGTGGCAGTTTGGAAAATAGTTCTCGCTGTTCTTGCAGGAATCATCTTGCTCGCTTTACTTGTGTTTGGCTTGTATAAGGTAAGAATGGTTTCGTCCCAAGTCGTTCAATTTTCGTCCCAAGTCGTTCCATTTTCGTCCCAAGTCGTTCAATTTCGTCCCAAGTCCTTCAATTTTCGTCGCAAGTCGTTCGATTTCGTCGCAAGTCGTTCGACTTCTTCGCAAGCCGCTCGATTTCGTCGCAAGCCGCTCGATTTCGTCAGAAGTCGGTCGATTTCGTCACAAGCCGTTCGATTTCTTGTTAAGTCTTTTGATTCCCTTCCAAAATCGTAATATTCCTCCGCAAATGTTTCAATTTCTTCCCAAACGTTCCATACACCCTGTAACAATTTTTCCCAATTTATCGCAGACGATCGCAGATCACTCAATCCAGCAGGTTTTCTTTTGGTTTTAAATACATGATTCGTATCAGAGATAAAATATTTTCTTCTGAGAATTGTTTTTCGGTCGATGCACCCCGAATTTCGAAACTGGGAAGGGCTCAAAAAATGTTTGTTCCAAAATTATATTGTACATCGCTTTCAGGATTCCGGGATGGAAGAAAGCGAATTTTTCGTTTTGAACCGTCGGTATGGTCCATTTGATGTGCATTCTTCATTCTTATTCAAATCGAACCTTCTTAACTGGAAGACCCTTTTCATTTAAGTTTTGTTCAGTATTCTTCATTTTTGCTGTGAATTTCGTAAACTTATATGGCAACTTTCTTTGTTAAAGCTTGGATTCTTCAAAAGAGGTGATAAATCAAAAAGCAGGAAAAGTAAAAAGCACGAAGCATATGAAGATGATGATTTGCTGGACAAAAAGGCAGCAATGGATGATCAAGAATAACTGTGGATGAAATCACCATGCATTCTCTCTTTTAATCCTAACCAAAAATTGAAACTGCCAGAAACATGCTACAGTTTTTCACACTTCATTGGAAATTGTTTAGCCGTTCGAAGACGTAGGTTCAGTATACAGCTGTTTTTGTTTGCTTCATCCATTTGCTGCAGTACATCTTTTAAAGCTTACTATATTTTTCAAGTAAACAAATATTTGACTAATGCATAACGAAGTATTCCGATTTCGCTAAACTTTAAAATTTAACGGTTTAATTTTCTATTATCCTTTGTTTTTAACTTAAAAATACATTAAGAATAAACATTGAGGTTTGAAGTGATATGTAGTAAGGCTGGATACACATCAAAAGAGGCAGGGTAGTTTATAGGTAGAAATGTATAGAAATGTAGCATGCAAACACGGTACTGTGTAAATGCGTTAATTTTAATTAAAGATTCAACGTGAACCTTGTTATGATTGTCAAGTACGTACATTTAGAACGAAAATGGTTAAAAGCTATTGTCAAGATCAAAGAGATACTTTAGCTAGTGTTTTTTTGGAAATCTGTTATACCTGTTGTTAAGATGTTCTAGGTAGTCGAAGTATACCTGTCAAAACAACGTTGTGACGTGTTTTAACCTGACATTTATGAAATTATTTTCGAATGACGAAATCCCGAATGCAGGTGTACCAAAATGATAGTCAGCCTCGATTAGGAATTCGGCATAACCTCAATCTGATGCTGGAAAATTGATTGAGGCCCTCTCTACTACTAAATATCCGGCTTAAAAGCATTAGGAGAAATCCATGCTTGGGTTTTCTTGTTTGACTGGATTTATCGGAGAAGCATAAAAAGGCATTATAGAAGCGCTTACTTTCGATAAATTTGTGTACTGTTTTATAATCGTGGAGTGGTGACAGTGACTACTTAGAACCTGTAAACTTTTAATTATTTTTCTTCCAGTTTCATACTTTAATTACATAGCCTTGACTTTTGTGATCATAAATACCTCAAAATTAGATCATTAATTTTCTATTTATTGTTATTTATAGCATATTAGAGATTGTATTAGATTAGTATCGATTTCTTACTTCGGAATAGTTCCAACATAGTGAATTAGTAGTCCATGTGCTCTTCCTGTTGACTGCAAGACCATTTCCCCTCTAAAACGCGGAAGACTGGGAAAAAAGTTGTACATCAGCTGTCTGTTCATGGGGATTCCTACGTCATACCGTAAAACACACCTGTTGCCCGGAGCCGACTTCGCCAAAATTAAAAGTATTTTCTAATCATGTATGTATGATTGACATTAGTTGATGTAAATCTTCACGTTTATCTTTTGGAAACGCAGATTTTTATCCTAAATAGATATGTCTACGTTCATCGTTTCGGCGTTCTTCGTTAAGGTTTTGCGCAGCTCCTCAAAGTCAATTAAACTGTTAATCTTTCCATAATAGTTAATACTGAAAGTAATTAATACGGAACACCGCTTATCATAGTGTTAGTCCTTTTATGATTGTTTTTATGAGTAATCTCTAGGAAATACAACGATTGCCCCCTCTTTGCAAGCCATCTTGTAACTTCTCTTGCAAGCCATCTTGACTCTATCTTTTTTATCAAATTCTTGGATGTGTTACGTCTAATAATCTGTATATTAAACGCATAATTGATGTTTTCTTCTTTTAAATAAATTTGTGTTTAGCATCGTTATCACGTATTACAAACATAATTTGTTCTTCCTCAGTTGTAACTTTTCTGTGCCGGCTTCATGAGAAAATGCTTTTCATCATCTGGGAGATGTTTTTGTTTAATGTTTTATCAACATGAAATATTTTTTATCTATTAAACTGTCTACATGTTATTGTGTTTTAATCAAATAAGACACACCATGTTTTATAGCTAAACGAAACACTATAAACGAAAAGGGATTTTGTTTCAAGATAATCAATGCTGAAAGCAAATGCTACAATCTACAATTTCAAAATTCGATGCCCAACAACAAATTAAACTTTATACTGTTGCCTGTTGGGCTGGTATCCGCCAATAGTTTCACATTTTGCGTTCAAAGGCGCAGACAGTTTTCCTGCTACAGTTGTTGTTGCGGATGCTGGAACAACTGTTGAAGCAGTGTTGGTCTTGAGGTCGTTCCTTCGTAAATTCTGAGTTTTTCCTCCATCTCAGTCAGGCATTGCATCAACATTTGTATTAAACGCCGATCAACCATCGTAATATCTTCGTCCCCTTGGCAATATCCACTCTCCTCAGTTGCTAGCTTCTTGTTAGCTGTTTCTGGCTTTGCACTTACCCCCATCTCAACCGTCTCGGTTCTCTTCGCTATTTTAGTTACCGTCCTTCCATTTGAACTAGAGTCGTCCTTATGCAGAATCAAGAAGTATATTCACAATTCTGTGTGTTTTGCAATTTGCCAATTCGGTGTAACAAATTGTATGGTAGAGCAGGAGTGCATGTAAAATCAACGCTTTAAAGTAAAAGCTATAAGATATAATTTCAAATGGAGTCGAGAACCAATGGGATGTTGCTTGACAAATTATTGGAGTACTCCCCCTCAAAGGCCCCCGGTTTCCACGCCACTGGGCTATGAAGTCCCACCGCAGGGTTATGGGTGAAGCCCTAGAAGCTCTCAGAATTTTGAAACTATTTATGGTAAAATATCCTTCCAATTTCACAATTTTAAAGGCAATCTACGATGTATGCAAAATTATAGGTAATGTGTCCATATAAAAGGACTGCGTATACCGAACTTGTCAAGCCACCCATCGAAATAACGGCTTGCGATTGGTTAGTATTCTTGCAATGCAAAGCTGCTCACATGAAAAGCTAACCTCGCAGCAGGATAGATAAAAAGAACGACCGTAATGGCTGAGGCGATGACATTAAAAATAACATGTTTCTAAGAACCCCCGCAGTGTCGCTTGCTTTAGCTGGACACATTACCTTTAAAGGTGCAATTGAATAAAAAGAAATTAACAAATGACCTCCTCTATTAATGCCCCTGTTATGAACAACAGTAGTGTTAGCCTGCAACCCTTTATGAAGCCCTCACCTGATTTAAGTGGTCCACGTCTTTTGTCCTTGAATCAGTCCCCAAGGTCCTGGTATCTTTCTTAGTGACGACCTAAACAGTACAATTATATCAATTAAGAACTGAAATGTACAATTTAGATGTTATAATGCAGACAAGTTATGGTAATACAAGAAGTTTATCAAAGAATACGTGCAGTACAGAGACATTCACCTGTGGGCTTGTTTCGATATTTTCTTTAATGAGCCCATCTAAATCACCGAATATTCCTTTATCTTGGCTTGTATTTTTTGACATTGTGAATTTCTCTGCAGTCTGCCCTTGTCCTGCATTCATGGTTTCATTCGTATCTCCATTTCTTTTCTGTACAACGGAATTCACAGCAACTGCCACTGTCTCTTGGTTATTCGTTGATCTGATCTTGCACATTGCATTTCCTTCATTGTCAGTGTTTGTATACGTCTCTTTATTCTCTTGCCTGGCGCTTATTGAAGTTGACACGCCCAAACAAGAATGGCATATCTTATCATGTTTACCATTACTATTTTGATACCTACCATAGGCCCATTGCAGTGCATACGTCACTGCGGACCCGCATGCCGCTGCTAGCAATATTGAAAGTTTTCCCAACTGCATGCTTGAACTTTTGATGTCAAATGTAAAGAAACCAAAAATGCTTAGCGATTTCACACTCACTTTGCAATTTGAACACTAAACTAACTATTGCAAACAAATTTTCGGCTTTATATAATGCTGGTATAATTGTGACGTCATATTGATAGGGTGAAGACAAATTATCAACCCATCACTATTTCATCCCATGTCCTTGCGAAATTTAGCAACTCCCTTAATTTTGCTCCTTGCTCCCTCCTTCTTTCTGGTGCTATGCCCCCTTGCCCTTACTTTGGCCCTTGATGGCAGGCGCTCCTGCTTTCAACCTCATTACGTTAAATTCAACACGATATAAATGGGAGGAGGCAGTTGAAGACAGGTCATTTAAGCTAGGGACGGCTCAAATCATTCTCATAATTGAGTGCAAAAATCATTCTCATAAGTGACATATTGCGAAAAAGGCTATGTAGAAGATTGCTTTTTACTTGTGACAGATTGGAAAACCCACAAAGTTCACCAAAGTAGACCTGGTATGCTGGTATTTAGGCTGCAAGAAGGAATAAATAAGTACCAACCAGCAACTGTTTTTCTTTGATATACCTAAAGGCCGACAAGTGAACAATTTTAGGGTAAAATTCAAAAGACCAACAAGAAATAAAGTCTCAGGTATAAGAAGTATTTTGACACAGATACTTTGCGTGGATGAGAAGAAGACAACGATGCCAGCCAGATTTCCAAAAGTAAGAATAGAATCGTTATTCCTAATTCCGGCAACATACACGACAAACAAACTTCACCAGTACCAGCTCAAAATAGGCCAACAATTTGATACAACCAAGGATCCCGTCATACAAATGTGGGGGGGGGGGTTGTGCTTATTATGAAATTCCTCCAACCAAACATTGTTATTCAATTCATCTCTTTGCTATTCAATACGACTCCTAGGCTCTGGTACTGAAAGTTGTATTCGGATAAAAGTTCATAGTTACCAAAATTAAAGATTACCCTACATTTTAGGGCAATGCCAGGGACGCCGGAGCACATTTTGGAGTAGCGGAGGGAGGGGGGCTCTAGACAAATAGGCAAACTTCTGTGGTAGTTTTCACCAGAAAAAAGCGAGGGATCTATAGCCCCCATCTCCCCTGGCTCCGGCGTGCCTGCAGCCCCCTCCTCCCACTAAGTATAACGCTTTAAATTACAGCCATTTTATTTGAGATAAAAGAAGTCACTGACCCCTTGCCGTTGAAAACTTAGTACATGCGCTAGACAACTACTGTTTCATTCTCGCCAGGGGTTTCCCTGATTCACATGAATCAATCGGACAACTAATATTTCCTATCTCAACTGTGACGTCACATTGTGAGGCGTGTTGGATCAGGACCATGCTTTTTGAAAGCGATATCGCAGTTATTCTTCTTGTTTTGCAAGAGTAACTTTAGTAAAAATCTTGGAAAATTTAATTATAGGAGCAGGTGACCAGGAAATAAGAAAGAAACTGTTTTTAGAGCCAAATTACGTCAAAAACATGACCTAAAAGTGGCTTTTACAAGTTGTCTTGGTAACCTAACCAGAACAATGTCCATGTATGGTATCAGCCAATCAGTTTATTGTATTCTATTGACGTCAATGACCTCGTATGCAAATCATAGAAGATGCCGTTCTTGTGTTGCGGGAAACTATCTTTTTCTGGATAAACGGGCTCTGAGGTGGAGAACTTTTAATCTAATGTTCATATTACAAAGTTTATTTACGGATGTTTGAACTTATCCCGCAAATGATGAAATATGGACAATTCCGAAGAATTGAATTCAATTAACATGGAGAGGTATGAACCAAATCTTTTGTAGAATTACATACTTAGCTTAGGCCTGTAAGGAAAGGCTTGAAAGGCACATATTTATGAAATAATTTTGCTTCACCATTGTATGCAAAACACATTAAGTTCGTGAGATTATTTAGATTCTTAAACGTTTAGCCTTGGGCTCTGGCTTAATGTTGTCGCGGGAATTTTTGTGGAGAGGACCCTTGCCAGTTAACTAGTTCGCGCCCCGCAAAAAGAACGGAAATGGTAAACTTCTGTGATCAACAACAAAGACGAAAACAAACAACTAAATCGAAAATGGCAAATGTTTAGTCATGTTTCTGAACCAAGATGTAGAAATGAATACACTACTTATTTTCCGTTTTTATCAAGTGTTATTTCATGAAATTGATTAAACATTAAAGCGTGAACAAATAATTAAGGTAACGAAGAGTTCATAAAGAATCACAGGTTTACTCTAATTTTTTTATTTTTATATTTGATAATCACAGCAAACGATAATCCGGCGCAGCAGATTTTTTTCTATATTTTGCTATAATTTGACGCAAAATTTTCTCGCTGAATGCTTACAATTTAATGACTTATTAACGTTAGCCTAGAAAGTTGTTTGTTTAACATTTTCACCGTTAGACGCTATGTTTTAAACCTACCTTAGAAAAACAATGTCGATTGTTATCTAAACGCAGGATATTAAAAGTAGCAGCTTGTCATTTTATCGATTTGCTCTTGAGATTTGGAAGAAAAGTTAGTATATCTGATGCAAGTTTAAAGGTGGGTATGGGAAGGGGAATGGCTGTGCTTGGGACATAAAGAAAATTTGTAGACCACGCCCCTTTTACTGTTAGGAACGCTCTTTTACCAACAGCAATGGCTCCAGCTACCGATGGGAGTGCTGATCTTTGGTATTATTGTGACAGTTTTAGAATTATAGATAGAATCACATAATTTATGAAGATAAAAGATAATTGTTAATTGACTGCAATTTTACTATTTTGGCATCTTTTCAAGAGATTTATAATTTTAATGTGCTCACAACTAATCACATGATACTCAAAAATCAGGCCTACAGATTCAGTTACAGCAAATTTTTATTTGAAGAAAACAATTGAATGCGGATAAAGAATATAAACATAATCTTTAAGAGAAAACATCAACATCAGAATGATGAGTTGAAATATTATAAATCATTGAATTGTTGCCCCTCCTCCCACCCTTTCAATGAACCCCCCCTCAAAGCAGGAAAAGTTAAATGAGCACTGCTGTCAAATTAGCTGTCTTCCCCTTAATTGCGAATAGGGTCTTTGTTTATGAAAAGGATGGTGAGAAGTTTGATTATGATGAAAGCAAAGATGTTGACATTTCTTTTGACCTTGTGTAGAGAACTGATGTTCCACTTTTTAACAGAGCTATGAGTACACAAACCCCTTTCAATAACCTAGTTTTCTTTTTGTTTTTTTCCATTTTAAGAAGTATATAAGACCTTATGATTTGTCTTTAAATTTATTACTACCAAACATCCAAAGGTAGTTTTGAGACACTGAGAAGCTATGCATATCATGCAGGTCCTTCCTCTCCATGTATACACCTCTGTCTGGTATTAGAGGGTCAAATTGGGTCATGGCAGGGACGGGACTGAAATTTCAAATTGTCCACTTTGTTTCTCTGGCCATTTGGATCTAGGTTTATTAGTATTTTATGGTGTTCAAATTGAATAGTTGTTTATTAGGTAACAATCTGGGCAAATTTTTTATCGAGTTTGTTATGCTGAGACCTTTCTTGAAAAGTTGGAGTGAATAAAAGCATTTTACTTATAAGTGGTAGCATCTGTCCTTTTGTTGAATCTCTAATGGTGTAAAAATATGTGGCATATGTTAAGCCTTGCACACACTTGAGATATCAGCTGAGCTGAGCTGAGCTTGTGACTGTTAGTGTAACCTGTTTCCTCAAGTGTGCAGTGTCCTTTTCTCAATTTTCCTCTTGCATGCCATCAACGCAGGATATTCAACACTATTATGCATGAGTGAATATTTCCATGTTGAATAATAATGTGCATGAGTGAACATTTCCTCACAGTGTGCGCACACTCTGTGCTCTCAGTCCAGCAATCAATGCAAATTCACATGCATTTGGAGAAGTTAATTTATGTGTAAAAGGTTGCATCTGTCCCTTTGTTGAGTCTCTGATGGTGTGAACATTTTTGGCAGATGTTAACACTTTGGCTCAAGAAAACGAAACCTTCTTACAGGATGTTTTACCAGCTTTTTTGTTGTGGATAACAATGAACTTGGTATAAGCTCTTTAGAAGGAGCTCCAGACTTAATTGAAATTTTTGCTGACAATGTTGTTGAGCAACAGGTTTCATCTGTTTGCTAAATTTGTAATATAAGTAATTTACTTTCTATAAAGAAGCCAAGAAAATGACATTGAAAATCAAGAGAACAAAGAAGATGATTCTCCCAAAGCAAACAAGGCAGCCTTGAATTATTTAGAGTCTATTGGTATGTAAAACTCAATATTACTTTTACACTGGCACAATTTAGGGCAATGCTTGAATGGTATACCAATACAGCTTTGTTAATTTATGAAGGAAAAACAAGCATAAATGCTATTCAATGACTTAAAATAATTTTAAAAACTGCTTCTTCCTGAGAGTTATTGAATACAAGAGTTTGAAAGGTAAGACACCTTCATACATGGTGAGACACTTGCATACACTCCTCTGTAGCAGCCTTGCTAGAAAGAGCAATTTTTGTTTCAAATTTAGAGTTGAGCTCAGGCCTTTCCTGGTGAAGCGGGCTATAGCTGGCGTCCGCGCAAATCCGTGCAAAATAAAATTGCGAGGGCTTTTTCTGCCGGCACAGTTTTTCAAACCAACATTCTCATTTAATCCTCGCAGCTTAGCTTCCAAATGTTTGTACTACTTACCACTAAATATCAGGGTGTTAGGGAATGAAGAGAAAGAGGTCTTACATGTCTATGTGTTTATCAAGTGGCGTTATAAATAGAAGATTTCCGTTTCCTTATATACCACATGTTAACAATTGTCTGCTAAAACTTGCAATGGAATAGGATTAGTGTTCGCACAAAAGAAATAGCATAAAAGCGTGATTAATGCTACAAACAATTAAAGTGAGAAACTCTACACCATGCTGTCAAATAAGAAACAATTTCTTTTCGAGTCACGACATACATATAAATTAGACATTCCTAAAAAAGCCACATTTGACCAGCAAAACCTAACAAAACTTGTATTCTAAAAATGGTAAGTTCATCTTTTGTCTCGTTTTAAGGAGTGGTAATGCAAAATTTAAATGTACTAATACACACAAAATGCCTTCTTAAGGTTAATAATGTTTAAAAAATTGGCAAGGTAATGTATTTTATTGCTTTTGTAAATACTCAATATAAAAAAATTAACAACAGTTCTGCAAGGGCTGAATAGCCCACGCAGCCAAACTGGCAAGGGCTTTTTATAGCCCGCATTGTTTTTTCCTGGAGAGGCCTGATTGAGCTCTTCTGAGAGACCCAATGGAACCTTACTAGCCTTTGTGATTTAATTTGTTGCACATATTTACTGTTCTGAAATCTACAATAAACTAGAATGATTACATGCAACACAACAACAACTGGGATTACAATTCCTAGGGCAGGGACACCCTGCCAGTACTAACTGTCAGATGTGTTGTAGCAGGTGGCATATACATCACCTATGTTAACAGTAATAGTTTTTGATAGCACTGCAAATGGAAGGAAAAGTCAATGTTATCATTGATTATAAGGATATTTGTTCTTGTTATGGATAAATAATTATCATTTTTGAAACAACCTTTTTTTATGTTATAATATTTTTATAAATGTACAATCAACCAACTTATAAGCAATTAAGCTTTTGAAAAGGAATTGACATATCAACTGCAAGTTTCACTTTTTTGGAAAAATAATATGCTTGTTTTGTAACAGAATGGTCACTCAGGACCTTCCCAACTTGTAGACCTTTTTTAAATTTTTTTGAAATAACTGATTTCATGGAAAGGAATTTGCACAAAGAGGAGATTCCTGTATAAAATGTCTTTTCTGTGAATGTCTACTATGAAGAATACATGATGTTTTAGTTGCTAATTATCTTTTTATACATAGCCATTTAATGTCAATTTTCTTTCATATATGTCAGAATGTGTCATTATGTTTGAGAATTCATTATATGCTCTTTATAGATTTTAAAACCCTTGGCAAAACAGTGTTTACTGATTTTCTTGGAACTGTTTCTGATAATGGGAAAGTAAGTCATGTTTCTAAAATTTCCAGAGACAAAGCAGAAAGATATTATACTTACAATTTTTGTCTGCCTCTCTATATTATATCAAATTTATATATAGTTGCAAATCCAAATATATTTAGACGATAAATTGTGCTTCAAGCCTCTTAATTTAGCCCAGATATGGTGCTTCTATATAAGTAACATTGTATCAATTGATTTATAATATAAAAGTAACTTTATCTGGTTATGTTGTTTATCATTTAGTCTTGTTTTGTTGTTACCATAGTAAGTTGGCTTTAATTAGCCTTTTCTAGCTATTTTGTTTATGCCAACTTAAAATTAAAGCATAAGAAAATGGTCAACAAAATTTTGCAACCTCCAAAAACCTTTTAGATCATAAGCTAGCACCATGGATTTCTTGTGAGCAATAATATTATTGCCAAAAATGTTAGGTATGCAAATACAATTTATCAAGTCATGCCTAATTATAATATTATTGCCAAAAATGTTAGGTATGCAAATACAATTTATCAAGTCATGCCTAATTATGAATGATTTTTTTGAAAACAATGTGATACTTCCTTAGCAACTTCCTTAAAAAGTATTAGATAGTCCTCCCCTTTATTTATATACTAAGTCTATTTTTATAGCCTTAGTATAATTAAATATTGTAAATTAGGTTTGGTTGGTAAATTTCTTTTGTTATTAGTATTATAACATATGCATTAGCGCTTATTTTAATCTTTTAAACAGGTCAGGTTGGAAAACATATATGTATGAACCTTTAACCTGTATAAATATTATAAAATGAAAAAATGAAAAAAAAGGTTCCAGAAAACCCATGTGTCAAATTATGTTTTTGGTGCCAAGTGCAAGCATTGAATTGCCAAATTATACATTAGTAATTACCATAACAATCAAATTTCAATTTGAATGATTGAATCCCTAGGAAATTGGCGAGGTGACTGTCACAGTTGAGGAAACTACCAGGGGTGGAGAAATATGCTACTTGGTTCATGCACATAGCCATGGGGTTATTGACAGTGTGCAATGTGGTACCTCTGTTACTGGTAAGTACATCCATCATCTGATGTAACAAAAAGCAATATATAGAGACCGTGCCCCAACCCTTGTAACAAAGACTCTTCCTTTAATGTAAAAGCCTAACATGTTTAGATAGCACTTTAAATCTAGAGGTGTATTGTTCTCTTTCTCCTTTTCATTGTTTTGCCTCTGTCAAAAAGCTCATGTATCATTTGGATCTGGAGTTTGAGGCAGATTCTGCTGGCAATGTAGGAAATATTATTTGCAAAATGATCGTGAATATATACCGAAGTCACAACCAAATGCAGACCAAACATGTTTTTATTCTAGATTGCACTGCTTATTTTTTCAAGGCAAAAATATGTAGCGAATACATCTAGTTAGGTTAGGCTCCTTGAGAGAGTCTCCCAGAACCAGAATCAACTTGGCGGTACCAGGCTCAGTAAATTTCATGAAATTCGGTACCTTCATTGCAAAGCTTAGTTTAAAGAGAGTTGATAATATTAGGGGTATGGTGTGGTTGCAATACCAGGTTTCTTGTTTTCCAAGAAGCCACTAGGATAGGTGTTGGCGATGAAACCAGGGTGTGGTGATTCGCATAAAGCCTCGTTTCCCGTCATTATGTTCAAATGAAAACATGACAACTTGAAAACAGCTTCTAACACAAAATGGCCAGTTACTGTTCTGTGTTTTATAGAGGGGTGAAGAAAAGGGATTTCAAGATCAGGTGTAATATATTCTGAGGCATATGCCATTGGGCCATGATGATTTCCTTGTCACTTTGCAAGCGAATAAAATCACAATGATACATTCCACAGCATTCTATTTCGAAGCCTTTTTATTTTAAATGCTCAAAAGAACATGCCATCTGCTACCATATCTTTTCTGGATGCAGATTGTCAAGGATGTTGGATAAACTAGAGCAACCAACGTGACGAAATGTATTTTTGAAAGGCATGCGATTTTTTATTAACACAAATTCATGGATATCTAGAAAGTTGCTCGTTTGGTTGACGTATTCTCGTAAACTGTGGTTGGAACTTTATATTAAACTTTGTATATTGGTTTCAGATTGACGTCATCAACAACCCTCCGTGAACTACCGCTTTCAATTTTAATTGTTTCCCTTCAAATATTTAAGCTTGGGTCAACCTAAGATGTGTCGCAACTGTTTTAACACATTAGAATAAAACTTATGATCGTGCTCTATTCATGTTTATCAGTATATGTCATGCTTTTGTTATTCAGGACATAGGTGTGTTATTCAATGTATTTTTGCGATAACCAACCCCCTCCCCCCGCGGCCACCGTGCCTGCCTCCTTAAAGCTACTGCTACACAGGGAAGTAACTAAAGGGGCTGGAAAAAATTTTCTTAAGTTGTGTTACATGCATCAACCATCTCTGCAACTTGCAATGTTTGAGGCAAGGCAACTGGAAGACGAACAAAGAATGTTTGCCTGCACTTGCATCGAACGCAAGATTGTAACGCAAGTTGCGAAAGACAATGTTACAAAGTGCAATGACCATGAAAAAACCTGTCAATTTGCAAAAGTGTAACTTTGTTTTTACATCAGACAATCCGTTGCAAGGAAAAATCTACGTTGCAAAACACAAAATTTGTATGTTAAATGGTGCAATCAACCGCCAACTTGTGTTGCTACGTCGCTCTTACACAAGTTGCCCGCAAATTTCTCCGTGTAACAGTACTTTAGCAGTATAGTAGTTGAGTGTTTAATGATGTTTGAACATTTTTATTTTAAGCATACGTTGGAAGAGGTCTGGTCACGCTCGAAGAAACCAAACATGAATATATGAAGGTAAATAGCAAGTATCAGTGATAAACTTCAATTAGCACGGCAAGCTACTAGATAAACACAATTAAAATCTGACTGCTTGACCAAAGCTTTTTCCAATAGAATCAAATTTGATGTTTTTTATTGATTACGAAAATTTCTTGGCTATGGGCCACAGATTTGACTGTTTTGTTTTCTTCAAGGTGCCGAAAAAGCCACGAGACAGAAAAACGATACTTTTAAAGCAAGGCGGCCAATTTTTGTTAAAAAGAATTACAACCGAAGGCGAAGTAAGATATTACTTTTTTGCCCTTTTAACTAGCCTTTTGAATAAATGTTTACATTCTATTTAAAAACATGAACGTAAAACATTTAAAACATTTCCCAAAACTTGAACGTAAAATCGTAGCCAAAAATATTTCCTTATCTGCACTTAGTTTCCTTTGTCTTTTTATCATAAAATATGGCTTCTTATTTTTCCGAAGTAATTATTACAAGTGATTTTGAAAAACAAGTAGAAACGTATAAAATATGCGAACATTATTTTATAGTTATTTTTAAACTTAATAATTTTAGAAATGCTCATTTGTTTCATGCTTGTTTTGTAAAGGACCACCAAGAAGACGAAAAGACTTTCAGTGCAACAAACATGAAGGGCTTTATATCAGAGGGTTAGATCTTTTTCGGTTGCTTCTCTCTCCTTAACGTTATCCTCTAGATATTTTAGACGCTTGAAAGGGGGCAAGGTTTTTTTTTTGACCAAAAGTTGCCGCTCCGATGATAAATTGAATAATACTTCTAGATATTTTTTTAAAGCTTCATATGAAAGTACTTACTTGAACCTTTCTTTTTTAACATTTTTGCCCGTTTTCTTTTCTCATTGTACCAATATTTTGATATTCCGGCTCAATGTTTTGAAATAGCTGAGGGTTAAGAGAAAATGTTCGTTTAAGTGACAGTTTCATCCTTTTCTCGTAAGAATATTCTTGATCTAGCTCTCCTGGACTTATTCATTATCTGGTAAAACTGATGGCAATTTCTTTACTGAAGGTTCAAATGTAATTTTGCAAAGAGTAATTGCAATCAAGCAGTTAGTTCCACAAGAAGACGCGGAATTCATCGCACTCGATTCAGAAATGAAGACCTGTATTTGCACATATGTGAGTTCAGTTGCACTTTCCATAAGCAATCTAGCAATGTCAGTTGTGACGGAATTACCAAGTCCCGCGCATTTTGCGTGAGTTTCGCGCATTTGAGAAGGAAGGAACAACGTATAAAACAATATGAATAATTAGTTTAAGAAAAGACCTCACGCATTTAGGGACATAAACCTGACGGGTATGTTGTGGCATATTGTGTAAGAAAATAGTGTTTAGAACTGATCATAGAAATTATCTTCGAATCAAGACTGTTTTTAACTGAAAGAGCTTTTAGAAGAAAGCCCAAAACTTCCAAATTTGTTGAAAGCAATCGAAAGCTGCTAAAGTGGCTTGAGCCGCCTGTCAATCAACTTTTGACCAATCAATAAACATGAGAGTGTTGTTACGCTTATTGATGGTCAATTTTGATTGACAGATATCACTGTAGTAAATTATCTTTCGATTGCCTTCAATGGTTTAGCTGAGATGTAAACGCAGGGTTTAAAACTGAGATGTAAACGCAGGGTTTGAAAATGAGATGAAAACGCAGGGTTTAAAACTGAGATGTAAACGCAGAGTTTGAAAATGAGATGAAAACGCAGAGTTTGAAAATGAGATGAAAACGCAGGGTTTAAAACTCAAAGAACAAGACACAAACAGCATCGGTTATTATCCATTGCAAAGCGCAGAATGACTGTTGCCTACCATAAATGGCCATAATGACTAAACAAGTTTTTTTTAATGAAAACATGCCTATCTTCAAAAATGATTCTTTCGAAGAAAAAGTATGTCGAGAAGATTTAAAAGTGATCTCAAAATCATATTAGTGTTAAGACTCATAAACGGTATCAATTGCTTGGGAATTGTCTGAAAATACTCCCTCGTTCAAAAGCCAAGGTTAATAACCAATAGAATGTATTGATGAATGTATTAATGACCAATAGATGAAAAATTACAAGAAACCGTAAACGAATAATGCAACTGATTTACTATCGTTGTCTTCCACTTTAGATTTTTCCTTATTAATATATGGTAATTTTTGCGAGATCGAAAGAATGGCTCCAATTATCTTTGTTTAAGCAATGGTATTTTGAGGGATTTTACTGAGAAAATACTGATACCTCACAAACTCTTGACCAAATTTTTCAGTAATTCTGATTATTTTGTCTTTTGCTTACTGTTTTATTCAGTTAATTCAATAACATCTTGAACAAATGTTACAGCTTCTGATACACATTTTTTTGGAATTTCGATCTCATATCTATATACTTCCCTTTGCAAGTTTATAACACAAATTTTTTCACAAAATAAAGGCACGACTGGAAGACAAAACACAGACTATTGAAGATCAAACTGTGGAAATGTTTGGCGTTGAAAGATCAGTTCTTTCTAGTGCTAGCGAATCTGTTTGCCGCTCGTACTTTTTAAGAGATGGGTAAATTATTGTCATTTCATTTCTTTGTTACCTCTCGTCGTGCATTTGATTGTTCTATTATTATAAAAATTTTTTAAGGTTGGCCTTCCTTGATTTAATAACCCAAGTATGTAGTATGCTAAATCGCTTATGATGTTGATGAGACAGACATTGTTTCATTTGATTGAGTACCTTGAGGAGCGTTACGAGAATTCAATACACCATTTATTGAGTTGCCTAATCATTGAGTGTTGCAGATTAGGTATTGCTTCATACAATTAGCCATTACCCAGCGACAGCAGGGTCACAAATAACATGGGCACTCAGGAAAACAACGATTTAGTAGTTTTTGTATTTGATCAAAATAAAATGAAGTATATTGTGCAAAGCTATTATTTGTATTGGGAGAAAATATTGATAATTTCTTTTTTAGACATTTGAGTTTTCGGAGTACACAGGGATACCCAGCGACCATGCGACTTTTGCGTCTGCCTCGTCCTGAAGAAGAGGAAGGTAAGTCTCCATAGTGTTTGATTATCTAGCCCCTTGTCTTCTTTTTTCATTCTCTGCTCAGAATATACTACCAGCAACTACAAAAGAAAAGAATTCCACTTCGTTAGTAAAGAATAGCCACTTTTATTCAGTAAATTCAGTTCTAGAAGATTTCCTATCTCTTATCATGGGATGTGGACTAGGCTGTCATGTCCGCCATTGCCAATCGCCACCCCCGACAGGCCTAATCTGGACAGGGGATGGCTTCTGGAAACTCGTTTCCCCACTTATGCTGATAAAAATCTCACACCGTTGAGCACCAAACCCTATAGAAGATGGTGCAAAATAATAAAAAAAGCTCTTTAGACAGAAAGAAGTTCAAACACCATAAGCCAAGAAAAACACCAGCATAAAGATGGCAGGAGGTTGGCTATGAAGAAAAAACACCTTGAGAGGGCGCTAGGTGTTTCCATTAATTTAGCACAAACCAAAGCTTAAACAGCTTTAAATACTCAAGATTTGAAAAAAAGAATACTCTACCATTGAAGCACATTGGCAAATTTACGAGACCCCACGGTCCGAGAGAACAAATTTACTCATTTCGGACAATATGTCACCCAAGAAAAACAGAACCAACAGACAAGAACCCGTTCTTAGAAATGATAAGCTAAAGCGAATTGATTCACCCAGTGAAACTTAAGTGGACAAACTCCAACGTGGAAGTAGCTCTGATAAAATTTCCTTGATCAGCATTTCCATTCTAAGAGGGACTATATTTATATTACACGAACAATGTGTTTACATTCTTTTATCGTTACTTAATTTTGTGAAATCTAAATGAGGTATTTCAGTTACTTATTGAATAATGTTGAAACACAAGACGCACTGTTTTGGTTTTCTACTTGGCAGTAATAGCTTGTCAATTTTGATCTTTGAATCAGATGGCTGCGCTCTCAAGTTGTTATGGTGTTGTTTTGGATTTTATGCAATCAAGTATTAAAAGACTGCTTGATACATGAAAATTGTTTAGAGAATAGTATCATGAGGAATATTCCATGTTCAAATTTTACTCCTCCAGATTATATTCTATTATAAAAATTGTCTCCATGTGGGTCTCATGTTTTATCGCCATCTAATACAATTAGATTGATATTTTGAAATTTCAAGATTGGTGGTGTCGTCAAACATTTCATCCTCAGACAGGTATCTGATTTTGTGATGTCCCTATTTCATAGTAAATGATTTTTTATACAGTCCGTAATTCTGCTTAAGGCCCATCCCCACACTCACATCAGCAAAGAAGGAAGTTTGTTTTCCCTTGTAGAGATCAAAGGCCTGCACGCTGGCTTTTTGCCAAGTTCTTGTCCAGCCTTGGTAGTTTTGTTTCTATTTCTTAGCATCATATTTGATCTTTGCATCATTGCAGAACAAAAAACAACGATCCAACGGAAAACTCACCGATGGGAAGAAGATATGCAGTTTTGGTCTCGTTTTTTAGACCGAAAGGTATTTACACTATTCTGCTTTTAAAGAAATGCTAAAGAATCGCTTGGAATTCGTTTCTTTACTTATTATACGTTGTTTGATGTCAAAACAAGGATTTTATCTTGTTAAAAACTTCTCATACCTGCTTTCTAAGTCTATAATTTGGAAAGATTTGCCTGTTTTTAGATTCTGTTTAGAACCATGGCCTAAACAACATGGCATTGTGTATTTTGTTCTAGTTCCGTTGTCATGTGTTTTGTCAAATTGAATAAAGGAAGTTTTACATAATAATTCCCTGTATTACAAGATTTACTTTCATATGAGTCATGGTCGATTTTTTCTGATCATTATTAAATTTCTGAAAATTATTAGTTTTAATAAAAAATAATATTAAAACCACATATCCATTGATTTGTGGTTTTTAAAAAAAATTAAATTGATAGGTAAAAACGATCTCTTCTAGTACAGATGCTAACTGATATCAATAATATCAACTAGTTGGCTTTATGTGGCCTTTTTTACCTTTCAGGAGGAACTCAAAAGTGATCATCTTACATTCATACAAAAACATCCAGAATTGAAGGCTTTGATGTCCGACTTTTTGCAGTTCCTCCTGTTAAGAAAACCTGAAGACATTTGTTCGTTCGCAGCTAACTATTTCGAGGCATTCTCCACCGTAGCCCCAGCGACCATGAACTCAAACGTAAGATAGAAGAGCCTAGAGAAGCAAAGCTATATTGACTTGTGTATATAAACAGTGTATTTAATTGTTCAGTGTGTGCTCCTCATTTAAGCTGGTTGTCGCACCATAATTCGCATTAAAGACATATGAATTTGATGGTTTCTCTTTTCGTCTAATCTTGTTTTTTATCTGCAGTTTTTTGCCTCTGTCCACTTTGCCAAAATATGCAGGCCACCAGATTGATTTGAAAAGCATCCAGATCTTTCATAAAAAACTGCTTTTAAATTGAGATCAATAGACTGTTCGGAAGTGTGGCCGTAAATCATTTAGAAAATTGAAGAAAATAATTAATTCTCTTGAAATATTTATTGTCTTTTTGGACCCTAAGGGGGAAGGGGATTTTGAAAAACGGATAATGTTGATAATTTTTTACAATAGAGGCGTTCACTTTTTGGTGTTTACCGTTGTTCACAAAAAGATTATATCCAAAACTTTCTGTGTTTTGTGACATTTTAAGGAAATGAGTATTTAACAGGCCCTTTTTTATTATCAGAAACACTTTTTATCAAAGGAGACACCAATGTTGGCACCTAAAAATTTCAAATCATTTCCAGAGATACATCCAGTGTTGGCATCAAAAAGTGAGAATTAATTCCATGCACTGCCACTTGTGCTTCACCCGGTGCCAGTTGCCAACTACCCACAACCCACAAAAACAGAGCGACACAGGCAAAAGTGCTAAAAACTGTGTTTAAACCGACAATTTAGCGAGTGCTTCCCAGACACATACGCACCCGCAATATCCGCCACTGATAAAGTTACCTGATGATCGCATCAAATGTGAAAGCCGTTACGTCATCGAACACTACATGATAGATCAATAAACCACTGATCTCAAAAAAAGACTGGATCGAACAACCTATTGTTCTCCTACATCAGCATGAGGAAGCTGATCAAGTCTCTCCATCTTGAGACCTCTCGCGCCTAAAGCTTTGGGCTGCCATTTGTTAAAACGGCGCACACACAATTCTGCGCCTTAAAAATTGTGCATTAATCATTGAATTCTTATATATTCTAAGATACAACAGGCCTAGGAATATTGCAAAATTAAGATATTCTAAGATACAACAGGCCAAGTTTTTGTTTCAACAGTTACTTTGAGTTTTGCTATGAAAAAGCAAGTTGAACTGAAACCAACATGGTTGTTCTCTAGTCTCATACAACTCGGCGAGGTCTCAAGATGGACGCTGCAATGTGGAATCAACGCTGGGCTGGAGAAGCTCGATCCAGTCTTTTTTGAGATCAGTGCAATAAACAGTCGGTTTCAACAACCTTGGAATAAAATAAGATCCACTCTAAAAGAGGCTAAAAGCCTTACTTTCTCTTTAGCCCCCTCCAATGTGATTAATCCGAGCTAAAAAGGTTTTAATATAATCAGAGGAATTGCTTTGCCATTGAATAAATTTTTTAGTTGGTGATGCTAAGGAAATGCTCTGGAGCCTACAGCTCAACCCTTGATTAAGAAAGAGAGGGAGGGATTTGGAAGAGAGAGAAGAAAGATCAAGCTTGTTTATTTTAGTTTTAAAAGAGAGCGGTTTACAATTGGAAAGGATAGAGCATTCCGAAGTTTACAAGATTAATGTCCTTTTTTATAAGGACCCTAGCTCGAGGCCTAGTTCCCTAACTTCTTCAGCCGCCCATTTAGTGTTCTGAAAAAAGCACAAATGCAAAGAAACTTTGAAATTAGATGTTGTGCAAAAAATCATTGCCAGAAAGCAAAGCCAAACAGACATAAGGCAAAAAAAATTTCTATAAATAGTATATTGTCAATCAAGACGTAACTTGTCGGCTCCATTTATCTCCACATGATCAATTTTTCGATAATGCCTTTCTTATGTCACCATCGGAGTTTAGCCACTGTTTTCGAATGTGTGAAAAGACCGAAGATGTTCATTGCAAGGTACCATTTTAATGAAGTTTCTGAATACATTTTAATGGAACTACTTTTGCTTTATATCATCAACTTTTTACATAATGATAAAAACAGACAGAGAAAATTGCACAAAAATTCCTTACATTATGACAACCCTCGTATAAATTGGTTTCTTATAAAATGAATTTCCAGCTGCATGGTTTAAGAACTTTGCTGTTAAGCAAAAAGTCCCCAGTTGTATATAAGGATAAAGTTATCGGTCCATCCTCTAGCAATCACACGATAATGTTGGTATCTGTTTGGATATACAGCTTTGATAATCTGGCTTTGACGAAAGGGGAATGTACCTGGTGCATGCCATTGATCTGATGTTCCTTCGGCAACCATCTTCCAGTCAGTCCCATCATTCGATCCTTCAAGAAAGAACGACCCCGTTGGTTTATGAGACCCACCAACGTACCCAGTCACAGCAAAGGCCCTCACCAAATAAGGCTTCCTCAGGTTCACTTGAATATAAGCTACACCCTCAGAATCTGGTTTTGATTGAACCCCATACGTGCTCCACAATTTACTGGACAGGCATTGCCTTTCGTCTGCTACGTTTCTGCCTTGGCCCCAGCCAGACGGTGGCGTTGGATAAACAGTGAAAATGAAATCATCTCGGTTATCTTTGCGAAGAATATTGCTCTCTGGGCTTCCAATTGATTCTGTATCGTGCCCTTCAACCGGAACTGGAAAAAAGATAAGTACAGAGAGTACACCCATCAAACCCCATGCTTTTGATAGCAGCATTCTGGAAAGACTGACTTCAGATTCAGATGGCATGGACTTGCCTGTTCAGCTGTTCTGAGGTAAATGGTGTTATTTGTCTCTTCCTCCAAAAGGAAGTATGGCTTACCACTTAGAATAATTTTTTTGATGGGCTTTGGTGCGGTTCATAGTCAAGGGCGACTAAACTAAAGCGAGTTCTAGGCGAAATTAAAAAATAATCAAGAGAAAAACATTTGGCATTCTTTTTCGAAGGTATTGATTTAGAATGCTTCAAGTGTATTCATGGGCTAGATAAGGGAAATTTTAACGAATGTCTAGGCTTAACAAAATTAAGGTATTTTTCTAAGGGAAGCTTGCATGCCAGAACTGAGACTTTGTCAATGAGTGCAAATGCTCGATTTGAGGAAAATACGTTGGACTTGCTCATCCGCACAAAAAAATCCAAAATTCTTTGACATTTCAGTCCTACATGGTTCCTACGGACAAACGTTTTCACCTGTTATTGCATAAAGTGACATTTGTTGGCAGATCCGAAATAAATGCACAATTATTTTCATGCGTTTCAGCTTCTCCTTCTCAGAGTTGTTGTAATAAGAATTGCAATTTCATGGGCTCATCTTGAAAATGGTAGCGTAGCCAGAATAGTAAGATTGGGAGGGAGGGGCAAAGGCGAGTTGCGGAGGGGTAATTGGGAACCACACCCTTTGGGACGTCAAAAAATTTTGCCATTCCGCCCCTCTTGCCTCCTCCTTGCTATGCTTCTGTTCTACAACTGATATAGCTATAATTAAATAATTACTTGTGTTGACCCTATGGCAACAATGATGTTGGTAGAAGCCTGTCTAATCATAGAAAACAACTATACTTTAAGCAAAATGGTGATGTCAAACAAGTTGCGGTCGATCCTCCATCCCATTTCGGCGGTAGTCAGTTTTGCATTCTAAGGGGTGCTTTGTCGGTGAATTTTCAAACTTGCTGGCAAATAAAGATGGTTTTAATCGATTATTTGATGTCTCTATATATTTTTGCTAATAATATGACATAGTTAGATAGACTTCCTTTATATCAAGACAAAAGCTCTCAATTCGGGTGGTCGAGATAATGAATTGACATCGGGACTATCCCGTTGAATTCAAGGTGCTTGAAAGCGTAGTCACTTGAAACTACACGTTTTTTTGTAAAAAAGTATTTTATAAGAAGGTTGTGCTCGGTTCTTCAAAAAGTTAAGAAAGGGCTGGATCTTTGAAACCTAAGAAAGTTGAAACATTTAGATATTCAAAGTTTCAAAGGAAATTGTGGTGTAAGAGTGTAATATTTTAACAATACAGTAATGTGCTGAACAGGAATGCCTTTCTCGAAAACAGTATGACGTAGAGGGTTTCTGAGAAATATAGCATATTTATAGCATTTCATCTTCTCCATCACTGCGCATGCTTAGTAACGTAAAAACTTTCCAATTTTACGTTAGAAAAGTGTTAAGAAAGTTTTAGTGCTGAAATTAGGAAATAGCTAAGGAAATCTGAGGGCTGGGCTGAAAAAAACTTTCTTATAAAAAAACGTGTATGTAATGACAATGTCTCGTCAAAGGTTATTAGAACCTTTCATGGAAAATTTCCAAAAGCGATCACGTTTTTGGTTACCTTGGTAAAAACATTGTTATTAAAGAGATCTTTCGCTAACCAACAACATGCAATCCCCAGACATAGTACTACGAAGATAAATTTTACTCTCCTGATCGTACTGAAAGTTCTTTTATATTAGCAAACAGATGGTGTGGCAAATAGAGACAACTGGTACAACGTCGCCGCGGTCTTGAATACGTCAAGCACCATTAATTTCGGTGGGATTTATTTTCGGTGAAGCAGGGCAATGAAATTTTGAGAGTTTTTTTTGTCTGATGCCACCATCTACTTGTATGAGGTAATGAAAAGAAAGAAAAACACATCGACACTGTCCAAACAAAGGAAGCAATAAGAAAATGACTGAATGCTAACTTAGTAACACAATGCAAAGTATTAACGGCTTTATTCCAGGAAATTAAATGAGGAAAACTACAACAAAACCTCTATTTAAACGGTCTCAAAATTGGAGACATCCTCCGAAGCAAGTGGCAATAATACTATTAATAATATTTGAAAATTTAAATTGATAAATGTTTTTAAATCAAATATTTTCATACTCCATCAAAAATTTCAATTTTCATTACATATGATACCTTTTACCATTTAGATACAAAGTGGTTCCATATAAAACGTTTTCTCGACTACATGAATCAACGAACTTGACTGTTAAGCAAAAAGTCCCCAGTTGTATATGACCATGTAACCATTGGTCCATCCTCTAGCAATCACACGATAATGTTGGTATCTGTTTGGATATACAGCTTTGATTATCTGGCTTTGACGAAAGGGGAATGTACCTGGTGCATGCCACTGATCTGATGTTCCTTCGGCAACCATCTTCCAGTCAGTCCCATCATTCGATCCTTCAAGAAAAAACGACCCCGTTGGTTTATGAGACCCACCAGCGTACCCAGTCACAGCAAAGGCCCTCACGAAATAAGGCTTCCTCAGGTTCACTTGAATATAAGCTATGCCTTCAGAATCTGGTTTTGATTGAACCCCATACGTGCTCCACAAATTATTGTAGAGCCATTGCCTTTCGTCTGCTACGTTTCTGCCTTGGCCCCAGCCAGACGGTGGCGTTGGATTAACAGTGAAAATGAAATCATCCCTGTTGTCTTTGCGAAGAATGTTGCTCTCTGGGCTTCCAATTGATTCTGTATCGTGCCCTTCAACTGGAACTGGAAAAAAGGTAAGTACAGAGAGTACAACCATCAAACACAATGCTTTTGATAGCAGCATTTTGGAAAAACTGACTTCAAGCACAGAATAGATCGGGCACAAAGTTTATATTCTGTTCTTCAGGTTCTGCTAGAACTAGAATGGACTTGCCTTGTAAGCTGTAAGGAGATATGACATTACTTCTTCCGTCTTTGGAAAAGGAATTTTGGCTTAACCCTTTCATGCACCCTGTTGTTGTGGAACAACAAATTAAAACAATAGTGCCATTGTTTCCATTCAATTTTAACCAATCGAAAGAGGCTGCAGCAAGACTGTATACAATAGGCCTTCAGCTTGCTTGTTTGAAAAGGAGGCTATTTCAAATCGGTTTGTTGAAAACGGCGTGTTCCTGAGACCTAACTGCGAATTTTGAAAACGAACGAAGTCACGGTGAGTCAATCAAATTTAATATATACAACATGTAACATTTAGCAGAGTAAAAAATATATTCTTTTCACTCTACTTAACAACTGTGAATCAAGCCATTGTTCTTATCAAGTTCTTGCACAGGTTTTATAAATTTCATGGAAACAAATTTGTTGTTGTGGGGGAACAACATGGTGCATTAACAGCTCGAATACATACAACAAATATGAAATCAGCTGATCAGTGCATTCGTTATAAGAAATACTTGTACAGCCATAGATAATATATTTTATACAGTTTTGTCATCTTTAAGAATTTATGTGATGTTATTTGTGCCATTTGCATGCTTTAGGACTTTTACAATTAATAAAAAATTCTCAAAGTAGTTACCTTTTTATTGAAAAGCTTATAATATTAATTTCAAACAGATATGGCTGGACTGTGAAAACAGATATAGTTGAGAACCAACACATAAGAAATCCAGTTGTTTTGGAGCCAGGAAGCAGTGAAAAAGAGAGTAGTGATGAAGAGGATGAATTAGATCTGTTTCCTTCATCTGGAAGTGAATACCAAAGATCTGAAGAAGAGCTCAGTGAATCTGAATTATATATGTCAGAAATTGAGGCAGATATGTCAAATGAGGTGTTAGGTGAGCAACAAGCCTCAGCCAAAACACAAATTCCAGGATCAGTCACTGGTATAAATTTACAGCAGAGTTCAGTCACATCAAAATCAAAGGAAAGGAACACCCAAGAAATGAAGACGCGCTGGAGAAAAAGGACCTCACCAAAATTTGATGTCAATTTCAAAGGTCAAGAACTACCACCACCTCCAAAAGAAGCATTGAATCCAGTTGATTACTTCAAACAATTTTTCAGTGAAGATCTGATTCAGCATATTGCAGAACAAACTAACCTTTACAGTGTTCAACAAACTGGGGCCTCTATTCAAACAAGCAAAAGCGAGATGGAACAATACATTGGTATTCTAATCATGATGTCAATAATAAAGCTTCCTCAAATAAGAATGTATTGGGCAAACGAAACACGTGTTTCATCAATTTCTGAAGTAATGACAGGGAAACGATTTGAAATTCTGAAAAAGAACTTTCACTGCAATGATAACACAAAGTATGTCCCTGCTGGACAAGAAGGCCATGATAAGCTATTCAAAGTGCGACCTGTTGTTGACTCAGTTCTTCAAAAATGTCGGAGCATTCCACAGGAGGAAAAGCAATCTATAGATGAGCAAATGATACCAACAAAAGGTCGCACAAGTTTCAAGCAATATTGTCCCAAGAAGCCCCACAAATGGGGAATAAAAGTCTGGGCTAGATGTGGTGTCAGTGGTTTGGTCTATGATTTTGAAGTTTATAGTGGGAAATGTAATGACAAAGAAGAAATGCCAGAACTGCTCATGGCTGGAAATGTTGTGCGTCGATTATGTGATACATTACCACATAACATGAATCATAAAATCTATTTTGACAATTATTTCAGTTCATTGCCCCTTCTTCAACACCTAACCAAAAAAAAAATCTGGGTTGTTGCAACTGTTAGAAAAGACAGAATGAAAGGAGCACAACACCATCTGCAATCTGAGAAGGAATTGAAAAGGAATGGGCGCGGTTCCTCTGACAGTGTTGTGGAAGCGAATAGTGGTATAACTGTAGTCAGATGGATGGATAATGGGATAGTGCAGCTGATCTCCAATTACATGTCTGGGGAAGATGGCCCTGCAGCCAGAAGATGGTGTAAGAAGGAAAGAAAATATGTACAGATTGAACGCCCACTGATCATCCATGAATACAATATCCACATGGGTGGAGTAGATTTGTGCGATATGCTTTTATCTTTGTATAGAATTGGCCACAGATCGGTAAAATATTATATGCATATTGTCTTTCATTGCATTGGCATCTCCATTGTTAATGCTTGGTTGTTATACCGAAGACACTCTGGTCAAATGGATATTCCAAAGAAAAAGCAACTGACACTCCTGAAATTCCAAGCCCAAATTGGTCATAGCCTGGCAAATGCAGGAAAGATATGTAAGCTAAAACGAGGAAGACCTTCCAATGATGTTTTGGAAGTACCTTGCAAACAGAGAAGACCTCCTAGTGTTGTAACACCCACAATTGATATTTGCAAAGATAAAGTTGATCATTTTCCAGAGTTTCATGAGAAGCAAAATAGATGCAGACATTGCAAGACAGGATTTTCTCATGTAATGTGCACCAAGTGCAAAGTTTACCTTTGTTTGGTAAAGAAGCGCAATTGTTTCGCAAACTTTCATTGAACATTTAAAGTTGGACTACACATAGCCTAACTGTTAAGTTATTGTTTTGATTTCCAAGTGTTTGAAAGAGTTTCTGAATACTAACAATGAATCTCAGCCATTTCACTTGCATCCTTTATGTGGCATATCTTAGCTACGATATTCATACATCAACTGTTTTTCGGGGGTAGACCATCAGAAAATTTGGATGTGATAAAAAAATTATGATGATGTCAAACTATTTTTTCTGGTGAATGTTGGGCTCTGACTAGTCCCCCAGTCTGCCCACTTTAAATGAGCCTGTATACTTAACTTATTTTCTAGTGTTAGTAGCAAGAAAGAAATTCTGTATATGTTGGTGATTTCCCTTTCATGCACAATGTTGTTCAAAAACAACAAATTCAAATGACGTCATCCTGATGTCATATCTAAAAATATCTTGTTTTTTGGCATCCACATTCCAAAAACATCAAAATGAACCATAGTAATATTTTCTATCTCAATAATTGAATACTGGTGCATGAAAGGGTTAATCGAAATAGGATGCAATGCATGGTATTGTACACTATTGTACGCTTTCCCGGAAGATTTTGAATTTCAAGACCCTTATTTGACCCTGTTGGCCACTTCTAACTTGATTCTGATTGTCTTTTTGTAAAACGTCAATGAAAAGTGTTTCCGATATTTACATTTGCTGCGCAGCACTACGGCGGCGCTATAGCGTTGTCAAGGAAATTTGTAAACCGAGGCTAATCCATACCAACCAGATCAAAAGGGGAAACAAAAATCAAAATGGCCGTTGCATTTGGTCAGAATCCGTTGATTGATCTCAGCGGCAAGAAACAAATACCGGTAGTGAATAACATAGTTACTGAAAAGGAAACGGAGAAAAGGGATGGCGATCAACGGGTATGAAATAATTTCAACTTTTACCCTACTTAAACATAAGATGAACAGTAATGATTGCATAGCGTATTTTGGTTCGAGCCTTGCCCTTATGTAGGACACAATATCAAAGTTTGTGTTCCAGTTATATTTCTCAACCAATCCTAAATACAAGTCTGCATAATTACGCTACACCTGAGCAATTGCAAGATACTGTACAATAAGCACAAAATTGATTAAAGTTTAGAGATTAGGAGAAGAGAAGAATCTATCTATACGATGATCGTATTCAAGATTGATAGATTACGAAGGAGCTCTCTAAACAGGATAACTAATGACGGGAGGGCCCTATTAAAAAATAAAACCACGAAAATTTTCATGTAAATCAAAACAAATTGTTAGTCAGATTTCTTCTAGAGAGACCGAAAGAATATAAAGATTTGAAAGATATTTTTAATCAAGAAACAATGACACATAGGCCATAAGTCAATTAATGAAATGAGTTTTCAATTTGGACCCTAAAGCTGAAACGGAGTTTGGACCCAAAGGCAATAATTTTATCTGTGATCTATTTTATCTTATCAGCACGATATCATTTTAGTATGGCTAGCTTTTCACCAGTCTAGATTTCATGGCAGTTTGCGACAAGATTTTGGGAGTTCACAAGATAATTCCCGAAAGTGCAAGAGTGCATTTGTAATAAGTGTGCACATTTGAGTGTGCACCAAATTTCCCAGTAATTCTTGAGTGTGTGCATATTTTGTCCAACACTTTTCCTGTTTCATCAATTTTACATCCCAGGGTAATTCAATGATTGAGAGTTTTGAACTATACTTGCCTACCACTACCACCAGTGGCTGTAACTCAAATTCCTAAAGGTTCTGCAAGTAAAGGAATGATTTTGGAAAGAATGTTTAAAACAGCCAAATACATGATTATCCTAAAGGGTTATCTCCAGCAAGGATGCCAAAAGGGGGACAGAGGGCAAATTGTTCAAGGGCTTCGGGATCTAGGGAGCCTTAGAATTAAGAAATTATATTTCAAGAATAGAATTAATCAAACGCTACAGAAGCATGCCTAAAAATATTAAAACATTTTAAACAGTTGCAAGAAAATGACTGCAAAAATATTCTGAAGTGTATTTAAGGTAATCTAAAGAACCTGCTCAAACAGTTTAATGCTCGCTTTGCTTGCAAGGGATGGTTTTTTGCTTTGGCCCAGGGCCACTAAATATTCTCAGCAGCTCTGATCTCAAGAGCATTTAATTTAGAGAGACACAATTTTTTCCAATCTCGGTTATGAAAAAACTTTAGAAAAGTCATTTTGTCATATTTTATAAAGCTTTTTAATTTGAGCCACACCCAAAACCACACCCACAATTCGAGTGTGCAAGAGTGCACTGGCAATTTCATAAATGTTTATCAGGAGAGCAGCTGTCATGGAATACATACTGGGCTTTGCGTGCAGATAATCAAAATTGCATGCACAGCATATTTTGATATGCCACTAGTCAAGACAAGGTGCATATCTTTCATGAAACTGCTTCTCAAAGTTTAGCAATATCTTGCACCTAAGCCATTTGTTTTTTGTAAAGGTTACTTTGTCTTGGTGCTCCAGGAATAATTTTTAAATTGTCATCATTCATCATTTAGGGAATCACATGACCTGATATGCATGTTGAAAAATGGGAAACTGTATGTGCTGGTAGAGTGTGATGAAAAAACATTTTAAATCTATGTCATCACTGTTATCATAACAGGAAGTAATTTTTAGACTAAAACAATTTAAACAGTCTAACAACACCTGATAAATTCTTTGTGGAGAGACCTGATCTTCAATTATTAATCTGATAATTTTTTGATTGCAGAGTTTACCGAAGCTTTCTCCTCCAAGTTTTTCAAAAATCATCAAGCTTCTTGTTGACAAACATTCAGTGAGTAATTTCACCAGCATTTTAAATGTATAATTTTGTTGTTGTAAATTTGTGGCAGGACAGTCCCACTTTTATTTTTAACTGTAATCTCTTTCTTTGCTCAAAATTCCTCAATTTTTGTTAGAATTGCTCAGAATACAGCTGTTACATTTCCTTTCACATTGTTATCAATTGCTGGGGTTTGTGCTCATTGCTAATGAACATTTCAAAAACAATATTATTTGCAAATATCTCCTAGAATCAAACCCTGTTAAGAGATTCTCTGATTCATGTTTTGTTAAATTACTTTTCATACCCGATTGGCATTCTGTTCATATGACTATTCTGCAATCTGATAAGTTTCATATTGTTTTTATGAGAGAAATCAAGCCAATTTGATTTTACTGTGGAAGGACATTCCATGTAACCATTGATTTATTTCTATGCACAATTTTTGTTTTGTCAAAATACTAAGATTAAAAAAAATATCTTGTTGTATTAATGTAATATGTTTTTTAGAAAAAGCTTGTGGATCGTCATAAAAATGCAATAAAACGGCTTGCAGCAGGAAGCAAAAATGGATTTGTATCATTTCATAGCTGATTCAAACCATCACAGATATTATCCCTGGTAACCTGAGATGTGTCAGAATCACAAGATTCTTCCATTGCTTATTCATTTAAAAAACTCCTTGGTGGCAGACCATAAGAAATTGAAAAATTAATACAGAAAAGTGTTTTCTGCTCACCTAGTTTTTAGACATCTAATTGTTTTCAGACCTTTTTGATGAAGTGTCCATAATTTAGCTAAAGTCTTACAAAACTGCCTTTTAAAAAACTTTCCTTAGCTTGGTTTAGATTCTTAAAGATTTAGATTCTGTGGTAACCATACTGAAAATATGTACAGAATACTGCCATGTTGAGTCAACCTATGAACTATCAATTTGTGAACTTCTGGAATGTTTCAGGTAACTTTCATATTTTTAGTCACTTTCATGTATATTCACAGTTTTCTTTCTCTGTACATCTATTTTTTATTGTCATTTTTTCTTACTCATAAGAGCACCGTTTTACATTTCCCTATGTCATCTTTAAGTGTCTCATTATGTCAGAATTATTTGATGATTTTCTTTTCTTTAAATGAGTTGTATATTGTAGACATTGTCTTGTTTATGCCATTTTGTTTTCATACATCAAGTTTTTTTCCCAGTCAATGAATGAATAACTTAACAGTTCTAGTAATGCTAGTTCGTTCTGTAAGATTGTAGGACTCTATTGATGAAAGTACAATTTTTCACTGATAGATCATCCTGTATAAAAATTGATTTATTATTATTATTATAATTAAGTCTTGGAATAATCCTGAACCTCTTTTCATTCTAATGATCCCTGCCACTGAATACTTCTGAAACAAGCAAAGACAAACACACATTTTCTTTTTGTTCTTTTCTTAATTTACTTTGTTTGTGCTTGTTATAGTCTTTTTCTTTGTAAACCCAGGCTAGCCAATTGCAAATTACCTTTGTAATAGTGAAATTTGTGATCATAGTTTTAATTGAATTGAAAATGACAAGTTTCCATTATTATTATTATTATTATTATTATTATTATTATTATAACAAGAAAACACAGCAAGTATGCTCCTCTCCTATCTGACTTACAGCGAAAGTTCAAATGTGTCTCTTTTGTGAATCTTTCTATGAGCTCTCTTGGCATCTTTGGCAATTCCTGCATCTCTTTCTTCAAAATGTGTGACTCTCTCTCCATCGATCAACAACAAAAACGGTATCTCATCTCTAAACTTTCCAAAATTGCCATTCGTACTACGTACTACATATTTTGTTGCAAAAATAAACCATGGACAAATCCGGAATTACATCCGTTTTAATTTTGGTTGTTTTATTTTTCTCAGTTTTTTCTTTTACCTTACGATTGTTATAGTTTTTTCCTGTAAAACCAGGCTAGCCAATTGCAAATTACCTTGTAATAGTGAGATTTGTAATTGTAGTTTAAGTTGAATTGAAAATGAAATGTTTCCATTGTTGTTATTATTATAGTTGAGCTTTTTTGATATTGTGATTTTGCCAGTTATGAAAACTCCTGCAAACAATTGCTGCCTTTTTGAAGCTAAACAAGTCGCTAACTATGTTAACTATGTAACTAGTTGTGTTGCTTTGTTTTAGAAAACCTTTATGGAAACAAAAACTGTCTGACGAAGAAACGTATTTGCAAAATGCATCTGTCTGCTTCACTGAAATTGGTAAATGAATTTTTTCCCTACAATCCCGGACAAAAATGTTGAGACAAAATGCAATTTTTGTAATTTTCTATTTTACTTTGCCCCTGTAAATTCGAAACCCCTCTTTCCCCCCGAAGCAATGTTTGATTTGTAGTTTTATCATTTTTGCTTTAAAGTCACGCATTCAACATTGAATTGGGGGAGGGGAAAAGCTATTTTACAAAGGAAAGAGAAAACATAAAATTTTCTTGAAAAGTCCCAACTTTTTGTCCAGGATTGTAGCTTTCATTTCAAGGATATCATATACGCTCAAGATCGGACATGGAACTTCGATATTTATATGACTATGTTATGTTAAAGTAGATCAATCAGTCTTCCATACCAGCCAACAAAGAATTAAGAGACTGTAAAGTAATGTTAAGTTTGCTGAGTCAACCTTACAATAAAGTATGGTAATTAAATTTTGCTAACTTTTTTTGCCTCAAGTATTTGTTGTCTGTAAGGTCATGTAATGCCCAAGTGGGGGGTACTTCAGGTATTTTGGTGTGATTGCGTGATCGGCTTATTTTCGATGCATGAATTCGTGAAATACATTTTTTATTTTGCGTGAATGCGTGAATAAACATTCGCGCGTGACCTATGAAGCAGCATTACTCATGACGTGAAAATGTGTGCTGCAAGCGAATTTTGAAATGGAGTGCTTTCGTTTTTACAAGCAGAAAGTCTTGGTTTCCGATACCAGACCAGATAAATGTCTCCATTATTCAGAGATTCCAATGCAGATCGCTCACATGCCAATACCAATGCCAACAAGAAATTACTCCTAATAGATAGTTATTAAAAATTTCAGGGGGCTTCTCGGGGGCGTGATTGTGAGATTTCATTTCCAGTACCGTGAAAGCGTGATTTGCAATTATTTTACGCGTGCTTGCGCGATCCAGCATGGATACCTGGTTCCCCCCAAGTGTACACAACTGCAAAAGTTTTAAGCTGCTGTCAAAATGTCTATTATTTGAGCCCTTTGTGAATATGCATATTATTTGAATTATATGTGAGTTCACTGTTTTTATAATCTTTGATTCCGCTCCATTGGTGAAGCCATTGGAGCCATGGGAAACGAGGGGTGGAGATGCTCCCCACTTTTTCAGAAATATGAATCTTACGATTGGTGCAAATTTGATCGAGAGAGTTGCCATTACCATGAAAAAAGCTAGTAACAAGTTTTCTTAATCGCCAGAGAGAGACTTTGTTTTGCGGCTATCTACTTATTTATTTACCACATGACTCTCCTTACAATGTTTATTTACCATTTGAAGAGTCAGCCAACCCAAAATCTTTGGTTTTCCCGTTTGTCATTGAAACTGCTAGAACGTGATCACCTATCAGTGTCCTGTACCCCCAAGCCTATCTGTAAATCGTGCCGATCTAAAAGGCTTTTTTTCGTAGTAGTATATAAAATGGCCCTTCCTTGACAAACTTAGCTGTTTCCATTCTCTCAATCATGTTCTGACGAGTATTCATATTTTTTTTAGCTTTCCCCCCGTTTCATCAAGTGTTGCTTAATATTATCTTTCATTTTTCATTATTTATTTTTTTGTTCATCTATTAGGTGAAATAGCAACATCATGTTCGGAGAAAGTTCAAAGAGAGGCAGCAACATCGATTTGCAGCCTATATAACCTTAAAGCATCTCGAATTGGCACGCCTGGTAAATTGTTTTTCTACATTTTTTTAGAATATTCTAGAAAGCTTATTAAAGGCATTTAATCACGATAAAAGGCGAGGGTTCACCCAAACCTACCAAAATCCGCCGAGTCATGATTTTTGTGTCTTAATGCTATTGGTTGACCTGGAAGTGGTCACATGAACTCACCTCGTACTGATTCAGAAAACAGTTCCCATCAATAGTTGGATGTCAACAAATGATGCCTATTTACCATGACTCAATGGCTTTAACAGAGAGTACTGTTAGAAGCATCAGTTAATGAATGTTTAAGTGATTAAGGTCTTTTATAAAATTTTCCTCCGCTTATGGTCAAGTATTTATCGTGTGTATTATGTCTTTTAGATACCCAACCAGTGTCAAGCTGCTTCATAAAAACTGCTATAGAAAGAAGCACATTCTGTAAAGCGTTGACCAAGGTAACTATTTTTTTATACACCAAATGCTTTCAATTTGATGATTATGCCCGAAACAGCACAAGAAAGCCTTGAATTGTCTGTAGTGAATGCTCAACGAACATCGCGTAATAGACAGTACAATATTTATCAGTAACATTTCCGTTCATTGATTTACCCAAAGTTCACAGGGCTCCAGGCTTCGTGAAATGCAGGGCGTAAAATCTTATTGTAGTGTATAAAGTTTCCATTTTCTTACATGCCTTTGAAATATTTCTTGTAGTGCTATGGCAAAACAGAGGACCTCGAAACGCGGTTAGAACTTGCACGTGCAATGAGAAATCTATCTGATTCAAGTAAGTTAAAGCTTTTTCAAAGTTTGTAGGGATATAGTGCTAGAGGGGCACAGGGGGCCGAGCCCCCATTTTTGATGCCAAAAATTGGCAAATTTCTACTTTTGCTATTGTTTTTCGCAACATTTTGTGCAAGAGCATTTTGTTACTTTGATAGCACTACACCACTGGCTAATACCTATGTGTTAGATTGACTACCCAATGAAACACACTGCCATTGAAACTATCAGATGGTAGCAAAACTAGTAATGACGAGTTTCCCATGCCTTTTTCATGTTTTGTGGTGCCAGTGGCTTGTTTCGCGATCTTGTCAGCCAACTACAAGATATTTAGTTGCTTATTTTCATTCATGTACCATTTTAGAGAATCCAGTCCCTACAAGGTAATTGAAAGACTAAGGAAAGAAAAAAGTGACAATTGAGAGAGTCTTGAAAAGAGAGCTGTAAAGAAGGGAAAGTGCTAGGAATTTATAGATTGCTTTGGAGATATTTATCCTTAAAAGCCATCCTATACAACTTGATAACACTCTACATATCATTCACTGTGACTTTGTATGGATGTCAATCACTTCGAATATCTTTTCAGGCTTAAACTGCGACGATATATTGTCAGCTAGCGGAGCAGGCCTTATTTGCAGCTCTTTAAATATGCCGGATCCGTCGAAAAGGTATTTGTTTATATTTTTGTATATTTTATTATAGTTGGATATTTTTGGTTTTGAAGAAGCTCTGTATACAGGAATGAAATTCAACACGCAGCATTTATACATGTAGCATAATATTTAGAAAGTCGAGTCTTTTTTTTGCCTTGATCTTATCTTATATCAACGTTTATAAATGGAATCAAGTAGATAACCGTAAAAACGTTTTCTTGTACGTTATCATCAGTGTGCCTCAGGGGGTCGTAGTGATCCGATTCAATTTTTGACAAATTTCATCTAAACGTATAGGATACAGTAAATCTTTCTTAAAGGCCTATAATTTTAGAAGCTTCACACTCGAATTCACCGAAGAATCCAACAACTTTGGATTGCGATGGGTCCCCTGCTCTTTGCCCTTCTGCCACACAGATTTGGCCCACCTATCTCTTATGATGTTTATCCGCTTAAACATGGGAATTAGGCCTAGAAAACTACAGTTAAGTGGGCTATATATGTAAGATTGTCAGAAAGAGCTGTGAAATTATTTGATTTCTTCCTCTGAGGTATTGATCAAAAGGTGACGCGCAGCTCATTCTTGTTTTTTATTCTTGTCCCACAGATTGCTGTTCTTGTGCGTGGAAATTCTTTGGAACCTTCTGGAATTCGGATCTGAAGAGGATGTGAGTGGCCAACTACAAAAGCGAAATTTTCTTTTAATATTAAAGAGATATAACGATTTTGTTTCGGGTATCGTTGCTTTCCAGTATACACAGAAAGCTTCCAGGCAATTGCTAGTTAAAGCAATTCAGCTGTTGAGAACAGAACATTTTGTTTATTAATTTTTTCTACTTTAACAAACAACTGCTTTTCCCTACAAACGTGTTGTTAGCGTTTCTACAGTACAGTTTCACTTGGTTTTCTGTATGTTTGTTTCCGTTACAACCTAAAATCTGTTAATGCTTATGTCAAGGCTCCTTTCGTGACATCATTATCCCTTAAATACTCCGTGATCTGATCCAATATGTCTTGTCGTTTTTATTGCAGGTCATGAACCAACTGAACTGCGATGAATGCATACAGTAAGCTCGATTTTCCACAGATTCTATTGAAATGAAACCCTTTGCATAGTGGGTCCATTAAAGGGATTACGATATCCGCCGCGCCTTTTTTGCTCTGATATCTGTCTAAACACGCCTTTTTTGCTCTGATATCTGTCTAAACACGCCTTTTTGCTCTGACATCTGCTTTACCACGCCCTTTTTGCTCTGATATCTGTCTAAACACGCCTTTTTGCTTTGATATCTGCCTAACCGCGCCTTTTTTGCTCTGAAATCTGCCTTACCACGCCCTTTTTGCTCTGATATCCGCGTGACTGCGTCTTTCGTATTATCTGTAATATCTCAAATCCGCGTTAGCGCGAAACTATATGTGACCCACGGCATAATCACCACCTGTAGAGCAAGACTTACTTTGTGTTTTAGGGAGGTTTACCTTTGTGTAGGTTGCTTTTACAAAGCTTTTGTTGCAGTCAAGATTTTCGGTGCAAAATTATTTGTCATTGCCTACTGGGAGGTACCCGTTAATTGATTGTCCTTTGTAATTTTTTGTCAAATAACTCTTACCATATAAATTTAGGCAATGTTATCCATGTGTTAGTTGCAAGAATAGATAAAGTTGACTTTCACTATCTTATAAACTATTACTACTTGAAAATCTTTAACTGTTATCTAGCAGGGTCTTGTTTTGGTGGCGTAAGCTAAGATCACACACGAACTGCCCTTTTTGCAGTCTCTTCATGCAAATAAAAATTAATTTTCTAAGGCGATCACAGTGGTGAATGTTTGACGGGCGAAATTGTGAAAAACTTTCAATTATAATGATAAAGTAATTTGTTTTAAAAATTAGAACCAAAATGCTCGCCCAACCAAAACGGTCTCGACATCTCTACTAATCACTATCTCTGTCACTCCTCTACTCAATTTTGGATTCTGACAAGAAAATGATGGCAAATGAAGGTGGGAATAGAGACAGTGTATCAGATGTTTTGCGAAACTTTCATTTTCCTTTGCAACATTGTTTAAGGAGGGGGGTGGATAACTGAAACAGGAAATTAAAAGGGACAATGTGCATTTATTACAAGCGCAATGTTGCTGTGAAAACTACTTTGGACGATCATTGTATGAGGCCAACTGATTTGCCTTATCAGAGCAGGAAACAATAGACATGAGAACAGAACATGAGAAGCATTAGAATGAAATGGTTATTAAATGAATTTGTGCTTGTTACACTCCATCCAGTGATCAAATAAAGGTGATATGTTGATTGTCGATTGAATCGGGAAACCAGTGTATATATGTAGTTGGTATGCTTGTTTAATATAATTAACTTTGATTAACAAACAGTTAATGTTTATTTCTGTTTAGTGCTTTGCAAACCGCATTTGTGGACCGACTTCGGAACTGTTCTGGACATGCTGACAGGCAGCTCCGGTAAGTGTTTCTTGGTATGTAATGAATATGCATATAAATTTGATTTAATAACTTTGTTTGTGTTGTATGAGCTGCTGGTTGAAAATCTATTGAGCTGGATTGCATCAAGAGAAAACAAGACTTTTGTGACTTCCTGTTTTGTTATAAAAGTAGTACAATATAGCTTGTTAATGATGATCAGGTGTGGGGCTGTAGCAGGCAATATTCTGAGGAATCTTCATCACTGCACAAATACACAAATTTTGCAATTCAAACCGCTATCGCGATTGGCAGTATAGCATGAGTGCGGGTTCAGTGGGTGCGTTTTGCAGATTGGGTTGATTTGTATTTCAGCAACAAACAAAAACCCCAAATTTAAGAGTAGATTTCAGATCACTAAGAGCATCTATGTACCAATTCCGCTTTTTGGATGGCTTTAAAGGGCGACCTCCCTATTTTTTCAAAATTTATTAGCTGTAAGAAAGTGAACTTGGACCGATCATCATGGCACGTTCTAATGAGAGAGGGATGGGTGGTGGTACACTATAGGCTGTACTGAAAGATACAGCGTAGCTGAGTAGCTGAAGTTCACTTAAATGAACATAAAAAAGACAGGTTTATGCTCATTACGATAAAAATAATTGTGCCAACTTGTTATTATCTATAAAATATACGATGTCATATATTTGTTTCATGATTTATTGAAACATACCAGCGAAAGAAGACACAAGGAAAATAATATATTTATATTTATATATTATATATGAAAAAAGATACCCAAGAAAAATGGGTTGGAACTTTTAAATAAATGCTCCTTTACTGAACTTTTAGCGAGAAACCAATTTCTTGGTGAATTTGGAGATTTTGTAAGTTTTGAGCCAGTGAGAATGATTTAAGAAATGTTCGTGCATCCGTTGCTCCTGATTTTGACTTACAGGAGATCAATACGAAGATCTCGAAGAAAGTGATCTATGTGAAGGCCCACCAGTTATCCTCAGAAAAATATGTAAGGAAGATCAAGGTGATGAAAATCACAAAGATGCCATCAATGTTAAGTTAAGAATTTTCACATTGAAACCTCATTCAGAAAACTGCAAAAATAGCACACAACAGATCTAAAACTAGTTCAAAAAGCCGCCTTATACGCAAAACAATAAAGATTAGTTTTTTAATTGTACAAATTTTTGATTAAAAAAATTGTCTCTTGCGTTTAGTTGATAGTTGTTTAATATATTTTGATTACTTATAAATTTTTTTGAAAATTTTATCACTGCACAAATTCAGATTCAAGGCTGCACGTTTCCCTTTAATCACTGCACAAGTTGGTCATCACTGCACCTCAGAATATTACCTGGGCTGTAGCTCCCCAAGCCCGAATCCGACAGTCCTGTAAAGTAACCTCCAGATCTTTAAGGTGCTATTATTGTCCAATATATATATTGATTGCCGTTTGTTTCAGAAATGATTTGCTTGTCCTGTCTATTCTGGTTGCATCGCGCTGCCCAGGCTCACCGTTTATTGTAAGTCTTTAATGATTTGTTTTCCTTTGTGAATGATATTTTTCTTTTAACAAAATATAAAAGGAGCGTGTGGTTTATTGTACCAAAAATTAAGTTCCAAAATTGATTAGACAGTAAAACAACATTTAATTTCGAGCATATACTCGTTATCAAGTATTAATAGAAGGAAACAGAATACAAATTAATCTTCTCTTAATCTTTTTTCACAGGAGACTGGTTTCGTCAAAGTCTTGTCTTTGCTATCAGCGTACCCTGAAGGTAAACTGAGATGCTATTCGATGTTTATTTAAGACTTGTACTGAAAAGAACAGTTTTTCCTTTTTTGCTTATACATTGTTAAGGGTCGATTTCCTATCTTGCAACAATTTGTAGCGAATACATTTACAAAAAATGTTTGATTTGATTTGATCCTTTGATAAAGGTGTTTGGGGACCTGTTTTATCAAGTTGTTGTCATTGTCTGATGTATGAAAGCAAGAAATGTTGGCAAAACGTTATATCAAGATCAGAATATGGCCTTTTAAGATTAAAAAGCGTGCCAAAAAAGACCCGGAAGTAGGCTCATACTTTCTTAGAAAAATAGACTGCATATTATTGGGTGAAGTCCCCGTCTTGAAACAAAATGTGTAACTAGTCCCTTTAGTCGCAATGCATCATTTCAGCCTGTCAGGGGTAATTTTAGGTATAGAAACGTCCACTCATTGCTTTCTTCTTTTTTAGTGCCAAGCAACTCAGAACTCGTAAGGAATCTAAAGATTCAACAGGTTTGATGACTAACTCATAAAATGCTTTCTTAATTTCGTTTAGATTGGAAATGATTTCAGTAACTCTTAAAGGGTGATGTGTAGTTAAGTAACTCGTGTAAATTAACAAATGTCAAAGTTAGAATAGAAATTCTTCGCAATATATTTTACAATTGCAAATCAAGGCTTTGAGTCAAACCATTGTCAACTTATATGCATCACAAGTGGCGGTTTTGAAGACAAGTATTGTATTTTATATACTTCGTTTTACGAAAAAATTGTATTTCTTTGCTTGGTTTTAATATCTCTATTTTTTCCGATATGTTTTTAAGCCAGGAGCAATGAGATTTTGTAGAAATTTACTTATTTATCATAGCAGTCAACTAAAAAGCTTATTTGTGCATGCAAAATTATATTATAATTTGCAACAAGCCTTTTTTCCAGACCCCTGAAGACTTCGAGCTGAAAAAGCTGTTTTTTGACATGGTCCTAGTTCTGAGCAAAGATCCAGCAGCTCTTCCTGTGAGATTTCTAAATGTTCATTATTTATACTATTTTTATATCGTAGATTATTCTTTCTTGTTGCATTTCTTTTGCATATATGTCAAGAGAACTACAGATAAACATGGGAAAAGAAAGGTATCGGAACGAGTTAAGAAGTTAAGGAGAAGTGATATTAAAAGGATAAAGAGGAAAGAAAAAAGGGTAATTGAAAAGTGAAAAAAGCCAAAAAAGGCGAGATACGGAGAACAGTGCGAAAAAATGGGAACCTTGCTGTCCATTATTGATTAAAAATCATTGTATCATATATTTTGGTATTTGTACTACAGTTCCATAGAAAATTTTTCAGTTGCGCATAATAAGTATACAACCGAAAGTTATCTGAAAATCATATTTGAATAGTAAGATTTTTTCTATTAGTCAGATGTAGAAATATAAATGTATAAGAACAAGTTATAAATAAAACAGGTCGCTTCTTAGGGATTGGGATTGGGGAAGCATATGTAAGAACCGCAGTTCAGTTTTGAATGTTATGGAAGAAGGTACCAGGTAAGGTACAGACAGATTGTACCAGGTAAGTAAAATTAGAACTTGGTCTAATTTACAATTTATTGTAAATGGGTTTTAATATCTCGTAGATCATGTCTGAGCAGCGAGTTGTGTTGGGTTTGTTTTCCTATATAAGACCAATAAATGAAAACCTAAAGACCAACTGGACTCCAGCTCAGTACGAGGAACTTCAACTACAGGTTTGTGTAAATCATTTTTCCATAACACATTTTTTTAGTAAGGTATTGTGATGTCTACATTGTCATTCTTTGAAGTCAGTGCTTAAGGAGTCGTGTGACGCAAATTACGTCTTCATAGCTAAGTCAGGAACATAAGAAAATGTTAAAGGTGAGGGCTATTACGAAAAATTAACTTTGTTTCCTTTTAATTGCTATCTATCTAACACATTGCCCCACCCAAGTCCAAAACTCCAATTAAGCAATGCTCTCCTTTGTTAAAAGCTTATTGGTTGTTTAATGTATCAAAAGCAACTTAACTCAAGTTCCAATTATTACCTGCATTTGCTTAACAGAAATACATAGTTGAGCATACGGTTGTTTGTTTCTATAACGTTGAAATTATCAGCAAACATATACACGAAAGAACGAATTTCTGATATACAACGCAATTGTAATTCACCTTAAATGCTTAACGTTTGGCCAAATACACGTTCAAAGTGCTGTTTATCACGATTTAACAAACAATCTTTTCCAAATTTATTCAAAACAGGCATACCGACTCGACTTATAGAACAAAGCACTATGATGATTATGTGTTTTATTCACTTGCTTGTAAACACAAATCATCATTTTAGGCTCTGTTTATCCTATCATCAATTGCACCACGATGTCTTGAAGATTACATTACCTGCCAAGGGAGCACCCGACTTTTGCTGTTAATCGAATGGTGCATTGGTGCAGGTGTGTATGAAATGATACAAACACCGTATCTAATATGCACACGACTTGCCTTCCTCATGTAGTTTATACACTCATGTGGTTTTGAATAATGCATAGGTGCAAAGATTTTTCTCAGTACTGTATTTTATCTTCACAGATGACTATGGTGGCCACGGTAACAGTTTTCATGGAACTGGAGGTAGAGGCAACAAGAGGGCGCAAATGCGCTACTGTATACGTCTCCTGCGCAGTATCTGTTCTCAAGGTGACGAGCAGGTCCTTGCAGACCTAAGCGACCAAAATACAATTGCTGAGCTAGTTGGTACGTTATTTAATTTCTTCAAAACGAATTTATTTTCATTTAAATAAACCACCCCAAAATGGGGGACCAATCCACAGATGAAAGAGGTCTGGGACTCATAAGGGTGTGACGTAGAAACCAGACCATTTTTTCGCTGTTAGTGGTAGGCATTTGCTCAATAAAACAAAACAGAAATTCCAGTGTGTTGGTAACGGTGTTACTTCATCATCGTAGACACTAACATGCAACTATTTCAGGTAATTCATTAATCATAATTTTTTTACAGGCATTCTCCAAAGTGCAAGTTCAAGCCCTGATGAGAACGATTCTATTGACATCGAGCTGCAATGTGACATGATGTTTATTTTAGCTTCACTTTGTGACGGCGATCTGCATAGAAAGGTGACACCATGTTTTATTGATCGTTTTCATTAAGTATTTGCTTTTGAGAGATAAGAATAACATCCGTATACTCCAGTTGGAAGGTATTAGCCAAATGGTCAAAATTATGACAGTTAATGCCACAATGCAATACTGTGATAACTATGAAGTCATTTGACTGGGCCAGACAAGAGTTAGTAGATTAAATGTAATTTATTCATATTTTCAAGCATAATTTTGGCACAATTTGGTACTAGGCCTTTAAAGGTCTTGCATCATAAGAGAAAGGACATAGATAGGATATGATAATTGACTTTTACACTTCTTCTATCACTATTTGCAAATCATCTTTTAAAATTTTTCGCCTTTGTCCAGTGAGTTGTGTACAAACTTTTATTTTCTTGCAGTAAATACTTTAAACCCTGTTGTGAACGCAAACAGTAGACGACAGGTTATATGAAAGAAACGTGATACCTTGATGTTTTTGACAACAATGTAATGAATGTGACAAAGTAAAAAAAAGCTTTAGTAAAGTTGGTCTGGAAGCCCCTTATAGAAACAAAGCTATGTTTCAGTAGAGCTGGACCGTTGTTATAAAAGGTGATTTCGTACTCACTCAGCTTCTTTGCTTTGGTTTTATACTTGGGTGAGCAGCCAGTTTTTCTTACCAAAGAGTTATTGTTTGTCTCTGCACCGGTTTTTCATCTGCTTGATAAATTATCTGCCATTTCGCTTAAATTGCTAAGTGTACCCCTACGATATTTAGTGTATTTAGTATCACATGCAGGAAAATGAATGTAAAATGAACGCTATGTTTGGTAACTAAAATTTTGAATGTTTATTATCAAGGAGTTGTTTGGTGAAAATGGTGTGCAGATGCTTGTGAACTACCTAGGCCGGTATCCTGAAAAAATTGTAAGTCCTCTTGGGCAACATCGCCTAATGCTTGCTGCTGTTGACTGCGTATGGTACGTGAGTTTAGATGAACTTTGTTTTTGAAATTTTTTCGCCAGGGATGGTATCTTTTCTTGATTCCTTCATTGAAACATTTAGATGCAGTTATTGTATTCCATATACTTCAGCGCATATTTTTCCTTAGAGGTCTTGATATACTTTCGCTAATTACGTTTTCGTGCTGAAACCAATTTGCGATCAGTTCTATACTATCATATGCCGTTCTTTAGATTCAACAAAAAGTAAAAATGGCCACCGGTGATTAAAACGGTAGCATTATAAATATTGTTTGATAGAGTGCTTGGTTAAAGGCACTGCTTTCGCGAAATTGCAAATACAATGTCTTTTCTTGCTTCCTACATAATGAGGGAGATAAGCAGAAGAGCTGTGAAAATTGTGATAAAAGCACCACAATTTCAAAAAGCACCAAGTTTGATACGCTGAACAACATGTGATATAGGCCCAAGTCATATCTTGCCTCTAAGTTCTATTTTAGACTGGGGCACTCTTGTCCAGACACCTAATTGTACCATTGGCCATAAACAAGAACGCCAGGTCACAGAAAGTTGGCATTAAATGTCTAAATGCAGTTTGATAAGCTGAACAATATGTGATATAGACCCAATTGATATCTTGCCTCTTAGTTCTATTTTAGACTTGGGTACTCTGGTCTTATACCCCTAGTTGTACCATTGGCCATAAACAGAGAACGTCACATCATAAAATGTTGACATTCACAGTTTAAAGGCAGTTTGATACGCTGAACAACATGTGATATGGACCCAAGTCATATCTTGTCCTCAAGTTCTATTTTTCGTCTGGGGGAACTCCTCCTAGTTGGCCACATACAGAGAACGCCAGGTTATAAAAAGTTTAAATTCAGAATAAAAAGGCAGTTTGTCACGTTGAAAAGGTTGTTATATAGACAAAAATCATATATTGCCCCAAAGTTCTATTTTAAGACTGGGGTACTCTAGTCGAAACCCCTAATTGTAACATTGGTTATATACGGAGAGCGCCAGGTCATAGAAAGTTTGAATTCACGAATAGATACATTATTTCAATAATCTCCATTCTCAGGTGGCTCGATTTCTATTGTAAGTACTCTCTATCTTATACGAAAAACAATGGGGTTTTGCTTTATGGGACCTTCGTCTCCTGCTTGTATAACGTATTCATCTATCGTTTGAAAGCCAGAATCAACATGCTGCAACTTTACTATGCAAAAGTTGGTTTTAGATTATCATTATATCGTTTCAGGTCGTCAGTTGTCGGCTGCTTCGTCAACGAGACAGCTTTTCTGGAAAAAGAAGGTTTATTTCTTCTTTTGGACTTGCTTGAGGTTGGTTGTTCAGGTTTTCCTTTTTGTGAAATTTGTGCCAGTAAATATTTCTTTAGCTCGATTAATTTTCTGTTGGAAAAATCTTAAGCAAAAGGAAAAGTCTTCAGAAACTGTGATGTCCAGGCATTCGATGGGGAAAATTTTATGAAGGAAAGGACTAGAAAAATCTGTTGTTGATGTTCCCCGAATAGAATATTTCTTGAATTTTAGTCTGATATGCCAATGAATCGAAGTACCCTCTCTTCTTTGCTTCAGTTCCATCACAAGAAGCGTAAACCTTCTGATTGAGACTGATACATCAGTGACATGAGCTTGTTGTATCTTAGAGCCACGAACCACCTTCCAAAATTCCTTGGAACAACGAGCAATTGGCGTTGTTTTTTTTAATTTTAATTTTCCCAACAAACCTATACTTTGCCCCCCCCCCCCCCTCCGAGACGATAGAAATGTCATGAAATGTCACATGAAAAAACGTTCTTTTCTAATCTCCTATATCGTTTTATAACATTTTCCCCATGGGAAAATGGCAGGGCATGACTGACGTTCGTGTAACAAGACTTTTGCACGGGATTTTTGCCTAATGTATATAGTTTTGTATGGCTGTTTTATTGCTGGAATTCTTATTTAATATACCTGCTTCTGTCTGGCCCTTTGAAATATTTTATTTCTTATCCAAAGGTTTGCCCTGAGAACATGAGGAATCTGGTTTTAGGTGCTATACTGGATATTTGCGAAAATCCAAGAGTAAGTTTTATCATACAGAGGAATTCGAATCACTTAAATTAGTCAGCAGGAATTTCAAATTTTAAACGAGTTCTAGCCGCTTGGTTCTTAAGAACTTGAATCATCTATATAAAATTAACTTAAATAAGGCTTTTTGCTACAGAAAAGCTTAATGAGCAACTCAAAAGGATTACTAACATGTCAAAGGAGAAACGTTTTAGAGAATCGCTTTTTAAGTAAAGAGAAATCAATCTTTAGCAAAAAAGAAAGCTTAGTTGTGATGAAATATGAATTTATACCAATCCTAAGAGTACATTGGATTTTGATGTTTAATAGCTTATATTGCAGTTATGAAGTTAGAAATGCAACCTTCTTTTTTTATAGCAATCTTCTTCATGCCTAGGCCTCAAATCACTGTTTATTGACAAATATCTACCAGGTTCAATTATATTCACAAAAGAAGAGAATAACTATGTAGTGCGCACTAACAAGAAAAAAATGAAGCATTTTAAAGTTTAAGAACAGTAATTTTGAAAGTAATCTGTGTTGTTGTGCTATGAGCCTCTTTTTCAATTTTTCAGGCTTTGCCACATGTCAAATTATGGCGAGGTAAAGAAGACTGCACTGTTGGTCAGCTACTTATAAAAATATGGAGACATGAAGAAGTTAACCTTGGTATTTCACGCGATCTGTCAGGAGTGATCCTAGGTTTGTTTCATTGTTTATCTAGTTTTATAACAAAGTTTCAATTCTTGTCATCTTCTGTCATCTTTCTTCATATTAAACTGTTTGTTTCTTTGTTCTCATTATCTACGATGAACTTGAAAACATTTTCAATCCTCTGCTATACGTTTGCTAGTGTGATGCAGTGATTCTTCAGTTGCAAAGGTTTTATATAGAGATATGGTACGAGTCTTGTTCATCAAGTTTAATGTGTGTGTTTTTGTGTTAAATTGCTTGCATAAGCGTAAAGCTCGTTCTCAGGCGCTGCCATTCTAGTTGTTCCGGAATAATGTATCTCTTCCAAGAGAATTCCAAGTTGAGACGTTGCAAGTAAAAGTAAGGGGAAGATTTAATAGAAAACATCAATTTCTATCGCCGTGAATTCTGCAGCGTCTTGTGGTGTCATTTGACAGAGGTATAGGTTTAGGGAGGGGCCTGGAAAAAAGCTGCCAATAGTTATTCCATGGCATTTATCATATATTACTTTCATGTGAGCATTTCAAGGGTTTTTAACTGGACATTCAGTGGCTTAAGAGGAGAGGGGCAGCTCTAGCCCCCCCCCAAAAATACTCAAAAAAAGAAAATTATCAGGCGATCCATATTTCCTGTGTTAAGGCTGTGAGGACGACGCTAGGGGTTTATGCAAAGCATTTAGGGAATGAGTACCATGGTATCAAGTATCGATTCAAAGCAGAAGCGATCAAAGATAAGATGTTCCTATTTCATATACTTAGCTGTTTTTTTTGTTTAAAGTCTGCTCTCAACAATTGTCTGATAAACCGTTTCATGTTTGTCCTCCACGCCATATTCATAGTTGCTTTTAACATAAACTGTCTTTTCGTGTAACCAATTGGCAAAGCTGTGTTTACGCATTCCCAAGTTGAATTGAATCAAAATTAACTAATATCTTTGTTTGCATATTATCCATTCCTTGCTTCGAGCCTCGATTTGATAATGTCGTCTAGGTATGTTCTTAAATACAAAACGAGGATTGCTTTTATAGATGCAAAGAAGCCAATTTTGAGCAGTCTTCAGGAAAAGCAAGGGATCATTTCGCTGCCTTCTTCATTTCCAAGCCCTGCTGTTGTTGATGTATCAGAGAATATTCGTGCAAAAATATACTCAATGTTTTGCAAGCTGGGTATGACTATAACAATCATATAAGGATTTTTTTAGAGATAATGGGCACTTTACACCTAGCCCCATGGTTAGGGACGTAGAGTTGAGAGCAGTTAGTTTCATTTTACATTATTGGGTTTTGTAGTTCTCATTACTTCATTTCCAAAATATGTCTTGACGTGACTGAGAATATTTTCTAATCTTTCGGTTTTTATGCACTTTGTAGAGAACACTCATTGTATTTTTTTTAATTTCTTAAATGCAATAACAGTTATAATGCACAGCCCCCCTCTTCTATTATGTTTACTTTAAAAGTCTTGTACAAATTCTAAGCACTTTAATTACAATACTCTTGACTACGGGCTACACATTGGAAAATGCTAGTTAAATCTATCGTGATGACATCACGATAAACATGATTGGAAGTCTACCATTCAAAATAAAGTTACTTTTGCGTTTATTCAAACCTTACAGTTTTTCCTTGCCAATTGAACAGGTTTCAACAATGTCCCTGGGTTGCATACGTCGGATTACATCACATTGTCGATCGTTGAAAGATATCTAGAATTTAAGGTTAGTGAAATCTGACGACTCTGGTCAGTTTATACCGATTTTCACTAAATTGAGCATCAGTGAAAGAAAAGGCCAGTTATTATCGTTTCCTTTTCTTTAACCAAGTCTATTGATACTCTATACCGTCAATTATTGGTGTGCACACACTGGCTCTAGCTGCCTTGCTTCCAGCCTTTAAATTTTCGGCTTCTCTTATTTGGTATGGGGGGGGGGGCGGGCGTAATTTTGAAATAGAATTCACCTCCAGTATTTCAAGGCTACGCATACTACAAACGAAAGAGTGCAAGCTATAAAAAGAGAATCGGTTTTCTGGCTTCTTAATTGGAGGAGCCTTGACAAGAATTTCATAAGATTTTAAAATTTCTTCAAAGTTAATTTTAAGTAAAATTTTGTAGTACCAAAAAATTGCTCGAGATTCATTTTTAAGCTCAAAGATAAGAACAATGATACCCTTACCAACTATTATGTACAGGAAAATAAAGCACCATGGCCGTATAAAACTGCTTTTCCGTTGCTTATTAGACACTTGAAGTTTGGTTGGAGATTCGTTCAGAACTGGAACAAGAGGGAATCAGAGCTATTTCACCGGACAGGGACTGCATCGACACCATCATTCAAACGTTGGAGGAACGAGCTCAAAGTGTTACTTCTGTCCAGGTATTTTTTTTTACATTTTTAGATTTTTACTTTCATTTGTTGAAAAACCAATAAAAAATCTTAATAGTTTTTAAACTGATTTCCCTCCTCTCATTGCAATGCTGCTCAGTTTAGTATTGTATGGTTTTCAACAATAATCTAACCAGGAAAGGGGGCATAAACACCTCTAATGAAGGAAACAGCGTTGTGCGGGGAAAAGGGGGTGCCGGATTTAGCGGCAACGTTGATTACCTGGGGAGGTAGTGAAATCGTGGGGCTCTCAATTTTTAAATGTGAATATTATGAGATTCCAACAATTTTTGCCAAGTCAAATGTTGACAACTCAATCTAGTTGTTTTAATAAATAAAATGACTGAAAAAAGAATGCAAAAGGTTGTGATGGGGGGGGGGGCTTAAACCAGAACGGAAAGGTATGTTCATGAAATCCTTATCCTCGTAGCTTAGGTGAAACATAAGAAATGTGCAGTATAGAGAGCAGCATCTCACGTCCTAGTCATGATTTTAGTTCTAGTTGGTCATTATTCGAATTGAACGACTGTAGTCAGTTGGATCTTCACGATTTATTTTGAAATTTTAAGTTTATTCACCATTAAAAGTCAGACAATACATTTCCTAGCACCTCTAGTGGAAGTAATTTGCCACCTAATTACTTGTTTTATGGTTTTTTAGAAAATGCTCGTTGAAGCGGAGTCAAGTAATAATTTGATTGATGAAGAAGAATGTTACGAAAAGGTAATTGATATGCGCGGTGATGATTTCTAGTGTGCAGTGAGATGTACAGTATAATCTGGTTATAACGTACTTTAAGGGACCAGCGTACTAAGTACGTTATATCCCAAGTGCGTTGTAACGAGGGTAAGTAAAAAATGATTAAAACCAAGCACACCTTTTGCCAGGACCAAGCACACCAGTAAGTTATATCCGAAAGTACGTAATAACCGAGTACGTTATAACGGGATTCTACTGTAACAGGAAAGCAAAATAGTTATTGTCAATAGAGACATCTGTTTTTCATACGTATGAACTAGTATGTCTCCAGCACCATAAGAAGTTGGTAAAAAGTTCACGATTGGATAAATAGACCTTTTATTCTAAGATTTATTAACATGACGATTCACCTGATTTCTCTGCATTAAATAATGTGACCATCTAAATGAACGACAGAAGACTGGCAAGATCACATAATCAGTACACGGAACCATATTATCAGATGAATCAATTTTGTCTTGAAAACGTTTTGTTTCCAGTTGACAGTAACTTTACCATAAGGAATAAAAGATTGTATGGTTTTTGAAAACTATTTTAAGGACATTTCTAGGGCAAGAGCTGTCAGATTAGTAGATCTAAAATCATTCGGTTGCTTCATAACTTTTATTCAAGAACAGCTTTTCTTTTTTGTGGGTTATCTAAAACAAGATTTTTTATTTGTGTATCAGTTGTAGAATATTTTTTAAAGCAGTGCATTTCATTTTGCAATCCTTGGTCAATCCTAGATCAAAGAAAGTCATAAGCAAGAGGAAAAATCTCTCAAGGATTTTTCTGATTTCGTGGAGAGGACGTCAGATTATAGGGTCCTTCAAGTAAGAGATTTTAATTCAAATCTTTTCTCTGTATGGTAAATTGATGTAACTAATTAGATGGCTTCTCAATTTGCCTCACATTCGAACTGAATACACACCGATATTTACTTTTTGGTTGTTCAAGGTTAAAATTTTGGAAACTTTGTTTTAAGAGTAATGCGATGATTTTCGTCCAATTTATACCGAACATCTGGCGCAACCAGTTTCCACATCGATTTCCGTATTTCATTTTCATTGCATTTGTCGATCCTTTTTTACCTTCTTCTCATATTTGCTGAAAAATTTTGAATTTTTTTGTGTTTGCGTCCCTTACGGGAGGCTTGTGCCCTTTAAGGAAGTTCATTTTTTTCACTATTTTCTTATCTTTGACCATACATCAGTTGTTTTGCCTTGGTTCTTCTCCATCCTATTCTACACCGATCGTTTTTATTTCTTCGACCTTAATGCTCTCTATGCTTTTATATTACTTCCTACATGCAAGTGATATTCCGAACCCTTTTGCAGAAAGCAAGACAGAAACAGCTAGAGACAATCGCACATTCACGTCTTCGGTCGCGAGGGGAAAGCAGAGATAAGTAAGAGCCGTGCCGAATTAATTATTTCTTTTGTCTAGAATAGGCATATAGCATGTTTTCTTGTATTCTTTAGCCTTCAGATTCAATGTTTTAATGTATTAAGATAAAACTCTTTTTGCACGCTCAATTGAATTTCAGTGTAGATGTGGCAAATACATATAATTGGTATTTTGCAACAAAACGCAAGCAAAATATTGTTTCAATATTCTAAAGATCAGTTTAATAATGCCATTTACATTTGATTCATTCGCATCAACCTTCCACGAATGCTTTAAGAAACGCGATCTTTAAAAAGGAAAAAAAACTCAGAGAGGACATGCTAGGATATGTGGGACCAGTACCACTTTTTTTAGTACCAAATAACTATTGATTTTGACATGTTTGTCACTTTCTTCCAGCAGAAAATGAATGGAACATCCCTTGATAGAAATTATTTCCAATTTGCACAACTCTTGTATATACGGTCATTTGTGACTTTTGTTTCAGCGAACACACCCATGAGACAATAGATACTCGAATAAAAACAACGGTTTGTGAATGATTTTTCTATTATACTTACTTCTAGTATTAGAGGAGCATAACAGGTAAAGTGACAAAGGGGTAAATTGGGAATCCCTCTGCACTGAGAAATTCAATCCATAGGTATCCCCTGAGAATGAACATGAGTACTAAGTGTAGATGACACAGAGACCGCCTTGCGCATTTGTTTACTTGTTTATCCTTCGAGACATGAATTTCGGATATGTTATATAACTAGAATGAATTGTAAATAGAACTTAGCCTTAGCCTTTTGTTAATTATTGAAAGGGTTTTGAACGTAATAGAATAAATTCAAAATAGCGTTGTGATACAAATTCGATCGTTAACCGAAAAGATTCTTGGATATATTTTCGTATCATGCTGATTCGACAGCAGAAAAACACAGCTTTATCATTTTTCGAAACTGATAGGGTTCTAAAATTTCTTAACATTTGTTGCTCAGAAAACTTAATGCATTTGGTCAATGCCAAGCTCTCTGAAAAGTTTTTCTGTACCCTTGATTTATTGTTTAGTGAGTTGCTAGAACAGTTTAGTGAGTCAGTAAAAGTAGTTCTTTCTTCAGGCTAAGTGTTTATAAAATTTTTTTACAAGCATGAAAATCTTTAGATGCCTCGTGAAACCATTTAATGTGACGCAGTGTCAAAAAGTTAATCATAGCTAAATATGTTAAAATGTAAGAACAGTTGACGTTAAGCCCTTCCTGAGGCTAATTTGACCATCAGCATTTACAGAGAATAAATCGAATATTTCTGACATTTCACCCGATATTTTCTCTTTTCTTGGCAGTCATTCTGCGGAAGGTCGGTACTGATTGAAAGCACACCGCCTGAATTCACTGGGAAATTCGTCCACGAAAATAAACTGCAGAGAGAACTGGAACAAGAGATCATGACAGTAAGCCAAAACATTTGATTTATTATTGTCATTTAACCACGAAACATTACAAAACTGAGCTATCCAAGAGTTTGGGTGCAATGTTCGGGCTGCTTTAAACTTCAAATACTTTGCAAGCAATAATCAGTCAATAACTCTTTAAAAATCTTATAATGAAGGATCAAACAGCTAATTTGTGAGCGTTTTCAAATCATGAAGTGTGATTCCAGTGATGTTAGTGTGACTTCACCTCTCGTCTTGTCATGTTTTGCGCTCTTGTTCCCAGTTCCTTTAAAGAAATTGAACCTTGGTCACGTGTCTAACTATCTACTCTGATGTACTAACTATAAGTGTACATCTGTGCAGTTTACTGCATTGATTCTTAACACACGTGTACCCGATAACAGGGATGTCATTTTTAAGCATTTGCCTCAAGCCAGTCTTGCCAAAATGCAAATAGCTCATATTGCATTAACACTTAAATGTAAATGCCTCGATACGAGCAGTTTATGTAAAGACATCCATCAGATGAAACACCTAGAGAAACGAAGAAACCTGTTTTGGCCTTTTAAATCTACAATACATTTCTCTCGTTAAACATAGTCCAAACCATAACATAACATAACAAACCGCTGTTTCTTAGCTTAAATGATTCATATAGTGGAGCCGCTACAACCAAAAAATTTAACAGGAGGACAGAAATTTAAATTTGCGTTCCGGTCCAAAAATATGGCCACAAATTTGGTATTAGCTGTTCGCTTCTTATAGCGCTATCAAGTCAATAACTATTAGGTAGTGACGAAGGCAAACTGAAAGCCAAACAAGTTTTGCCATGGTGCTAGCTAGAAGATTCTGACCAACAACTCTTGCCTGCCGGTTGAAGTGATAGATTTTCGTCACAATTTTCATGTGAATGGACGTGACTAGATGAACAAGTTCATTGAATCTATATTCGCTTTATTGCAAAATATATGTGGCAGTAGTGAGGGCTATAGAACTCTTTTAAAAATTACCTGTTTTGATGGGGGTGCATAAAGCTGCAGGGATCAGTCAAATGTTTGCCTTATTGTGGAAGAGTAAAGTGATAGGACTTGCTAATTTTCCTGCTTATTTTTCTTTTGAATTAAATGTCAAGTTTATTTGATAAAAGTATTTATGGTGGATTTTCAGAAGAAACAAGCGTAAAGCTGAATAGTTGAATTATTGCCACGGCAAGGGACCATTTCTAAACATAAATTTTATTATGCAATACTTTTTAGAATCCTCACCTATGCAACATATTTCCTAAGAAAGTTTGAAAATTGATAGATGATTTCTTGACATGAATATGAGCAGTGCATTTCTTAGCACTCCCTTTTTTCATTTACCCTTATTATACAAGGAGTTGCCAGAAGGATGGAATACCGAAGGAGGCACTGCTCTTCCAGGGTGTTGTTTGTGATCTACAAACTTTTTGCGTGTTGATGTATTGTAGAGCCGGTAATAATATTTTCTACATAATTCTTTCATCTCATCTTCCAATATCCCATGACTTGATTGTGAGGTGTTAAATTAATTGTCCAATGCGTTATGTATGTCAAGTGATTTTCAGATTCACTAGCCAACCAAGAAAAAGGAAATTTCAGTGCAAACATTCAGACAATGCACACTTCATCATAATTAGTGTGGCGTTTCTTTCAACTGCTCACGGTCGACCACCACTGAATAAAATTAAAGCCATATATTGCCAGTAGGAAAATGTCTTCCATGTGTCCTGTTATTTAATTTGCCTAGCAGCGTATTTCGGGCAGTATTTTTAGATAGTATGGAGTCTTTTAGCTTCTTTTTACTAGTTTAAAACAGTTACGGAAACCTTTTGCGAAAATTCCCTGGAATTTCTCCAGTGGTTTCGGTAGATGACAACACATTTCATTTTGCAAAATCTTATTCGTTGTATGTGGCAATTAAAGTCCCAATTTAAGAGAGTTACGTCGTGACTACAACTTAATTTGTACTTTTATAGCCTTATTTCTAAAATATGCCGCAAGCAAGAAGTTAGCAAATTTTGCAATTGGAATTTGGCCAGATAGGTAAAGCGTCCTTCACAAAGTAATTTTGACACTAGAAATATACAGAAAAATACATCTTACTGTATAAATGCTAATTACGACCAGATTCGTGATAGATGCTATTGTTCTTGAATCTCAGAGGGCAGGAATTCTTTATTACAACAAAGGGAAAGGTAGTCATTGATCGATGTATTGGCAAACCAAGACTAAAAGATAATATATAACTAAACCCTATTATATCTGCCACTGATCTTCCAAAGATTAATGAGCTGTGTACCCTCCTAGACGTGTACGTGTACATATCTATTGAATTATTTTCGGTTATAGGCAATAAAAGAAACACAATCCTCAATAACGGTTATTGCGTACATCCGCTATGACGAACTTAATGTTTGATCGCTTGGAATACTCTCAATATAGTGAACTCCAGTTATTGCGAAAATATTCTTGATTCTTACAGAATTTTTCATAGCAGGATTTCGCTTTATAGTATCCAAAAGTATAATGTCACACTATTCACAATATATCACAATATGTCATCACAAAGTATAGTCTCATTATTTTCTACCTAGTGGCCTAAAATATCTGCTGACCCCCTATCAGAGCCTGCAAAATACTTTTGTCATACCATCAATGACGAGGATGGCCGATGTAAACATTGGAAATAAAAGTGCCACACCCAAACGCCCAAAACCCGCCTTGTTGTCCTTGTTTTCTGAAGAACGTTTCCAGAGCTTGAAGAAATTGTCTGGAGAAACTAATTCTTTTCTAGACTCTGCCCCTCTATATGTTGTAACATTATATGTTTCCCTGGTGTCTCAGTATGTCTTGTGTCACGCTGTTGAATCTTTTTAGATATTCGTCTTTGGTATTAAGCAGGAAAGACCGCATAAAAGTCCTGGGTACTAGTATTTACAATAACGGCACTTCATGCTAGATTCATGTCTTGTCAAGCGCAAATTCCTGGGCATTTGTGGCGTAGAAACGAAGCTGTTAGGTTTTTAGATGTCGGGACCTTGTAACAATAAGATATCTGGAAACATTTTGAAGCAAATTTTCTGCTGATACTATTTTGTCATTGTCGTGTTTTTTAATAACTATTGTGTTATCTCTTTCTCTTTTAGTCGCGATGAGAGCATTTATCTCTGAACTACAAATTATGTGTATAAATTAGAGACTGTATATAGTTTTATCTTTGCTTGCTTCTTGATAACTTGAACGACTGTTTAAATAACTCTTTTTAAATGTAAGCTGAATTGTTGATTATTATTGCAGTAAAATATCTGATAACTTCAAGACAACGTTTTTGTCAGTTTATTTAAAATGAAATGTCCAGGGTAGTTTGTTTATTTTCGTTTTTTCTCAGTTTCTTTGTTATTGCCGTTGATTTTTGAAAATGTGGTCATTTGAATATTAACTGAAAGGCAAACTGGTGGAGGTACTCTAAAGACATTATATTTCGAGTTCAAAAAGTTAGTTTTCATGAAAGTTTACTTACCATTGTAGAAAATTATTCCAGATCCAAAAGCTTTTATGATATTTTGATGTATGATATTTTTTGGCAAAGTCTCCTTTCATACTTTGATCGTTAAGGCTAATTTCCACTAGACGAATTCTTTGTCGCGAATCGAACTTTTTCAAATGTGAGTATGCGTGGTGTCATGTTCTCAAATTTTGCCGCGAAAAAATTCGATTCGCAGAAAGTAGATCACGGTCCTACTTTATCGCTATGACTCTTTATTCGATTCGCACGAAAGAATTCGCCTGGTGGAAAACAGGCTTTATTTGAGCATTATAGTAATTTGTCAGAGGCTTTACAATTTTCAATGAAATGTACTGTTAATAACGAAGCAATAAACTTTTCTATTTGCTAGACGCTCTCCCTTGGACTGCATGCTGCATTTTCTGTTTGAATTCAGCAAATTCTTCGTGCATTCGGAGTGGCAATAGCTTAACAAAGCCATAGTTAAACCCAGTATGTAATTACAATCGTTCAATAAATTTCTTCACCCCCAAAAATGATGCTAATGTATGTATGTGTATCTAATTCGCCACAATCATTTTCTTTACATATTATACAAATTAAAAAGATTAAAATACAATTATATAAATTAAAAGCAAAGATTAAAACCCCTAAGTTCAGTGAAAGGGATACGTTAAAAGGTCATGCTGACCTTATTTCCATGATGGTATAACATGACTCAGTCTGATTTTGAAATCATGTTTTTTATGCATCATGATGGTCCTGTTTTATCAGCCATGGACCTCTTCACCAGCAATCTCCAAATAACTCTATTTTGGGCCATTCTCACAGTCTCTGATGTGTCTAGCCCTAAAGCCTTGATATTGTCACTCAACCAAGTTGTTCATTTTCCCTTTAAAGGAATGATTAAAATATAGTTTTGAGCTGCAACCTTGAATTTAATGCTTAATGCTACCATCAAGCAGCTGTTGTCTGACGTAGGCATTGATTTTGAAACTCGTAATTGCAACTTAAAATCGCCTTTTTATACAAGCCAAATCATGTCTACATGGCACCAAGCGCTTTATAAAAGACCGATAAGGAGTAATCTAAGACTGTTTGTTAGACCATGTCAAGTACAATTAATGATTATTTAAAATTCAAAGCAACGTTTCTGCCATCACCTTGGCTGCCGCACCCTAATCGCTCCCACAACGTGCGGGAACGAGGCTATTGTATCAATTCAGCTCAATAACGGTTTGTTGTTGAAACCTCAGCTGGCGGGAATGTACAAATTAAATGGCACCTGCACAAATTATATGCTGAATATTCAAAATGTTGATATGAGGTTTGTTAAAAGATTGAATTTTTCCAGTTAGCATTTCCCTTTTAGTTGTTTCATTTCTGTCTTGTTGTGTTGACATTTGATGACTATATGGATTTGCTCCGACAAACACTTGTGCATTGCTGACGAATTATTATAGGTTTGCTCTTTAGATTATTTTGTTTCAATTTCCCCAATAATTATGATTTACAGTTTTTGAAAAGCTAAGTAGGGGTAAGGTTTGTGAATTCCAGATGGGAGGTAAAAATGAAACGTTGGGCGCCCTTTAGAAATTTGCTGAAGCATCAAAGACTTTGCTATTACGTAAAGACCCTGCTTAACGACACCACAACTTCATCTTGATAACAAGAACATAGCACGTGCATAGGGCCATTTTTTACCGTTTAACAGTATTTTTCAAAGCACAGGTAGTTTGCAGCAGAACTTTATCTTTATCAAGCCTTATATGATGATGCAGTAATAACAATCAAACTTAACATTGGTTTGTCATCAGAAAAATGGAAATTAGAGTTTAAAATTCTGTCATTTTGTACTATCTGTCATAACAGCAGAACAGTGCATGCTGTGGTGCATAGAACATGATGGTTTCCTCTAGAATGTATCAAACTTTTATGGACAATTTCACCTCTCTATCAACAAATACTGATGAACAACAAAATTTTAATGGTTATATTGTTTAGTAATTCCTTGCATGAGAAAGAATGACTTTTGATATTAATACCTGTTGGTTTAATTCAAATATTTTTGATAATATTGAACAATTAGGAAAACTTGGAGCTGTCGTATTCCATTATACTTCATCCAAAAAATTTTATTGCAGGTACTGTTCTTTGAATATAATGATTAGCCCTCCTCTTCCATTTAATAAAACCCAAACATTATTATAATCATAAAGCTTATCTATTTATTTGTTAGTATAATTAAGACCCAGTAACGTATCAAAAACCTCTTAATATCTAGTCTGTTGTTATCTGCTGTGGGGAAATATTCCTCAATAGCAAAATCATTTGAAATATGCCAGTAACTATCAGAATAACAGGATTTTTGTGGTTCAAGCATATCATTCCCTCATCATTGCCATTTCACCTTTTTGGCTAAGTCATCATCAGCACACAATTACTGCATTGTATTCTATTTAAGACTGCATAGTCCCATCTCAACGATGAAATAGATTTAAGGTTATTATGTGTCACTCCAGCTATATGGTTTCTGGTTTCTTCTGAGTACCTCCTCAATTATTGATTTATAGAGCAACCAGTCCTTAAAAATGTTTTGTCAAGTTAGCTCCAAATTCTATAAAGATCTGATTGATTTATAGCCTCTGACCATTGACAACAGATGAGATGTAGGCTCATTTAGGGGCAAGGGTTTCATCATTTCCTTGTGACGGACAATTATATTTAAGACCTTTGTGATAGATTTATAGATCACATGACTAGAATTGAGAAGTAATGAATTTCATTTCTGTCAAAATATGTCCTGTTTTGTACAATCTCTTAAAATATGAAATATAATATCAATGAGTGTGATCTTGGCGATTATGAATCTTTTATTCAATCATAATTAAAAGGACTTGAAAACAGAAACTTTGCCATAGTTTCACCAACATCAGCTTCATTTTATATTTATAACAAATAACTCTATAACTTTTTATCTAGCAAAAGCTAGCTTTGGTTGTAACTGAACTTTTTGTGTTGCATAATTACCATCTATTAGCTGTAGGGAAATGTGGCTTATCGATTTAAACAGAGAAATGCAAACATGGTTTACAAACCTCATTGCCTGTCTGTAATTTGTCACCTGCCCTCGCCACACATTTAATTGCCACACTGACAACCTCATTTGTACATTAACTCTGAAATACCAGTGATTTTGTATGGTAAACCACAATAACTGTAATTTTACAACTTGGCCAAATCTTTTCATTGTGTTTTCATTGTCTTTTTTGGGCTGCAGACAGTAGAAAACCTGAGCATTTCCACTTTTTCTAGCTGTGATGAATTTACAAATATGTCATCCTTTTAAAAACACTGAATACAATTTTGATTTCAAGACCAAAAGACTGTTCCTCCATGAAAATGTGAAACTTTGCTGAATTCAATAAACTTTATTCGTTTTTGTTTTTTTATTTAAGTGCTCTGTAAAATTTTAGTTTCATTATTAGTTGTATCACCTATATTTACAAAAAGCTTTTGTTGTTGTTACTTGATTTTGGAAAGAACGGGGCCTCTGGTGCAAGACTCAAAGTAAGTGAATAAGTGAGTGTAGGAAGGGTGGGAGATCAACAGCAAACTATTAAGCAAAATTGCAAAACCTAATAAGTTTGTATTAATAACTTTCTTAATTTTACAAAATAGGAAGGGACATAGGCAGACCAGGTCTGTTCTGTTTTGCTTGCTTGGTCACATGTTGCTTTGCCTTGCCCTGATATTTGCCATTCTGTTATGTTCTGCTGTTCCTCTTCTGGTTTTGGTTGTTATTCTTTGCCTAACGATTCTTACCTGGTTTTCATTGTATTTTGTTTTGCTATCAACTAATCTGAGCTGTTTTCTTCTGCCTTTTGTGGCCTTCTCTGCTTACATCACGTGGTCTTGTTTGCAGCTTACATCACGTGGTCTTGTTTGATTAAATTCTGATATTCTTAGCTACAACCATCTATTATCCATTTTTTTTCAAATGTGCTTTCGCTTTCACAGCTTCACTGTGGGTTTCTTGTCACCAGTTGTCAACAACACGCAAAAATGGTTTCTTGGAGATTTTCAATATCCAGTGTCGAGTGTACATACTACGAATTTGCTATATTGTTTCATTATCAGGCTGAACATTTTAAGCCTTAGAAATTGATTTGAGTGAGACTGTATTCGCCGACCGTTGGTAAAATCTGAGAGTAAGAACATTGATAAAAGTATGTAAATGAAAGTAAATTTCTTTTTCGATGTGATATTTCCATGGCTAATCAATCTAAGTAGACTTTAGCTTCTGGGCCCTCTTTCTTTGACCTTTATGTTTTGATACCGATGGCTGTACACAAGCTGTTATGACGTCATTCATTTTATTGAAATGACTTTAAAGAACGAATGCAAATATTTCGTTGTTGTGTAGGTTTGGGAACGAATGGATTCATTCCTTAGGGATCTGTCCATCAACTGAAGCTTAAAACCTTATTGCATAGAAGCCTCGTCTCAAGTGTGACTGAAAACCGCTTAAACCCCATTATTAGCTGTTTGATTTATTACAAGTTGCAGATCGTTTCTGAAACCAATGATTCACGTTGTTTCGCTAAAAAAGTTTGTATAAATCGCTGTTAGGAGTTATTATAATTTGCAAAGTGCCTTCAAATACATTCTTTCACGAGCTTTTTGATGTGAAACTTTCTTTTATACGGCCCCTTCTACATTCACCTATCAGTTGGTTGCACTTCAGAAACATAAAGAAGAGTAGAAAGAGTTAAGCTGCAGGTAGTGTAAAGTTATTCTTTGTCCGCAAAACCCCTTTTTTGAAAGCCTTAGGTTTTCAACCCTGTTTTAGTTTGAATGCCCCCCCCCTCAGCTTCTGTCAGCCCACTCTTATTTTTGAACCATCGTCCTTTCTTATTGGAAGGTTATACTTTCCGCTTTAAAACTGCTTTTTATATCATTGTCCAAATCAAAAACGCGTATCATTTAGAAATTTTGCTGTATCTATTGCTGACCACCGATGTATATATGTTTAGCACCAAGGCAGTAATGCATTTCGTAATTCACCAAATTTGGCTTTTCTCTACTCTGCATGCTTTTGAGTTTCCTGGTCTAAAATTTGGCAAAGGAAGGAAGTCATTCTTAGAGCCGCGAAAGCGTTTACTACCACATCCCAGCTCTAATTGTACCCTTGTTCATTGGCTTTCCTTTCATTTTCTTCAGATTCGGTATGTAATACCCACAGCTTAATAAGTTTGCCCAGACCGTAAGATGTAATTACTGGTGCCCGCCATAACCGACAAAGGTGTAGTTTTCTTGGGTTTGCTCAGCGCCGATCCTTATATTGTTTCAACAATATCATATCAAGGTTAGGTTGCAGTTTAGAGTGATTAACATCAATCTGCCATGTACTGGTTTTGACTGACTTTTCAACTAGAGCTTTGCCTCATTAAATAGTCAAGGTGGCAAGGCCTTCTTGCAGAGTTAACCATAGTTAGTTGTATGTATGGAGTTGTATGAGTTCTTCTAGTGATATGAATTTGCCCATATCTTCTTGGGGCGTTCGTGTGAGACAGGTCATTTACAGAGGTACACTCTTTATTTTTGAATAAGAAACAAAGGTCGATGCTGTGTACTCCGGTTTTTAACAGTTTAGGAAAATCAAGTATTTATGGTTTCTTAAGAGTTTCTTAGCTAAGATGTCACTCATTTTTAGATTCAGAGTCCTATACTTAATTTTTCGTGCTAGGAAATTTTGCTACAGAAACTTGCTAAAGAGGGTTTTCCGATGTTCCTTTTTTTCCAAATGAAAACATTTCTGCCAAGAGGTTCGCTTCCGTTCTAATGTTCGCTTCCGTTCGCTTCTGTCTAAATTTTTTGCAAACCATCCAGTTATATTTGTGGATTCTCACGAGACAGAATTCTTGGCTTTTTAAACATTCAATTTTTTCTTAACTTTTTTTGCCTTGAGTACTGAGGTTTCTTGATTTTTTCACGATTTCCCAGTACTCGTTTCTTATGAAAATACGAGCGTATGTACTTTACTAAGGTTGTTTGGTGAACCTATTACGTCACAACAGCAGGCTTGGCTGGGAATGGCGTCTGGCCGCTGTTACACGCCTAAGAACATAACTAAACCACTCTAAAAGTTCGATCTATCGTGCACCTTAGTTTTACATAGCTGCATCTAGTATTTTTTAGCATTGATAAAATATTTTAAGAGTGGTTTAAACCATCATTGATGAAATATGAGCTGTTCCACGCTCTGTTTTGAATATAGATTCTGAGCAAAACAACATTTTAGATTTTTCGGCTGACAGTTTCATTTGGTAATACGTGTTATAAGTGTTCTTCTTGTTATTTTAGCTTATCGAATAAGAATACAGTAGGTTCACCCACAAATATTTTAGAATGTTGCGTCTGAACAACTGAATTTGATTTAAGACTCCATCATAGGCCGAAATAACTGAAGAAGTTTGGTTTGCGACATGCCTGTCTGTTTCTTCCCAGTCAAACATGCATATTTAGCACTAGTCTACACTGCTATAGCTAAATTTACATTATGCACACTCTCCATCGCAGAGGCTGTTTTGCTCTGTCCAAAAAGGTCGGTTGCCACAGCCTCTGCGAATGAGTATTGTAGTATTTTCGCATGAATTTCAATGCAATTTATAAAAAAGCCGCCTAAACTCAGATTTTTTTTCATTTTTCATTTAATTTTTAATTTTTAATTATTTACACAGGGTAAAGCTATCAACTACATACATAAATTGCTTTCCAAGCTGCCCTGTACAAAGAAAACGATAAACGCTAAAATTTAAAAATTGCAGATATACAAATATACAGATTAGAATAACAAAGTAAGAGCATTTAAAATACTGGAACTAACGCCAGGAATGAATAGGATCCCTTTATGTTGTGGAGTTTTCGAGAAAACATTTTACTTGTTTGAAATTTTTTGTTAACGATAAAAGTAAGTAGAAAGTGGAAGAAAAATATGAAGACACGAAAGCGATTGCCAGTCAGTTTATTGGGTATTTCCCGATTGTAAAGGATTTCGCAAAGGTAGAATCGTTGGTAACTATCAATCGAGTTTTCAAAAGTGACGTCACAAAATACTATTTTTAGAATCTTTTAATTTTGATCGCATAACATACAGTCGAATACTGCTATCTCGAACACAGTTATTTCGAAAAATTCTCTATCTCGAACAGTTTCCCATTTCCCCTCGTTTTCCTATGGGGCTTGGTATAGAAATATACTCATTATTTCGAATTCGCTTATCTCGAACTATTCGCCATCTCGAACGAAGTGTTATACCCTTCAAAGAAAAAACCGTAAATTCATCTGCCTGAGAAAGAAGACTGTCTTTGCAAATCTGCCTGTCTTTCCTTTTGGTAGATGTCCTACAATAGTTTCGTTTTTCTGGCCACACACTGTGTATTTGTCGGCTATGTTGTTTCTCCATCACGACTTTCAGTTTCCTCCAATCTTGGGCTGCCAGATAGAATGATAAACGTGGTGCCCTTGGATAAAGGAATTTACTTCAAATTCAATTATGTTTATATTTGGTTTTTTTTCTGCTACTGCTACTTTGACACCAGCAAAAGAAACAAAATCATTGTCGTTTGCCATTTTGCTATAAAAAGCACTCCAAAATATAAGGCAATTTTCATTAATAGACTATTTTAGTTTAGTTTGATGTTTAACAAAGTATGGGGGATAATGAGCTCCTTTCCTTGGTTAATATTCTAATTTCAAACACAGATGATCCCTTTTTGATCGAAAAAATCCCGAGTCTTGATATCTGTAAGTCTTGCTATGTCGAACAAATTTTCGTTTCCGTGCAAGTTCGAGATAGTAGGACTCGACCGTAGAAGAATACTATGGAATACTTCTAGATATGTCAAAAATAGGATAAGATATTGCCAATGAAAGATCTGAAGTTTGCTAACAAATCACTGTTATTTTGGCTCTGTTCATAAAGTTATGAACAGAAACAAAATTACAAAGTTTTGATGGAGTAAGTTCAGGTATTTTATGATGCTGTTTCACTTTTGGAATATTTTGGAATATTTGATTGAATCATGACTTGAAATGATTGATTGATAACACGATTCATTAAAATGACAAATTTGAAGATTTGTCAATAGTGCTTGTCATCTGAGCATACTTGTAGGCTCTAGGAACAATATCAGGATAATGTTTACCTTTATTCAATTTCATTTTGTTTTCATTCCATTTCATTTCAGTTCATTTAAAGAGGGTTGCCCTTCAGCCGGATGTGATTTACAAGATGCCCTCCACTTAAAAATTTTTAATTACAATCAAAATTTTGAAAATACAATGTACCTTAACATATTGCACCTTGGTGACGTAGTTAATTCCCCTTTTTTGACACTCCAGTTTGACACGTGTTGTCAAAGTCTCTATTTAAACAAAGCAGCCATTTGCAAAAACAACTTCTATGTTCCTCAATAATGCATTAAGTAGAGCTGATAGCGTGGCGCTTTATTAGTAAGGTTTTGTCTCTTTGAGATATGCAGATAATTGTTTCAAGTTCGGGCCTAACAACAAACACGATCACTCCGGAGATCCTCCTAACAAACCAATGTCTTCTGATTAATATATACAATGATTGTTTGGCATTGCTTTTATTCAATATAATATGTCAGTTATTGTTTTTGCTATATTTTCGTAAACTAAAAGAATATTTTTCACTGCAGTAATATTCATGGACAATATATTAGTTTATATTCATGGACAATATATTAGTTTATATTCATGGACAAGATTAATATTTCAAAGATGTCGCATTTCAGTCTGTAATTTTAGCATGTAGGAAGAATTTCTGGTAGCAAAAAGAAAATCTTTTGTTCAATTCGATTATAGCCTTGCCACATAATCATTGTATTTTAATCAAAATTGTCGATCCTTGTTTAGACCCAACTGCTAGTCCTTCAGCCTTGTCACCTTTTCACTCAGGCCTACTAATGTGTCTTTTAAAGTCTCAAATCACCTTTATTGTATTTTCCTGCTTAGCGCGTTTCTTTTAAATCTGGTAACTTCGTCTTAAATCTGGTTCGCGGCTGGGCTTGTGACCAAAAAACCATCTGGCACCAAAAAATCCGGTGCTAATCGCAGTAATCGGTACCCAGGTGAGAAGATAAGGAACACGAGATAAGAGAGTCATATATAGATCACTGTAACGCTTTCAATGTAACTGATATGGAATCAAGATGAGAAAACTTTATCGTTTCAAAAACACTGCCTGTGTGAAATTCTCTATATCTAGCCCCTTCTATTTCTAAGAAAAACGCTTAAGCAAGTGTATTTTCTGGCCTACATGGCAGTTATTTTGAGGGTCTAGAACTTACTGAAGCGAAAAGATATCAAAATTGGCTTTAGTATTATCCCCGTAGACACGGATATAAGCGTTAACTGTGGGAAAATGGGTTACGTTTATCGATATGGAAATAAGTGTATGCATACGTGCCATGTTGTCACATAAACCATAACCATATTTGTGCTAACTTTAAAGATTTCCCGTTCACCAGATGCTGGAAAACGGACTTCAATTCTGTCTTTCCCATCGCATAAAAAATTGCCAAAGCAACAAAGTTTTGAAGCCCTATTTAGATAACCATTGTTTTACTACCACATTTAGCAACCCCCTTTTGTTTGGGATTTTAGCTAAATCTGCCCCTCTACGGAACTAAATCCAAAATGCCCCTTACTTCTTAAATACCAAAAAGAATCTTTGTATGCAACCTTTCAGAAGGAAATGACAACAAGTGTCCTTTACTTTCAATGGCTTCTGCTGTACTCTACAAATTACCCTTTTAGTTCGTTTTCGTAACCTCGAATGCCACCCCGCTGTTTTTAGTTCTCTATTTCCTTTTTAATCGTTTTTAAACAGAATATCATACTCAAAAGGAATGTTGTTTAAACTGTTGAATTACATGACCAAGTGGAAAATGATATATGACTGCCTTTGAAGTGCAACAATTTAGCGATGGAGCCCGATGTTGACGAGTGCAACAGAATATTTCACCCATCATATTGGCTAGAAACCCCCACCAGGAAATTCCCTGCTTACATGCTTGTTCTCAATGTCTTGTGAGTGAATTAATAAGAGGATTGATAGTAAGGAAGTCAGCCTTGGCAAGATAATCGACTGTGACCAAAGTCTTCAAGCTGACCCTGGCAGATGCTATTGGGGTCGTCCTCTTTCTCCTAGTTAAAGCACCCGCCTCTTAAGTTCAATAATCTGGGCATGTCTCATGGAGCTGGGAACTAGAAATCAGAAAAACTGATATAAAGTCCATGATAATTTTCAAGTTCTTTTTATTATATATCTTTCCTAGGCCTCCTGCTCCCCTACTTTGAAAATTCGAAAAGACGTTTTCCCTGTATATCAGAATGATTTTCACGTTTAAAGAATTTGAAATCATTATCATAATTATATAGACAGACCTTGAGCAGATTATCTGTAAGATAGGGATGTTTTTTGCTTTAAACCGCGGAGCAGGGGGCTGGGGGGCTTTAGCCCCCGCCCCCATTTTTTTGAAAAAAATGCAAAATATTAAGAAATGAACCACCATAAAGCCACCATTTTATTCGGTTTTAGCCCCCCCCTTACTTGTTTAGATCAGTCTATTTAGATTTCTATTCAGACGCCTATGTTGAGAACAATTATAAATGTTGAACAACTTCAAGGGGAGCGATAATCTCACTATCAAAAAATTAGTACTTTAGCAAAGGTTATTTATGTAACCTATTCAATTATGGTCATATTGGATTCATTTACTGCAATTGACTCACAATGTTAGTTGCAACGATAGTGCAGCCTAATTATGTACTAAAACCCGTCTCTGTTTCTTAGATTTTTAGGCAGTCTTGACCAAAAATTGAAGTATTTGGGGGTTTGAAAATGAAAGGAATACAATATCCTTAAGGATTAAGTCTGCAAGATTAATTCCAGCAAAATTAAACTGATAGAAGTTTTAATGATGTGAGATGCATAATAAAGTAATGTCGCTTCATGACCTATACTTTTCCATTGGTGTTTCAAACTTCTTAATAACAATAGTAGCAGACGTTCACCACAAATATTTTCGTTTCTATGATAAAATCAAGACTCAATCTCCATATGGGTAGCAAGTTAATAGAAGCTGGAAATAGACTATCAGATCGCATCACCTCTTTTGCTTGAAGAGATGAAAATCTGGTCAGACGGCGATTTCCTCTCTGTCCACAATCAGGTCATCTTCGAGAAACGTTCTTAAGTAGTTTAAATCACTATTTAATCGATGTTTATTGCACCTCAACAACACCACATCGAGCAGCTCATGCGGCGAGGTACCAAATCTTAGAAACATGAAATGACAACGAACTGGGGTTGCACTGGTAATTCCCTCGACCCGATCAGACTCGCGCATGCAGTAGACCCACGCCTGAAAGGCGTCGGCATTGTCACCTAACTTGGTTGACAAACGAAAGATGACTTTTTCCTCCTTTACCTTTTGGTTAATTTGTGCAGTACAGTACAGTATAGTACAGTTTCATACAGTAAAGTAAAGTGTAGCCTTTTTGTCTATCGATCTTGCTTTTGGCGTTTAAAAACTGAAACCTTTTTGCAGTGTAGATTTCTTTGACCAAGTCTCGTCCTTAAAAATTAACGTTCTGTCAAGACTTGACACCAAGAGTGACGTAAAAGGAAATAGAGTATTGCCCTCAAACCTGAATAATAGCAAAGCCAGTACTACACCAAACAGGTATTACTCCGCTTACAATGTTGATATTTTCTCATTCGTAGCTTCAATGCAAACAGAAGCCCTAGAAGAAGAACAAATAATACCATGCCTGAGTCATTTATATGGAAAACCTTCCCAATGCCGATACAGGTATTCTTCGGGCGACTAGGGATTATGCCAGCTGGCTTTTGAAAGCATTAATGACCCAGGGATTGTGCACGTGAATGAATTTCTGCCCTGGTGCCTGAATTGACAATCCCAGTCTAACAAGGTATGGATTTGTTCTCATTTATTCTCATTTTAATCGCATTTAAGCAATTATGTTTCTCACATTAATCCTGTGGCATATTGGGAAAAACACTTTTTGAAAGATTCGTATGAATATTTTTATATACATTGGATGGTTTTAAGTTTCCTGCTAAATTTACATAGGTAGCTACTCTTTCATGAGTTCCAGTATAGTTAGGTTTTTCTTCTAAAGAGTGAAGAAAAGGGTTGCAGGTTCCCATAAACTGGATTGGAATGTATGTGATGTTTCTTGTGACACCGATTGTTGTACTTCTATAATGTTGATGGCATTTCATACTTAGTTCGTCACTACCGCTTAATGGTAGCTTGAGCTTTTCGCAGAACGGTAAAGTCTCCTTTCAAAATACGCCACCTTCTGCAGTCAAACCCTTTGCAGCCACACCCTATGCAGCCACACTTTCTCCGGCGATACCCTCTTCAGCCATGCATCCTGAAACCACACCTTCTGCTGCCACACCTTTTTCAGCCACACCTTTTTCAGCCACACCTTCTTCAGCCACACCCTCTGCTGCCACACCTTCTGCAGCAACACCTTCTTCTACAGCCAAAAAGTGCTATAATTATTGGATTTTATAATTCAATGTTGGTTTAGATCACCTTGTTTTTTATATTACTCACAGGATCAACCATATACCTTATATAACTATGCATTCTCTGTTTGAGGTCAGTTGTCTGAGCCCTGGCAAGAAATATACCTATCCATTTTAATGCTAAAATGAAGGAGAACTAAAGCTATATTTTTGGCACCATCGGTGTGCTTCTGTCTGTTCCTGGCTTGTTCAGGACACATTTCAGTAAAAGACTGATCCTGAAATGACTATATTTATCTGTAGAAAGCAGAAGTGATCTAGAAATAGGCTTCCGATTCCGCCCTTTGTCGTGCCCATTATCGATCGATCGTTTGCACATGGTTAATCGTTACTGCGGTCACAAAACCACAATATACTTCGCTCTCCCTTATTTTATTGACTGCATTAAAGGGTCCGGATATGACCCTGTTCGTGTTTGAAAGGCTAACCGTTGAATACTCTACTTATTTTTAGCTCGATCATGATTTCAGATGAAGACTAAGACACATGAGATTTCAAAGCAGGGTGTAGATTCTTCTTTAGATATCTGCCTTAGGATTGACCAGGTTCCTTCCTGCTAACCATATGGCCTCTTGGCATCTCATTCAGAATTTCATCAAAGTTTTGTAAGCGATGTTCTAGGTATCAAAGAATAGTAGGCGTTCTTAGACTGTTGTTGTTGTTGTTGTTGCTGTTGTTGTTGCTGGTGTTGTTGCTAGAGACCCGTAATTAGAAGCTTTTTGTCATCGGGCTTTTAAAAAAAAGTTCAGCAAAAGACATTGACTTTTTCTTCAGGGAACATGCAGTCATTCTAAGAATACCCCCAGCTCTTCAGAGGCCAGATATAGTAATTTGTATGGAAAAAAGTTTATGTGAATCTAGGTTGTTCAATGTCATTCTTGAATTTGCTTTTGGAAAGTAGGGATGTATCACAATTGCCAATCCAAAGGCTGCTCTACTTTTAACTAGATTGTTACCATTCCATATCTGCAGTTTTATTTTTGGATAACTCTGAAAAGATTTCCAGGTTTCTTAGGAAAAGTGCTGTACAGACTTTAGTGTGTATTAAAACTGGCAAGCTTAATAAGATCATTAGTTAAATCTGAGTCACAACTCAGAACCATGCATCCTCTACGCACCAAACCGTAATTAATAGTTGTATTGTATATAAAGTTTAAATCTAGTAAGTTACTATAGTTTGTACGAAACAAAAGCAAGGGGAAGAAAATGTCAAGTTTGATGTCATCTTTGACATGCATTTGTCGTTTGTATTTTTATTTGTTTCTTCTTAGCATCCGAAGGTAGTTTAAGGACACTAAAAAGCAATGCTTATCCATCAATGCCCTCGGCCTTCCTCTCGATGTGATCATACACCATGATTCCTACGTCTTGAATTGCAGAGAGCTGGTGACTCCCCTCACACTGAGCGAAAATTAGGTCATGTCAGGGACTCGAACCCCAGAGCCTTAGAGAGTCAAAGGATGAAGAACGGGAAAGGAATTGCAAAGCCCGTTCTTCATCCTTTGACTCTCTGAAGCTCTGGCCCAAGGGTAGACTTGGCCCAACGTTTCTTAAAATTCAAAAACTATGCTGTAGTGCTTATTCAAATGGATGAATTTGTCCCCCTTCAAATGCCAAAAAGTGGCCAATTTCTATTTTGCGCAATTTTTCAAAGACCTTTTTGCAAGAGCCTCCCATGTTCCTTTCAAAGAGTTGCATCCCTGGTTGAAAGCACGTGATTTTTGAAGGGCGAAAATAAAGAAATGAAGCAAGAAACATCTTTTCGTGTTTGCTTTTTCTGCCTTGGTGAGATCTTAGCTACATAATTGTTATTTAAATATAGCAACATACAAAATATAGGAGATATTTTCGCTTCCTTGCTTTGCGCTTTTACTTCGGTAACTTTCCCATCGTGGTAATCACATTGGGGCTATTTCATTGCGAACGCCATTTAGAGATGATAAACAGACGTGAATCAACCTTATTTCTAACTTGGGAGGTCTTATCATGCACGAAAATAATACCCCGAAACCCGAACATCTCATAAATCCACTATATCTATCCGTAATTGTTTATCAAAATTTGTATGGATATAACCACGATCTTCCCTTCGACAGCCAGCGTTCCAAATTTTCCCACTGCAGTAGACGCCAGCTTTGAAGATTCAGGAATCTACCCATGGATTCGCATATGTAATATCACCTTCAACAGACAATTCTAAATACATTGACATTTTATTACATTTGTCGCATCCTTAATCAGCCTCTAATAAAAATCTGCGTTAATAGATTTGGTCTTGACTACAATGTCGTCACAAACAGCTGTTTGTACTTAAATCTGGGTTATGTGTATCGTCTTCTGTTATATAGGATCAAGCCTTGTTATTCAATACTGATGGCTGAGTATGTTTATTGTAGAGATGCACTAATAAGGGGCGCTGTTTTCGTTGTCTAAGTCTCGTAAACATCTCTTATCATCAAGCCCTTCCTGTCCCGCATCATATAGTAAGAATCCGCAACCGCTCCCTCGCCTTGTCCCATTCTCCTGTATCGGCAGAATGCAGGCTTTACTTCTCTAATGTAATATTCACTAAGGATATTACCGAATAACAAACTTAATAACACATGTTTCCGTATAGCGCTCTACTCTTATCTCAAAGGGAATAATAACTGTTAAAGCCTTGTAATAGATCAAATGTGGATAAGACAGAAGGACTATTTGTCGTTAATGCAACGAGTGGCGTCTTACGGCGTCCTAACATTGACCTCTGTGACACGAGCAAGAAAAGCAATCATTACTCGTTCATTGATTCCTTACCACGGATATTTAAACCTTTTTTTCGCTAACCTATGAAAACGTAAATGAAGTGATGTGATTTATTTAGATCATATTAGACCATTGTGTCACGTGATATTTAGGTTAAGCAGCGATTCGCCATAATTTACCATATGAAAACAAGACCCTCATGGATGCGAGTCAGCTGTACGTAGACGAGAAAAGCATGTTATCTCTTTCGGCCAACTCATAAGGTGCGTGCGACGAGACGAGGAGGCCGAGCGGCCTATTTCATTCGTATACAATACAAGATAAACCTTGTATTTTTCTGGCTATTTTTGTGCACCGATGGAAAGGTATAGTTTGGGATAAGCAGATTTATGCGTACACGCTTTTCGGTGACGTCCGCGTAGAAAATTGAGTTTATTATAGCCCTGCGATGGAAACAACGATGCAGGAATCTTGCACTAGTTTAGCTTGGAGAGATAGAGATATAATCATTCTCTTTAAGAGGTATCTGTCTGGCTTTATTGTTGGTCAGAGTGATTAAAACCAAGTGGACCTTGCCCAGGGAGATTGCCTCTTTCCAAAAACGCACAAAAAGCCTAAATCTTGTGTATTGTTTTAAGTAGTCGCGTTTTACAGAGCTTTCAAGAAGCGTTGTATATTCATAAATTTGCATCCTCTCAATTGGTCGTATTTAGTTACCACTCCCCAACCAAATTTGAAGAAGGCCAGATAACGCTAACAGCTAGTGTTTATTGTTGATGCTCCTCCTTATCACCAGTTTTTGCCACCTCAGGTTAATATGACACCCAACGTGAATGTAAATTGAAAATAAACGAATATTCCAATATTTATTAAACCATAAAATATGGTTGTCTTTAAGCGCAAAGGTTTTTAATCTAAAATTTGCCAGTCATGTTAGCTTTATGCATTCTTTTTATCAGAAACACATTATATGAACAGCGTGACTTTAAACATTTTTCTTTCATGTCAACAAAACAGTGCATATTCATCAGCTAATCAAACCTGCTACTTAAAATATCAAATCAAACTGTTATTTAGTAGTCTTAAACACAATTTATGGTATGCAGTTGCAGAGAAATCAATTGTGAAATAAGAGAAACATTAACAACACTCGAGCCTTGATTATCCAAAAATTAGAACATCGATCCTTGGCAAAAACCATTTGGTTCTTATAAGCAAGTACCAACAAGCATCATCGTCAAAATATATTTTGCTTGAATTTTGGATCGGTTTAGTGAGAATGTAAACTCGACAACCCTCCTTACACTTCCGATGTGACACATGCAACGTAATGTTGCCAATTGTGACTTGCTCGACGATGAAGTGATATTTTCTGACTTTGAAGTGATACTTGTCCCAACCATCAAAGTTTGGGCCTTTCCCAGGCATGACTAACGGATTAACTTCATAAATCCTGGTTTATAAGCTGCTTTTTTAGCTTTTAAAGCTTTTACCTCAACGTAAACGTGCTGATGCCATGTATCCTGCACAGGTGTTTTTCTCAGTACTTGAGCAAACTGCTGTACCGTTGATTTCCTATGATGCATTCCACACACCTAAATTAATTTTCTATGACGCATTCCTGGAACCTGATCTGCATTAGAGCATCAATTGCATTTAACTCTACCAACTTCCAAGTGCATCAATTACCGTATTGCAACCTTTCACTATTTCATCTCATCGTCAATAGCTTTTGCTTACCTTGACCCAATCTGGACACGTTTTCCCATAGATTTTGCTTGCTACGTTTGGGATTTCTTCAAACACTTCTTCTTGTATGCTTCAAGCCTGATTTCAACCACACTAGACTCTTTATTTCTGTACAATATTATTGCCATGGAAATGACTATGTTCACCCATATATTGAGTCGTAATTTTTCTGCAGGCAGGATTTTGTCATCAACATAAACAGCGGCAAGCAAAGCTTCCCTTCCTCCATCAACACTGATTGTTGCGTGTTTGAAGCCAATCTTTTTCAAGTGCTTGTCAAGTGCTTCATTTCAATGATTAGATCATATAACCTGCCACTCAATTTCTCAACCTAGAGCTATGGTTGTTTTATATGTACCCCTTCTTTCACTTAATAATTCACAAAAGCAGTTGCCTATGTTTGATCTATTCTATTCCATGCTAAGCAGCTGATGCATTGATAGTAGCAATAGACTCTGATCCTAAGCAAGGCAAAAGGTTTCATCCTCGACCAATCCATATACCGTCTTGTGCAATGAGCGATGCTATGTATCAACAGGCATCGTAACAAGTGAATAGCTGTTTGCTACCCAATAATCAATGATAGGTCTCAACTTCATCTAAACTGATTTTTTATAATTTAAACTACGTAATTTTCTGAAGGTATCCTTGGATTTTTTTATCTTTGTAAATGTATTTTTCTGTCTCCTATATCTGTTCCACAACATTTCCTTCTTTTTTGATCCAATTTTATAAATAATTTTTATAATATACTAACATGTAACAACAGATCCTTTTATCAATGTAGTAACCTTATAGTAAACGAACATATTATGGCCCATGTATATAAAATATACTATCAGTTTCATGTTACAGTTAGTTATGTGTGTAGGCCGTTGAAGTAGATATATAAATTATCGTTCTATTTTGTTTGGAACCCATGCTTTGCTCTATCTCCTTCGTATCTTAACAATCAGAATATCGCTATGATAAATGTAACCTAAATTATCTTTTTATACTTTGTGCCATCTTTAATGTCACTTTTTCAAGTGAAATCTTACTTTGTAATGTCATGTTACAATTTTTGACATGTAAGCAGTTGTGTCATCTGTCATGTGACGTGTCATTTCTCCATGTGTCATGTCGCATGTGGCGTGGAAGCTAGTTTTGTATGAAATCATGTATTGACAAATTCTGTTTCGTTGCCATTCTTTTTTGTCTTCGTTTCAAAAACTATGAAATTCGCTATTGTTTTATGTTTTCTTGTTTTTTGTTTTCTGTGCTTATGTTTGAAATACTTATGTAACTTTTTTAGAAGATAATTCTGCATTATTTCCTCGTGTTCTCTAATTGCACCCACTAGTTTTTATCTGCTTGCTGGACAAATGGCAATTTTGTTTCTCCGTGACCAGCCTCACTCAATATCCAATAAGATAATCTGAAAGATTGTTATGACAATTAATGACATTCATAACGAACCCTCTTTGTATTGCTGTTTTCTCCTGGTTTGCAAAAAGCCAAGGCTAGGTGTCGTTTGAGCATGGTTTGGCCGATACCGTAGACGCTCCTTGCTTCCTGTGCTATCTTTGCTCGTTTTCTTGTTTTTGCCCCCTATGAGAAGCCACTGTAAGCTCAGTTTCTACCAGGTACTTGTATTCAGCTAGTATTTGCCTGTCACTTGGAAGGAAGCAAGAAATTTTCTCTGGCGCATTGAAACCTCTTATCACATCAGTGGGAATTCTCTGCCAGTAATTTTCATGTCTTAGCGTATGATTAACCTTACATTTTCTCATGCGAATCAATGAGTTTTGATGTAGCTATACAGGTGCTCTTCTTCAATGTTATAAGATGCTTAACCTTGTAATCTTTTATGATGTATCGGTTACAGATAATTAGTGGCAGTCCGGCTCTTGTTTCGTCGTACTTATTCCAACATGAGTGATGAAAGCAGGGCCTAACTCACTTTCTGAGGCACCTAACCACAACGAATCGTTTATAATGAACTAGGACGATATATCTTAGCATAAGGAAATCCTTCTTTGCTGTCCAGTCTATGCCTAATTTTAGAGACTTGAAACGGGATCGAAATAAATCCGTCTATATGTTTGTACTTTTAACACTATTTGAAGCATTTTGATCTATGACACTCGAATTTTAAATTAGTTCGGGAACTCTATAACATTTAGTATCAATTACAGGACAAGGAAGTGGCCCATAATGTCTGCATGTACCGTCTTAAATCATTTTTACTTATGCATTGCCTGTCTGTTAAACTGTTCTGCGAACTGTCTAGGTTTGAATGCAATGCAACAGGAACGTGCAAATTATTCTCTGCCTTTGTTGCCAGTTTATATAAAAATGGTTCAATGCATCCGGCGAGATATTTATGATCCAATAAAAGTATTTTTCTGGTTGCTAGGTAAGTGCCTGTCAGTTTGCTGTTGGCTTCCGATGCTATCCATTTATCCTAGTCTGCAACTATTGCACAAAACAGTTTCTTATCATGCTATTCAGTTAACCCCCGTGTAAAATCGAAGAGCATGCGCACTGAATGAAAACACGGCTGCGCATGCTCTTTGTCTACAGAACTGTTAGTCTTTCCTTCGGTTGAAAGACTGCTCCAGAAAATGTGCTCCAGAAAAAAGTCCAGAAAAGTTTATGACCATAGGTTATGGACGTCTCAGTGTGCTTTAGGTGTGTGGATGGCTCAGTGGTTAGCGTCGTGGAATATAGATCCAAGCAGGGCCGTCGGACCTGGGGGTGCTGGAGCCTCCTTATAATTGTCAAACTGTAGTATATTTTTCTTTATAACAGTGTACAGAATGAAATGACATACAATGGTATAAAATGGGCAACCCAAAATATGAATTTCCTTCGGATGGACATTTGTCTTGGGATTCGCGACACTGATATTACGAATCGTTCGCTTAGAGTGAGAAGATTCGTCAGCTCTCTGCAATTCCAGGCGTAGGAATCACGGGATTTGCTCAGATCGAGAGAAATGACTAGGACACGTTTCTCTAAGAATAGTATGTCGGTGTCCTAACACTACCTTTGGAAGCTAGGTTCCACCCAGTTCAAATGCAATGAAAAATAAGTTCTTTGGAAGCCAAATGTCTCTGCTAGCAACACTAGCACCACGCCTTCTTCCCATTATTTTTTAGAAAGTTTTGAGTATTTGGGTTATTGGCTCAAGGAAGGATGAGCACTTTTCTTGACTCGGATGTGCTTCTCATTTTTTTAACCCACTATGCTCTCATTTGGACCCTTTTATATTCAAGTTCCCACATTATAACATACATCCCTTTTCTGCAAAGTTATGTCAAAACCTTTTGCGTATACTTCCCATACCTCAGAGTGAAGTTGTCAGGCTTTGCTATTTGGCAAGAACATAAACGTTTAGTGAACACAAATCTCACAACTTTCGTTTTCATTTCAGTCATTGCCGGATAAAGATCAAAAAGAAACGGCTGCATTCTTTCATAAAGGTATGAAACAGTTCTATGTCATTATAGCCACGCATTCTGTTGGCCTAAGGTATGCGTCGCTATTTATTATGTTGTAGGGTCAGTTAAGTGAGGAGGCAGTTGTGAAACAGAGGCTCATGGAGGAAGTCTAGGTCGAATCTAAATTTCTCAGACTTAATCTAAAATGAGTCTAAAACATGATTGAATCCCCCAACTTTGAGATATTGCTGGGTTTATGGATATATTGCCCTGTTTAATAAGACTTTCTTTTGCGGTAATTATTTTTTATTCAAGATTTCAAGCTTAATAATTATAAGTAGCTATGACGCCTGAGCGAATATTTTTGCTACAACTCGGGGTTTCAGGCACAGAGTGTTCATCCGACAATCAAATCCCCGAGCTATTCGAACGAAAGTAGATTCCCTCTTACCTAATTTTCATTATTACTCATTTTGCTGTGTCTTAATGACATTGATTCCTATTTTAACATGCAAAGACAAGAAATGAATACACAAATAGTTGCAATCTTATACTCTAGCCTCTTTGAACTTATGCTCTAAATTTATCTTTACCATTGCCCGATTCGTCCGCTTTAAAATATTCTCAATGATCTCTTGATTAATGGCTGTCTGGACTGAGGAGAGAAAGTTAAGCATTTTTTGTACAAAACTGACAATTGCAGTTACCATCTATCGATTTAAATTTCTTTAATTTACAATCGAGATTTAAATCTAAGATATTTCTTGCTTTATAAGAATTTCTATCAAACTCCTGTAACAATTTATTTTGAAATTTTGACATTAGTTCCATAGAGTCTTTCTGTTGACCATTTATTGAGGGACGATTACAGTTGGGCCCAGTGAGGTTTTTTCTGACAGTAGCAACCTCTTGAATTACGTTTAATTTAGTATCATTTGTTTGGAACATGGCATTTAACTTTGCAGAACACCCGCCATAAAATTATATTAGAGAGCAAACCTTGTGTTTATGTATGAGGCCGGAGCGAGGCTGCTCCAGTATCATGACCGAGCCTCGTATCCATGAGTTTATTTATTCAATGAAATCTCCGTGAGAATCATAGTGATTTGTGTTTCGATTACATAGTGATTAATCGAGTTAAGTGCTAGATTACCTCCTTTAAGCAGATGTTTTCGACTCGGCCTAAGCTAATCCTGTTCATCCATGCTCCTTAAACTCGTGTCTCCGAATGCACTTTAACGCAGAACCTAGTACGCGTAATACTATTAAATCTCTATTATTTTTATAAAGTGATATTTATTGAGTCCCTGGCTGTCATTATGCCTTCACAGTGGAGATCTCCGTAATCCTCGGTCTCGTTGCTCATAATAAAATAAACTAATCAATGCCTGACAATGCTACATTTTGTGATACCAAATGCAATTAGCATGAAACGGAGGTTGCTCGGCACTAATCCCGCGCAGTCTAAGAGGATCAGCGAGAGCACGTCCCTGCGTGTTAAGAACAAGAGATCCATCTCAAGAATAAAGGAGTACTTAGCAGCCAAAGTATTCAGGCCCACCGTGACAACAATGACAAATCCGCTTTTCATCAAAGCATATACTCGTCAACTCGATCTTGTTAAAGAGCCTAGTTTTGTTTTATCGTTGTATGGCATTTCGTGAGAATCCCCATCATGTTTTGATTGCATCACCATGTCAGTTGCCACGAAAATAAATAAGTTGTAGCAGATTGAATATGCGCTAATTCCTAATGACAAAATGTGCTGCATTTAAAAACATACCAACCAAATTTTAGCCCAATTCTTTCGGGTAAAATTGCTTCCATCTGGTAAAACTAACAAAACTTTTGATTGGTTTCCGAACAAGAGTACATAAACGAAAGGACAGGCTTGTCAATCTGTCAAAATAATAGGTAGGATTTGCTCGAAACGTTGTTGATTAATAATCTTTAATTCATTCCTAGCTCAATTTACTTAAATTCATAGTTATTTTCTATTATATTGTACAGCACAAAATATAGTATATTTGCCCCATCGTCTATGAGAAACGTATTGAAGACACCACCACCGTAACTGGAAAATTAAAACTCTCTTTACATGGCCAAAATACCTATTACACCCCATAAATGGCAAGCCTGTAGCTTTTCTAAGATATTTTCCCCTAGTTTTTGGTGTTATAAAAGAAAACTTGACTTTTCTCCAACATAATTTGTATTTTCATGAAGAGCTGACTTTAATTAGCATTTATAGCTGTTTTAGCCAACTTAAAAACAAAGAATTATCTAAAATAATTATCATAACCAATATGGCAAATCATATAAAGTTTCTTATAAATCTAATTATAAGAAATAAATTTCATTTGGTCAATCGACATTGTTATTGCATCTATGCTATTGTTACTCACTAATGCACACAATGAATTGTGTTTATAACATCATCATCTATAATATGAATTAGCCTCAAGCCTTCCCTTTTCTTAATTTTTCTTTTTTCTTTTTCTTTTCGTTCTTAATTTCGTTTTTCTTGCCTTTTTATATTGCCCTTCCATCCCTTATTTTGTAAAATTGTCTGCCCTCCTTCTCTTTTTGTCGTTTCGTTTTCCACAGTCATTGCCTTCTTCCCTTTTTTCATTTCTTTCCTACCATTTTCTTTCGAATTTTTTATTTTTTCCGCTCATTTCCCATTTCATCCTCCACATTTTCTACCCTTCCCTTTTGCCGTTTTACCTTTAATTTTCAACCTTCATCTTTCTTACCTCTCTGCAAATGTCACCTTTCTTTCTTCCATTCTTTTTATTTCTTCAATTCTGTCCTCCCAGTCACTTGGCTTTCTCCCTTTCTCCCTTCTTCACTTTTGGAGTGTAGAAACATATCCTTTTTTAATGAAATTTCAATTTTGTAATGTTCTGCCAGAGACAATTAAAGGCCGAACGTGTATTCCTTCAAAACTTTTCTCTGTGTACACCCTGGTCCCAGACATGCACTCTCCTAGTTGGACTTCACTTCATTTGACTCATTATGCGAAGGACTGTGAATCGAAATGAAATAACCTGAATTGACAATATTACCTGCCCCCACCAACCTCTACCCTGTTCCCGATTCTCAGGCACATCGCTGCGTTGTTTTTTTAAAGTGGGTCTGGGAGCGAATGGATGGTTCAAGGCTCGATGGATCTGAGGTAGCATTACCACCTAGAAACAAGAATTCCTTGTTGTTCGGTAAATTATCGTATATCCAAGTATAATCACATTGATGCATCATTTTTGTGTGGAATCACAGAACGAATTTATTCTAAAGTCGTGGCAGGCCAACAGTTAAATTAACCTATGTTCTCTAAACAAACAAGTCTCCTCAAATTTATTGACAATTATGATGTCATTTTATCTGAGATTGTACATATCTTTTTTTTTCATTAAATTTATCGAAGTTTATAGAAAACAATGTGCACTTGTTAAGGAATGACAATTTCGCTAAATCTTTAAGCGAATTGTTTTAAGTTGTAGGGAATTAGATCTAGTTCAAAGTGTTACAGAAGGCAGATTTTGCAATGGGTAAGATCATTGCTTTCACGGTGACTTGACAGTTTCCTATTGTGAGAAAGCCATTCATGTAAAGAGTTTGGTTCATAAATTTTTCACGGCTACATGATTTTCTTGTTTTAATGTCAGCCAATTCACACTCAGTTTCTGTACCAAGCTAGCTGTATCACTTATCATAGAATCATTCTTTTCGTGCCTGCTTTCGCGCCAACCAGCCTTGTCTTTGTTTCTTCTCTCCTTTTTATCTCTCCTTTCCTTTACCTGTTCCTCTAACGTTTACCATTCTCTGCTTGATCCTTGATTCTAAAGAATTACGCTCATTTTATAACTTTGTAGCAGTTTCAGGGAGCTGCAACCTGGGGTGCCCCCAACTTTTATAACATGTCCCTCTTTCTTTTCCCTGCCTAGCCAACACTCTCTCTGTCTACTTTCTCCCATCTCTAATACACTACATCCCTTCCCTTCCCTTTTCTTCACCAGCACTGTTGAATTGATTTGCTTTTCCTCGTGCCATCTTTCAATTCAACGTCTCTTTTCCCTTCTCTCCCTCTCTCTCTCTCCTCCTCCCTTTTCCTCAGAAATGAGGCCTAAGGTCACTGAACGACCTTCAATATAAGATAATAATGATGATAAATAATTTGTTTACATTTGGCGTACTAGGTCTCAGTCTAACAGCAATAATGAAGTAATTAAGTCCAACTATCTGTGAAAAATTAGTATACAATGAATATATGGTACAATTCAAAAATAATCTTAGGGTATAATATTCTAGATAAAACCTAACCCAGCAATAAATATTTCACATAATCTACAGCCACATTCTACAGGATGTGCTCTTAATTCCTTTTTTAAATGTTGCAAATGATTGGGACTCTCTTATACTGAGGTAGTGTTTGCCACAGCTAACTATCTCACAGTTTATATACCATAAAAAGTTGTCCTAGCTTTTGAAATACCAAGATTATTATTATTTCGCAAATCATAATGTATATTCAAGTAAGCGAAAGAAAAGCGACGTGACACTAGCGTAGAAAATAGGTGCGAGGTTAGGAGGGGCACATATGCAGTCTGGGCCGGACTTCACCTGTTGGTGACCTGGAGATGTTCAGTGTTTATTTTCAGCAGAAATGCACCATGGCGTCTGTCTTTTTTGGGATTATCCCTCTGATCGAAGAATCATCACTGTGAATCAGGAAAGGCATTGTCTGTGATTTAACGCAAAACCGCATGCAATGAACTGGCACAAGTTTAATGCTGGACGCAACGAAGGAGACAATTAATTACGCAGCATCTTTGGCGTCACTGTTTGACTGCAGCGGATTAGCTCAACGATTCCTTTTTCACACAAGATCAATGTCGAGGAGACTTCAATGAATTTTTGCCTCGATCTATCGCAAGGTTCTGTCATCGAGCGGGTTTAAATGAAGCGCTACACAAAGATGGGCTTCTCTTTCGACCACTAATCCCATTAGCCTTTTAGCATAAATGATATGTTTGCCGACAGGATCCAATGTAAAAGCCCCAGAAAATTCGATATTTTGCACAAAGTCATTTAATGTACTCTTTAATCTGCTCACCTTAACAGGTAATCAACCTTTGTGTATTCCTGGATACGTATGATAGAAGCCGCGCGGCAATTTCTCGCAAGTAGGAGCACTCGTTGACTTTGCCGCGCGCATGCTGTGCATCACTCCACCGTCACCGACATCAAATCGGCTCTATTTTAGCGGAACTTTTTTCAAGCATAATTTATGATCAACTAAATGTCTGCACCAAGAGGGGTCAAGAAGAACTCCACGTGTGTGAAGATTACTGCTTTGATTACCCCATTATCAGGTACCCAGGTTTTTCCACAGCTTTCCGCGACTGACATTTTTTAATCTACCAAAAAGATGGTAGCGGAAATTTTTTGCATTTTCGCACTTGCCTTCGATGGGTTGAAAATCTGGAAGTGATTTATGAGTCAACAAATTCTTGGTTTGTCGTCAACACCAAATCAAAAATTCAAATAACAAATGTCCATAATAATCATTATCATTAAAAAAATTTTATGATATACGACTGTCATCACTTGAAGATAGAGATTTTTATGTTTTTTCCTTTTACTATTCTTAGTTGCCCGTTATGATAAATCAGGGTACTGGGAAAAATGTTTTTAAGAGAAAGGCCATTAAAGACAGCGTTTTTCTGATAATGCCTAACCATGATGTTACACTCTTTTTTATAAGAACCAGTAGATTTAAGTTCAGGCTGACTGTTCTTAATTTTTTCGAAAATCTGAGGCTGGATTGTTCTTAATTTGTTCTTAATCTAATAGGGTGTGAGCAGTGCGAGTGCTAGCTTTTTCGCTCTAGGGTGGTGTTCAGGCCTCATTTGCCAACAAAGTGAGTGAGACAGCCTTCATTTGCCGAAAAGTTTGAATATTCGACGAAAAAGCATCCTACGTGGCTAAAAATCCTCATTTTTGAGATAAAACGTTGTTCAAAATTGCATTTTGCAGAAGCTCAGCCTCAGCTTGTTCTTAATTTGTTCTTAACTTTTTGACCAATTTTGAGGCTCGTGTTCTTATAAAATTGTTCTTATAAAAAAAAGAGTGTTTTACAAAAGAGCGACAGAGGCTGTCAAGATGCAAGAAACCTTTACGAATGCGACTCAGATGAGCAGCGGTGCAAGTTTTGCTGCATATATGTTTTAGGCCCATATTTTTGTCATTACAACTGAATAACTTTATCAAAGTAACACATCGGTTTGTTGAATTTTTGGCAGAGCTTAGCACTAGTTTTCTTTCTTTGATCTGTCAATGTTTCGATGTCAGAAGTAGGTTTTATAGCCATTTGCTTACTTTCGATTCAATTTTGTGTGTAAGTTCAGCTGGGAGAAATTCCTGAAAATTTTACAAATGCTAGGCATTATAACACATGGTAAATATATTTTTGTTAAAAAAATAGGCAGCTGAAAATGTGGCTTTGATTAAAGCGAAAATGGAGCTTCAAGCTTGCAAAAGGAACACTGATTAAGGTCACATCTTTTCTTATTTTACTCTTTAAAGTAAAAGGACTTTAAGATTACAATGAATGCTTTTCTTGTTCTCTAAGTGCTCCCAACCTTATTGGAATAAGTCTTTTTTATAACTAAATGTCTGCAACTTTGAGAAAAACATAAATTTTTGAGAGTTATCCCAAATCCGTCTTTAGGCCTACATGTTTCAACGCCATCTAGTTGTCTCACTTCCAATTCCCCTTTTCGTATTACATCCAGCGTCGATGTCGATGTGCCGCGTCATATTGTTATATACTATTTATCATAGTAACTCTAATACCTTATAATGCTGCAATTGTATCGTCCATGTAATACTGCAATAAAAATAAAGCAATAAATTAAAAAGTACGACTTTGTACATGGAAGTTGAATATCATCGCGACTTTGAGAACACAACATCAGGTCAATAATTTAATAGTGTGCTTCATTTTTATTATTAATATTAACATGTAGCTGAATTATCAACAAACTAGATTTTTATATTATAGTGACATTTATTAACAATCTACGTTTTTATATTAAAATCTGGGGAAGTGAAAAATTTGCTAGTTTCTTGCCATCAATGCTTGAATATTTCGAAAGTTTTTGCTCGTTTGATTGATAATATCTAATAATGAATTCTTCATTTTAGTTAACTGCTTCATTTACAAAATTATATTTAAAAGTATTATTTGTATTCTCTTTAATAGTAATTTTGAACAGTAAATATTCTTCGTTTCTTACTTTTTCACATAAACGTCCTAGCAACTTCTGCATCTTCAATTTCTTTCATGATATATTTCTTTTGGAAATTGAAGCAATCTTTCATTTGTTTTTAACCTAATAGCTTCAACAGTCAATACTTATTTTAACTTTCTGTTTCGTAAATTCTATGAATATGTTTTTTATTTTTCTTCGTTTTTGTTCGGGGAAAGAATTTCTGCAATCAATATTTTTTCATCATAAAACTGCTAATTTATCTTTCTGTTTTTGAAAATATAAGGAATTCTTGAATTTTTTTTAAAACCATGTTGCATTCATAAAAATTTTTCCCAAACACTTTCGTTTGCAAAGACAAAGAATTTTCTTTTATGAAACTTCTAGAGGCAGGGTTTCCCTTCGTGTCTACCAACGTAAAACCATTTAAGTTTTGTATCATCTTCCCCACATAGACTGAATTTATTTTTTTTTCAGGGCAACTTTGCATTGAATTAGCATGTTTTAGAAATATGTGTTGCATAAGGTTTTGAGTGTAGTTTGGAGTTCTGGGATTCAGATTTCCAAAAGTGTCTTTTCAGATTCCTGCATAAGTTTGAGATCTTTCTGCATGACTTCCTGCATAAATTTTGAGATCCTGCATAAATTAAAGATTCCTGCCTGATTTTTTAGATCTTTCTGCATCGTTGGTAAAAAGTTCTTTCTGTAGTTTTGGAGAAATCCCGACAGAGCACTCAATTTTTTTTCAAAAAAGAAGTCCAAAACAAAAAAGAGGCTACTGGACTTGCGAGCCTCTACTTGTGGTCGATTTGTTTGTTGTTTGTAAAATGACGTCAACAGTGTATGTTTTAAGAAGTTCAACAACACCTAGAATGGCTGTGCAGCACAGCTTTATTTGTTTTTCCTTTCTGCCTTATCATGCCTTTTCATTTCTAAGCCTTGAAAAGTTCGTCGGAAAAACACGAGCGCAGACGGCGATAGAAATCCACTTGTGGTCTTGTTGGCACAAAGGGACATCACTGTCTATTAAAACAATTATGAGCGCGCATCGCTCAAAGCTTGCCTCCCCCCTTGGCGGGCGTCTGCTGTCTAACGACAGACAGACTGTAATGTGATCAGATAGATAACGAGATTAGGCGTTTGCTTGTTAGCACAAGGATTTCTGCATCCATCCTAACAAGAAATCAGGGTGATTACAATTAGTATGTACCACGTGAAAACAGTGTATCTTAACGATTATCACTCACAGCAGGACAGTCTTCGCAGGGACAGACAGGCCGAAGATATCTGCTGACACTTACGTCGTGCGCTTATTACTACAGGGGTACTTTGTGCAAATAGTGCAGTGACAACAACAAGGGTCACTTCAACGTTACCCGTCCACTTGAATCATCGCCGGTGACACTGAAAGGCACACGGTTCAAGTAAGGTTATCAGTAGTCAGAAGCACCTAGTTGGCTTCAAAAGCACAAAGCACTTACTAAGGTACCGTTTGGTAATACACTCTATGTGTACCTTGTACCAGTATTGGCCCATAATTAGAGTTATCACGACACATACGAAGAGACGAAGTTCTGTCGCCTTGTAGCACATCCGAACACGATGAAGCCAGCAAATTGCTTTTCCGTTGAATACATCCTCGGAACACGAGACAATAAGCCCAAGGAGGAAAAAATTGTTTCAAAAGGGAGAATTTCAAGTAAGGACGAGGAAATACATATTAAAGTCGACGTTCAAGCTGGAGAAAAACAAGAGAATACAAATGAAGTTGAAGACTCTCCAATGACAACTAACGACAAAGGTAATTTGCTATTCAGTCTGTTGCATTGTTTTTCGTCCCTTTATCCTTACATATACATATGCTTGCTATGCATCCGTACTGAGGCCGTTATTTTTCAGATCCGTTAGTTCTATTCTCAAAATACGCCAAATAAATCATAACGTTTTTGGCAAATGGCGTGGTTACTGCACTATCTACGAGTACTTTTCAAACTGGGGCTTTTCTGTCTTTCTTTTGCTTCTTGTAAAAGCAGGCCAGTGAATGTCAATTTATGTATGATTCAACACTTCAACCCACAGATAAATCTCAGTTATTCTTAGCAGACTTTATATGTAGACAGTCTTTCCCCTAATTTTTGCGGCGTTGCGGCAATTTTAATGACAATAATGACAATCTAGATAACAGTGCGGCTCCTGCTTGAAAAGCTACGCGCTAGAGTCAGATTTTCAGAATCTGTCACTATGATCAAGAATACAGTTCTTCTTTGCCCTGTGAATTGAGAACCAAGAGGTTTTTGGATTCTTACAAACATAGCGTATTTAACGGTTTTAAAATACTATTTTGTTTTAACTCTTAGGAATAGTTCAGTAATGTTGAAAATTATAGCTTGACAGTCTAATTTTACGATAACCGAATAAACATTATTCTGGCAACTTTCTTTTAACTGCCCCCACCCCCTCTACTTCCTGCTGTCCAGAAAAAGAAGTCTTCGTGTTTTCTGGTGCATAAGAACTTCCTTGCTAGAGATTCTTGGCATTTAAAAGCTGTTAAGCGTGGATGTTATCTTGTTTTCTGTCAATGGAAGCTCCTTGGTGCTTTTTTTACAGTATAATCTCGGTATAATCTCAAGAAATCGCTTACCAATAAAACTCGCTTATCGATTTTCAATACAAGACTAATCGTTAAAGAACGGCATTGAAATTATGTAATTGATCTGGGCACTTGCCAGGCTAAATGTTGCACGAGATGTTTGAAAATCTGCGATTGGTCGCCTTTGGGAGGAAGCTTCGCAATGAAAATCAAATTCTGGTGCTATCAAGGGCTATATTTGTTCAGACTCTAAGAAGTTCAAAACACTGATGGTATCAATAGGTACAAAAGAGGTTTAAAGGCTTAATCAAACGATTTAAATTTTATATTAGTTTGTTTTGATCGCTTAAGAAGCTGGTTGAGGGTCAGAATGAACATCACGAAAACGATTTATACCTATTGCGCTGAAAATTATATCACATCATCTATGTATTCAAAATCTGCAAATTACTACTTAAGCTGGTACTGATTTCTTTTGCTTCTAGAGAAGGACAATTTTGGTGCAATGTCACGCATTTACATGAAGTGAGTCAGTGAAATAAGTCGTGTAAATCAAAAACCAGTGTGTATATCTTAAAGTAAATCTTTAAGTTGAGCTGATAGAGGTTATAAAAAAGAGGCAATACCTTATTACCTCAAGACCTTAGATACTTTTGGTTGCAACCTAAGGATAACTTGATTTGCGAGCAAATGTTGAATTCGTTGGTCTCTGATGTCCTTGGCTAATTTCAAACGGCTTGAAGGCTTATCACTGAAAATTATTGAGCACTGTAAGAACCATAATCAGCATTGGGACATTTTATTTCCTCATGTTCGAACTGTAATGCATCTTTAAGTAAATGGATACTTTTTATAAACTGGCCAGAAATAAACAGAGAGTTCTAAAATATTAATCTGTGTTCAGCATCTGTTTACTTCGTCATGTACTTTAGACATTTGGTTTCCAGGTAGAACTTTGGAACATTTATTGGAGAAACGTTAAGGCACTAGTGGCTGTCGGAAATTGCAATGACCTAGTGATGTTTAGTGTTAATGATTGTGCTCAAGCAATAATTGATGGTTCCTGTTGTGGGTCCAACATTTATGCCACGAAAACATATTTAGATGTCACTTTCTAGATATGAAGGGAATACGCACATTTTCTTTTAAACGAACGAAAAGTACTTTTAGTTTAGTTCATAACCTTGCAACCAAAATTAAAAGTAACTAAAAGTTTGTAGTTAGCTATTTGGTGTTAAATTCACAGATATCAGTTATACGTCAACCCAGAAAACATATTTCCCATTCATTGCTCTGGTTATCACAGAATCTGAGTGTGGTAGATAGCTTTGATTTGTTGGTTAGGACCTTCTTTGGTTCAGGTCCACCTTCCCATTAAAGCAAACTTTGCAATTTGGAAGCTGCTAGGCTTGGCAGAAAATACAATCTTACGAAGAGCTGAAAAAGCTGTAGACATTTCCTTTTACCATTTCATCAACTAACTACAAAATTAATAAGGAAAAATCTGGTTTATCAAAAAAATCCATAAGCTCAAAATATTGCAACTGAGACAAATTGTCTGTGTTTCCAATCGAAAATGGCTCCGCCAATAGACATGAAATAGAATGTAAAATTCTTAAGGTGTGGATAACGATGTATTTTTAATCTATTAAATCTTTAAGATATATGTATAGATATATGGATTGAAGTACTTTTTATCAAGTGCTACAAATAAAATCTGTTCATTGAAAAATTCAGTACCCTTGTGGCTGTTAAGGCAAATTGTTACATGAAAGGTTCTGCAGTCAAAATAGACTGTCCTAAATCACAAGTTGCATTGTATGTGCTCATTTATAAATAACTGTTGTGAAAGAATCACTGCTTCAAAGACAGCGAAACTTGTAAGAGCTGAAGAAGAATGGTAAACGCTAACTCGTGTTTGAATGGAAATATTATTGTACAGTTAACTAACTGGTGTTCTAAGTATTCATATTTGAAGTATTGAAGAATTCACATACATTTAAGTTTTCTTCGCTATTTTGAAGCTATAAATCGGGTTTGAGCATATTGATCAACATGCATGTAAATGCTTTCTACTACTTTCCATAGCCTGTGACACAAAGGGCATCTGAAGGGTCTGGTGACAATCGAAGCTCGTTTTTTAGTAGCCATATTTATATTCAAATATGGTTAAAATATTTATAAACAATTAGAAAGATTTGTGCTTTCAAAATATTCTGGTGTTTTGTAATCATTTCTTTCTGGTTTCAGGGTTTTTTTCCTTATTGGCATCAGTCACAATCTTTGAATACCGATTTGATTTTCATGAAACTTGTAACTTTCTAGATTTTGTTTCGCATTTAGTCGGCGACCACTATTCTTTGCCTTTAAAATAGCCAGCTTTTTCTATGGATCGATCCATTACGGCAGATAAAGTGCAACATAGAGACTTTAAAAGTTATCTATACAATAAACCCAGAAGAATATTGAAGTTTTCTTGCAGTTCCCTCCTTGCATTCAAAGTGAGTAATACGAATATTTTCAGTTCTAATGAAGACTTTCTTCATGTTTTTGAAGCTCAAATTAAGCTTTTCTTCTTCGTGTGTTTGAATTTGCCAAAACAAATTTACTGTCTTGGAAATTTCTACCACCTTAATGTGAGCAAAATTTACAATCAAACCAATCATCTAAGGTGGATTGTTTCTATTCGATTTTCCCACATCGCACGAAATTGGGCTTACTTGCTTTGGTAAACTTCAGCATTGTCATACCATCTCGATTTTGTTTTGTATGTTTGCTATAATAGCAGCGCTATTTATCAATTCTATCTTCAAACTTCATCGTAAATCTGCGATAAGAAATACTTGCATGAGATGATCGAGAATTATTATTCAGAAAACAACTTAGGATGGTAAACAAGCTTCTATATTTAGAGTTATATATGGAGCAATTTTACAGCTGTCTCTGGCAACCTTGATATCTTTAAACGAAAGGTGGCAGATTAAATATTTTGTTATATATCAATTCTGACAATTTTTTAACAAATAAAATCAAACCTGTCAAATTAATTCACAAGTTTTCTGGAACCGAACATTTGGGTTGAAACAATGGCAAACTCCAAGTAATTTTTATTGAGGTCACTGCATCAGGAAAGATTCGAATTTTCTTCGTTTTGAGATATATACAAACAATACTCCATTTGTTTTCAGCACTTCGTTCCAATTCTTCTCTATCTTTAGTTTACTACATGCCATCACCAAAATAGCTAATGATGTTTAAACAAATTGCGACTTGTAACTTGAGGTAAAAAATTTGTCCCAAAGATATTATGGCAGTTTGAGACACGAAGTTACTGTAGAAAAATATGCCTGGATTTTTGGATAGCGGTTGATTGTAGGGAGCAGAATGTGTCAATGCCCATGATTGCTGCAGCTATGTTGAGAGAATTGAACGCAAATTCTGTGGAATAAGAGGCTTTTACACTTCTCTTTGGTCACAAATGGAAAAGAACATCAGATATCTATAGTTATTCAACAGATCATTGTTGGAAAATCATGTTTTCTCTTCTTTGCAACACATCACAGATCTGGTTCTATTCTAGTTTTTTAGAAAGTGGGTACTGATTGCTTACGACAAAAGCCATAGCCGCCGGAGGGCACGCATGAAACAGGGCCAGTGGGCTTGTTACCCCTACCTTTTGGAAGCTTCTCTTCCCCGGCCAATTGGCCCAAAGTAAAATCTGTCCAGGATAGTCCATTCAACTAGTTATATAGGTGCTTTGCCGCTACTTAGAGCATCATCAACCGACATCAACTTCGTTTTATAAGAAACTTGTTATAAGAAATTGAGAAACAAGTAAAGTGTGAACAAATGCAGAACTCTGAAATTTCTGGTTTCTTTCAATGTGATTTGCTGAGTGGCAAAAACATTCAGATGCTACCAGTAGAAATTCTTTACTTTAACCAATTTCAAAAGTTTCTTATTTTTTGTAATTAAATTATATGCTAACTATAACTAAAAATTATTTTCCCGGCATAGAAAAATGTATTTAGGTATTTAGGACATTAATAAATTGGAAACGATGAAACTCTTAAGAATCTATAAAAAGCTTTGGTTATTATTTAAAGAAATGGGTGTATACTGAAATTGTGTTTTGTGACTGGCATTCATACCGGAAATCATTACCTGAACAAACGCGATGCTATTTATATAGAAAAGATCCGGGTTCAAGGTTAGCAAAAAATGCAAAAACTATTTTTGTAAATCCCTTCAGCAAAAGCGAGACGAAGAATTTCCGTATTGTCCTTTTGAGCTTAGCAATGATTTTCTCCCAAAAGGAAGGATATGTGAGGATATCGGCAAGGAATTATCAGTTAATGATTATTATCGATAACTTTCTGCTTGGTTGCTAAATTTAAAAAGTTACATTAGTTGTTTGTGGAATATAAGGATTAAAGTCTAAGGAACGTAGATTCAAACATGATTTATGGCAGGAGCTTTGTCTATCTAAACTTAACATAGAGAGCGCGACAGTTTTTTCACTTTTGATCTTCTTTACATGTATATATGTCACCTTGAAATGTATAAATTTCGTCTTATTGAATTCTACTGCTGTTAACTGGTCTGTAGTGTAGTGCTTCATACCGTATTTAACAGAGTACTGTACTTTGATGTAGAACAGGGCAGTTATAATGTTACTCATACACACAACTTCACTTCAACTAAAAATACGACTTTTATCTTTGTATTTTCATAAACATTTATGCCATAATCTCCGTTCTAAACCTTCGTGTAATGAAGACTATTTAAAACAACAATAATTAGAATTATTAAAATGTTATTGCTTGTTGGATCATAACGTTGAAAACAGAAATAACTAGGAGCCTCGATTCCTGCTACAACTGCTGCTAAACCACCAATTACATTAGAGCAATTTGATGTTTTCGGACGTTCTTCTAGACTTGTCTGGCGCGGGGATGGCTCGGTGGTTAAGGTCGTGGCCTACAGATCCGGGAATCTGCTGGGGCTCGATTCCCTGACAAGACCGAACTTTAACTTAGGAGTAAGGCGAGTCAACAGCCCTCTGTTGTTTCAGGTATTAGAAGCACGAGCTGTGATAACATCAAGAGGAAGGACTAGGACACTACTCAATAAGCAGAGATTCTCAGTGCCCTAAAAACTTCGAAAGCTTGGAAACGAAAAATATCTGCTTATTACTTCTTCTTAGTCAATTTTGTGATCCTCAGTCTTTGACTTTGTACTTTTCCGTTGTATTACTAGATAGAGCTTTATTTCGCCAAAGAACTATTTTTCCAAAATCAGAAGTAGTAGTTGTCATGGATATCAGGTAGCAGCCCCAGTGTCATAGCCATGACCAGTGTACGTTTCCTTTCTATTCGTGAAATAGAATTTAGAAGAGGTGAAAGACGTTTTCAATTTTTCTAGAAGGCGAATCATATTTTTGCGGCCACGCCTTTTTGTTAAACCCTATCTTCATTAGTTCACTAGAAAAGAAAGTTTAAGAAAGTTTTTTACAACAGCTTTTTGGACAACAAATAGGGAGCTGGGTACTTTCTTTGAATATTAAATATAAAAGCCTACACCTTTCATTTTCCAAGGTATCATTCACATAGCTATTGCTTCAAAACCAAAAGAAAAATAATATTTACGCTGGTTGCTGCATTTGTAGTTTCTTGGCCTTTTCTAAGATCTTATTTGAGGTTGACGGTTTGGCAAGGACGACTCTTTGCAATTAGATATAAGACAGCATGGGTTTTCATATACCAAACATGTCTTTTAAAGTAATTTTAAATGGGCTGTTAAGAACTGATAGGAAATTCAAGGTCGGACCTTCTTATCCTCTGTCCACGTAACTGAATACTGTTGATATGTCACCATACGTTTTGTCAAGACAAGTACCGTTTTAAGGAATATTTAGAACTTAATGATTCGCAGATGGTTTCACTGCCTGTAACTTGTGGGGTCTGTTGAAGATTCTCTTCAAACCTGTACCACCAAAGCCCAAGCAATAAACATCTTCCTGATGTCATATGGTGTCCTGAGGCTTGCTTCTTAGGCTCAGGCTTTTTGATTTTATTTCATTTCTCAACAATACTACGCTCGAAAACCTCAAGCGCTGATGCAGAGAACGAGTGAAGAATAAGAAAGTCGGGGACGAACCAGCGAAATTAGTTTTTTATCTTCTGTTCAAAATTTTGCTCTTGTTAGGCCAAGTTTGTCCGTGGTATGGGTTTAGCCTGTATTATGCATTTTGGATCTGCTTAAGGGTTGGTTATTTGAAAAAAGGTTTGGTCATCACTTAATGAAATTCTAATGAATTTTGCAATAACTATATTTTCAGATTTTTGTTTCTACGCACGTAGAAAAGAAATGCAATGTATCCTTTATAGGCCAGAACCCCATTTAACCAAATTCTATTAAAAACTAAACAAATGTAAAAAATAGCTTTTTGCTTCAAATCCCAAAAAGCTGCCTTGATTTGTTTTCTAATGCATCATTTAAACTAAATATGTGCTGGGAAGATGCCGTTTATATTCAGGTAACATAAAGTATTAGCTACATTGAATTCTCCCACACCATCACATTAGAAACTAGTTCATTGACCTTGCAATCTATGTGCGTATACCCGCGGGTCACTTTGTTGTGTTTTCAGCTCATAAAAATTCGCCAACATTCGCCAGTGACGTTTCTTTGCGCAACCGTTTTATGACCTTTCCCTGCTATCAAAGACAGCACGCTTCACCCTCTTGTGGCCTAGGCGCCATTTTTATATATCGCATTGCAAGACGACCCCAATACCGAGGTCAAGAAATGACTAGTAGGATATTGCAGTGACCCAATAATCATTTGACTACAAAACATGGTCACTTGATTTATTTTCTGGAAGAGCTTTTCAGACTCAGTAAACCGTCGATTAAGATTAATTGTGCATCGATTCAACTGAGATGCAAAATTTCCGATGTGCTCAGGTTATCATTGCAAGATTAGCAGTTTTATTGTGGGATTACTGAAACTGCAAATTATATCATTGCTTATTGAATGCTTCAACAGGGGCAAAATCTGCTTTCAAGTAGATCAACTAACACTGCAACATATGATTGGACTATTAAATACGATGTCGGTCTGTCACACACTGTCCTTAGTGCTTTTGGATTCTGGTTAAGTGTTGGTGAAGTATTGACTTCTAAGATTCATCTTGGGAAAACAGGGAAAATGTGGGAACGGCGTTTAATTTTTTCATATAACTCGCAGTTGATTTTTTAGGTACATTTTGTCATTTATCGACAGTTTAAAGATTTGTAGAGTTTATAAAAAATGTTTTTGTCCAATTCCAGGTTCTTTTTGTAATGCATTAGTTTGCCTATAATTGTCGACTTTTTGTAACATTTGTGTCCAATACTCAATGTTACTCTCAACTATCCTTATTACACTGATGCATGTTAAGACCCTTATCTCTTTCTTTTCTCTAGGGCTAGACCAGAACGACCCCCAGAGCCTGCATCGAACTCGCACAGCCTTTACAAGAGAACAGCTAAACAAACTCGAAAAAGAATTTGCCAGAGAAAACTACATATCGCGAGCAAGAAGATGCGAACTGGCAGCTGAACTTAATTTACCAGAAAATACCATAAAGGTTTGGTTTCAGAATAGGAGAATGAAATGCAAACGGAGAAGGCTTTCAATTCACCGTCTACCATATTGCTCGCCTGCTATTTTCCCGCCAAATCTCCTAATACCCAGTCCCCTACCCCCATCGTGTCCTTGCTGTTTACCACCTCCTCCTCGTGATTATCGCTTCGAAAATATGGAGAACAGACTCATTTCGTCTTGTCATAACAGAGACTCATATATCAGCCCCACCTGTAGTGGTTGTCGCCCGTACCATCCGCTTCCATATTGAGTTTTGATAGAAAAACAATTATGGAAGTCGTCGTCTTCGAAAGGGTAATAACCAGTTCAGCGACATCCAACAACAATTCCAACGACAATTCCAACGACAATTCCAACGACAAATTCAACGACAAATTCAACGACAAATCCAACGACAAATCCAACGGCAAATCCAACGACAGCTAGGGCTTTATAGATTCATGAGAATATGGAGGTACTTGTTAAAATGCCTTGGTTATCTAAAAATCTACGGCAGATGAAGTTGGCTCTCCAGATTGTTGTGGCCTAAACGATGATGCTACACTGCAAATTAGTGTTGCAATCTTTGTTTTGGGGCAGGTTTCAGCAACATCACGGAATGAATCAAAGAATATAATAAATGCAGCCTCCCATTTAGAAAACAAATCAAATAACAGCCAGGCCTAAAAATGGATCGTTGGCTGTTGATTCGAACACTTTGACCTTGAGAGTTTAATTCTGGCCCAGCACTCACCGACCAAGATTTAGATACTGTTTTTAAATAACTATGGCCAATCTATTCTTACAAATTCTTTAATGACGGATACTATTCTGAGGTTTTCTGAGATATTCTTAGATCAATGTTAAAATATCGCATTGTGATTATGCACTTTGTAAGTGTGTTTGAGAACCAGTATACTAGCGTAAAATATTCCTAAAACGGAATGATTTTTTCTCTGCACTTTTTGACCGCACTTTTTATCAGCGATTTTCTTTAAGCATAGCAAATATCCAGTAGTAAGCAAGTGTGTTTAACAAGTTGTGCTGCCTCGATAATTTTTGTCAAGTTACCTGATACACTTGACCAAGAGGTTTAGAGGTGCATCTAATTTGAAGTACCACCTCACCTGAAGCGACTAAATCTACCTTTCAAAATATTGTGCATGCATTTCAAAGTAACTCAAGACGATGTATTATATTGATCGCGTGGATCGAACATATTTGTTTAATCTGGTTTCTTATGTTGTATAATCTTGATATCTTGATTTCCAATTGTGTAATCTTGATTTCCAATTGTGTAATCTTGAGTTCCAAGTTGCTTAATCTTCATTTTCAAACAGTGTGCTCTCGATTTCCAAATTGTTTAATCTCGATTTCCAAGCTCTTTTAATTTCAATTTCCATTTTATGTAATCTCGATTTCCAAGTTGCTCAATCTGGATTTCATCAATTGAAGAAACCAACCCCAAAAATTGCAATATGAATTTTCAGTACTATGGCTGATGAGTACATAGAAACTTGACGATATTAACAAATACACCCGAAAATTATATTTTTCATAACTTATGTTTTTATTTTACGTCTATTACGAAATTAACCCTTCATTTTAACGGAAGTTCTTGTCCTATGTAGCAGAACACTTTCCTTACGTTTTTAGTATAAATCTTCTTAAACTGTAAACTAGAAAATGGATTTGATCTGCACACTTTGAAGAAGATTACCAAAAATGATGGATATAATAAACTCTTCACCATGTTTGTTAAGGAAACTAAATTGATCATGGTTAATTTGCTTTGTTTATTTTGGAAACAATTTATTTTTCTCCTACCGTGAAAATAGTAATTTTGAAATTAATTCTTATATTTTGTAGTAAGTCGTCATTGTTTTTAGCTTCTTTTGACGTAAGATAGAAAACCGTGGAAATTCTTTGTTGACTTTTTTGCTTTATTTCAACACAGTCCTAGTGATTGCTTCTAACCTGAAGAAGATCCGAGCATTTTTTCTAAATCATATTAAGCCTAACCGAACCTTACCAAGCCTTAACGGGCCTAACCGAGCCTTGCCGGGTCTAACCGAGACTTACCGGGTCTAACCAGGCCTAACCGAGCTTCACCGGGCTAACTGAGCCATACCGATCTTCACCGGGCCTAACCGAGCCTTACCGGGCCTAACCGAGCCTTAACCGGATCTAACCGGATCTAACCGGATCTAGCCGGGTCTAACAGGGCCTGACAGCCCAATATTATTTATACATTTCATGATAGTAATTTTTGTAATAGCATCTTTTCTAGAAATAATCATTAAAATCTTCTTTTTAGCTGCCATGAAAACTTCGATAGTACTCAAACAATCTGTTTTCTTCTATTACATTTTTGATAGCTTCTTGAAACTACTTTATGACGAAAAAATGTAAACTTGTCATGTGTTAATTTTTGAAACTGTTTAATTTCATTGCCGTGTCCTAGTCCTATCAAAATATATAGATTTATTTGATAGAAGGAGTTGATGTTTTGATCATTGAATGAAACCTGCTTCGACAATTTATTTAAGTTTATATGATATCGTGTGAAATTTAAAAATACTATGAGATGGATGAAATATAATAAAAGCTTGTTTTATTCTTATGAAATGCCATCTCACTTGAAAAACATAGTATTCTGCAAAACATAACTGCTTTTCAGGAAAAAATAACTGACTGTGTGTGCTTCTTGTTGTGTTTAGCATTTACAGCGCAAATGTTTTACAAACTTTCTTCGAAAGCAATTTAATCATTGCTTCTTGATATCAATATAAGCTGATCCCCAACTTTAACAAGCATTTAACTTCAGTAAATAAAGAAGTTGAATAAGACGTAAAATAACGTTTAATAACTGGGGATATGCTTTATACAAATAGGGTTTTGTGCTATGAAAAAAACAAGTTTAGCTTTACAAGGAATCTCAAAAGTAGAAAAAAGCTGAAAAATTGCAGATATTCGGCATCAACCAAAGGGTTGAGCTCCTAAGTCCCCCATACCCCTGTTTCAAATCATTTTAAAATATATTCGAAGAAAGAAGGGTGTATTACCAAAAGAGTTAACCTAAGCACATAAATAAGAGGAATATACAGGTTATTCCTTCACTCCGCTATTTTCTAAATGTATCGTTGGCTCTTTATTGCCTGACAGGGTGGTATCTCTTGTAATAAGAAGTAATTTTGTGTACAAACATTTCAGGAACTTCACATCAACATATCTAGAAGAAAACAGGCTCTCTCCTAACCTTATCGGAAGAAGTATTTATAAAATCTTTGTAAGCAAGTCTACGGAGCGGGCATTGCATTGTTCGCTGCGCAACAATAAGTCTCCGTGCGGCTTTCGGCAAAGGTTAATAAATTAGAACCTCCATTGAAAAATTGTACATGATAAACCGCAGAATTAGAATCACACCAAAATGTCGCTGATCCCTTCGTCTATTAAATTGATTTTCAATTGAATTCCAGTTTAGAAACATATCTCCGACAAGAATGGAGTGAGTCTCAAGAATACGTTACTAGCAAGGAAAACAACGTTTGTTGAAGAAAGCTGTAAATTACTTTTTTATGACTCCTTTTGTCGGCTTGCTTGTAAGTGCAATGATTGTTCATTGGTAGATTGAATTGGATTAGAGACGAGAGCCAATTCTCACGATTCATGTGGTACATTAAGTAATTATGCGTTTATTAATATGTATTTGTTTTCCCGTTCTTCGCATAGACTCATCTTTAACCCCTTCACCTGTTGAGATAACGATGGTGATATGGAAGTGTCTCTGTGCCATAACGAAACACACTAAACCACTTTGAATTTGAATTGCTTTAATCCAAACCTTTGTTGAGCATTTGAGAAAAAGGAATTAAAAAGCACCTACTTTATATCACACATCTATTGCGTCAAGTTTAAATTTTTCTTGAAACTAAGCTGACCCCTTTTTTTATTACTGGTATCCCATTTCACTTTTGGGACAAAAGAAAGAGACACCTATTCTCGTCATGAAACACCTCCTAAAGTGGCAAGAAACAATTCTGTCATCTTTATTATTATTCACAGTTTTGCTGCTACTTTTAATTTATTTTATATGTTCTTCAAATGCTTTATTTTGTAAGTCTTAAGGTAACGATTTGATAAACATTTTGAAGATTACTTTGTGACAATCTTGAAAGCGAAAAGAAAATAAATGCTTTATTCATCCAAATTTTTTGCTACGCCATTAATTTCCTCCTTTTTATTTAAAAATGTTGACATCATTTGTTCTTAGGGGGCAAATTGAAAAGTTGAATGTGTATAAGAGTTGTTTGTGCCCATCAAAGAAAATTGTAGTCAAAAAGGAAAACATGTTTTTCAAATTGCTTTTTCCTTAGTCCAAAATGAATTTTTATTTCAGCATTCATAGCAATTATGGTTGCGTCAGTCTTCTGCTAAAAGTGGCAACAGAAATTATTTAATTATTCTATTTCAGAATCAGTGACTTATAACTGTGGGTACCACTACCCTAATACAATTTTAGACCATATTAAACCAAATAGTTTGAAACTTACTTGACTCCACCTGACAAACGTATTAAGTATTAAAGTTGCTCATTTTGTGAGATACTTGCAACCTAAACTTGAATGAGCGTCATGAAAGGGGGGGAGGGGGGGGGCTCAGATCCAAGCTTCCAGCCATTTTTAAGCAAACACTATTCACCGTAAGTGTTTGTTTGAACCTCCTTTGCAGCATGGTCTCAAAAAAATTCCAGCACTCGATACAATGGTCATCTCAGTCCCAGAATGATTTTCCCAGTCCCAGATCTGGGAAATGACTAAACCCCATCTCCCATTGCAGAAATAAGCAAATCCCATTCCTCTGTTTACTTTCTCATGGCTCTGCTAATAAAAACGATAGACAAACAGGCGGTATTTGAAAGAGAAAAATCAGGCAAAATCAAAAGCAAGCAATGCATCGTGACAAGAAGATCTTTTCAATCTATCAATTAAGAAATATAAATGTTTATATACGCAATATATCATAATAGTAAACAATTATCTACAGAATTACACTGTACAATACTAAGAAGATTAATCGAGGCTTGTCCTAAGTCCCTGTGACGTAACTGAAGGTATTGTAGAGATGGAAAGACTACACCAGTTGCAGTAACCGGAAGATCATAAATTCCTCTCAACTAAGATGTATTCATCTTGGAACAACTTCATCACTTTTTGCTTAAGTTATTTATTTTTATATAAAGTGGGAAGTTGGTAGATTATGCTTAAAGAAACGGTTCAAACGTTTAAACATTCTCTAACAACGGAACCTTTAACAATGAGTTGCATCGGCAGAAAAAGTCTGATAAAAGTTTATCAGTAAGACGAGAAAAGTTTCTCTTTTAATACACCATTGTTTTAAATGAAAAGTTTCTCTTTTAATACCCCATTGTTGTATTGAAAAAGTTTTAAAAAAACTCTTCAAAAGTTAACTGAACGAATTTCAGCAAGTAAACAGCGAAAAAGAAATGAAAACGGCGGCGCAAAACGAAGATAATAGTCTCGATAATCACAAGCAACACGCCGTCTTCATCGGTATACTCGTACAAAGCTCCGAAATTTTTCACCCCAAAACTAGACCCAGTCTCCGAGCTGACAACGAGGCCGCGGTCCGTCAAAGTGGTGTATTCTTGGGATCTTGTTAAAAAGATCAAAAGTATAAATAAGCAATTTCAATTTAAAGATATTATGCACACTCGGTATTAAAGTCGGAATATATAATATATGGGGATGGAAAATTAATTTAAGATCTTATAAAAAACTGTCCCCGTCAATTCCATGTCTTAAAATTCATTTTCTAGAAACATTATTCGTTTTTGTCATTTATCTACTTTCACAATTATTTATCCCACTTCATTTTTTTTAATTATGAATGGTTACTTTTTAGCAAAAAGTTTTCTTAGAGCTTTCTTTTTATCCAGGAAAGCAAAAAAATTTTAACTGTATTTCACATCGAAGAGAAATCATAACAGACTCTCATAAAGCAGGTTTACATCAATTTTGTTATTTTTTAAATCAATCATTAACGTATCTTAAGTCTTAAACTTACGCATTTTATTTTTGGTTTTTGTTTTCGGCATTTTAAAAAGAAAAGCACGTTTGTGAACATTGCATCTCGGGCGATGTTATATCGATTGTCGAAGTCCAAATTAAGTATGGAGAATTATTTCTTGAAAATCTAGCATGGATTTTTAAGACCCAGTACACTTTTTTTTGAATGCAAAATATTGACCATAGTTTTGCATAGGTTGCTGGTTGATTTTTCAGATTTGATTGGTTACAATATCTGCTGCCTGAATGTGCAGTTTCTGCAAAATTAATGTTTTCTCTTCTTTTGACAACTCTTCTTCACTTGTTTTGACAATTCTTTACGATGTATAGGATGTCAATTGAAACTATTTCTAGCATTTTATTACTTTTTTCACCCCCAATATCCAACAACTTGCAGCAGCACTATGATAATATATTCACGTCTTAGTGGAATAAACAACAATATGTATTGATTTGTTTATTCTCTGTGTTTTTTGCAGTTTCATAAATAAACTTAACCTTTTCCAAAATCTTTCTCTAAGGTTTTTTCGATGCTATTTGCCACTTTTGTTTTGTGATTATCATCCATTAGTTGCATTTCCGTACGCTCTTGGATCAAAATTCAATCTTGTCTCCCCAGTTGGTTCAGACAAGCTAATCGTACTTAAATCGATGAACCATCATTGTGCTTTGCTTCCTGTAATTCAAAGCCGAATGCAAACCCCTTCGATAGACCAAATGAACTTTGAAGGGATTTCCACTAGTTTTATTTGAATTAAAATATTTTAGTTGTCTTATTCCGTTGCCCTCCTTAATTTTGTTTGTGAGAATGTAATGTACGATCAAGTTTGACAAAACACTGGCGTAGTAGGCTCATTGCAAACAAATCATGACCGATTTTGCATATTGGCCCTAAGCTTGAAATGATCTCTAGAACTGGCATAAACTGCATCACACGAACTAACAATCAGAATTAATCTTTCAATCATATTTCCTAAACTTTACCGAATATCTAGCTTTCTTCAGTACATTATCCAGCCTGCTTGCGTCAGTTTCTTTGATGAAGAATGTGTCGGGAAAAGATCTCTTCATGCCGTCAACAGTCAGACGATCACTTGTATACATTTCGTCTGACGAAACCCTCGAGTTTTTTTCTACCTAAGGTGCTGTTTTTCTCTCTTTCATTTGTTCTATTTCAAATTTTCCAACCAGCACCTTAGATTATCTTATGCTGGCACCTTGCAATACATTATAATATGAAAATTATTTCAATATTCTGCTAGGTAACAGCGTTGAGTTTGTTACGTCAGAAAAAATCCCACACTTCTCCTACGAATCACAGTGTACGTTAAAAGATTAAAATGTGTTAAGAAGAACACAAGAATTTTGTTCAAATCTTCCTTTTTCAATTTCCTTTTGATATAATCCTAGCGTGGTGCTATTAAGTCACTTGCAATAGTTTCCTCAAGTATGCTTTCTTACTCCTTTTTTCTTGTCAACCATAGATAATGTTGTTATTTTACCTGCTCGTGCCGAGTTTTCGTCTTTATTTGCATTGGACCACTATTCACATCCAATATCCAAAGCCTTGGTTTATTACTGTCCTGAGATACTAGAAATGTAGAAATCTGAACTATAGGCCTCCTCCACCACAGAGATCGCAAACATTTAATAAACAGAGCTTTTGAAAACCCAAACAAACCCTAAGAAACAGTCCTTTCCAAAAATGTTTGTACTCGGCGTTTGTACAAAAATGTTTAAAGGAATTTTTAATAGACTTATCTTCTTCATAAAACAACTAGAATATATTTTGTTTTTAATGGCCTATTTCGATCCACAACTGGGTATATATTTCCTAGCGTAGAGTTTTCGGTTTATGTTCTGACGTTTTATACTCTGCAGAGTGTCAGACGAAAAGCTTTAGTATACTCAAATGTTAGCTTTTTTAAAGCCATTTTTAAGTTTTGTACCACCAAAAGATTTTTTTTAATATATTTTATTTTCAGTCCCCAAAAATAAAACAGCTTTGAAATGCTTTGAACAACGACCTTTTTGTTTTTTGTTAGATGTACCATTTTTTCGCTGAGCAAGACTAAATAAACTTCATTAAGTAATTGCAAAGCAGTACTTGTAATATTCTTACTTGAGAAAGCGCGACAAGAGATCACGTATTCAACTTTATCCTTTAAGGAAGTAATACTTATTGGATGAAGTTTGCATAAAACTATCTCCCCTTATTAGATGATTAAACTAGTCGGCACCTTAAACTGTGCGTTGGAGAAAAAATTAGACAGCTGATGTGTAATTGAATTCATAGCTCCAGAAAAGAAAATGTGGTTGTTTTGAAAATAGCCTATAAATGCCGGAATAGAATAAAGTTTTTTTTAAACTTCGGGCAAAGAGTTGGGGCACTATGCAATATCAGAGTTGACGCTTGGAGGTCGTTAATTGCTTTCTATGTGTGGAGCGTTATGATGTAGGGGATTGACTCCAAATTTTGCAAGACTCTCCTATTAAATGTTAAGAACTTTGGCATCAGGGCTGCTTATGGCAACGCAAGAGAAGGTGTTGGTAAATCCGTGAAAGCCTAGAATTTCTGGACAAAATATTAGCAAAAACATACATTCCTCACTTTACAAAATCTGTTCTCTCTTTTCTTTCTATGCCTTGTTTCTTATCTCATTTACCTTCCTAGGGTCTTTGATAAGACTTCACTTATTTCAGCTTTTCTTTTCAGGGACTTGTCTGTAGCTGACTTCACACTTGCTGACTGTGATTGGTCTGTCAAAAAATCTGTAAAAACTTGGCTAGCAATAAGGAAGATTTTATGAGAAACAAGAAAAATGGCACAACTGTAAGTAAAATAATTAGCACACGCGGAAAAGTAAATTTATACCAATTTAATATACTATGTAGCTGTACACATTTTGCTACTAAAAGCTTCAATATGTTCTACTTTCTTTATTCGAGTAAGTATCTAAGCATCATCTAGATTTCGTTCACTTTTGCAGGGTAATACGATTTGGTATACGTTCCGTCTGTAGTTCTAAGCTTTTATTGAAAACAAATGGGTGCTCAAAGGGTTTAACAATTTTTCAATGAAAGTAAATAGTGTTGTTTCTACATCACAATGGCAGCCCTGATGTATTCAAAATCAAATTAAAGACAACGAGTCTCGCGTAGCCGCCGGGTTATTTGTATTAAACTAAGATCACATTAGCCGGTTGAGACTGCGAAGAATAACACGTGATGATATGCAACCAATCACAGCCTTATCTTGTCATGGAATCAGCAATTGTATTTTGCAGCAGCTTAAGAGGGGTAGCACTCTCATTTGTTTGAAGTGCTGCGCTAATCAATAGAAACGCTGGTTCATTTAAAAAATTTGATATCAGAATATCATAATTTTCCTTTTTCAATGCACTTTCCTTTGATGCGCTATCAATCAACTCTTATAAGAGTTTTCTTGCATGTATCAGAATCATGTATCACAAACTTTTTTTATAAAGAAACCAGCCCAAGGCCTAGTTCCTATTGTTCTTTATTTTTTGGCTTCTGTTAAACAACTTGTCGAATGAAAATGTTGCTTAAAAGCCCCTTGATTAATTTGCACATTTACTGCTATGAAAATAGCACAGACACAAGAAAAACATCCAAATTTTGAATTTTGCTTTTAATTGTAGCTAGAAACCACTAGGTAAAAAACACAAAGAAAGCAAGAAAGAAGTTTTTATATATACAGTGTTGCTTTGATCTTCCACTTTTTCTGTTACTATTGAGGCTGTTACTATTGAGGTCGCGCGATCCTCTGGGTAAAAACTATCAATTTCCGCCTGTGTTGTTGCCGCTGATTCAGAAAGTGAGAGCCACTAACCCCAAGTTTTTATCATTGTGAGATTTATTTAACTTTTGAATCGCCAATGAGCAAATCTCTCAGCAACAAAGGTCAAGGTTTCTATCTTCTCCACATTTTTGAGAAGAATGTTTTTCATGGAAACCTCAAGGAAAGGCATGCTTAATGAATGAGCGAAGACTCTCCCAGAAAGACGACATTTTGCTAAGATTGTATAAAATGAACAATGGCATGTCGTTTTATCTTATCTTACCGGCATTTAAAAGACTGTATGACCTTTTTAACTTCTTGTTGGTTATAAGTTAAGTTATTGCCATTAAAAATAAGTAAAAAACTTCCTTTTAAAGTGATTTTCGTTAGCATATGCAATACAACAGAACGGGTATATCGCGATTTGTAAATGTGAAGTGAGCACATCTCTGCATAATTGAAAAAGTCGAAAATCTCTAAATTCTAACGACTTTGAACAAAAAAAAGACAAAACTAAAATGGGACAATTTGGATTTGCAGATTTCGTGATATTCTGATGACGATCTCGTTTTTGCTAAAATGGTGATGCTGTTGTTTACAAAGAAACGTGATGGCTGCAGGCTGCAAAAAGGCCCTAAACATCTCTAGCATTGTAGTGTTTCCTTGGGCATTGCTTATTTACTTTCCTCTTATTCACAATCTCTTCTAAACCATCCGTTAAAGAAATTGTGGATAGTGTATGTAGATTGCATTTAAGGCTATAAGAAGAAAGTGCTCATAACAAAAGGGCCAATAGAGTTTAAGTGCGCCAAAATTATTATGATAGTTGAATGCAACACTGCGATGTAGGAAAATGAACTCGGAGAAACATGATGATTTTAGCTCTTTTTTGTTCTTTTGTTTGTTCTCAATTGGTTTACATGATAATTATTTATATCAAATGCTATTCCACCTGTATGTAGTAACTAATTCTCTCGCCAGTAGCCGGAATCCCTTCATAATTCTCATAAAACAAATTTGGTGGTGACAGGGGTGGGATGATAATGAATGCTGTTCGCACTGTTTGTTATACTGCAAGTTTAGAATTTAGAAATCGGAGCTCAGGGCGCTTGTTGCTATAGTAACAATATTCTACAGTACAATTCATACAATTTTCACCGAATTTCATCAGGACCAGCTGTATTTAAAGTAATTCTACGTCTGGTTTCACGAAATAGCTATCAATGTTCTATCAACTGGGTTTTGACTAGGTTTGAGAAATTGTCTACGTAGGACATGTCGGTGAACGAGGTAGAACCTTTTCTGCTAGGACACTACGTAAAGGCACAGTCTAGACGTTGATGGGTAGAAAAGGGCTCGTCCTGCCCATGCGACAATTGTAACAGTATAGGTGTCGCTCATTAGTCATCAAGTAATTAAAATCAAAATACGTTGTAGCGAATCCTGCCATGCTTATAAAAGAGAGATAGCTCTAAAACCCGTTTTTGCATCAGTATTGATAAAAAACTATTAATCTTTTGAACTTACTTGATATTCAGTCAATTGTATTATACTTCTACGAGTTAGATATGTCTTTAAGTGCGTGCATTATGACAATAAGATGCCTATTTTTCTAGACACTGGAAATGCCAATTGAGCTTTACATTGAAAACGTAAGTTAGTTTCTTCTGTTTAAAGGTATATCAGAAACAATCAGAAACTATAAGGTACAATGAGGCTTAACGTCAGACTTTTCTATTTCTTATCATAAGTTTTAGAGCAAATAATAGAATTCTAACAGCTAGAAATTTATAGCAAAGCAATGGAAAAATCGATCAATGTGATTGTTTTATCGATAGTAAGGCAAGGGTGCTTTGCCTTCATTGCACCTTATACATTTCTATGCATTCCTAAATAAGCTCTTAACACAGACATTGATATGCTAGCATTTCTAGTAATGCTTTCTTTCTCTCCTTAGTAAGAAAGCCCGAATATCGTACCTGCAGATGCCTTTCGTTGGGCTATGAACGATTTTATCATTAGTCGAAAATTGTTGCGAGCTTACTGTTTGGAACAGTGGGCCTAAATTCCTGCGTGTTTACCCTAGGTCATTATAAACTGCATTATCACATTAACAAAGCTTCAAGATTTATTATGCATTCCAAAGTCGATCTAAAATAATGGAAAATGCCCTTCCAATTGAAATTGAAAGACTTTTCTCTTTACCAATGTTCGAAAAAACCTGAAAGAGTTTTAACTCAGTATGAATACTTTAAGAATAATTTTCTGGAAAAGCATGATCTTTTTTATTGAATTCGTATGATCTGAAGTGTATTCTTGAATGTAGTTGATTAGTTTCTAGCGTAAAGTAGAACTGAAAGGATATTGTCACGATATATGCAAAACTTCGTTAGTTTGATGTTCTTCTGGACTATTTTAGAATCAACTAATAAGAAGGCAAGCTATTTTTTGAGAGAGAACCCTTCACCGAGCGATGATATTGCTCACCAACATCAAGAGACAGTTGCTCGCTCGTAGCCTTTTTGAATACAGGTATCTCTCCTCCTTCGCAGCTATTCTCCGTTTCTTCCTTACTTTGTTCTTCTGTTTGCTTTTGTTTTCTCAAGCTGAATTTCACAACAACAAATAACAGAATCAAAATTGGCATGTTGCCATAACCATAGTATCGAAAGGTTTTGTCCGTGCCTAGGGAATGAGAGAGAACTCCACCTACAATAGCACCAACTGCTCTACCGAGCCCATAATAGAATCCTTGAAGTATCCCTTGAACGGCTGCGCGATAACCGGGGGGAGCTGCACGACCCATATAACTTGTAAGTGCAGCCCATACTCCTGCGTGCGCAAAGCCTTGGAGAATGTCAAGTGGCAGAATCAGCCATGGGTTCACAAGCATGGAAATTGCGATGAAGCGAAAGAAATTAGCCAGTAGACCAAAACATATCACCTCTACATGACCAATGTAGTGTATGATTGTTTCTGTGAAAAAGTAAGTAACTGTTTCTGCTACATGGTCAAGTGCTGATGAAAGTCCAAACAGGGTTGGAGGTGCCCCGAGGTCTTCCAAATGCCAGAACAAAAACACTCTTGCTAGGCCCATGCCTAGACCAGCATAGAATGCAACAAATATCACAACCATATACCTCCAGTCAAGAAATAATTTAATGACATCCTTTGGTGTTCCGCGGATGATATCGTCTTCATGTTCATTCTTGAAGGTGAATCTTGTCGAAACAGCCAAAGCGATAATCATGTAACCGAGAAAAAAATAGAAGCAATACGTGTAGTCTTTGCTAATAGTAACGCCGCACACAACATAACTCGGCATGCTATCGATAACAAGTCCAACGACCAACATAGCCGAGCCCCATCCTAAACTACCGAACATACGTTGTCGCCCGTACTTTTCTTTGTTTTCTCCGAGGTAGTTTAGCGTCGCCGTATCCGCTAAAGTCGTCGCTGGACAGGCGAAGAATTCTCCGACAAGCGAGAGAAAAAGAAGTAGCCAAAATACATTGTGGATACTTTCTTCACTAAAAACAACAGTGCCTTTCCGATGAGGGATAATTTTCGGCACATCGGGGTTGTTCGATTTCAGCAACTGTTGCACTTCTGAAGTCTCTTTAGTTACAATTTCGGTTAAATTTTTTGCCAGTAGCATGTATCTATGACATGTGTTGTCCGATGGTTTGATGAACGCGAATGGAAATACAAAAGACATCCAGCATACTATATTGAAAAGCAACATTACTTTTCGTACGTTAAGTCGATCTGCAAGAGAACCCATACTTGGCGCGCTGATGAACTCGATCAGAGGACGACAACCAACTAGCAGACCGCTTTGGCTTGGATTCATTCCGATTTGTTTGAAATAAACACCCAGTAATGGGAAAAACGAACCGTATGCGGACCAGAAGAAGAAGTAAAAGCCTTTGGATACGAGAAGTTTTCGGTTGATTCGTGACGGCATGCCGCAGCAGCAGTCCTTGGCGACTTGAACGCAGCTTTCGCGATGCTCGAGATCCTCGTCCTCGGGGTCCATCTTCTTGAGGCTGTTTATATCCTTCGTTTATAGTTTTAAAGAGCTTTTAATAGTTTGAGAGCGTATTTTATTATAAAATACTATCGTCTTCAACGTATTTCTTATGTCTCTCAGAAGCGAAATAGTAGAATAAGATCGTGTTCGATGTTGAGTAATTTGATCAATGAACCTGTAATGGCGATGATTCGGTTTGTTTTTAACCGATTAAATTGCCACCCTTGGTTGATCGAGTTGGTCATGGTTGAAGTTTCTGCTGGTGTTTCTTCCTTGTTTTTAATCAGCTCAAGCCTTACGTTAACACTCTAACCCCTGACGGGGCTAGCATTTTGCCTGCACGTTTTGGATGGGGTGATTGCTCGATGATCGGATGAGGGTAGCCCTGAACCCGACTGATGCATCCTACACGAAAGCCCATTTAAGCTACAACAGCAGGCCGTCTTTAGTAAAATATTTATCAACTAAGCAAAAAGAGTAGCAGAGAAGGTACTTAAAGGTCAAGTCAGTTCCGCCTTCACTTCTGACTCAATTAGAGATGGCTATATAGACGCATAAGTGAAATGTAGATTTTAGACCAGACTTTTCCAAACTGTGACCCGTAATATTGGCTGATGTGGCCCGCGCTGAGGCCAAAGATTTACTTTTATTTTTGGGGGCACATACAAATAAAAAAGTATGATAACTGATTTCAGAAGCAGACCAAGGGTTCAAATGCCTTTCCAATAGGGTTATAAATATTTGAAAAACTGGTCAGACGGGAACGGCACGTTCACGTACAATAGTTTTTCTTCTGTTCACGCGGGAACACACTCGTTCTGATCACTTTCTGTGTTGTGTTACAATTTGAACAAAGAGTTTACCAATGCGCATGTCTGTATTTCCATATAAACAATGCAACAGTTCGGACCAGTTCACCTGTTCACACGGGAACGAAACGATTGCATACCGTTCCATTTTCCGTATCCCTAAACGGAATGATTAAAAATGTTCCCGTGTGAGCACGCCACTTTTTTAGAACGGAAGGATATGGAATGGTACGCAATCGTTCCCGTGATAAACGGAGCCTAACAGACAAGCATCTTGCAGCTACCAAACAGACAGGCATCTTGCAATGATATATATAAATATATTAGTGGCCCTCCAGTTATTACCTGAATCTGAAAGTTGTCCTCCTTGAAAAAAGATTGGATAACCCTGATTTAGAAGGTAATCAAGTTAAGACTAACGGAAGAGGGCGGGGTGTCAAACGTATTAAAGGTGTTTGGCGATTTGACTCAGATAGTAGATTATCCCATATTTTAAGCTAAAAGTGTCACTTATTACTTGGAATACTGCTTTATTCAACCTTTCCAGATTATTATAATTATTATTATAATAATAATAATAATTATTATTATTATTATTATAAAATTATTTACAGTAGGTGAAGCAAAACTTTTTAGCTAATATAACAGCTAATTAAAGCCTACTATTTATACTACATCTACAAATCCTAAATTAATTACAATGAATGGATAAAATGATATAGGAAATGTACAAAATTAAAAGGGTGACTCATTAGATAGAAAATATACAATTATTTGATGACTATTTCAAGAATCCAATCTGCGCAACGTAAGGTTTGCATAGTCTGCAGTTGCATTTTGTATCTTTCCAAGTTTTAATCTTTTTCTTAAATATTGCGAGGCTAGAAGATGTTTTAATGTCATTTGTAAGCTCTTGCCAGAGCTTGGATCCCATAAAGGTTGTACTTTCTATACCATAACAATTTGATTTTGGTTTTGATAGCGATATTCGGGATATGTTTCTAAGATTATAGCATGTATTTCTTTCAGTAAAGATTTCTTTCATGAAACTTGGGTTGAGATTATGTAAAGTTTTATATATTTCTGTAAGAAGCAATTGCAGATTTTTATCATGGATAGACGTCGAGTTGTCTTTTTCAAGAAGAGTTTGAAAGCTTGATTCATAGTCATCATAGGCAAGACGCAAAGACTTTTCATGAATTCTGTTTATTCTGTTGCTCATTTGTCGATCACAAAACATCCAAATTAAAGGGCAGTAGCTAAATTGTGATATAATGAAGACGTGCATGGTCTGTTTTACTTTTCTATCATCCATGTAGTTGGAGATTCGGGATAAAGCATGTAGCTTTTGGCAGGCCTTTTTGCATATCGATTGTATGTGTCCTTTGAACGACAAATTATTATCAATACTTATATCAAGAGGTTTTTTTTCTTTACTTGGTTTAATTATCGTTTCATCTATTTTCAGAGAAGTGTCATTGCTGCCTTTGTAAAGTGGCATTTGTACCTTACAAAGTTTATAAATTGCCACCAAAATTTATAAGGTGGCATTTGTCCTCATTCATTTTTATATAATTATTTTGAAACCATTCTCTAAAATAACCACGTCTTGTTCTAGTATTTTAATAGCCTGCTTAATGTCTTGGTGGATGACATAGAGCGTTGTGTCATCAGCATAATTGCATATTTGGCTATTTGATATAAACATGAACATGTCATTTATATATATATTGAACAAGAGAGGTCCCAAAACTGATCCTTGTGGCACACCTACACTTGTGGTTTTCCATCCACTGAAAGAGCCGTTTATTTTGACTCTTTGTTTCCTCTGGCTAAGGTACGATAATGTGAAATTCAAGGTGCTTCTACTAAAACCATAAGCATTGAGTTTAGCAATCATTAGGTCAAGATTCAGACAGTCAAATGCTTTTGACAGATCCATCAATATTGGATAAAGAATTTCTATTAATAAGATCCATCAATAATTTCTAATAATTCATGTAATCTAACACAGTCTCATTACTCAAACTTTTTCAACTTTCACAATATTTTCAGGTTTTTACTGCCTTCTAAGAATCAAATTTACATAGTTGTGAACATAGTTATGGAAATTTGTCAGACAATGAGTAATATTATTTCAGATAAAATTATTTGTATGAAATATATTGCACAATACATGGATCTAATCGTAATATTTCTGTATGCTAAAACCCCTTAAAAATAATCGATAACTAAACCAGAGAAAACAATTATGACAGAAATCCAGTGATGGGTTGTCAAATTATGTTCAAAGATCACGGTGGACAACAAAATGGTAAAAAACTTTCGAGTTGTAGTTATAACAGAACAAACAAGGGGGCCAAAATTAACAATAGTAAGAAAAATAAACTGCTGGCCAAGAACCCCAGTGATGCATAAGGCAAGCATGTACATTGAAAATCTAATAGAATTCCTGCAAAAAAGCACAAATTTCTGTAGTTCCCCCTTATACAAAGCTATAAAAAACATAAAAAGAGTTGCCCATTTGTTTATATTGTACATTAAATTGTGCGAGGAAAATATTGTCTTTTCCTGTATTTTCTGTTGTGTGATTGCAACAAATCCATCAAAAAGCAATGAAAGCAAAACAAGTGAAACTCCAAAGTTGTTTTGTTTTCTATCGTTAGATTTTGTGTTTGTTTTGCTTGCATTTTCAAGCATGAACATGCAAACTCCTGTTACAACCAGTAAAACGCTTGCACATTTCTTTAATGTGTATGCACGTCGAACTACGATGATACTCATGAGTAATATTACCAAGGGCTTTCCAGATTTACCAACGATCTGAGTCGGGTAATTCACATAATTCAGTGCTGCATTTGCTGTCGACATTGCCATAACATAAGACAAAGAACAAGCCACTATTAAAAAAGTGGTTTTTAAATTTATGCCCTGTCCTTCCTTTCCTGCTGCATTACTTCGATTTCTTAGTGTTTTGAAAAGAAAGAAAAACTTCGCGATCGTTGCATTGAAAGCTGTTGTTACCATAATAATTGACGTGTAAAATTGAAAGCCATTCTCCATGGAAACTTTTTCAACGACTAGGCCATTTGCAAGGTAGCTGCAAAATATCCCTATAAAGCAAACAGAGAGTAAAATATAACGTCCTTTATATTGTTCTCCGTTCATCTCTCTGCCCACATAAAATTTTCAAAGTTGAACGCAAATTTCTTTGAAAGTAAACCTGCTGAATTTATAGCTAGAAAAATTTTTTCGACCAGTAAAGACCACCATGTTAGGCCCTTTTAGCCTCGCTCTCATAAGCCGTGGGACTTCCCCACTGATGATGTCATTGGACTTCCCCATGCACCTTTTGAATTGTTCTGGCCGTGGGAATAACCCACTAGTAGCAATCGAGAAACATATTATAATAACAATTTCGCCTTAATTTATACCAGTTTAAGCCTCTCTTCGTCATTTGCATTGATTTTAAAACTCGCGAAAATCTTCCTCGCGTTCGATAGTTCCCGGTTGTATCGACCGCAGATGGTTTTGAAAACAGTTATCATTAAATATTGTTTCATGCTAATATTGTATCAGTAAATATTGTATCAAAAATGACTTTTATTTGTGCTACTCATATTGGTATCTTTTCCAGCATCTTTCCGAAATCCATTACCCAATGAAATTTTCTTTCCTTTTCTTCAAAGTATGATAAACATGCTCTTCTTCCATTTTAAATTTTTTGTGTATTCATAGAGAAAATCGCAGTGCTCTTTAAAATTCCCCAAATGTATATTCGTCCGAAACATCCAAAAATATGTTCTAAAATAATTTGCTGATAAAACAAATCGGCAAATGGGCAAAAGTTCAATGCGCTAAAGCGCCTTTAACGAGGACAAAACAATAGCAAAATTTAAAAAATTGCTAAATTTGGTGTGAGCTTGTATCGCCCTCATTGCCCCTATTCTTGGAGAAGTGTTCGGTTATGGGATTTCCGACGGGATTCCCCTCCAGTTTGATTTTGAAGAAAGTTGGAGAGAATAGGGGAGTTCCTTAGAAACGCATGCGCTCGAGGTTACTTCTCGTTGCAAGAAGAGACAGATGTAGAGCGGGCTTAAGAATTATCAAGAAACCGAAGATTAAATTATCACTATAAACAGGTAACAGCCTAGGTACCACCATAAAGATATAGAAAAATTTTCAAGTGATTTGATACTTATCATTAATTTCTATTCACTTGCATGTTTCACGAGGCTAGGGTCACGTATATATTAATGAAATTCCTAAGGCCTAAACTAAACAACTGGAATTTACCTGTTGTCTGATGATTTATTTTCTATTGTTCCCATAACACAAGATGATAAAAATTGACTTTGCAGTCCTGAAATTTTCGCTAACTGGCTGTCTTTTATTTTGGCTCGTTTTTGTTGTCTATTTAGCCTTACAGCTATTTATTTTGTGACCAAAATATTTGCCCAAGTGTTCGGGTAGGTGTGACCAGGTAAGGTTTATAATTATGGCAAAAAATTTTTTAGGGTAAGCTGCTTGTTAATAATTGTGTAAAGTTTCGGGAATGCTAAGATATGTTTCGGCCCTGAAATACCAATAATTATAAAAGTTAGGTTGATTTATTAACAAACTTTGAAACAGCAAGGCTTCGGGGTGCATTTTCTGTGGTTTTAGAGAGCCCACTGAGTGTAAACATACACATATACCTTCAAGAATCAACACACATATGCTAAAGTACCAATCACATTCCATAATTTAGAAGTTTAAGAATATCCCATTTAATTTTTATGCTTTTAGTATGTTCTTTGACTTTCTATTTTTACCCTTAAAGGTATTCAGCCATTTTTCCTCTTTGAGCCAGTGTGTAATCTATTTATGTCACATGCTGCAGAAATGATTTTGTCAGTTCAATTCTTTGTCTCTGTTGTTGAAGGAACTCTTTTAGTGTAACAAAAATTGGGCATTGTTGTGAATTTATTTGATGCTGTTCGTTCACTAATAAAACCATCCTTCAATAAACGTGTCATATTTTCATGCAGAGGACACAGAGCCAGAGAAGAGACTATGTGACTATGCGTTTCTTGATTCTAACTGAACTCTAAACTAGAATTACTTACAAATTAACATACTTCTTTAAAGAAATGAATATCTAAAATTAACACAAATGTTGTGAGAAAAACAAAAGATAGAAAGGGGGAGTAAAGGTGATGAGTAAATTGAATAGCATGCCAAAGATTAAGTAAACAATACAGATTAGCAAATATGTGTGATATGAGAATGACATAGAAGATGCCTGTGCTGCGATTTGAGAATGTGATGGAAAGAATGGGAAGGAAAATTAACGTAAACAGGTTCAAGTAGAGTCACTACAAACTTTTGGACCCTAGTGTTGTTTGATTAGGTCTAACATGGGCTAAGTTATTTGGATTTCCTAATGAATATGGTTTCGAGTCTGTGCACATCAGTCTTAAATGTATACCATCAAAATGCCTTTTGAAATATTTATAATTGTACTAATTGCTCAAAAAATGAAAGATAATGATTAAAAATTTTTTAGTGTTATATTAAATTTATCTTCATGTGACAAATTAGTATTTTAAGTATGCTCTACCCTTTAATATCCATCTGTAACTCTTACTGACAAAGAAATACAGTCATTTTAACTCATTAATAAAGATCATAGAATATAAATTGCACCAGGAATCTGTTAATCAATATTTTGTTTTACAGTTGAGGGACCATTAAACTTTTCAATTTTTTTCATTTAGGCACTTATCTTCGGGGTATGAAAAATCTTACAAGAGGAATATAGCTTAAAGGAAAAGAGGAATATACTTAACACAATGGAGAAGTATCTGAAGATAGAGAAAATTGGAGAAGGTAATTTTGAAGTATGCTCAAAAGCTTTTTGCAGCAAATTTTAGATTGTTCTGTTGTCCCTCTGTAAATTTTAAATAGATCACTTAATAGATTTACTCTTTTGAAAGCTTAGTTTTATTTTCCATTGGATATGTTCCCTGAGAGAAGGAAATATACACTCTTCCCACGAAAGTACGCAGACAGTTCAAAGATCAATTGCACTTTCAGACCAAAACAAATTTAGGCTCACAATAATGACTTTTGGATATAGTGATGAATTTTTCTTGAGAAACCCTAGCAAAATAAACCAGAACATTAAAATGCTGCGAAGCTTCTGCACTTTCTATTCTGTATTATTTTTTGTTAAAATGAGAAACCTTTGTGCTACAAGCCTTACGCAAGTTGACTGATGTCAAATAAAGCGGAGAACAGAAAATTCAGGTGTCTTGGACTCAGTTAAAATGGGCCAATAAAACATGGTAATTTTTTACAAACTGCTTTTTGAGACACAAATATTTTCGAATAAAAAGAAATACAACATGTTTACTCTCAGGTGGGAAAAATATTAGCATGGGGATGCCACCAATCGATTATAAAAAATGGATGACATTTGGTAACATTTTACCAGATCATAGACTTTCTTGCAAAGCAAACATATCATTCAGTCCAGGGCCATAAAGCAATTCTATTTCTTTATTGCTGCAAGTTATGCTGAAATCAGTCTGTACGAGGATACATTCACAATTCTTTATCATTTCCCTTGCAATATTTACTGACAGCTTTTGAAAGTTCAATTGTTTGTTAACATTTAATGCAATTTTGCGTAATAATGTAAACTAGTTTTGATGCAAATTTTGTTAGGGAAGAATGCTCAGACGTTGGTGTCTTATTGACCGTGATAAATTGTTTATGCTTATTGTTTTGCAATGTCCCAGACTGGAAACTTTGTTTCATGTGCAGGCAAGTTCACACACCTGACTATGCAACTGTATGCCCCGAAATCACTTTTAAGAAATTTGTATTTGTTCATCATTTGAAATGTATTCAAATAGGGACTTTTTGCGCGACCAATATGCAAAAGGGTGCAGATGGAAAAGTTTAATGCGCCGGCAATAAGTCGCAAGTGCTCGACAAATTTTCCAGTCTGGCATATGTCAAAAGTTGCAGTCTTTGTGCATCCAATGATATAGCAACTTAAGGACAGCTTTTTCCCATTCATTGTGATAAAACATTATCTCTAGACACTGCTCAGAAGTCAATTCTTGTGTTTCGGTCGCTACCATCTTGAGGAAAAACCCTCACAGAGTTTGCTTACCTATCGATGAGATTATTTTTTTTCAACGAATAAATAGATTAAAGGTCAAGAAAGCTTTAAGAAAAAATTCAAGGAAATTGACAAAAAAGTTTTTATGAAAACTGCCTTTGAAATCTGTTAATAAATTTCTCTAACAAACAGATTGCAACAAAATTCGAAACTGTCTGGATACTTTTGTGAGGGAAGTGTATATCCTATAGACTTAGAGATTCATCTGACATTGACTGGTGGTATAGCCCAGCCTACTACACAGAAATCTTAAATACGTGGCCAAAAATCTACAGACTACAGACTATATATATTCTCACTGATTTAGAAACAAAACAAAAGCTTAAAAACTTTGTCAGCCATTGTCAACAAAGTTTAAAAGACATAAAGGCTCAAATCAAAAACACAAAAGAGAACACACAACGACAAAAGTTAGACAATCTTACCTAGTTCCTGCTCATCAAAAAATATCATATCGAAAATCATGTTTTAGTGATATTGTGTATTTTGAATGAGAACTCTTAAACATTTCAACATGCTTAAATACATATAGCACCCCCATTACTCTCCTTGATTTGTAAAGGACTGCTATTCACTGCTATACACATGGAAATTTGCCATCCTACTATTTTTACTCAAAGTGTCTGTAGTCTAAGGAAGCAACAATAGTTTTCCATAGCTAGTGATGCATAGTGTTGTTTGATTTCAGGTACTTATGGGACTGTATATAAGGCAAAAGACAGAAATACCCATGAAGTTGTTGCATTAAAAAGAGTAAGACTGGATGAAGATGATGAGGTTGGTTTTCATTTCTAGTTTCTAACTCACTTCAAGTATCTTATTTTGTCAGAATATAGCACTATACTTTTAAAATGTGTTTTTAGCATACCATTTAAAGCATTTTTATTTGATATTGCTGAGGCAAATACTGGAGCTTTTCACCCAACACTCTTGGTAGTGTATATCATCAGAACATTAAACAAAAGTTCAAAGCTAGGCTATATTTCTACCCATTTCTACTTTTACCTGTTTCCACTTTTGCATACTATTTTTAGATATTAAATATTATTTTCTCCATTATTTTCTTGGCATGATGTAACAGCTATAGATGGGTAAAATGCCACGAAGGCTATGTTTTGATGTTTTTCACTTCAACATCTTAAAACATAGACTTACTATGCAGCCACACGTTTGTAATGATAAAATGCCTTTGCTGAACAAGATTGCTCATGTTTTAATGAAAATTTCAGGGCATTCCTAGTTCTGCACTCAGGGAAATTTGCCTCCTCAAAGAGCTGAATCACAAGAATATTGTTAGGTGAGGTACCTTTTTGTACATTTATCATTATTCTTACAAATATATTAGTGAAGACCGAGTTACAGAGATCTTTGTCACCTCATCAACAGACAAGTCATTAGGCCATTGGCATAATTGTAAAGTTATAAAAGGACTCATTGAAGAATCCAAATTTCAGCATCATTTTGATCCTAAAGCAAAAGTTTGCTTTATATACCATCTATAACTTGTTACTGTAATTATTTTTGATTCCTTGATTATCATTCTTGGTTTAGATGTAGCTGAATATTTTTTATATCTTATTCAGGGTCCTTGATGTATTACATAGCTGCAAAAAGCTTACCATCGTATTTGAGTATTGTGACCAAGTGAGTTCGAGTTGCTTTCATCTTTTATGATATTAAGGTTTTTTCTCTAGTTTAGCAATATTACCTAACTAATGGCCCTTGTACTTTTGTCAAGGTAATAGAGATCTTAAGGTGTTGATAGCTATTATTTTATGTGTATCACCTTTTTTTGATTAGATTACATTTTTGAAGATTGTAACTTCTAATTTGACTTAATCTAAAAATGCTAGATTTAGTCACATTTATTGAATCGGTCCCAACATTCACTGCTTCAAAAACCCCTTTTTAACTATATATTATGTTATCTTTATTACTCCAATGTCAAATGAACAAAGAGGGCTGTTGTTAAAAATTTGTGATCTCCATGTGCATAACATAATTATATTAATATGAACTGCTCTGCTTATTTTTTAAAAGACATTGCGACTTTGCCTGGTGCACATAAAATATGCTCTGGTTTCTATCTTTGTTCCTATTAATCTCCTTTGAGCTTTCCACTTCTCCATTGGGATATTCATTGTTTGTCTTAATTATGAGCCAACAGTTCTTATTTTCCTTTGTGCTTGCTATTTTTGTATATGTTGTTGACATATCTTGTTTGTGTTAAAGTCTATATGTAGTCATAGAAATTACTGAGGGAAATGAAAAGCTGATTATGTGATTTTTTTTTGTTTTTTCTAGGATTTGAAAAAATATTTTGACACCTGTCAAGGGGAAATGGATCTAAACACAGTCAAGGTGTTACTTTTCATTGGTCGTTTAGATGCTCTTGTGCACTTGCCATTTAGCATCTTATTTCTAAGTGAATTCATTAATGCTGAGAGATTTGTGTATCTTCTTGGCAGGTTGAGAAGATTTTGTCAATGCACCTGTAACCTCTTTATAGAGGTTTAAATTGATCTACATTTGAATAAAGAATAGGATGCAATAAGTGACCTGTGAGCCATTTATTAATTGGGCAAAGTGTAATTTGGACAGGTCTTGGTATTATGTGAACTCACGAGTTCATACGGTGGCAGTGCCAGCCATTATGCTTTCAGGGGGAGCAGTGATTGAAGAAAATGCCCTTTTACCAGCAGGGACTGCTAATTTTACCAATGGCTAATTGCCATGACGAACATTTGGGTAGACCAAGGTAGTTTCAAAGTCATAGAATAACGTCGCAAAAAATACTCTGCCAATGTATTGCCCCTCCCTCAATATTTTCTCATCGAATTTAGATTTAGTACAATATCGTTCCTGTTGAGATACGGGGACGGCTCCCCCTAGTCCCAACCACCCCCTGTGACGCCTCCATGGAGTGCATAAAGCTTTCCGTTGCAACTGAGATTCTTTCTATCATTTTATATTTACTGCAGTCCTGATAATTCTCCTTTAACTTTTTTTGTAGTCATTCATGTATCAGCTTTTGCGAGGATTAGCATTTTGTCATACAAATAACATTCTACACCGAGATCTGAAGCCACAAAATTTGCTTATTAACAAGGTATTACGTCATAATTACGTCAATATTAGTTATCTCAACAGATTCCATGCTACCAATTGATGTTTGAATTATGTCATAATTATGTTTACTCAAAGCCAGGTACTAGATGCTTATTTCTTTAATGAATTTGAACAGCTGACATCAAATTCGAAGCCACCAAATTCAAACATTTGTGTCTAATGCTGATTCACCAAGCATCAAATCTCTATTGCCAACACAAGGCTCCTTACCCCCAAGATAAAACACACATTCGGAAAAGGTCGCACAAATCATATGCTCCTATCTTTGGCTCATACATTTCAATAAACCAGACTTATAAACGACAAATACAAGAACAAATGGTTTCGTAAGTCACTTGTGCAGATATGCGTGTTCAAGCGAATTTAGAAAATATTTGACATGAAAGTTGGGTTATTTCTTTTGAGGCGGATTGCACTGCTCCCGTGATTCCACTCACCCACTTATTGATTGGCTAATAAATTGATTGACGGATGACTCAAGCCACTTAAAAGTCTGTTCTGTCTTAAGGCTCAAAGTGTTTTTGTATAGACTAGCATCTAGCGTCTTATTCAGAGAAAATAAACGATAAAATGTCAGAAAAACCGTTTGCTTCAGACAATATGAAAGGGATGTGAGCATGTTTTTAAGCAGAATGGAAATTGGAGAAATTTTGATTTTTTTACCGGCATGATTTCAAAAGTGAACATGTAGATTGGCGCAAAAATTATAATGTAAAAAGTAGGATTATATTCCAGTTGATAAATCTCCAATTATTTAAGATGGAAACGTCAAACTTTTCTCCAATCTAGCGAAATTTTTTCCCCATATTTAATCCTACCTTTAATTTCCCCATATTTAATATCGCTCTTATCCTGGGTTCTCTCCACATTTTGAGCTAATCGAGTGCTTTGTTAATATATGCATTGGAGAAAACCAATGTTCTGCCTCTTTTTTATAACTTGACTTTTTGGAGGAATGCTTGAAATAAGTTTACTTTTTTGTCTAAGGTACCAATATAGTGTAAGCAGTCTCTAGAACTTAGACTTCGTATTTGAGAGCTAGGTTATTGATGTATCCAAACAGGAAAGATAAAGTGGACGAATAGAAATATTTTCTCGATGGCATAAAGCTGTTTCTGAATAATAACTTTATCTCGATACATAACAACGTTTCTCTCTTAACTTTTCTTGCGGTGTTTTTGCAATTTTATCTTTATATTTACTATTTTTCAGAAAAGGCTTTTAATATAAACAAGGACCTACTGTCATAAATGATCATGTTTATCCCTTTCCTAGCTGGATCTATCTAGACAAGGATACCATCGAAATAGCTATTTATATTTGAAAAGCTATTTAACCATCCAGAAATAGGTACACTTATATTTTACTCCCAAGATTAAAGTTTACTTCACCCTATTCCCTCTCAATTTTTATACCTCTCAAACACATTTTTATTTGTATTAGAAAGATGAGCTGAAGTTGGCAGATTTTGGCCTAGCCAGGGCTTTCGGCATTCCGGTGCGCTGCTTCTCCGCAGAGGTATTTACTTTGATATTTCATCAATAATAAGCTGTTTTCTTTGGAATATTTCTGCAATATAACCGCAAGCTTTGATATTTTAAATTCTTACTTTATTTGAATTTTGAAGATTTTATTTAATTTTATTGCGTTATTAGGAAATTTATTTCACAAACATCCTTCCCCTGACATTCGTCCTCTTTCGAACTCAAAATATTTTCAAATGAATCGCTAGATCTTTAACCAATTATCATCAGCCAATTTTAGATAGGCTATATTATGATATCAAAGTCTCTGCATTTTTCATTGGCAGTTTTCATTTAGTATTCCTTGACTTTTGTCTCACATTTGCTTGTTAAATTGAACAATTTTGTCTGTATGTCATTGGTATCATGTTAAAAATGTTAATTACAAGTACATCTCATTTCCATTATAATGGCGTGGTAAGAAAACAAATCTCTGCCAAAAGTATATTTATTAATTAAACACGTAGATTATTCTACGATACTCGTTGCTTTAGTGACTTGCAACATAAGATAAGATGAAGGGGACAGCTTAGTCTGTCGAACTACGTGATGCAAGTAACTAGAGACTACGTAAAGTTACCCTGGGTGCCAGAGCCTCAGAGAGTCAAAGGATGAAGAACGGGGGAAGGAATTGCGAAGGAGAATGGTATAGTAAAAGGGTGCCAGAGCCCCTTTCCACTTCCATTCTCCTTCGCATTTCCTTTCCCCCGTTCTTCATCCTTTGACTCTCTGAGGCTCTGGCACCCAGGGTAACGTAAAGTTTGTCCCCAGTTCAAACTGGCATTGCTGGTTGCATTTTAGGTCGTTACGTTGTGGTATCGACCTCCTGATGTTCTGATGGGCGCCAAAATGTATACAACATCTATTGATATTTGGTCTGCTGGCTGCATTTTCGCGGGTATCTATATTATCCCTTGCGTTTCAATGTATTTACATTTTTTGCAAATAGGTTACTTTTTATTCACCGTTGTTTATTCACATTTCGTGTAAATATGTTACGTTATATTCAACGCTTTTCATTCACCATCAGAATGCTAAAACATACCATTGGCGCATTCATAATACCTGCCCAAGACCTGCATCAGGCAGGGAGTGTGTTATGTGTACGTTCCAGGCCGCTTATTTGTTGTAACTTTTGGCTAAAAAAGGCATTGAACGATTGCTAGTACGTCTGTGTAGAAAAAATTGTGTCATCAAGCCATGTGCCATAAGTTACCATCAAGACCAATTGATGCTTGACTTATTAATCTCACAAGTTATTTACAGGATGCATTCGCAGCATGGTATCTTGTAGTATCGTAAAGAATTGCCCCCCCCCCCGCGAAAAAGCCCCCGCCCCTCGAAAAAGCCCCCAACCCTCGAATAAGCCCCCAACCCTTGAATAAGCCCCAACCCTAGAACTACAAATTGTCAATAAGCCCCCTCCTCGAATAAGCCCCCACTGCTACTGTAATTCCTTGAATTGGCCCATTAAATGTGATGATTTTTGCCATCTGAGTTTGTGTTTGGCTTTTTATTGAATTATCTCAAAAATTCATACTTTTGGTAAAAATTAATTAAATGCTCATAAAGATATTCCCGCTAAAATAAACGAGGTCTTTTAATAATTTCTTCTTAATGTCTACAATAACTTTATAAGTCCCCCTCGTATAAGCCCTCCCTTCGAATAAGCTCCCATTTTAAAATATCAAAAATGAATAAGCCCCCAGGGGGCTAGTTCGAGGATTTACATATGTCCAATGTTCGTGGCAGTGTCCACTATTTGTATGAGTAACTTGTGTTTAGTTTGAAACAGTCATGTATTCTTTTCTAGAAATGGCAAATGGCGGTAGACCAATCTTTCCAGGAAGCGATGTTGATGACCAGTTGAAAAGAATCTTCCGGTCAGTTCAGTGTCACAGCTATTATAGGCGCTTTTATTGTGCTGTTCAGTTAAATTTTTGAGACATTTGCTACCAAAGACACATTTGCTACCAAAGACACATTTGCTACCACACTAACCAAAACTAAGATTTGCTAGCAGTTGTTTTAACAACTGATTTTTTTATACAAATAAGCCATTTTAAATTCTGTACCTTACCTAAAAATTATTAGATAGAAAAGTTACAATACGAGCTGTTCCTTGTGATTAAAATCATAATACATGTTTGGTTAACTGAAATGAATTTTTGCAGGTTGATAAATTTTTCAAATCAGTTTGCCTAGTTAATTTCAGTTTCTTTGTTAGGGACCTACTCTACTTCGTTAAAGAATAAATGCTTAATGAAACCAGCCACAAATTGTTTCAAGCCTCAGGCTACTGAGCTTCAGAGACACAACAAACTCATTATCTGATGCAAAACAGTTAACACTGACATATGGTGTTTTAATTTCTCGATTAGCGTCATTCATTTGGTTTTGCTACAGCTGGCGAGGAAGAACGGAGCTGTCTTCATGTTTGTGTTATCTTAGAAAATTTCCCAATTAGCAATCCATCCTTATATTAAAAAAGTTATCTATTATTTTGCATTTTTCCCTTCAAAGAAAATTATTTATTATTTTTAGGACATTCCCATTTAACTATTGATTTTCCGTTTCTTCAAGTCGTTCTCTTGATACCTTTTGGGGCATACCCGCTTAGCATATCCCCTTCCCTGATGTGTCGGTTTCTGCGTACCTGAAAACTTTTGCCTTTATTTAACCATTATTGCAATTCCCTCCGTTTTGAATTAATTTTTTATAAATTACAGGCTGCGTGGTTCGCCGTCTGAAGAGAACTGGCCAGGTGTTTCAAAGCTACCAGATTACAAGGTAGTTAATTGCTTGCTTGAATCATTTAACTGCTTGAATCCTCGGATAACTCTATTCTTGCCAATCTTACCGAAAGCGAAACCTTATGTATCCCAGGTTGTTCTTTTTTCATGACGTTCTTTTCAACTTGCATTAGAATTGGGCTGTAATTGTGCAAACACGTAATTGTACAGAGTGCTTGGTTTCAAGGATCATTTGCATTGGGATTGGTCTGCTGTTAATAGCTTTTAATTCAGCTAGTTTTATGTCCGTTGGTTCTTTTAAAGAATCATAACTTCATTGACTTTTCACAAATTTTTGGCTTATTTATGAACGCATAATTTGTCTGATAAAATAAAGGACAACAATCTCTGGTTATCGATATGGCAGGGATAACAGAGCGATTTTTTCGCCTGCGGGAAAAGTATTCTGTCTGCTTCTCAGTTTCAAAATGAAAGATTTTATGAATTATTGTACCGCATGTTTATTGTTTATTGTACCGCAAACAAACTTTATCTTCTTATATGGATGTTCGACAAAATTACTTTTAAATTTATTTTATAGTATATATAACGAATTTTATGTCGCGTTGCAATACATCAGAATATTTTTATGGGTTGAGAAAGTATTTCGCTTATTAGAATATGTTTATGTGCTATGTAATATGGGTTAAACAAAGATGTACGACACCAAGGCATGTTTGGTTCATGAAATGATTCCCTGTAAAAGGCCAATAATTCTATTTTCACACAAACCGTTTCACTAAAGATAGACAGTTGATAAAAACTACCGTACATAAAAATCTGATAGGCCTTTTCAGAAAGCCTATCACAGCTTCACAGATGTTGCTCCATCATACAAAATCGAAAGAAGTTCCATTTTCAGTCTTTTGACTGTCTTCTCGTGTAGGAAAAACTAAATTCTTGAAATTTCCCAGTAAAAGATTTGTTATGTTTATTACAGAATTATGGACTTTTGCTTGTATCTTTCCAGGAATTCAACATTCATCAGTCAATATCGCTGCAATCTGTTGTTCCTACATTGTCGGCTGCTGGTAGAGACCTCTTGCAGGTTTGTTGTGCCAGTAATTTTAGCCTTGGTTTTTGTATCACATTTTAGCTGTATTGAGTCATTTTTTCCTTAGGTTGCGCTGCTTGACCTAAATCACCTAAAATAAACCTTTTTTAGTGGCGATTGGTGGTTTTTAAACCCGGGGGGGTGTACTTGGATACCAAAACGACGGGGGGTGTGCACTCCTAAGATTGTTTTGGTGAACCGGCTTTAGAAAAAGAAGCTAAAAATGACACCCAGCTTTAGAGTTTTTTGAAAAAAGAACGAAGGAAACCAAAAGCTTTGGTGCCAGTTGCAATGGTTGCCAAAACACCACAAAAACAATGAGCGGGCAGCCTCTTTGCTGTTATTTTTTAATAGAAAAAAACGAAAATCAGGCAACCGGCTTTAGATTATATCCTTTGAACAGATACCCGGCCTAAGAATAAATTGCTGAAAATGATACCCGGAAAGACGTGCACATCCTGTCAGCAAAATATACTAAGTACCCCCCCCCTCCCCGGGTTTTTAAAGCATGGCGATTCGGAGTTGTGTTTTTCTAGACATGATATTATGAGTAGTAACCCGCTGAATAGATATTTTGAAAAACCTCTCTTGAGGGTTGAAAAGCATCCATGTTATTGCAGCTAAGCTGTAACATGGACTCGAATGTACACAAGATTGAAAAATAACATGTTCGCGTTGTCATTATAAAGTCTTTCTTGTGTTCATGTATGCTGTTTGTAGACATCAAAGACCCTGAATAGAATGACTTGTACTTTGTACGCCGGTTTCTTTATCTATCATTGTTTCTGATAATGTCTAAGGTCTGCTTCAAGTTTCATTTTTGGCCTTTTGGTTGCTTTGTTGGCAGGTGTTTTAATAGTCAGTTAATGTGTTGCTAAGTGGAGCTTCAATATACCGCGGTGACAGTGCTCTCAAAGGTTTAGATTATCCTTGATATCATACAATGTATCTGATAGCTTAAGTGGCACCATTTACTCGATTCTAGAACGGCAGGGAAAGGTGGAAGCACTTGTTTTCATACCTGAAAGCTTTTATTGCTTTAGCTCATTTGTTTTGACCTCCCTGAAAGATTTTCTCTTCAGACGTGCTAACAAGATCAGTAGTTCGAACATCTCTACCCTCTAACTCACCTAGCTTCTCAAATCCTGTATGCTGTGTTTGCTTCAAATGCCCCCTGTTCAAGCATATTGCCGTTCCATATGTGGAGGCTGGAAAACCGATAGCCCGGTAAACAAGCATACTGCCCAAAATAGGACTCAGTTTACACAACCTCAGTTATTACATGGCCGATATTGGCTCTGTTATTAAGCTTAAATTTTCCATTGGTTTTTCTTCGCAGAATCACTTAGTTCTGAATCCTGCAAATCGAATTTCCGCTGACGCCGCAATGCAGCATATTTATTTTGCTGACATCAACCAAATACTCAGAAATTGATGAAAGAGAAATATTATACTTTAGCCCTTAAAGGAACGAAATAAAGAAGATTTAATTGTAAATAGGTAGATGGAAAACAGGTCTTTGTTTTATTTTCTTAAATGATATTTATTATATTAAATGTAGGTAGATGTATTAAGTTTACTGGATTTCAAATAATGTTTTCTGAAATGAAAAAATTGAAATAAACTATTATATGCAATCATCATCATTTTCGAAAACTATCAGTTGGCAAAGACAATCTATCTTAAAAATAAAAACTAACCATAATGAATTTCCTTTGAGAATTTTTTGTACCATTGTTAATTCTAAAATCCAATTCCTCTTTCCTGTTGGTCCTGGTGTTTTCCCGCTCTCCTTTTTAATCTTTGCCTCGTTCATTGCTACTCTTTTTTCCTAACCCTTATTTTTCCGTTCAATTCCTTCGCTATTTCCTTAATCTTTCCTTCTTTTCCCGTCCTCCCACTAGAATTTACAAACTCTAACACGTCATTCGGGTTATGTCTTCAAACAAACTACATTAATAAAAAAAATGCATGTAAGGAACTTAAGTGGGCTTTTCTGAATTATAATGTTCTGCTAGAAAGGATCGGAGATATACTGAAGTTAAAAAGTTATTTTCATTCTTTGTAGCTATCCAGACCCATAAATCCTTATCTTGGGGGACCTTCTTTTCAGTTCGATGAACTGACGAAAGTTAAGTTTAAAAAGTTAACTAGCAAATCAAGAAAACTGCTAGCAAATTTATAGAAAAATTTTTAAAAAAATTTGATTGTATTGAGAGCCCCCTGATAAATTCATTCAAAAATGCTATGCATTGCAAAGATTATCTTCATATTCGTCTTAACAATCTTCATATCGTTTGCTTGCTTCTTGTTCAGTATCCATTATTGTAACGAACTGTGAAGCTTTAGAGACATAGCTCTTAAGCCAAACAGCTTATAAATCTACTTTCTTTGCTGAACCGAAAATCACGTCATCTAGCAGCTTAAAAGTATTTGAGTAGGGAACTGTTTCATATTTTGCGAAATGTGCGATTTGTAATGTCATGAAAATTAGTAGGTAAACGTCTGATCAAATTTGTTTTTCGCATTAAATCATTTTACTTATCTTTTGAGCAAGTATGTACTGTTGAATTTCCGATGCAGATGTTAAATCAAGCCCTAGTTTTTCTTCCTTTATCCTAATGGCCTTCGTTTTTAGCACAGAAGCGAGAATTTATATGTTGATTTCGCCATCCACTTTGTTTTCGCAATAAAACTGTTGTTTTTCTTTTCCAACACAACGATCAACATCATTATTGCAATCACACTCAGCTGCCCAAGCAAGTTCTTCCCTATTCTAAATGTGCATTTTAATAGTATGCATGTCAATCGTTTGATAATCAAACCATGTCGTTAGAGACATTATATTTGCCTGTGTTTTCCTGTTCTATGCCACTCATAGAGATTCATTTTCACGTTGAACTCTTTAATTGCATCCTCGTCCAGATCATTGTATAGCAAGGCAACAATGTTTTTTCAACACTTCAACATTTCAAGGTCTTTCTGAATAAACAGCAACAGACCTTAGATTTTCAAATACTTCACATAAGGTCTTGCTGTTTGGCCGCTATTTCGTAATGTATTGGCCAAAACTGACACTGAATTATATGTTTTGCTCAGTTTGGGGTGGGCATGACCTTCCCTTGTCAAGTCAGTTTAAAATTTGAACACGCATCGTATTTATTCACTTGGTTGCCAAGCTTTGTGCGTTTTAGTCTAATAGCTAATAGAAATTTCTATTTTAGACAAGTTACTTCACTTTTGAGTTTTTTGAAAGGCACGTCCCCCCCGTCCCCACCCCCCAAGAACAATTGTGGCTATGGCCTTGGTGGAGCGTTATCTTCGACAAGATTGCATGGAAACGATAGAATATTACAAGCTTTCTTCAGAATCTCCCTATTTGTATTCGAACTGCCCATTCGACCAATTTCTTATAAAGAATTTCCTGCTAGTGAGTAGTATCCCCTACCATCATCCTTCTACGGCCACCCACTGTTCGGCTCACACTTGCTAAGGCTGTTGCAGAAACGCCGGTCAGAATTTTCGGCATTATCAGAATTTTCGGCATTATCTTTCGGAATTCTCTATAGTTATGTTTCAAAAATTAGAATTCGTCTCCAATTTAATGATTTTGCTCGAATCTATGTATTCCACAAAATTGATTGCCGAATTTGCCCCTGAAAAATTATCCCTAAAACCCGTCACCTCATTGGCTAAGACACAACTTTAGTGAAGATTAGGGGATGCAAGAACGTGTTTCGTCTGCTTTTTTAATTCCGCTAACCCTCTTGTGTTTTTTGTTGATTTTCGGCTTCCCTTTTTCAGTCAAAGCCCGCTTAGTCAGCCAGATAAAGTCTGACTGCCAACGCGAGTATAGAAGTTTCGTGATAAATGCTGTTACTAATTTTTCGCATAAAGTTCTTGAATCATCAATTTTGTATAAATAAGTATGTGATATTTGTGTAAACAGTAAAAAATTTAACGTGCCCCTGCAAGATCAAAGAAGAAAGTCATGACTCTTATTACCTGCACTATGAGGTAAACAAAAGAAAAACATTACCATTCTGGCAACATAACATAACCAACATAGAACGAATGATACAGCGAATGATGTCTTAACAGTAAGCTTTATAACAGCCGTCTTCACTCAATAGGGAGTCAAGAGTAATGTAGAGTCAAGAGTCTAAACTATTTACAAGGATATGCCTTTATTCAACCATCTTTTTTAAGAATCTAGACTCTACATTATGTTGAAGTTCCTCATAGACAACACATTCTTACTGCTCATCTTACGAGGGTACATAAGCTAGACAACACAGAATGCTTCTTTGTTTCATTTATCTGTCTTCATTTCGTGAGGTCAGGATTTGTAAATAGCGTTCAATTATTTGACCAACACAAGTCATTGTAAATGTAAGCAGATTTCAGAATATATAGTTGGTTAACCTGACAAATCTGTGCAAAATGTTGGAATATTGCACCAATTTTAATAGATATTGCCAATATAAGGACAACTTTCTCTTCTTCTTTTCTTATGCGGTTATTGCATATGAAAATTTGGCTGATAAATGGACAGAAGTACATTTGTAAGGCCGAAATTACAACATCTTGAGCTACAAAATACTTTTCTCTTTTGTTCGTCAAATTTTTGCATAATTGTTTCCTTAAACATGGGTTGAATGTTGATCAGTCAATCTCCCCCCCCCTCCCCATTCAACTACTATAGATTTACATGCCATATTTTTACCTGCTAAGGCTATATAATTGTAATAGCGTACTTTTTACTGTTATTGAGATGCCCCTTGTAATAATGAACTTACATATAGATTGTGTGCTTATAACCTTTTACTTAGTTTTGGGATTGAGTTGAATTGTAAGTTAGATGCTTAACGTGCATTACGTTGATTTATTTTTCAAGATAAGAACAGTTCTCTTTTGAAAGCAGATGCGCAGCAATTAGAAAAAGCTGAATTATTCCTTTCATTTGCTTTTTGCAAAAGTTATTTACCAACAGACCCGTTCACATGCAGTATTGGAAATACCCTTAGTAAAACACGATCTTTTGGTTGACCTGAAGACGTTATCAAGTAAATTTGCTACCTTGTATTACCCAGTTAATAGCAGGAAAAGATTTATAAATTCAGCGTGCTTAACGCTTAAGTATTGCTTCCAACGACGACTTCAAAGCTTTTCCTTGGAGATGCATTAATTTGTATCATACTATTGATACTAGTAACAAACTATTTTTAAGAGACAGTTGATCGGGAGTACAATTTTTTAGCGTTAAATTTAGATTAAGAGACCAGTAATCATTTTATGATAGACATAAAAACCAGCTAAAAACCCCTTTTCGCGAAACTATGTTTTCAGTGGTAAACCCAGTGTCATCAGGACAACATTCATCCATATATAATGCCCCTTGAGTTCCTTCCCATCCACCGTGTGAAATAAAAGACATCTTGGATATTAATAGGCATCCCCTTCTTTTTCATATTAAATTTAAGCAACGTTATTTTAATAAGACGTTTCGTTCTTTGCGTCTGATGATTTGAGGCCACTGCGTTACGTAATTTAGTTACATGTACCGATCCTGCTCTTGTCGTAGCTTACAAAATTTTATAACATTTCTATATTTTGCAGTAAAGAAAGAAGGTACGCAAGAGAAACGCTCAATTGCAGTTCCAGCAATCTCAAACGTCGAATTTACAGTGTATCAATTACATTGGCGCTATCTTCGAGTGTTCGATGTTGTTACTTTCGATACAAATTTTCATTCATAAATATTGCCTACGTTTTCACATGCATGATGTATCTAGAAATGTCAGAGTGAAAGCGTTTTAAAACACATTATGGCAGATTGAATAGCCCTTTTTCTCTGTATTTTTGGACACAATGACAACATGCAAAATCTCAAGACAAGTGTTAATAGGAAGTTGCGTAGTTGGAAGTAGCGAACGTTTTGGGGGAAAGGTATCAAATTCAACCGAACAAAAACAGACCCATGCGTTCTTTTGTGGCATACCATGGGCCTATCCGTTGAATTATGGCCTATTTCTTTCGGTTTTGTATAATTGTTAATATTACTATAACTAATAATTGAAAATTCAGCATTAATGCTCTAAAAAGAATGCATTCATTCAACAAGATTGAAACCCTGCTTCTTCGCTTTGATCTTCACGTCCTATTTGCTAACTAGCTAAGGACGATGTGCCTATGACATTCTATATACAAATCGTACTGTAGAGACAGAACAGATCTACTAGCAACACCATCAGTCTGTGAAGCTGTTGTGTAACGAATGTATGCTGAAAATGTTTTGTCAAAACTCTGCTTCAACAGAAGGCCTGTTCATTTTAACGGAAAAAAGCTGTCTTTTGAATGCGCTGTTTGCAGCACCTTATTGTTTGCTGCCATCTTCTACAACGACAGGTCTCCATTGTTCTTTTCTGCATTTTCAGTTTATGTATAATGCATTTGTATAATCTGAAGCATAAACATATCTTTAACAGCTTAGTTTAAAGCGCCAGGACCTGAAAATGCCAAAGACCAAACGACTCAAAATCTTTATCTGCAATGCCAGGTTTCTAAGGATGCTCCAGTTTCCAGAGCCTCCACTTGATATCTGACCTTTTGAAATTTCCTTTATTTCAGTACCTAATAATGAAAAAACTTCTTTTCGTTTTACAAATAAATTTTTATCTTGATATTTAATTTTGTGCATTATTTTATTGTATCCCAATTTTAAGGCGTTTTCCGTAAGTTTTTCACATCTATTGTTGAAGAATGATGCCAATCTGAGGCAGCGGCGTTCTGTAAAACGTTATCAATCAAGCAAGGGTGATGCATTCTTTAACAGCATTGTAGGAGAACTCGCTCAGTCGTTTTCTATAACTATGAAGCATTGACCTCGAACTTAACGACAGGCCATCTGCAGTTTCTATAGACTTTTAGCGAACATGTCTAAATCATCTTTCGTCTGTGTTTGTGTTTGACGGATAATCGTGCGAATCGCGGGTATCGTCCGGCTGGGGCTTAGTACTATGCTATGATATCCCGATGAAACGCCTTGCTTTAGACTCTTCAACTTGCTAACTGCAGAATTATCGTTCGTTGCTTCCACGCGAATTTCATCTATAACGTTGCCATTTTTTGTGTTTGATTTACCCGGATCGTCATTGCTAGTTAATTCCGCTTGGTCCATTTTGGCGTACTTTCCCTTGCCAACTTCGTTTCCCATGTTTTTGAACACAGCGATTTGGTTTAAAATCGATTCTAACAGCTGTTTACAGTGAATTCTTCTCAAACTAGACTTAGGCCATTTGAATTCGTTTCGTCAGTGTTAGATCCAGCTCTGAATAGCACCAGGTGACTCTCAATGTGCGGCCTTTCCTGATACTCTTTATTATAGTCTTCATTAATTATTAATTTTTTTATCGAGCATGCCACCGGCAAAATTTGTCCATCAATTTTGTTTCTGTGTGCGCAACGAGTAGAAATGATGCCTTCAGTCGAAGTTTCCAGGGGGTGCTAATATTTCAAAGTGATTTCACCTGCTCATTAACGTGAGTAAATACGCGCACGAAAACCAAAGCGTTGCTCTGAACCTTATAAGAAGCAATTCATTGAGAGCATGTGAAATTTCTTCGGCTCTGGCTGAAGTTTTGCGAAAGCTGTTCCTGCAGATATGTTTTGTTCTCCATTGCTTTAATCCTAAATCCGTAAATCTTTTTTGTTGTGATTATTACATGTCGCGTCTTAGAATTGGCCTTTGTAGAAGTCTGTAATCTCCGGCTACACCTTAGTTATGCGATCTTTCTCGTATCGAAGAATGTAATTTGCCTTTCTTTGCCGCGATATCGTTGAACAGAAACTGAAATATTTAGAGTTCTCGTAACTTTTTTGCTGGGATACAAATTGCTTCAAAGAAAAGATCAATTCAACCAGCTCTGATGCCTATAAATAGGTTTACACACAGTGACAGTGTATTGCGGAGGACAATCGATGTCCCGTATTCTGCCCTTATTTAAGCAGCTTTGCTTGCCATGGCTTTGTCGAGAAATTTCGTTGTGATATGACTTTTACAAAACTGATTGACAAAGGCAGGTTTTCTCGAGGTGCAGGTAAGAAGGGACACTTAGCCTCGAAAAGAGACACTTTTCCACAAACTCTCAAAAAGGCACTTCTAAGAAAAAGGGGTTTTTCGAAACAGCTTTGGAGGAGCATGTGTCTCTGGTTCCAACGTCCCGTCTCTGGAGAAGGCGGGAACCCGTTAAAAATTGCGGTCACAAAGATGTATTGTGAGCGCTCCACTTTTTCGAGCAACATGGCAGCATGAGTGACGCAAATGGCTTGCAACCAAAAGGAAGTTTGAGAAACTTCTGGTGGCCATTATCTCTATCCAAGCATTTAATGCTTGTTTTTTATTGTTTTGAAAAACGACAGTCCCCTATGAAAGGTCCTTCAAAAGCAAGAACCTGCTATTGCTTTCAAGTTAAATCGTTTTCAGGAGTTTTATAAACAAATAGAATATCTTTTATTCATCTGTTGGGTACTAAAGTAGATCCCTTAGAGCTATTGTCACAGTGAGCGGTGGGACCAACCCTCAGCAAGAACATCAAAGGATTGAAGATAATCTCTACCGCTACTTCGCCTCCTCTCCGCATCGAGGTCACTGTGCTTGCACAGTTTATTACGTTCTGATGTGAGATATCTTCCGGTCACATGATCCAATCCGCTATTCAAAGAAAAAACATAGTACCTATAAAACCTTCCACACCCTAGACCCTCCTCAGTTTTTTCGAGCGCATTATTCAAAACGCAATGAGTCAACAAGAAGAAGATTCATAACCATCATCAACCCTCTCCGCGTAATTTTTTGCATGACTGAATTTTATTGATTGATTACCTTATCTCATTTGTATAGTTATTTGTCTAAACCCATTCCCAATTTTGCATTTACTCTACCCGTTGACCGCTTCATCTGACCACCTTAAGCGACCAGGCAAATTTTCTACTCATAGAGGGAAAGATTTTAATTCATTTTAAAAAGTGTTGCGAAAGATGAAAGACTTCTGAAGTTGGTTGTAAAGAATTGGTGAGACTTTTGAAGAATTTTTGTACTGTATGTTATTGTATTGTATTGTATTGTATTGTATTGTATTGTATTGTATTGTATTGTATTGTATTGTATTGTATTGTATTGTATTGTATTACATTGTATTACATTGTATTACATTTTATTACATTTTATTACATTTTATTGTGTTGGATTCTTTAAAGAGTTCGAAGAAAGTGGATGAAAAAGTGCGATATTGCGGAGCTCTACATTTTCCAAAGTCTAATTGCCTGGTAATTTTTTGCTTCGATTCCTGAAGTTCTCTTAGTTTTTGCTATGTTTTTTATTCGTTTTTTTATGGCCCGTTTTTTATAAAAGAACTGGATGTGAAATCATTCAAGATTTGTCTATTTGCCTGTTTGTCCATTTGTCTAAAAGAAATCATTTAATAACTAACTATCAATGAAACACAGACGATCTTTGCCCTCTTTAAGTACGGCTATGCTGCAAAGATTCGCAATGTTTCCTGTCGTGTTTAAACTTAAACATTTATTTTTCCATTTAAAAAACTCTTGCCAGGAGACCTTATTGTTTTAACTTTGCTAATTTTAACCTTTTGATTGTAATCACAAACAGCTAATGAAACTCAAGCGTAAATCCCGAAACACATAATGCTGTTTAATGGAAAGAAGTAAGTACGGGTCGACATTTGCTTCCTTAAAAGTGAACCACGGAGTAGAAGGGCTTAAGATTTTCATCTTTCTTAAGAAGGGGGGGAATAATGAAGATTGAAAACTTAAATGTTTTAATTACTACTACGGGCAGATGGAAAAGCTCTTCTCAACCTTGAAGTTCGATACATTATTGAGGTACCTTTTGCTATTGTGCGCTCTGCCGACCTTCAAAATAAAGTTGGGGAGCGAGAGACTGTTCTTGTTTTCTTTTCTCATTGTGAATGATGACGATAGGTTCTATAGTTTTATGTTTAGAAAACAACTTTTTGGTTATTCCTTTTTTTATAATACAGGTACATGGGCCGAAATGGCTGTTACCCTAATTACAATTTGTTTCTGCTAATGTATTTATGATGATTATATACAAAACGTAACAAAACTGGAAATTTTATGCAAAACTGATCACAAAACAAGGCTGAGTTACCGCGTTTCTATAAACTAATCAACTTTTTGTTAAAAATTTACATTAATATTTAATAAAGAAAAAAGTAAAGAGCTTTGAAAAACATTGGCTCTAAGACATTGATGGCAGCGTTTTCCGACCTCTTTCTCTTCATCTTAGACCCCATTTACACTAGAGTGTTTTATCCGGATGAATTTTTTTCCGTTTACGTTGCTGCAGCAGCTATTTCAAAAAAATGCAAACAGAGATAATACAATTTTTTGCAGAATTTCATCCATGATAGTTCAGGAAACAGCGAAAATGATCCGAAATATTTTCAAAATCGCGCCAATTTTTCTCCTGCACCGTTTCGTTATCATATTTAAATGGCCTCAATATGAAACAGAAAGCCTCAGTGTGTAGTGAATGCGTATGAAAATTTATCGGGATAAAACCGTTTACATTCCCCTATGTCGGATAATTTTCTATCAGGATAAAAATCTATTCAATTTCGTAGCAATTTATTCAAATATTTGTACGGCAAAGCGGATAAATATCTACACGGATAAAATTCGCTCGTGTAGACGGAGAGCCTATCCGCATAAGTTTTTATCCGGATAAAACACTATAGTGTAAGCGGGGCCTTAAACCATGTATCCCTCCCAATGACGAGCATTGCAGAGCGATATCATGCCGTTAATATCATTTACCACTCAAATGAAATAATTTTTGTACGTCCCCTAGTTCTAAGCCAATGAAATACTGAACTGTATCATGATATATTATTTCTATGATTACAACTGCTAGAATTTAGTGAGCAATATTCTTTCATTAAATAATTGCCTAACACGAATATCCTTTTACAGAAATATCTGTCAGTGGCTGTACTCAATTTCACAGCAAAGTTATCGTGCTGATTGAAGAAACTTTTTTAATTAACTTTCTACCCTTCTCATTGCAGCACTTTAAAAAATTTAAAAGGTGCAATTCACAAGTTACTGAACAGACAGTAAGTTCAAATGATTTATATAAGCAATGAATTTGCAGGTAAAGTTTAGTCCAAAGAGAATTCCACTTATGAAATATTTACAATTTTCACAGCGTGTTGTGTGTTACCCTGGGTACTCAGGGTAGCTGTGTGTAAACATGGTATAGATTTGACCCTAGTGAAACAGCCTCCGTCTAAATTCGATGATAAAACCTTTGCTTAGAAGTAATATTTGACAAAAAATTCTTTGTGGTTGTAAAAATGTACAGGAGGAGCATAGTCTTCCTTATGTTAGAGTTTCACTATAGCAGATTGCTTTCGGAGCGGTCAGAGCGGTCAGAGCGGTCAGAGCGGTCAGAGCGGAGTAACTTTTTCTCGAGAGTGATCTTCGTGGTAGCAGTTACACTAAGGCGCTCCGCTTGCTCGTACGTCTTCCTTCCTCTTCATTCCTGGTCCACAGTGCTGTGCGCTTTTGTAATCATTTGTGCAGCACAAGTACACCAGATTAAATTATTTCATAATTATGTACTGTTATAAATTCTTTGTCAATAAAATCTGAATAAAATGGCAAAAAAAGCCCCCTCAATCTCCCACTCTTCTGCGGTCCGTGCTCAAAAAGGCGTTCCGAAGAACTAAAGGGCGTGTCAAAAGAAAAGTTTTTGGGGCTATGCCCCTTGTCCCTGTCTTTGGCTGGCTGGGTGGCAGTCAGGATTCGTTCTGGATCGGTTAAGATCCGCCTATGACGACCAAACGTTTTCCCTTCCTTTCAAAAAACCCACTCATTTTCAAAACTGAAACTTGACAGGTCTGATATTTTGGTCATGACAGATGGAATTGACACTGCAACCTCCCAGAATTTATATTGAGATAGCTGTAAATGCAATTTTTGTAACGAGTTGCATTTGATATACCTATTCAACCTATTTACTATTACATACTTTGTAACCTTGATTGATTTAAATCAATTTTGAAAATTTGAAAACAGAAACCACTGCGATGGAGTAATTTACATGAAGTACTTCCCTTATCCTCCGATATTATTCACGAATACCAAAACACCTTGGATGATGTAAAGAGTACTCTGAACGCTGAAAGGATTTTTGAATTCATTGATGAATATGTCTATGTTGAGCAGATTGAAGGGATTTTTTAGGAATATTAAGGGAAAGGTGAAAGAGGTAGATGATGAAAAAGAGCCTTCGAAAGGCGTACCTCCGGAAGATGAAATTGCCAGCGCTGAGGTTCAGAACAGGCGTAGTAAAGTTGCCGAATTTCTTGAACCCGTTAACAAAAACTGGGAATTCATTGAAGAAGTTCTTTTATGGAAGAACGCAATGCCTGCTTGCGTATGCTTCTTCTTGATTTCCGGAGTGTTTTGGTGAGATAATATTATAATAATTTCGTTTTCTGTGTAGAACAATACGCAATGTTTTGCTGTATCCATTGATTGGTATGCAGCCATAATTAATTACACTCAACACTTTATGCTATTGACAGCAATGTTTTGATGGATTCGACAGTTTAACGCCGGAGAAAATTGACGAGCCTTTAAATGATCAATTATCGTGATCATATTCCAGATCAAAAACAAATACAGAATATTCCAACCAAACCCTTTATACAAGTTAGATTACCTGTTATAGGAATGCTAAAAGCTGCAAACCTTGTGAAATAAAAAATTCCAGTAAAATTGGTTTACGTGTGAATGATATAGGGGATGTATGGCACTGTAGGTTGTGATGAAAAGTTATAAAGTTATAAAGTTGAAATAAAGTTACAAGAGCTACACTACATGTTTAAGGAAAAATCTGACACATAACTGATGATCATATGATGAATTTTGAACAATTAGGACCTTTATAATTCACAAACTTTATGCTAGGTCCATTGAACATCTAATATGAAAATCTGGGTGCATGGAAAGACAACACACCCAATATGGAAATCAACTTTAGTCACATTGGAAAGGATTTAGGCAGGGACACCAGAGAATGAGGATGGGGGTCAACCACCCCTGTTGCCTTTTGATAGGAGGGACAAGAGGGGCCAGAGTGCCCTTTTCATTAAATTGCCCTTCAAACCAGCCATTTGTAATAATCAGAGAGATCCACATGAAATTCTGATTGTAGTGCCTTTTCTCAAAGTTTGTAAAATAATTCCTTATGCCAAAAGTTAACCAATATTCAAGATACTGACAGAGAATGAAATAAAATTGCAGTTTCAAAGGAATTAGAAGAAGCTAGGATTTATCTTTCAAATGCCCTTTTACTGAAGCCTGCCCCTTTTTCCCCTTAGTTGTTTTGGTGTCCCTGGACACAACACAAAAAGAGAATGCTAAAAAATGAATCATTTGACATTAAAGATTATGAGGACTATGGCAATTGACTGAAGTTTTGAATTTACCAACTTTGTTTTACATGTGACCCAGACTGGAAACTTTGTTTGTTGCTCAGACCATATAATTTTGAAAATTTTACAGCTGCAAGCCTGAAATAATGCACACTTAAAAATTTGTAGTGGTAATAATGTAAAATGTTATTAACTAGGGACTTTGCCTGACCAATTTGTAAAAGCACATAGATAGAAAATTTTCAGTCCAGAGGCAATATATTACGGGCAGGTGACAAAGTTTCCAGTCTGGCATACGTGATGTTACTTGTCTTCGATCATTAAACATTGGGAAACAAATAGTGATTTGATGTCCTTGAAATGCAAATCAATGGCATTTCAAGACAGTGTGTATGTGTATAGATGAAGCCTGCACTTGATCCCATCAATGAGAAAAGTATTTTGCCAAAAGCTTTAAAACCATATTTTCCTCATCTATTCAAGATTTGATAACCAGAAATGGGCTACTATGGAAACATACCTCTGCCAAGTCACGACTACCTTGATTAGGGTGATTCTATTAATCTTTGTACTCTTCACTTATTGATTTATCTATACCAAACTGCTGGCTGACTTTGTACTGTTTTTTTTCTAAATTCAGGAAGTTCATCAATGCAAAGCTAAGAAAAATTGTTCTGGCTCTTGGGGCATTCTTGCTGGCCAATGGGCTGAGCTCAGACTTAAGAGCATCTAGCTGGGAATTCTTTGAAACAAGTAAGTGATTTTATCTACTTGGCCTGCCCATTTTCAACCATGTATTATTGCAAAGTATCACTGTCATCACAATCATCACCCTCATAATGATTACTAGATACTCTGGAAGAATTGTAGGGCAGAGGGTGGAGCAACAAGAAAAAAGGACAAAATAACAGCAAATCGAAGAAAATTGTTTAAGTTTGCTCTGTCAAGGAGACAAATACCCTGCCCCCTTCGTGCCCCCATCCCCCAGTATCCATGATGATCATCATCATTATTATTATCATCCTATTTGTATTTTATACCAGTACCAGGTATTACCAAATATGTAAAATACATGTTTAATGAGGTCAAGCCCTTGTTTATTTTGTTTTAAAAAGATGCTTCCATGATTTTTTTCTCCATATTTAATGAGCAACTTAAGTAATATTTTGTTATATATTATTTATTTCTTCAACATATATTTATCATTCACCCATCTTCAAATATTTATGTACTTTATATGATTTTTGCAATGTTCTCTGTGTTTATTTCTTAAGTGATTTAATTGTTTGATTTATATTAATGGTTATGGTCTTGTATGATGATAGTGTGCCAGTTTTCCAAGTCTGAGCTCAAAATGATGTGACTAATTTTCTGATGATTTAATTTCTCATCTTTGTTTGGAGGAAAATTTGTTTGTTGTGAATCAAGACTACATTTTCATCATAAAATAGATGGTAGAAGTTTAAAATCTAAAATTGTTTCTTTTAATGTTTGTACAAGGATTAAATAAGTAGCTTTCACAAGCTAAGGACCATGCATCTATAATTTCATGCCTAAAGTGACTTTTGTTCAACTATTTAAGTAAAAAGGGGAACAACATTACCACCAGAAACATGATAGGAAGGCCAAATGTTCCTGGTCCCACCTTCATTATTGGTCATACTGTTTAAATGATAGTGCAAAAAAGTAAATTATATTCTTTGAAATGTTTATGATATTCTCTGAAATTTACTGTTACAACGTCCTAATGTTTCTTCGCTTGAAGTTGACATTGTGCTACCGGTTTCAGCAATGCATATTATATCAATGATGTCAATTAAAGTTGGCAGATGAATAAATGTAGTTCAGTTCAGTTCAGTTCAGTTTTATTTTAAATTCCACTGGATACATACACTTGTTGCAAATTAGAAATAATCCAAGCTTAAAAGTATAAACAATGTAAAAGGAAGTTAAATAATATAAACGTAACATAACAAATACAGAGTAGAGGAGAAACAAGCTAGTATTGTAAACAGGGCATTATTTAAAGGAGGAAACTTTCTCAGTAGTTTATAAACTAATCGAGGAGAAAGCACCCCCTAGTAAATTAGATGCGTTCTGCTTAATTTTTTAGTTCTAAAAGTAAAAAGAATCATCTGTAAGGTAGTAAGGATTTGCAATAATCTTCAACCAATTTTTGAATCATTTTTAGCAACTGGCTTGCCATACATTATATTCTGGTCTGCCAGAAATTCCTACCATGATTGTAATCCTAGGTCAACTTTTATTCTAGCAGTGCTAAATGCCTATCTAAGTTTAATAAAGTTGCTAATGTGTCAGGTTTCCTCTGAGTGGTTGTAAGAAAACTTGTTTGATGAGGAATTATTGCCTCTTTTACCATTCTCCTTTCTTTATTTTTCAAAGGACAGTACCTTTTGAATCAATTTTTTTTATTTTTTACAGATTTTCATTTTCAAACAAGAGGTGAACCTAAGTAAGTTCATCTTTGGTATTTTTGATACAAAATAATGTCATGTACCATTGACAGAAGCACAAAACAGCTTTGGGGCTGAAGGTGTTTGTTTTCTGTGCAATCTTATTGTTCTATTACTTTTAAAAAGGCTATAAGAGCAATCATTCTCATTTTAAAGTTTGAACTGATTGCTCTTCTTGTCCACCCAAGCCTATTTTTTGCCCCTACTAAACAGCACAACCTCAGATAATATCTTTTCAAGTTATTGATTGAATTCATAATTTTACTTGTGTTTTATGATTTTTAAGATTTTTATTGAGAAGGCTGCAAAACAAGACAGCTCTGTACTTTTTGTTAGTTTTGCCGCCAATTTTGTGTTACTCTAAATATGGAACTATTTTTCAGATTGCAGTTCAGCTTTGATGAATTGTGCCTTTTTATTGCAACTGGTTGGGCCATGTTTGCCCAGGCTCATGAATCACTGAGAAACATGAGCACAACTTGTCCTCCAAAGGTACTAACTTTGTTATTGATTTGAAATAACTGCTTGATGATGTGTCTTTCAAATGTTCTTGGTATTGGTGTTAGGAAAATAGATAAAAGGGACAGGGACGTTTATTGATGGATATTTTCGGGAGAGTGAAGGGTACAAAATTATTGACTGACAACAAGCCAATTGTAATTTTTCACTAAGATATACTACTTAGGTCTTAGGTTGACTTCAAGTCATTTCCTTTCTGAATTGAGGGAATTTTTGGCATTATTGCTATTTGATGTCGTTCTCTTAATATAAATAGACATTGGGACTAAACTAACACTTCAGATTGCTCTCAAATTTTCAGATTGCTCTCAAATTTTCCTACAAATTCAAGTATTGTTCAAGAAATATGAGTGTCAAACTTGCCAGGCATTTATGTGCCTGATAAGGAATATAATCTATACCTGCAGGGTATCTTAGGGGAAAATGAAGTTTTACCAAGCCCCAGCTGAACCAGGGGTTGATTTAAGACAAATACCTTTTAAGAAACTGAAATGAAAAGTACAACTGTTCTTTTCACTGTTTAATAAAGTACAACTGAACTGACAATATTATTGTCTATTTTGGTCTTTATGTGCTAGTTAATGATACCCAAGTATCATCCATTTTAAGCAACTATACTATGCAGTTAGCTCTTTGTAAATTTAGTTATCAGATGTTAATTTCTTTTGTAAATGGCAATTCATTAAACATAGCTGTATGTACTCATCATCAGAGTTGGCACATGTTGCTATGGTGAATAGGAAATTTTAGCCAAGAATTCTCTACTTGGTAATCAGTTTCTGAATGGGTAGGAAACGGATTGGATGTTTTATTTACTAGATTTTGCCACTGATTGTTCAAAAAAATTCGTTGATTTGATGTCAAATTTTAAGGAAAGTTTGGTGTGAAGTTTTCTTAATTTTACACAAAAAGATGTCCCTCCATTTGTGCTTTATATCAGTCTTTAACTCTCTTTGTATTATGATAACGTTTCACGAACTAGTTGCCTTGTCTGATTTTTTAATAACGACTTTTGGTTGCCAGGATCTTCTGTCTTGTTTAGTTATTAATTTTGCCTCACGAGGTCCCTCAGACCCCCCTGATATCAACATTGCAAGTTTAAGTTTTTTTATTCTAAGATATAAAAGCGTCACTGGATTAGACTTAGTATTAGTGTTCTCAAGCATGCTCAAATTTGAATTGTTCTTCCGTTTGTTTCTGCTTTGTACATTTAAACGATTTATCATTTGGTGGCACTTCAACTTAAATTGGGAACTGAACTTGCATATTGACAGGTCTGCAGCAAATTTGACATGTTTAGGAAGAAAGATAACAACAAACTTGATTGTGAAATAAACACAATTTTTCGTAGCGAAATGAATTATTAGAAGGGTGAGTTAAGGTGAAGCCTGTCCTCTAGTGGGAAAGTATGAAGGAAAGACGGAGAAGGAAAAATAACTTAAACGGGCCTCAGCAGAGTCGCTAAAAATGTTTAAATATTTTGTAACATTATTTTGAACATGATTTAACTAACTGAGCATTGTCATGCGTATAGGAGGCCAACCTTGCCAAACCCTGTTAGAGGACAAAAGGAATCAGTTTAAATAAGACACAAGACATAAGACATAAGATTTTTTTACTTCAACCTGAACGTAGAATTACAATCAACGATAAAGTATAACTAGTGAAAACTAGTAAATAAAGTACAGTTGGATTGGATTTGGATGCCCAAATCTGACGCAAGCAAGTAATCAAATTGATTTTATATAAGTATATCAAATGGTTGGGAAGGGATCTAAAGCAGAGCTAATTCACAAACCCCCACCCGGCCGAACCGGCCAATTCAGACGTGCTAATAACGGTTTTTTGTTAGCTGAATGTATCTGCTACGAAGGAGAGAATTTGCTGCTTCAACTGTAGTCAATTATTTTCGTAATACCGAGTTGTTTTATAAGATTCAAAGGCCAGATTTGAAAATAAGCGTTTAAGATGTTTTTTATTTGTCACATTATTGAAGAGAGGATCGTTTTTTAGATTATCAAATACTTTAGTACCAGTGTATCGCAGAGAGTTTAGCCCACAAGTAGTGGTGTTGTACTGCTGTGTATGAAGTCCTCTAGCCTAGCAGATGAAAGACGAGTCAGTCGATTACGCACATATTTAACTCTAAAAAACCATTTTAATCCGTTTGGTATTTGATTCTTTTCAAAGTCATGCATAAAATGTAATTAGATCTGAGAATATATTTTTTTATTTATGCGTATAAGAATTGACAATTTACGCAATATACAAAACTATACCACAATAAGCATGGAAGTGCATCACAACCCTAATAGAGGCAGAATGATGCAGGCTGAGGGTATCATGTAACTTCAAGATTTTTAAGTCTCTGAAATGCTGCGATGTGTGATCGTTATATTCTGAAAAAGTGATTGTTCGTAAAATGACTTAATGGATTTATTGTAATTAATTCTGTAATGAGTAATTTTTTACTTTTATTTTTTAGCTTTAGACAAAGTATATTGTAACGTTTTCACGGCTCCTAAAAACAAGTTTAGCTGATGGGGTAACCGTTCCTAAAGAAAGTAAAATGAAAAAATTGGACAGTTTACAATATTCTTGATTCAAAAAGGAAGTCGTAATAGACGAGATGTTATATGCTATAAGGCCATATGCTATCAGAGATATCAAGATGAGTCAACTACAATTTTGAAGATGGTAGTTATTGGACGGCTTAGGGCAAGATTAGTGAATAACGGTGCTGACGGGCTGCAAACCGTTTTGAATGTTAATTACAGGAAACTACGAGACCCGAAAATAGGGTGATGATCAAAATCGCGAAGATAATGGATGACTAGATTTCCGTCCGATATAAGAATGCGATCTGTGATTTTTGCTTTAAAGTCACTGACTCACTCCACTTTATCAATGCAGACAAACTTTCGGACAATTAAAACATCGGGGGCAACTAATTTCAAAGAATTTGAAATTTCAAATAATCACAATTCTCGGTGAACTTTTGTTCATTTCGAACCTAATTCCCCCTCTTTTTGAAGCATTTACTCGTGTATTAAATTTCTATTTTTATTTTAGTTTTACTGCATCGTGGCTGTTTCTTTGTTCACCATTTTGGCCCTGTTCACCTACATCCCTGTTCTTGAGCTCATTTACGTCTTGGTGTGTCTTCTCTTCTTCTACCCATCCATGAATTATTATGGAATAATGGACAAAATCGAGGCTAGAGTCCAACGTCTCACAAACCCTATAGTCAGGCACTGGGAGAACAACAGGACGAAACGGAGTCGAGTCATTACACAGCCAGGTATTACGTATGATGCTATTTTTATCTTGCCTCTGTTTGCTGTATGATATTTCTCCAAATCTTCAAACCTGTCAACTCTCCCCGTTTTGCCGGGAGACTCCAGGTTTTGCTTGCTTTCTCTCGGTCTCCCGGTTTTTTATAATTTTCTCCCTGTTTTTCCTTGTCTTTCAGCAGAGGTTTTCTTATAACAAAAATTATTGAAATGCCTTTCTTCGTGCCAAAGTTTTTTGTTAGTGTTTACAAATCAACGAAAACGTTAAAAACCATTAGGAGAAAGCTTCCCATGATACTTATTGTCATTAACTGTTTGTCCAACATGACTTTTTTTGCAGGTATGTTGTTTATAAATTCAAGAAATTCCAGGAATCTTCTTGTTTTTGGCCAAATCTCCCTGTTTTTCTCAACAAAAAATCTGAAATCTCCAGGTTTTGAAAATTTTAGGTTGACAGGTCCGAATCTTTGTCAATTATTTTATTATCTTAGAAACTGAGACAAATGCCATACTTCTGAAATATCAAATGTGTCTCTTTTCAACCTTTTTGGGTTCCCATAGTCCTCATCTGGAAGGGCTAATTTTTCCTACAATTTTTATGCACACAAAACACATACAATGTCTGTGTTGTGTTGTTAGTCGTTCGTGGCCACGGAATTTCTATGGGTTGTCCCTAATCAGTAACATTTACATAAATATGCATGCATCCAGCAACGGCTGCCCTTTTTGAAAATGTTCTGTATCAATAGTTACTTTTTCAACGTCCCTTTGGTTTTAGTAGGCAATCAAGAGCAAACTGATGACTCAGAGGATGAATTCACGTTGGAAAGAAATCAGTTCACAAAGAAGGTGCTGTCTTCAGCAGTTCCTGATGCAGCTGCTGAGAGTGAAAGCGATGAAGAGTTACTCACAAAGCACCTACCTGTTCACGACGGAGGTATATTTTTAATCTTAACAAGTTTACTCTTAAATTTTTATAGTGTGGTGGAGGTCCAAATGAAAGCTGACTGGAAAGTAAATAAAGAATCAAAAAATGTGATGGATCATCATGAATAAAGCATATTAGTTAATATTTGATTCACCTGGAGACTGTCATACCTGCATACTTAAGGAAACATTCATTTTTAAAATCTGAGAAGATCGTTCAATAGAGATAAAGCAATGTACCTAGGTATTTCGTTGCTTTTTAAGTAAAAGAATAATTTGTCGTCATCTTTTGGCTCGTAGTTCAATTACTTTTTACCCAAGCAGCTGATCCAATCTCTTTGCAAAATCGCCTTTCTATACTGTTAAGGAAACAAAGATATGATAATATAAAAATATATATAACATTTGATGGAACTGTCATACTACAAAACGTTTGGCCAAAGTTATGATTTATCAGCAGATTATCCTATTAAGGCTTGATATCCGTGTTTGATAAAAATGAAACAACTCAGAGCCTCCATTTTCCCTTCAGGATCATTTTTATATGCAAAAATACCTGAAACAGGCATAATGGGTCGAGATTGAAAATGTGCAATCATGTATCATTCGAAGAGGTTTAGTAGGCCTTGTTAAACAAACGTTAAACGTAAGCTAATGATTGTACTTGCTAGGTCTTACCAAGTGAAGCTTTTAGTATCCAAACATTCTCATTTAAGAAACATCCCATTGATAGAATAGTTAACAGAAGCAATTTGTAGCAGGATGACCTGTTTAGATGGGCTACATAAATGCCTCTTGCTATGAGTGATTTTTCTGCGAAGTTTGTTAGCGGGAAACCTTTCTTTTAGTAGATCAAAACTATATTGCTAATAACATTATTTTGTTTGTAGAGTATTTCACAGAATCTCAATTTGAAGAGAACTTAGCAATGCCATCTATGTCCAATTTTGATAGCATGATGGAGCCGTATGAGGATTTTCACGCGGGACTAAAATTCCCAGACTATGAAGATTCGTCGACAGTTAAGACCTTCAACGTATTAGCAGCCGCCGCAAATAATTTCGATACTGATGACGAAATCGACGATTTGCCGTATGACAACGACAAGATTGCATTGCATAAAGATGAAGTCTCAGGTCAGTAAATTTAATTCAAGATACCTGTTTACAAGGTCCTCTCTCATATCCACATGAGTAGCTGGTGTCCGTTGGGAAGCACTCTGGCATTGTCAGATTGGAGACAGAGGTGGGTAAAGTCAGCCCACCTCCTGTTGAAGCATGCTAGACTCGAGGGAGATTTTTAAGCACCTCTGTTAAATTGTTGGCACCATACTACTAACTGGAAAAGGTGCAGTCACACCTCAGCATCTAATTAACTAAATTTAGATTTTTGTACAGGCTAATCTTCAATTGTGTGGCAATGTTATGGTTTAAAGATTGGTCCTACATATTTAGATAACGTCCTGTGGTCCAGCATGAAATTTAATCTCAAGTCCCAAAACCTTGGATGAATACTTTCGTAAAGTCTTAGCAGTAGTTCTTTGATTTCAAGTTTCATTCTTTTTCTTACCACCGTTGCTCTGAATCTACACGTTTTGTACCGTTCCTTTCTATTTTGAAGCAACATTTATGCTCCCATTAGGTTATCAAAGCCATCTGCCTCAAAAAACTGGCACTGAAGGCATTGGTGGCCATCTGAAACAGTTGCCCCCTTTAAGCTATTACTGTTCCTCAAGTGTGGACTAATCCTAATACTACGTACACAAATCCAAATTTCATTCTTAGAAGGGTTAGAATTACTGAATGAGGGTCGATGACGGTTAACCTACTCGGGGGTTTACTTTCTACATTTACCACGGCGAAGAATAGTTTCAATCAAATTTCGCCACCCCTGTATCTTGATAAAAATTTCGCCACCCCTGTCTCTAACAAAAGCTTCGCTACCCCTGTCTCTAAGTCTTCCATTGGAATCAATTTTTTGTCGCTGTCAGTTTTATTTTAATCATAGGTACTTCGCTTTGTTTTAGATCCAGCAATAATGACAATGAGTCGCCCGGTCGGAGATAACGAATCGCAACTCAGAAAGAGAAGAGTCGAAAGGGATTCAAAACATGGTCCCATCCCACACGAAACTTACGATGCATCCGATTTCAGCTCGGAAGAATGCACACGTGCTGTTGAAGCAGATTTTGAGTTCCTTGAACATGCTGATGTAGACGATCTAAACTTTCAGCCCGAAAATAACGTTGTAGAGAATAAAGCGACTGGGAGCTCGTATACTGACAGTGGTATTGCATCTGTTTCTAAATGGCTCGGCTATGAATAATTTATAACGAGAGTAATGAGTGAGAAAAGCAAGTATTCGATATGATAGGCTTCCGTCCCTTCGTGAGGCAAACCTAACTTCACGCTAGATTTAGTTCCGGTAAGTCGGGATGCTAATGAAGCAGGTGTAGGTTTGTGTTGCATACGAACGTCTCTTTAACCTGGCAGCTCGTACTTCTCGTAGACAAGATTTCAGAAACAGCTTGATTTCATTTTACCTAGGGAGTAAGACAAGGGGAAACTTTTTACCCTTTGCATTAAACCAGTGTATATTCATATATGCCAAAGCAAGAATGTCAGTGGCTTTTGTAAATGACCAACTAGTTTTTTCGGTTTGGTATGTGGAGGTATAGACATACGTCTTTCTCCAACTTTTGAAATGTGTCCGACCTTCCTTTAGAATCTCAAAAAATTAAACAAATCCCGGTTTATTTATAGAAATGTATTAATTGAAAAACTAATTAATTTAGTTTAAGGGCATACTTTTGGTTTTAAAGTATTTTAACATCAAAATACGGAGAATTCACATGTTTGAAAAATGTGAACCTTGACTTGTAAAAGGGGGGTGTTTCCTCATTTGTAAACGAAAATCATCCAAAGACCCCCTTTCCATCTTTTTTCCATCACTTGATCCGCAGCTTTCGAAACATTGCCCGACCGAAGTGTTTGGGGGCTGGTTCGTGGTTTAACACTTACATCGCAAAATGAATTTTGCAAGTAAATGTTATTACACACGGAGCCCCCAGCTTCTTATCTACCAGCCTCCCCCTGTTTAATTCTCTTTTCTTTTTTATTGATGGATTCTGATTATGGCATGCTGGTACTTTCGGCTTACTGCGTGTATAGATACTAATGTTAATAGATACTTATCAACGTGTTTAAGCAGTATTCCTCTAGCTTCGAAAATATATCAATCGTCAAAGTATCAAATTACTGGGACAGAAAGTGTTGGCCTAGAAATTGCTAGAGTCTTGTACCGTATAATTATCGATTTTATTCTGAATTATAACTGTACTTAATGTAAGCTTTTGTCTCCCTGCTTGTCGTTTGGATTGATCTCGAATTTTTTTCGAAGTTGATAATGGGTAGGGTTTTTCAATTTATTTCCCTTGTCTCAAATGTTTTATGCCTTGATAACAGGACCTACAAACCAGTTGCAGTTGCAACAGTTTATGTTTTCTCATTCCTTTAAAAAATATCTCCCCCCCCCCCCCTTTGTTGTAGAGTGCATGTATGTGAAACACAAATGATAGAACTACTTATCTAAAATTGATTCGGGGAAAGGAGGGATTCGAATTTTACAGGGGTAATGTGAAGTAGAAAATTGCAAAAGCTGCATTTTGTCTTCACAGTTATTTTCGGGATTGTAGCATTTAACTCTTTTCTTGGAACCAGGCTTCTAGGGACTTAGAACCTGTCTATTTTCCCGGAATCAAACTTCCAGGAACCTGAACAATTTGAATGACATGTTTTTAATTGAGTTCCGTTTGTGGCTTGCCAATTGACCTCTTAAAACCCAACACATGCCGGCCCGCAGATTGGAAGTCCTTGATTCTTGGAAGTAGTGTCCCGATAAATGTTTCATTTTTAGTTAAAATTTGCTAAATTTTGCTGTGTTATTTTTGTAGATATATTCAAACACACAGCTAAGGGGTCCTACATGGAACTCTACCTCAATTGTTCTGCATCCCCAAGAATTTCACCCACATATGCTGTCTGCATTTTACGCGAGTTAAAACATTCCTCGTATTTATATGCTTACCACTAATTAGGAAAGTAAATGATCAGTTTTCTAACTAACAATTACGTGTTGTTCGTTTACATTCTTAGAATGACAAATTTTATAGAAAACCAGTTTTGTCCAAAATAGTTTATTTCTAACATTGTATAAGTTCTGGTCATTCTGCATTAAATTTAACTTTTACTTTTCGACAAGGGAGCGCGTGAGTAAAATGAACAAGCTCACAGATATTGAAAGCAATACAACAAAATAAAATAATATGGTGATGTCACACCCCAACACCCCCATCAGATACGCCCCTGGTAACTAATTAACAAAAATAACGCAAATCCTCAAACCTCAGCTTGGGGCTTTATTTTTTTAGATCTTTTTTATCTCATAGGGGGATGGGCCAATTCGCGGATTTATGGATGGTTTCTGCCCCCTTTCGTAGAAGATCGCCGCTGCGCCAATGCCTGCGCAGTATCTCCTTGCATTACACGTGGGAAGAGCGTTCGTCGTGTTCCTAAACTCTAAGAAGAAACAGCAAAGACCATTGATATCTAAGAGTGAGTGAAACTCATTTTGGGTTTAGTTCCATGCCAACTGACGGCAAATATCTTTCATTAAAAGTTCATAAAATGTATTCGCCCTTTTTATCTAAAATGACAAAACCATTAGGACCGTATTGGCCGTCAGTTTTGCCGTAAAAAGGTGAAACCAATAACTTGTAGCAGTGAATGTTCAAAAAACATATTATAATTTTACGTAAATATTTGTTTTCATGTTTAGCTTCTAGTTCATTGCTCATGATCATCGAATGCTCAATTTTAGATTCTAGTTAGATTAAATATTTTGGAACTAAATTTTTTTGAATTGAACTAAAATTTAAACTTGTACTTTTTCCCAGTGTATGGTCAAGTTTATTGATATTTACAGGCCCACACCTTAGCTGGGGCATTGGAAAAGGTCATCAAAATTGTCAGGATGGCCACTCTGGTGTACCAGCGCTGTGAATTTTTGTCCAAACATGCCTAAAAGTGCAAAATTATTTTTAAAAAGTCAAAGAAAGGGGGAAATGCAGATAAGTGAAAAATAATCTTATCAGCCACAAAAGCTTATTGGGCTTGTAGAAAGCTAATATACGATATAGCCTTGTAGACTCGGGTTGTAGTCACATCAAATGTTGTTTGAAAAGCTATCACTGTGAGCAGAATGTGACTGTAATCATAGCTTCATTTAACAGTTTTACATATTTGGGTCTAAATTTCATGTGACTGTAAATGGTTTTGACTTTAAGCAGGAATGACTATCAGTGAAGTATACTATAATTGCAACCCTTAAAAAAATTGTCCACTGCCTAAATCCCTGGAACAAAGATATATACACAAAATTGGGATAGGAAGCTTGCATTTTTTAGATACTGCCCAGTATGCAGAGCATGGTATCAGCTCCCTGGAGATGCAGACATGGTATTGTGAGGGCACACTTAGCATCTAGGTTTATACAAATTAGATCCAGGAAAATTGATAGTTCTGCCACACCTGACACTTTTGGACGATTTTGTTCACCTGCAGCATGATGTGACACTTTGTGACCCTAGATGACTTGCCAGGCCATGACATGTCCAGTGTGCATTCAGCTTTATGCCTTCAAATAGTTGAAAAGTCCAAGTGAAGGTGCACAAATGATTAGCTCTAGAGCTAAAGTGATTCTAACTTGACAAGATTAAATAAGACTAAATAATCTAAGCCATTGATGTATTTTTATTTCATGCACTAAAAATATTGAATTAGTGAATTTTAACAATTGCAAATAGCCTTACTTCCCTTAAGAAGATATTAGGTTTTTCCCAGGTAGGTTTTTTTGGCAAAAGAACTTATAAAAGAAGGAGGATTGGAGGAGTGGGATGAAATGAAAGGAATCTTTAATTACATTTTTAGACTTGAAGATGTTACAGGCAGGAAATGGTTGTGATGAGCATTGTGATATGGATACAAAATATAAAGACAAAGTTACAGTTTTGAAGACCAGAGCAGTAAACTATCTGCTTACAAAATTAAGAGACAAAGAGACCTGTGCCAAAGATTTCATGATTCATGGTGACAGGCTTATGCGCATCTTGGCAGAGGAGGCCCTTGCCAGCTTACCAAATGTTGGCTATGGCACAGTAGATACACCATGTGGAAAAAGTAAGGGTTTGGTCAAAAAGGGGGAGCTGAAGCTTTGTGTTGTCTCCATTCCAAGGTCTGGTGATATTCTTCAAGAAGCTGTAAGACAAATAAAACCTGGGGTGAGAATTGGGAAGATACTAATACAGCGAGATGAGTCTACTAAAGATAAAAGGCCTATATTGTATTACAAGAAATTACCGAGGGATATTTCTGAATGTTTTGTCATTCTGGTTGATCCAATGTTGGCTACTGCTGGCAGTGCCAAACGTGCTATTGCAGTTCTAATTGAGGCTGGAGTGAAAGAGGAATGCATTATGTTTCTTAATCTTGTCTGTTGTCCTGAAGGAATAAAAAATCTTTTTTGTGCATATCCAAATGTTTCAGTCATGACAGGTGCTATTGACAAATGCTTGAATGAACACATGTTCATAGTACCAGGATTAGGTGATTATGGAGATAGGTATTATGGTACTGTTTAGCCAAGAGTAATATTTTTCTAAGAGAGATCAATAACTGTAGCTTGTAACAACAATTTGTAAAAAAATTGATCTATATTTTGGAACTTTTTATTTTCGTACAAATCAGCACACAGCCCATATAGTGAGATTTTATGTACAATGGACATTGTAATTATATCATTTAAATCTTTGTTTAACATTAAATGAAATGACCACATAGCACAAGGCTCTTCCAGTTTATTTCTACAAAAATGTTCAATCACAGCCTGTTTAGTATGTATAAATTATCTCCATTTTTTGTTATCCAACCTTTACAGTTAACTAATTTTGATATCCAAAAGAATGCTCTGCCTTTTAGTTCTCAGTTGCGACACAACCACACACATCTCGTTCTGCCCGCGAGTCTCATGATCGGAACTAAAAAGGCAGAGCATTCTTTTTGATATCAAAATTATTAACTGTAAAAGGTTGGTAACAAAAAATGGAGATAATTACATACTAAACAGGCTGTGATGAACATTTTGTAGAAATAAACTGGAAGAGCCTTTCTACATGTGGTCATTTCATTATGTTAAACAAGAGATTTAAATGATCTAATTACAGTCCATTGTGACAATGTATATAGATACTAGACGGGATACTTTAGGTGCTTGTTGCTGATTTGACGGAGTAACACTGATTGTTCCTCCAAAATGTAGTATTGAACGTTTTTCGATCTTTATCTTGGAACATGATAGATCTATTAATCGTATATCATTTGAGGGATGATATATATGCTGCTTTTGGGCCGCGTAAAGAGTACCTCTTCTAGGAAGATCGGATAGACTCATAAATCAACCTAATCTGTTACATGACTGTGTTCAATGTCAGCATTCTCGCAATAGCACCTGTCATGAACTGAAACATTTGGATATGCACAAAAAGATTGTTTTTTCCTTCTAGTGAAACAGACAAGATTAGTACAAATTGCAATTCCTCTTTCACTCAGCTCAATAGAACTGCAAAGCACGTTGGCACTGCAGCAGTAGCCAACATTGGATTAACACAGAATGACAAAACATTCAGAAATATCCCTCGGTATTCTGGATACAATAGTGGCTTTAGTTTTAGTAACTCATCTGCTGTATATGTATTCCCATTTACACCCAGGTTTTATTTGTTCTTACTGCGTTCTTGAAGAATATCACCAGACCTTGGATGGAACAACACAAAGCTAGCTCCCCTTTTGACACAAACCTTACCTCTTTACCACATGGTGTATTATGTGGCTGCCAACCCATTTGGTAAGCTGGCAAGGGCCTCTCTGCCAAGATGCGCATAAAGCCTGTCACCCATGAATCATGAAATCTTTGGACAGGTCTCTTTGTCTAATTTTGTAAGCAGATAGTTTACTGCTGTCTGTCTTCAAAACTGTACTTTGTCATTTATATTTGTACTCATATCACAATGCTCATACAACGCATTTCGCCTGTAACATTTCAAGTCTAAAATGTAACTTAAAGATTCCTTCTTTCATACACCACTCTCTCCAATCCGTCCTTCTTTTATAAGTCTTTTTGCAAAAAACACTACCTGGGAAAAACCTAATATTTTTAGGGAAGTAAGGCTATTTGCATTGTTAAAAATTCACTAATAATATTTTAGTCGCATGAAATAAAAATCATCAATGCTTTATTCTATCTGTCAAGTTAGAATCACTTAAGCTCTAGAGCTAATCATTTGCTGCACCTTTCACTTGGACTTTTCAACTATTGTGAAAGGCATAAAGCTGATAGCAACTGGAAATGTCATGGCCTGGCCAAGTCATCTAGGGTCACAAAGTTTGTCACATCATCCCTGCAGGTGACAAATCGTTCAAAGTGTCAGTGTGAAAACATTAATTTTCCTGATCTAATTTTTGTATAAACCTAGATGTAGTGTGCCCTCAAAATACCATTCTGCAATCCCAGGAGTGATACCATGGCTCTGCTTAGGGCGTATTTATAGGAAAAATGCAAGCTTCCTATCCCAATTTTGTGTATAGATATCTTTGTCCAGGGATTTAGGCAGTGACATTTTTTTAAGGGTTGCAATGTATAGTATACTTCACTGATAGTCATTCCTGCTTAAAGTCAAAACCATTTAACAGTCACATGAAATTTAGACCCAAAATATTAAACTGGTTAAATGAAGCTATGATTCATGTCACGATTCTGCTGCTCAGGCAGTGATACGCTTTTTCAAACACATTATTGTGACTACACCCGAGTCTTCAAGGCTATATCGTATATTAGCTTTCTACAAGCCAATAAGCTTTTGTGCTGATAAGATTAATTTTTCACTTATCTGCCATCTCCCCTTTCTTTGACTTTTTTAAAATAATTTTTGCCCCACTTTTTAAGGCAATGTTTGGACAAAAAATTCACAGGCGGTACAACCAGAGTGGCCATCCTGAAATTTTTGATGACTTTTTCCATGCCCCAGCTAAGTGCGTGGGCCTTGTAATATCAATAAACTTGACCATACACTGGGAAAAAAGTAAAGTTTAAATTTTAGTTAATCCAAAAATTTAGTTCCAAAATATTAATCTAACTAGAATCCTAAAATTGAGCATTCGATGATCGATAGCAAATGAACTAGACAGCTAAACATGAAAAACAAATATTTACGTAAAAATTACTATATTGTTTTGACATTCACTGCTTCACAAGTTATTGTTTACCTTTTTAACGGCAAAACTGGACGGCCACATACGGCCTAATGTTTGACATTTTTAGTATAAAAAGAGAGCGAATCATTCTTAATGAACTTTTAATGAAAATATTTGCCGTGAGTGTGGCATGGAACTAAACGCAAATGATTTCACTCACTCTTAGATATCAATGTCTTGTGCTGTTTCTTCTTAGAGATATAGCACGACAACGCTCTTCCCACGTGGTAATGCAAGGAGATACTGCGCAGGCATTGGCGCAGCGGCGATCTTCTCGAAAGGGGCAGAACACCATAAATCCGAGAATGGCCCATCCCCCTATGAGATAAATAAAGATCTAAAAAAATAAACCCCAGCTTGAGGTTTGAGGATTTGCGTTAATTTATTTGTAATTATTACAGGGGCGTATCCTTTGGAATGGGGGGGGGGTGGGTTTTTGAGGGTTCGGGGCGGGACATCACCATATTATGTTTATTTTGTTGTATTGCTTTCAATATCTGTGAGCTTGTCATTTTACTCACGGCGCCTCCCTTGTCGAAAACGTAAAGTAAATCTTAATGCAGGAATGACCAGAACTTATACAATGTTGAATAAACTATTTTTTGGACAAAACTGGTTTTTTCTTAAAAATTTTGTCATTCTAAGAATGTAAAGCGAACAGACACGAAGCTGTTAGTTAGGGAAAAACTGAATCATTACTTTCCTAATATGGTAACATATAAATACGAGGGAATGTTTAACTTCGCGTAAAAGCAGACAGCATATGGGTGGAAAATTCTTGGGGATGCCAGAACAATTGAGCAGGAGAGTTCCATGTTAGGACCCCTTAGCGTGTGTTTTGAATATATCTACAAAAATAACACAGCAAAATTTAAGCAAATTTTAAACTAAAAATGAAACATTTATCGGGACACTACTTCCAAGAAATCCAGGAACTTCCAATCTTGCGGGCCGGCATGTGTTGGGTTTTAATAGAGGTCAATTGCCAAGCCACAAACGAACTCAATTAAAAACTGTCATTCAAATGTGTTAGTTGTCGAGAAGTTTGATTCGGGAAAATAGACAGGTTTTCTACAGTCCCTAGAAGCCTGGTTTCCAAGAAAAGAGTTAATGCTCAAATCCCGAAAATATGTGAAGACAAAATGCAGCTTTTGCAATTTTCTACTTCACAATTACCGTTCTCTGTAAAATTAAGAATCCCTCCTTTCCCCGAATCAATTTTATAAATAAGTGTTCTATCATTTGTGTTTCACTGACAGCACTCTACAACAAAGGGGGGGGGCGGAGATATTTTTTAAAGGAATGAGAAAACAAAACTGTTGCACTGCAACTGGTTTGTAGGTCCGTTATCAGGCATAAAACATTTAGACAGCGGAAATAAATTGAAAAAACCCTAGCCCATTATCAAACTTCGGAAAAAATTCGAGATCAATGCCAAACGACAGCAGAGAAAAAGCTTACATTAAGTTACACGGCATACATCAGATAAAATCGATAATATATACGGTACAAGAGACTCCTAGCAATTTCTAGCCAAACACTTTCTGTCCCAGTAATGTTGCATACTTTGCCGATGTGATTATATTTTCGAGCTAGAGGAATACTGCCTTCAAACACGTGATAAGTTATCTGATTAACATAGTATCTATACACCGATAAGCCGAAAGTACCAGCATGCCAAATATCAAGAATCCATCAATAAAAGAAGACAAGAGATTAACCGGGGGGAGGCTGGTAGTAAGAAAGCTGGGGGTCCGGTGTGTAATAACTTTACTTGAAAATTCAGTTTTGCGATGTAAGTGTTAACCACGAACCCAGCCCCAAACACTTCGGCCGCGGGCAATGTTTCGAAAGCGCGGATCACAGTGATGGAAGAAAAGAGGTAAAGGGGGCTTTTTTTGACTGATGATTTTTCGTTAACAAATGAGGAAACACCCGCCCTTACAAGTCAACGTTCAACATTTTTCAAACATGGTGATTCGTCCGTATTTTGTGTGATGTTAAAATATTTAAAACCAAAAGTAGCCTTAAACGTAAATTAATTAGTTCTTCAATTAATGACATTTCTATAAATAACCGGGATTTGTTTAATTTTTTGAGATTCTAAAGGAAGTCGGACACATTTTCAAAAGTTGGAGAAAGACGTATGTCTATACATCCACATACCAAACCGAAAAAACTAGTTGCGTCATTTTACACAAAGCCACTGACATTCTTGCTTTGGCATATATGAATATACTGGTTTAATGCAAAAAGGGTAAAGTTTCCCTTGTCTTACTCCTAGCGTAATGAAATCAAGCTGTTTCTGAAATTTGTTCTCGAAGATGTACGAGCTGCCAGGTTAAGAGACTTCGTATGCAACACCGAAACTCTACCTGCTTCATATAGATGCCCGACTTAGCCGAACTAAATCTTAGCGTGAAGTTAGGTTTGCCTCACGAAGGGAGGAAGCCTATCATAGTCGAATTACTTGCTTTTCTCACTCATTACTCTGTATATATAATTATTCCATCGCCGCAGCATTTTAGAAACAGATGCAATACCATGTCAGTATACGAGCTCCCAGCGCTTTATTCTCATACAACGTTATTTTCGGGCTGAAAGTTTAGGATCGGCTATCAGCATGTTAGGAAACTCAAAATCTGCTCACAGCACGGTGCATCTTCGAGCTGAAATCGGATGCATCGTAAGTTTCGTGTGGGATGGGACCAGTTTGAATCCCTTTCGACTCTTCTCTTTCTGGACGTTTGCGATTCGTTTATCCCACCGGCGAACTCTTTCATTATTGCCTGGATCTAAAACAAAGCGAAGTATCCTATGATTAAATAAAACCTGACAGCGACAAAAAATTGATTCCAATGGAGACTAGAGACAGGGCGTAGCGAAGCTTTTGTTAAGAGACAGGGGTGGCGGAAATTTTTTCAAGATACAGGGTGGCGAAATTTGATTGAAATATTTTCGCCGTGGGTAAATGTAGAAAGTAAACCCCCGAGATAGGTTAACCGGTTCATCGACGCTCATTCAGTAATTCAATAACCCTTCTAAGAATGAAATTTGGGTATTTGGTACGTCTAGTATTAGGATTAGTCCACACTTGAGAACAGTTACTTAAAGGGGCAACTGTTTCAGATGGCACCAATGCCTTCAGTGCCATGTTTTTTGAGGCGATGGCTTGATAACCTAATGGGAGCCATAAATGTTGCTTTCAAAGAATAGAAGGAAACGGTACAAAA
>NW_027019306.1:12173987-12512442 GCF_013076305.1 Rhopilema esculentum
TAAATAAATTTACAATGAAAGGAAGTTATTTCAAATCAATGTGTCAAAGCAATGGTATTTAACCAAACAAAAAAGTTTCATCTAGTAATTGAAAGATGAATAGAGGCGAACCTAGAAACAAACATATCCCCAAATTACTCATCTGCCAAAGATGTCATTGTAGGTGGGCAAATAAAAAAGCTCTTAAATAGCCTCAGGGAAATTTCAATAAACCCTATTTCAATTTGCTGATCAAAAACCATACCTGTGCCCAGTTTCATCTTGTAATTACAAAATGCATGTTTGCTCTGAGAAGTGCTAAATCTGTCTCCACTATAGGTATTTATCTCAGCAAACTACCCTAAAACCTTAAAATTCTTAACAATTATTCACTGAGGTGTAACACATTGGTTAAAGTTGTCATGTTTCTTTTTCTGAGGTGTTGATAGTTTGCTCAGATCTCTACCCACTAAAGTACGCAGAAAACTTTGTGATGCATTGGATTGCAAGACAGTCATTGGCTCAAACTGGCATCACTTTGCAGATCATCTTAACCTTTCCCAGGCTGTTATGCAAAAGCTTGAAGAACAAAATGAGAAAATGAAAGAAATTTTTGTCTACATGCAACAGGAAGTGATGAAAATAGGTGATGTTGTTGCAATTCTCTTATCTATTCAAAGGAAAGATTGCTTACAATTTTTAAAAGAAGCTGGAGTTAAAGGACTGCCTGATTATACAGGTAAAAATTTTTGTATTTTGTGAATGTTTGTGAATGTCTTTCTAGGAATTTTACATGGACCTTTAGATGTTCTCTCACACAACATTGTAGTACATTTCTAGGTGTGATATTTCTAGTACATGTCATTTGTTATATAATTAATGATGAGACATAATGTGTTCACTAATTAACTTACTGTTTCTACATGCTGGTACCAAGCTACTATTGGATGACTAGAATCGTTGGGCCATAAGAGGCTGCATGGTCACTTTAGCAAGTTCCAGAAACTGTGCTGTCATATTTTACCTTACCTGTCATATTAAATTTTGACTTTGGCATAGGGAACTGGAAAATTTGTAGAACAGAACTTGTAAAAATACAACAGGGTAAACTTACTATTTTGGAAAAAGATGCCCTTCAATGCATTTTCATCCTACCAATCTATTTTTGTCAAGTTATCCACCTTCCGAAGTTCTTAGATTATTTGATTGTCGATATTTTCTTTTGTTGCCCCTTTTAGGCTTTCTTGTCATTTCATTCAGTTACCCTTCTGTCATTACAAGGTAAAGCAACTGTTTTGACAATTCAGAGACCTTCCCATCTTAAAATCAATAAAGAATTGGGCAAAAGTAGTGGCTCTGTTGGTTACATATGACATTCACCTAGTATAAGGTAAAAAAACCAAGCATTAATGACTTCAAGATTTCTTGCTAGTGCTAAATCCAAAAACAAGACCCTCCTTTGGTTAAATTGTACCTTGTATCGAATTACTACAATTCACAAGGAGCTCCATACCTTTTTATATGCAAAAGGAAATATCAAGATGGGAAGATGGGTCAATTGACAATTAGTGCTGCTGATAACCTGGCTTTAGAAGCGGCCAAAAAATTATATTTTCAAAACCATGTTGTTTTTATCTGCAAAATTGTAAGGTAAAGGTTTGTCCCATATTTGATATTGAAGACTGGGGAATACGCTGTTGGGGGCGCATCGTCCTGGGCCATGGCATTGTGTGGTGGGATGGTCAATTCCTTTCCATGCTGCTTTTTACCTCCCTAGTATGTTTGAACTAGGTACTCATTTTCAGCTGAGTGAACTGAGGGCCGTCCGCAACCGGAGATTGAACCTGGAGCTCGGGCATGGCATTTGAGCCCCTTAACCACTCTTCTACCACGGCACCCTCAATCTTACCTGCTCTCTTTTTCTGCTGTTGGTTTCTGCGAAGAATCTTCACTATGGTTTGGAGAATTGCTTTAGAAAAATTGCTTAAAAGAGTGAATTTGCTAGCGAACTAGAAGAGTCAAAATTTGCCACCTTGAGTAGTTTGTCCTGATATACAAATCTGTAGGGTTGGAAGGTCTGATATTATTTTATAAATTGGTGTTGGCATTGCATGTCATGTAAAAAGGCTTTTAGTTTATCTAGTTTTGTCAATTAAATATATGTTCACAATTAACAGCATTGTTCGTTATTTTGAAACAAGGATTCGGTAAGTTTAATTTTCTGAAACAGGGATCAAACTAGCATGGCCCCATTTTCGAAAATGCTCCTGTGCTCTTTATTTTTGCCACGCCGCCCCTGTTATATATTATCAAATTGTGGCTAAAATACCCCTGCTTCGTCTACTATATGCCCTATCATTAGCCATAGGCCTGTCATTTTTTTAACTTAAACATTTTTCATCTACAGCAGGCATCCAAACCCAGCTTTCACAACCTGAACAAGAACTGGCCGAAGACAAGGAATTGTTAGGAAATGCTGACCAAACAGATAATTGTCAACAAACAATTTCCACGCAGGAGACAGATAAAGGTTATTTAAGTGAAGAAAAGCCAGAGAGACTAGTTTTATCAGAGAAAACTTGTCAAAACTATGTAGGTGAAGCAACTTTCACAAGAGAAAATAGGCTGTCTCGTACCCAAAGTGAGTCAAATGCCTATAGTCACAGTAAAGAAAATGGAATGCAGGAAAGTTTAGGGAAGCAGACAGTAGACAAAAGTGTACTGCAAACTGAGGTTGTTCCAAGACAGGACACTGGAGCTTCAAAGGGATTCAAGGAAGGAAGTATGCTTGCTACTGAAACTTCTGGAAAAGTGCCTGGAAATGAAAAGAGATCCCAAAGTGAAAGCTTTTTGCTACTAGGAGATAATGGCATTTTAAGTAAAACAGATGATGTTGATGAAAAGTTAACTATTGATAGTAAACAAAGGCTGAATGATCAAGTAGAAACTAGGCATAAAGACCAGCTAGTGCCTAGAGAAAGCTCGACAAGTATGTTAGTTGGCTGTGCTCAAAATTCCACACCAATTTTCCAAGAGACTGAAGGGACATTTGAAAAGGACCCTTCGTTGAGTTGTATTGATAACGGTTTTAAATCGGACGAAGTAATTCAAGGTACGACGCATGGTTTTAAAACAGCAAAAACTGTGTCTTGTAGTCCTGACAAGTTGAAAGGGAGATGTACATCATATGTACTCACTCCCTATGCTATAAATTCGAAAGACTTAAATACCCAGATCAGCAATTCAAGGTTTGCATCTAAGATTGACCATTCACATGTCGTGTCAGAGCAACAGAAAGTGGCTTGTAAAGGAAGTCCAAGTGTAGACCTCCATGATGGAACTTCGAATGAAGATTCTTTGATATTGGAAGAAAAAATCCCAAGGTGCCGAAGTCCACGTAATGAAGGGAAAAAATGGGCTAAGTCTCCTGCTTTCAAAAAGGAACTTAACGAAAGCTTTACCCAAGAAGAAGTAACAGGTATCAAAGATTCAAATTCTGATAAAGGGGATCTTTTAGTTGCTAAAGAGGACTCTTCTAAAGAACTGATCCATGAAGAGACTTGTAGATTTGTACAGAGCTCAGAAATGGACACAACCTCTGCTTCTTGGCAAGAAACCGTTGAGACAGAGAAAGGCCGTAAACCATTCTTTCGAGCTCATCAATGCAACACAAATACTGCTGGTAATGCTATTCCTTGTGAAAACTGCGAAACAGAATCAAGTAGAGATGCTGTGGAAGATTCAAGTGTCAAGAGCCACGAAGACTCAAACGTCCAACATTCTGACAAAATGCACAACCCAGTGCAGCAATATGTGTCTTGTTCTCTGTCAGGTAATTATTTTTGTCATTCTGCTGTCTTACTTCTTTTAAATTTATCACTTGAAGTTTCTTTGCACGGGGCTGCAATTAGGTTCTTTGCACATTCTTCCCATTCTTCCCAGATTTCCAGATATACCGTTACATTCAAGTTTATAGAGTAATCCCTCGTGCCATACCTTGTCGAGTGCCTTAGAGAAATCGAGAAAGACAGCACGTGTTTCCCTGCTAGGAGTTTCTTCAAAACCAGTGTAAATTTTAAGGGTTATGGATAGTAATTGATTAATTGTTGAGTAACCAGGCCGAAAACCCGATCCTTATCAGGGGTGGATCCTTATCACCAAACGTAACTATCCTATTGGAAATCTAGGAGGCCAGTGTAGTGTATACAGATTCAGTAGAGACTTCAGTCATTTTCTCTGGTTTAAGGGTATCAAACCAGATATTCCAATTTATAGCCCGTAGATCATTATGAATGTTCTGTATATTTGCCTTAGAGTTATCCCAGATTGTTCTTTTGTGTGGGGGTGGGGAAGGTATGAAAATGTTCATTCTGCCATACACTATTTTATGTTGGCAATGCTCATCCAAGGAGGGGTGGACCCCATAATCAACAAATAAGTTCGGCTGATCAGTTCCCACGTCTGTAGCTATGGGAACCAACTCCTGCACGCCATTCATTAATACTTATGGGCATTGGAAACAAAAGAGAACTCCTTGATCACGCTCGCTTTGTAAGTATTTGGAGGCAAACAAAGTAATAATTGAGAGAACAAAGCAGCAGTTGCATATTGGGGATAAAATTAACACAATTTAAAAAAAACAAGATAACATAACATGCTATTTAATGAACTGACCATGCACCTAGCTTTGGGGAGAAGCAGTTGTCTGCGTTATGGTACAAAATTTTGTCACATTTATCCTCCCTTGAACTTTAGATACTCAGGATTGTATTGGAAGGAAAAGGTTAGCTTTCAGGCAAATTCGTTGACTGACTGAACGTACTGCTGTCGACAGGGCTGAATTTTTCGGTCAAGAATTCCTTATTAGCTTCCATTCTATTGCTCTCCTTTCTTTTCAAATGTCCTCCCGCCGGACCCCTCTTGTTTTTGTTCATAGAAAATTTAACTCTCTTGCTACGGATGTTTTCTTACTATTTAGTTTCCACATTGACAGAAAGTTTGCAAAATCCCCCCTCTTTTAATTGCTAGGTAACACCAATTTACCCTATTTACTTTGTCACACCATCCCTTCCACTTTGTGATCCCCAAGAAACAGCCAGTAAAAAGCCACGTTTTAGCTATATTTTAACTTACTAATTGTACTTTTAGCTCGTCGTGCAATAATTATCGACATTCACGAGTACCAGCATCTCCCAAAATTGCCATCGAATAATTTCTCAAAGGAGCTGCAGAAATCTCTCAAGGATAATGGATGGTCAGGTAATTAATTTTTTGATCGATCAATGTTTTGATTTGCGTATTATTTTAATATTTAAGTCTTTTGATGATCGCATGGACCGTAGATATTGAAGCCAAGAATCCTTTTGTCCAAATACCCATAGCATTTTATGCATGTTGGATTATCATGTATATTTTATATATGTCTTGCAGTACTATTTATTGTGGAAAGTTAAAATTTTTTCATTATGAAAGTTCCACGTATTTTGATTTAAGAAATAGTTTTCTTTTATTGAAAGGTATTTCTGTATATTAAAAACTACAGAAATTTTACTGGCTGACCTTTTAGCATTTTTTAATCGTTAGAATATAGTGACTGGCAACTTTTGGTGTTTAGTATCGTCTTATTTTTTGCAAACAGTTGAACGCTTTGAAAATTTGCAAAAACGAAATCTGCTTAATGCAGTTGAAAGTTTCAAGAAGAATTGCGAAGATACGTTTGCTTTCATGTTTTACTTTGGACATTCAGTACAGGTAATTTGTGTTTTTTTTGCTTTTTCTTATTATCTTTCATAAAAATTCAATTTGTAAGTTATCGACAATAGCGCTCATTGAGAGATGTTTTATAGCCGTTTTCTTTTTTGATATTGATTTGACGACATGTTCATGGCTACATGGCTACATATTATAGAATAACAAACGTATCTTCAAATGTGTTAAAGAGTATGAATTGCTCGTTGTTTATGTAATTAGCATGCATTTTCCGAGATTTTTTTTTCTCCTTTTTGTTTGTATTTTTCGATCTTTTCAAACAGTATATAAAGATATACATGTTTATCTCATGTTTCATATTTCACTTTTTAAGACGTGTTTGCAAAAGAAGTAGTATAAAAACCCATCAACAGTTATATATTATTTGCAAAAAAATGAAAATAAATGTATTTTGACTTGGCCTGTTTTATTAATCAAATCGATTCTGATACCTTTGTTTAGATTGTAAAAGTTTCTATTCTACCTACTAAATAGATCCATGGAGAAAATTACATACTACCCGTTGAGCTACAACCACTGCACGCTAAAACAAATGGAAACTTGAAGAAATATGCTGTAGACCTCAATAAAATCCTGTCTGTGGTTGCCACGTCAAAGGTTGGTAATATATCATATTTGATATGGCAATAGTTTCGATATAAAAAATATTGCAGTTGGAGAAAAACCCAATGGAAGCAGCCTTTAAGACGGTGTAATTACAGTATCTGTTCGGAGTGATTTGTTCTGCTATCTACAGCTGTTAAAGGTTAGGGAAATGTTACAGCATATGATAACCGATGTAACATCACTCTGATACTAAAGGATTAAAGAGTTTGAATCCACTAAAAATGATTGTGGATGGTGTCTCGTTACTAATATGTGCTCCTGTTGCAGTCCGATGCTCTAATGAAAACAATGCGTTTTTTTTCGTACTTTTAGTTTAAGCTTTTTGTTTTCAGGCAAGCTGTGTAGTGGTCGATGCTGGTAGACAACTCCCAGGCCTTTGTCAGAAAGAAGGATTGGCTGGAATAAAACCAAAACAGAATCGATGTGTGTTGTCTGCAGCACCTAATGATACTAAAAATAGGTAAGTAAGGCATAACATTTACTGTCCTGTTACCCAATTATGAGGCATCGCCAACCTGGAAATATTGTTGTAAAAAGGACAGATTTTTATCTAGGATTAAGGCTTACATAAGGGTAAGCACACAAGAATTTGCATTTGTTTGGGAGACGAGTCTGAATTCGATCCACCGAGTGCCATTATTCTATCAAATTCACGGAACCATCGTCCAGGTGCATTTTGGTACACGCGCATCAGGGAGAAGGCTTGTGACAGAATCTCATGGTACTTCACCACATTCCATCAAACCCATTATGTATCAAAGTTGCATCATATAAACAAGAATTTCATTTTCCCTTATTTCAAGATACCCTTTTTATATGAGACCGACTTATTCCCTTAGGAGCCATAAATGCTCCTACGAGAGAATAAATTTTGCGATGTGAAGATAACGTCGTTGATTTTAACTGCGCATGAGCATTTGATGGAAAATTTTGAGCGCCAACGGACCTACAAACAAATGCTGCTTTGGCTCCCTAACATGTATTTAATTGAGGTCCTAACAACACACGGGAAATAAATATATTTTGAAATTTGATTCGATTTTTATCTAGAATTTATCATAAATACTATCCCACCAGAAAGCCTTTACGCGAGCAGATCTCTAGCTTTGATATGAATAAGGAAACGGTGATTTACTAGTCGATAATTTTTATCTTCAAAGCATCACGTTATTGCAGTACACTAGGTGAATGTGCAATTATTTTATAGGTCTCTTTTTCATTTAAGTCGTTTAAGTCCCCATATAAGTCTTCATCTTGGTTTTTATTAAAAAAAGATAATGGCAAAATCAATATTCCATCTGTACAGGTTCTTAGCCGAGCTGATGTGTGAGAGCCTTGAATGCCGTGAGAGGATATTAAGTGTTGCAGACCTCGTAGAGCCTTTCAGAAACGAGGTTGATGTTTCTGCCATGTCACGAAGACTTTTGCCAATGCCATTTAAAGTGCCAAGCCTTGCTGAAGGTAACTGCTGTCATTTTGCCATACCTATGTCATTGAACCAGGATACCATGCAAGATATATGAACGTTCAGTTTTCTTGAAAAATCAACTGTAAGCACTTTTGTATGGTCGAATTAAATTTCAACTCAGCCCTCAATTATGTAAGGTACACTAATATTCCATTTTTTGGCGGTACAGAACTTGAAAATGACTTTGAAAAAAAGACACATTTTACAACGTATTGGCTAAAAGCTTTTTCGTCTCACACTCCTCAGACCATAAAACATCAATCGTCTTGGACTCCAGTGGTGATTTTTCTTTAGGCACGCGGCACTAATTGGTCAACTATATGTTCTTGTGCTTGCGTTTTTCTGATTGGCCTATTTCGATCCACAACTGGATATATATTTTTCATCGTGTTCTTTCAGACCCTTATTCTGACGTTTTATGCTCTGAGGAGTGTCAGACGAAAAAGCTTTTAGCCAATATGTTGTAAAATGTTTGCTTTTTTCAAAGCCATTTACTAATATTCAAGTTGATATTTGGAGCCCTTGTTACAAGAAGCATCTACTTCATGTGTCTTCACATTTTCATTTTTCGACCATGATTTACTTAAACAATCATTACTTTTTTCCTTAAAGATCCATTTTTCTTGCAATCCATTTTTAAGACGGGCTAACATTGACAGTGAATCCCATAGTAGAATCATTCTGGAATGAATTGCACCTACCATATATTTATTGTAGGTAAAGTTGAAAAATTTGATGTCTTCTTTTTTGCATTCAAGTTTATCCCTTTGCTGTTAAAGCTCATATTTCTTTGTTTGAGGCAATGATGGATGATTGTCAAGGGTGTGTATTTGTTTATAGTGGATCTCAAATCGACTATTGCTCACTTTTTACATATTTCTCGCTTTCCTTAGGACGTGAAAAGAAGTTACTCGATTTATCGAGCCGTGATGTTGAAAAGTACGCCTTCATTTTCAATGAAACTGGAACGAAGGAGGCTGTTAATATGCCGACCAATTGGCTACGTGAGTATCTTTCTTGTTACAGAAGAGTAACGAGTTCAATATTTCTGCTTCATTTTAAATTTACTTAGATGGGTAGTTAGATGTAGACGTGGCTTTCATTATCACTTGTAAAAAGACATTTTTCGCTTGGTTTGCATTCTTGAACATACATTTTCTTCAATATTGATGATTTTTTCCCTATATAATTCAATCTATTAAACATATGGTCGTAAAAAGAAAGAAGGAGTTGATTTGTTTGTTTGCGAAGGCGTGTAAACTTTCCTTGATTTAATGTCGGTATTAGAGGATATTCGTCATCTTTTAGCACAGTAAAATTCAACTGGAATTGCGGAAATAGTCTGAAATACACCTATTAAAAACAGTCTGAAAAATAATTCGAAATACGCCAATGATTGTCCAATATACCACGGTAAAAATTATGTAATGGTGGTGAATAATTAAATTCTTAATGATTCAGTTAGGATATTACAACATTCATGAACTGGCTAATGAATCGAAAATTCCAAAAGATGTCTAATAACCCATCTGTAGTTCTGAAACAGCACTCTTGAGGAGTGTGCGAATAAAGGAGAGGCCACTCTTGAGGAGGCCTTTGAATATTCAATCTTATTTTGAAAGCACCGCTGCATCCAGTAAAATGCAAAATAATGTTTTCTGTATCTGCCTCTTATTCTTGTTTTTAGTTCATCGATGCAAGGATGAGAAATCTCTGGAGGAAGAATTTGCTTCTTTTCTGAAGTCAGTTAACGACGACTGTTTGAAGCTCTGTTTGATGCACTATCAAGGCTCCTCTTTTGTGGTTAGGACCTTTTCCTTATTCTCTACGTGTATTTTTCCTCAAATTGCTCAAGGACTCCTGTTCTGTGTATAAAGCATCTTACATGATTCCACTAACCGATTATGTCATGAAATCATAGGAAATTGCGAGAATATTGGGTTAAAACTCTGACTGTTTTTTCATTGTTTATGGCATATAAATGCTGGCTAATATTGGTCATTACTTACATCTTACATTATGACTTAAAGAAATTTTAAAGCAGATATGAGCATTAAAGAGTGAAAGAGGCATAGGGATTTATAGCTCTTGGGATGCCTACACACAGTCAATGGCAGACCACAAAAGTAAGTCCAAACAGGAGAATACTGCTTACAGAAGTGCTCTAAATTCAGGCTTGATAGAAAATATAGGACCAAAATGTTTTCAAAGGAAAGTTTGATATTGAAAAAGCGATCTGGTGGTGAAAAAGAAGCATTGAACGATAGCAAAGTGCAAGTTTACGAACATACATCTTTTTGATTGATCTTTTTGCTTAATTCACAAAGTTAATATATAGGTAGAACTTGTAAAAAATATTCTTCAGTAGAAAATATCGAGGAGCTTTGACAGCAACCTCTTGAGAAATTGAAAATAATTAAATCTCCCTACATTGACAAGGTCTGTCAGGATAATTAAGATAAGAAAACGTAAGCAATTTCATGTCTGAGCTTGAATTTAGGTTCGTCGGTTCTTCTCTGTCGTGAATTTGGATCCCCTTTTTCCCAGTAATCATTGATCAAAGAGAGGTGTCATTACAATGTTACTTATAAAAATCTTAAAAAGGTAGGGTGATAATTTCTTTGTCCGCCAACACTCAGATAATTTTTACGTCAGATTTTTACGTCATGCTATCCAGCAGACATTATTAACCAGGAATTTGACATTTTATAAAACATTTCTTTTCGTAGGAAGATGGACAGTTGTTTCTGGGATCAGATGATCAAGTTAAGAATGAAGAATCTGTTTCACTATCATGGATTTTGGACTCTATGTCCGATAATATCTTAGGGGTGAGGGCTGTCATATTCGTCAACTTGCATTCAAAAAAGAAGAGTCAAACAGTTTTTTATATCTGAAATCTTCGAATAAGCTCTTCTGTACCAAAGAAACTCAAAAGTGTTATTTAATGTCAAAGGCATGGAGTTTTCAAAATTTATTATGTTAAAGGCAATCTAAATATACTAAATTGACTTAATCTGTCTTTCCATCAATATTAACCAATCAATAAGCAGATGAGTGATATCACACTCACTGATTGGCCAATTGTTGATTGACGCCTCAGTATCTGTCGATTCACTTAAATATTGGTCATTAGAAGTTTTAAGTTACTGCAATGCGCTATGGGCCTGTTATGCAATAAAACTCAGTGTATCCTATACTTGATCCTGCTATGTCTGTAGTTTGTATCATAGTGATAGATAATCATAAAATATATTTTTTTTATACAGCCACGAATTGTTCTTATTGATACAATTGCAAATAGTACCGACCTAGATTCGATGGATCTTGATCAATTAAACTTACAAGAAGTTCTTTTGATGATTTTGCGTGCTCCTGTGGACAGGTAAGTCTGTCAGTGAAGCATTCTCTATTTCATTAATCAATCACTACCATAGGACCTTTTGATGCTTCTATAACTTGTGACGTTGCAAACCTTGTTTATATACTATGTAGAGCTTTGTGACTGGCAAGACTCTGGTACCTAGAGTACGTAGCAACATAACGAGGTTATAGACCTCGTTTGCACTGCAAAAATACAAATGAGCATGGGTCCATGCTGGGTCTGATGCAATTTTCTCGAAAGCTAGACCTGCCTTTGAACGGATTCTAATGGATTAACTTAGAAATCGATCCCAAAAGTGTATGGATCCGAATTGGAACGGATCGACTAAATCAAGGGTAGAAGAAAACCGGTCTTGTGCTAGTTAAAGAATAGATTCAAAATGAGTTTAATAAGCCTAATTCCATGATGTTTTTGTGTCTCTATTTAGTGCTTAATTATAATAATTTAAGTTTATCTGCAGTATTATGTATTAATTCTACATTTATGGTGTGTTGGGTTCAAATTAATAGATTGCATACAACCTTAATTCGAATGCCTGAATAATTTTGTTGGCTTTAAAGTTGTTGAATTCAATATTTTGCTATCACGATTATGCCATTTTTATTTTCAGTGCAACGTCCATAAACTTCTATCGCGAATTCTCAGAGATAATTGGTGGAAATGGCGACCTTGGAGCTGCGATAACAGAACTTGGTACCAAACACGGTTTGAAAATAATTCGCAACAGCCTTTTTGATGTTGGTATTTAACTACAAGTTGTAGGGGGGGGGGCTTATGGATAATGCTGAAGTATTGTGACCTTTTGGGCTGGGGCTTTAAATTAGGAAAAATAAATGGATAAATGAATGGATTATGATATTACCTCTGCAAAAAAAGAAGAATTAGCTTTAGCAAGGCTTTACAGTGTCATTAAGTTACAGTGTTTTTATTTTTAAAGCACAGAAAAGCAAAAACATGGCACACTAAAACAACTTTTCTTATTACTGATAATGCTTTTGCTGTTTGCTACTAAGGTTTGCCACACCTTTCAATTTGGATTCCGCTCTATCCATGCTAACAAGTTCCTGATTTGTTCCCTTTTTCTAACGACTGTTTGCAAAGCATTGTTTAAGACGCTATTTTTCATATTAAACGATAGTTATCAAAGATAGTTTTAAAGAAAAGAATAAAGCTTGCCCTTCCTTTTTAAGTTACAGACTTAATTTCGGTAAACCCAAGAAGCAAATTATTGTGCCTTGACATTACTTTTTTATACGGAATGCTTGCCAAACTGAAATGCTGTCAAGTCTTGCTTTTACTAACTCCGGTTATTACGAACATCTCGCTATTACGAACTCATTGTAATGCTCCCTTTATAAAGAAACCTCGGTATGACGAACCCTGGGTATGACGAACCCTCGGTATGACGAACTCCTACTATAATGAACTTTTCTCTTGGTCCTCACAGTATTCTTAATGGCGGAAACGACTTTTTTAACCAAGTCCATTGCTGGGAAGTCTTTTAAGTGTAAAGAGATTTTTGGAATACTCGCGTATAGTCTTTACATTTTTATAGCTGTTACCCTTCAGTATTTTATACGTCACCGAAAAGGTTAAGATTTTATTGTATATCAACAGTATGATCATCCCTAGAATTTATTGCTATTTTTATGCAGAGAGGGTGGTCTTACAAGGGGCATAATTATGGTTTAAAATTTGTATTAGGTGGAATGATAGGCAATTCCGATAAAAGGGCGTTTCCTTCTTGGGTGTGGCTTATAAAGGTAGTACTAAGGACATCGTTTGTCTAAATAAGGCTTTAAAATCTGTGCATCTGTCAAAATTTTAGGCGACAACAAAGGGAATTCGTTCTTCGACCTCTTGTAAATAGAAGTTTTAAAAATATTTTGAATATACTTAATGATTTATCAGAGTAAACGGATTAGTTTCCGACAGGATGTTGCTAGGATGGGCTGCCACTCTCCCAGAATAGCTCCCGATCCTTCATAGCTAAGCGTTGACCCGAAAACTTCAGGGTGGATACGTAACAAATATAGCTTAGTTGCTATAGTTACACCCGTTTCGATACCCTTGTCCATAGGACCCCTGTTTAAAGCCTGCATGCAGTCCCTGTAGTTTTGATTACAACATTGAATTGAATCATTGAACAATGTAGCTTCCTGCAACGATTCTGCTCAATGACATGATTGGAACAGTAGGGGCTGCACGCAGGCTACAGTTTCATGGTACCCCATATGCTGAAAGTCGAATATCATTAGCTACAGCTACAGTGGCATCTGAGGCATTAATGAATATTTGAGCCGGGGCCCCTATTTAAAGGATTACAAGAAAGTGCCACCCAAGGGTGTAGAGCATGTCAAAATACATAGCAAGATATCCGATTATCGAACTAAGGTGCCCTAAACTGCGTCACGCCACTGATTTGATACTTGGTTCCCCATTGCACTGGAACGAATCCTAATGAGCCGATCTCTAACAGGAATGATTTCAATCTTCACCGGATCACGTGGGTCGGGGTTGCTGCTATGAGGGAGGTTGAGGGCGTCATACCCTGCCTGGAGTATGGGTCGGTCGTATAGTTGCTGCTCTTGCTGGGAAGTCGATGCAGTCATCTGCAACTCAAGGAAATTTCGGCTTCACCGATAGTTTGATTTTCAAGTTTTTTATGCGCAAAATCTGTGCATAAACAAATCATATCAAGTTGAAGCTACTGTATGCTGTAAAGCGTACAATGCTAAACATGGAAAAGATATGCAACGACGTTCCGGCATATTTCTTACCTCAAGACACCCTTAATGGAATTCAGTCGACTGGCCCTGGGTGCTCTGCTGTCAATGCGTTTTTGGGATCGGGCAGGTTCACATTTTGATCCAGTGACCTATCTGTATTCATTCTGGTTCCGTTCCAGTGTTGACGGGTTTAGTATTGAAACCCTAAAACATTGATAATGATACTTCGTGATAATACGTCGCTATTATATTGGCTGATAAATTGTTGTAGCTAACAGGGCCCGTGCCACCGATCCTAAATTGGAGGGGCCAGCAATGTAAAGGAAGTTTTCTACCCCCAAAAGGTTTATCCATATAAATACACCAATTAGACTTACGACCTCGTTTTGGAAATTTCTCCAAACTTAATTATACGACTTTTTTAAGCTCAGATATGATTTTATCGCCATAATTTCAGGTCGAATACAATTTATCACATTGTTTGAGCTTATATTTTAGATTTTACGGAAAAATCAAGTTTGAAAACCTGTAAGGGATTTGACCGCAAAAATCGTTTCGAGAGGAAACTTTACCCCCCTAGTTGCCAATCACGGTCAAATCCCTTATAAAATTTTCAACTTTATGTCGTTAAAAAATCAATATCGCCAGCAATACCAGAATGAAAACTTCGAAGTAGATTAAAATCATTGCTCTCGATCAGAATCTGGGGTCTAAAATTTTGTATAAAAGAATTTGAAGAATTTTTCAAAATGAGGCCGTAAGTCGAATTGGTGTATACTTTAGGCTGATTTTAATATTTTGTTTAACGAAACAATGGGGATGCCATGCTCCCCTGGCCCCTTTGGCGCAGGCCCTGCCTAATGAGGCTCATTGTAAGGATTTCTGATGGCAAATAAATATCAGAAAACGGATCCTATCTATTGGCTGCATACGTCAGTTTACCCAGAATGATGCATGCTATGTTTCAATGTATCTATTTAATTTATGTGATTTCATTGTAGCTTGTATCTCGTCTGAAGATATTTTTTGTGTAATTCTATTCAACTAAGTTGCAATTATATTATATCACGTAGAATAGTCGTGTTTTTCAGTCATCAAATTTGTTAAAGTCTCAAAATTTTGTTTCAATTCTTCTTTGTGGACCTGTGTTGTAATGAAATTAAAGGTCAAGGGCAGGTTAAGCTCAATTGATCCCATTTCAATGTAGGGAAGGGCTTGTTTTTCTGCCAGTAGTAATAGTTAAAATCATTTATTATTAAACCCTCGTCATAATCCCTATCTAAGGTAACAACCTGATGTTAAATTTTCTTTCTTTGAGATTTGTAGATAGGAGCCAGAATTTTGCGCAAGTCTACCTTCGCAAGCCTTGTGTTTTCTCTTCTGTGCCCCTGCGTTATCTTGTTCGGGAAATATAGCCTATGCACTTTTCAATAGGCTGTTAAAAGTAAGGGGTGCTTTTTCGAAGCAATACGGTAGCTGCACAATGTAATCTAGTAATGGTTCTCCAGAATATCGAACAGAAATATTTCATCGATCTTCAATTTCTCGCAATTTCTCATATCATATTCACCAATCTATGTTTACAATCTACGTCTGTTTTCTACACTTTGTACTCTGAATCTGTTTACCGAAAAAATGATTACTCCAAAGCAAGTCCCAATTACAAAATGCAACAAAGAAAGGTATTAATAAGTTAAACATTAGTATTATGTGATTTGCACAATTGCTCTGCAGCTATTGAATAAAATCTCAAGATAAAATGACAAGCGTAAATGAATGCATATTTAATTTTCCCTCCCTTTTCATCCTCATCGTTTACAAGGCCGTAGCAGTGAACATCAGTGGACGTGAGCTTTTCATCGATCTTCAAGCCTTTAAAATGTATATACAAAGTACCTGAGCGCAAGAGAAAGTGTACAATTGTAGTTATTTTAAGAGAAAGGAGGGATGCATTCTCTCTCAGTGGAATTTAGCGCTTTCTCCCGTTAGTAACACAAGCATCAATGCCGACAGAAACGATTTCAACATTGGCTTGTAAAGGTAAGTTCATATTTGTTAATTACGTGGATAAAACAACTTTTAAGGTTTGAAAACTCCCGTGATCTCATCCCAGTATGCCACTGTTGTCGAATAAAACCAAAATTTTTATCTTGGTGTAACTAAAATCGCAACTAGTAAAAAAAATTTCTGACTTGACGTGTCAACTGAAGATAAAAACGAATATCTTTTTTATGGTTTACATAATTCTAAAGTAATACGTAATTAAAAGTAAAATTAAAGAACTATGGAATATTTGCAGCTCTATCGTTTTATCTTGGTAATTCCTACTTTCTGACTGAAGGAAATTCCCAGGAAATATTTTCAAGCTTTCTTTTATCAAAGTGTCGCATAATTTCGTCTATTGTAATGTTGACATGTAATGGGAAAGTTTTTGCAAATTTTTGAAATAGCCTTTAAATTGTAGCTCGAAATCAAGCTTTTCAAATTTAAAAGGGAGCCAATATGAAATGGAAGAGAAAATAAATGAATCAAGCTTTAACAAAACCATCAACATCAAAATATCAAAAGAATCACTGTCAACTCAAAATGAAAGATTATGCAACAAAAATTCTTCATTTCTCATATTCTCAAAACTTTTCTTTCAAGCAGTTTATTTCCCTTCAACAGTTTTTTGAGAAAAAACGAAGTTTAGGCTCTAGAAAAACAAGACTTCATCATTTGGTGCAGGCAACAAAGTCTTTCTGAATCCGTTTTCTCGATCTATTCTCTTAGCCAAGCTGTTACTCGTTGTACCACTTGGACAATGACCGACCTTTTTGACCAAATTCCCATTTTAAATTTTCTGTTTGTTTTCTTTGGTAAATATATAGCTACCAAGCTTAATCTAAGGTTATTTTAAAAATATTACTAAGTACACTTACTTACAGAATAGTAGCCTAGATTTCTTTCCACTACGCCTGAAAAATCATTTTGCTCTGCAGAAAAGTGGAGGGGCCATGGCCCCCCCCCCCACCCCCCTGTTTCTCTGGCCCTGCTATTAATAAAAATTCTGAAGCTATAATGGTCCCTAATGCTTTTGGGGCCACACAGAGCAGCTCGTATGGTGCCAAACAAGTATTTTGCAAAGGGGAGGAAACCTGTTTAGTCTTTTATCATTCTTCTTGCATTTGAAACGACCAATCAGAGAAAGGGATTTTGAATGGGCCAATCACTGTCGAGAAGCCATAACGTGAGCGGTTCAACATTTGTAACAGTCAGGCCAGGTGTCTTCATGTACAAGAAGAAGTGGCTTTCAGTCTCAAATACCTGAAGAAAAAGTAAAGCTACAAACGACCTCAGAGGTAAATCAATTTTTGATTACTTAATTTAGAACTTGCAGGCAACAGGTATTGAACTTCTACTTCCTAATCCATGCACGAAGAGGCACAAGCAACTGCACGTGGACACGGTTGATAGTGGAGTGAATGGGCTTATTGTCAATTAGATGCAGATTTGAAAACGTTTTGCCTCTTCTTGGTTGATTTTGAACGCTGTGCGTCTTAGCACGTCTAACAAGAAACATCTTTGATTTTGTTGATTTCTTGCTGTTACTGCGCTGTCAATGCAGTCGGACCTGTTTGGAAGAAAGGTTATATGGGCCGGACATGTCTTGCCCGAAGTTTCTATAAATGGCGGGCTTTGCCGCGTTGCATTGCATTGGCGCCGTGCATTTACACAACAATGCCGTTCTGCCCTTTACGCATACATTGCAATACATAGTGTTCCCCTAGGCTCCAGGAAACTTATCATAACGTACGCACTGGTTGGTAGTGGAAAATAAAGGGCTTTGATAATCCGTAACAGGCCTAAGAATCTAAAAAGTTATTGATTTGAAAAATGATATTAATGGTGGATGGTCGCTAAGGAGTGCGAATCTGCAGCAGCGCCATAACAGGCGGGTACACACCATATGATTTGAGCTAAAAATATCAGGGTGATACCCCTTGCCCTATAACTAGGAAGCTAGTGAAAAGGGTCATTCAATATCAATTTGAATGTTATTACAGTGTGCTGGCAATAATACTATAAGTTGAATGGGTTGAGTAGTTGGTGATGATTTTTTTTAAATGACCAAAACATACATGTTTACTAACTTTAAAAAGATTAAATGTTGAAAGGAACGTTATTCCTTAAGCAGGCTTCTTTATAAAGCAACAACTTCTACTCAGAACATTTTGGTCCATTTTTTTTGGTTTTTCACATAGCACACTTAACTTGTGCTGCATCACCCAGCATTTTTTGTTTGCAGTTCATCCCAGTATTATTTGTATTCGTATATAGTCATGGCAGGCAAATTTTACGGATTTTTTATAACTTTAAAATTTACGGACAATAACAAAGTAATTTGATGACCTGAATATACCAGGTGCACTAATAGCCAATACTTCATTAGCAGACAAAAATAGGTGATGAAATTGAAACTGCTTACTAATTATTTGTTTTTATTCTCTGTCTATTTATATGTCTTATTATTTGTTGTTATTAATACTTTTGTTTTTATCATTTCAATAACTTGGGCGTATCTGTTAAAGACTTTTTGTAATATTGTTTGTGCACTGTTTACAAGAATTGAAGGTTCAGCATGTTTTGGCCATGGTTTGATTTCACAAAATTTTACTGCGCTTGTTTTCTGGGCTCCTAGTTTTTTTTTATTTACTTGGTTGCAAGTGAAACATTGTGCCATTGCAAAGGCTTAATGTGGATGTTATCTTTCGCTAGCTGGATCTTGTGGACTTAGGGCTCCTAAACCCAGGCATACAAATTTGAAATTATTGCCATTTCACCTCTTTGCTAAGAATGTATCTTTCATTTACCAACTAGCAAATATGAGTAAAGAAAGTAATGTCAAATCTGTTGTGGAAGAAGTGGAAAATGGTGAGGAATTGGAGGCACCCTCACCCTCAAAAAAGAGGGGTAGACGCAAGAGAGAAGCAGTAGTTGACACCGTTGAGGAAGTTGAAGAAACTAGTCCTCCAAAGAGAGGACGTGGAAGACCAAGAAAATATCCTCCAACTGAAAAGAAGGTACCCTCTGGGCGCCCAAGGGGGCGTCCAAAGGGGACAGGTGGACCTAAAGATCCTGCAGATGTCCCACTGGCAAGTGAAAAGGCAAAAAGTGGCAGAAGACCAAGAGGACGACCATCAAAAGGAGCCAAAACTGATTAGGAATAAGTTGCATTCTGCTTAATGTGGTTCTAGTGGGAAACTTTTGATCTTGCTGTTGTTAGATTTCTTGGCTACAATTGTGTAAAGATGTGGTTAAGATTTGTATGACTGAAAGCAGTCCAGTTGAAGAATGGAAAACATTGAATCTCTTGACACAACATGAATATAAAAGTAACAACTTAGCACCTAAACGTTTTTTTTTCAAATTATTTAAAGTACATACAGGAAGGAACATATATAAATTTTGTAGTCATAAAGGTTTATACATTTATTTTTAATTGTATTTTATACTTTTAGCTATTACTTTGAAGTATGTTTTCTGTTTCAATGTGTTCAGCATAGTAAACAGGTGTTTTATGGAGGTGGAAGTAGTACAGAAATCCATTCCTTGCTTGTCAAAGTAATTGTTCAATGAAATACCCTTGTTTACTAATGAAACTACACCCCCCTTGTAATCTGGGTAGCCTTGGTTTTTTCAACTTTAAAAAGATCATATACCATCTATATATATATATATATATTCCATGTACATATTCCATTGTAAGTTCAAGAAAAAAACAATTAGTGGATAATGTTTTAACCATTGTGAGTAATATATTTACTACTGGTATCTTTCCTTAGCTTTGATGACTATTAACAGCAGAATCCCTATTGGCTACTAACATTAAAACTGTTGTAATGATTGATACTATTATTAAGCAGCATTGTAATATATTTGTAGTTTTGAAACTGAAAGTACATTTTGAATTTAAACCATGATGTTTTCTACTAACCAGCTGACCTTTTTAGTTTTAACTTTGTGTGTGTCTTGTTGAGCTATTTGAAAGTTAAAGCATGTAAGTAGGTGACAACTTAAAACAATTTCCTTTTGAAGCTATAGACTTCTGATTTTATTCAATTTATATTTCTGCTGTTTCTTCTGTTTCTGTCACTTGTGATATTTAGCCATAAATAGAGGGTTTGTTGTTTCATATTTTTGGCTCAAAGAACACTTTATTCTAATGAAGCAAAGTTATTAAATGACATGATATGCCAAACTTAAATATTGGTTAATGTTATTGAAAAATGCTCAGAATTTATTAACTGGCTTTGATGCAAATTGGTTCAATTGTTTGGACAGCATAAATTATTGTTCAGTTGATAGGATCACGGGTTAAAGATCCAAGGAACTGGGGTTCAATCCCTGACATGATTGAATTTTATCCAGAGTGAGAAGAGTTCCCAGGACACTACAATTCCATGCCTAAAAGTAAGGAGGTGTGGTCACATGAAGAGGAATGGCCAAGACATTGCTCAATAAGTACAGCTTCTAAGTGTCCTAAAAATATCTTTCTGACGCAAGGTGAAAACAAATACAAATAAATAGATAAACTAGGCCTATTATGTATAGATTTGCACTTCACAGCCCAAACCCTATTTCTACATGTGGTCTGTGTATTTTTCTACATGTGGTCTGCGTCTTTTCCAATGGTTTTTCAGTGAATTGTAGCTTCACTTAAAATCCGACTTGCCTCTTGTAAATTTGCTTGAGAATGCTTGCTCTGTCTGATTTTATCAGACTTTCCAACCTAAGAATTTTTAAATTTGGGAGTTTTTTTATAAATTTCCTTTGAATATTCGAATTTGGTCCATCCATAAAAAAAAACCTCAAAATTTGCAAAAAACTCCACAAAAACAAGTTCTTGAAAAAGAGTTACCTTAAAAACGTGATTAGGTGGTGAACTTGAAAAATAAAGTAAAACTTTTTCCCATAGATCTTTAGTATATCAAATTTATATCTTGCTACATTGAATGAAGTATTTAAAAGTGCCTATGCAACGAAATTTACCATTCCAATATTTTAAAAGAAATCTATAGAATCCTTCGCCCTTGTTCTTATACAAAAAACAGAATTCCGATAAGTTAAATGGTTCTTTTTTTATTGACTGTCAAAGCATGCATATTTTGCAGTTGCATTGCGATATTTTATTTCCCGCTGTGACGTCACAGTGATAAGTCAGGGTGAAAGCATTTAGTCAGGCCTGTTAAATCACTTATTGGGTCGAATTGTGATACTAGCATGAAACTTTGCAAGAATGGGCAGTTTGATACGCTGAAAAAGATAGGATAAGGACCCCAACTGAAAAGTGCCCCCTTGTTTTATTTTTAGACTGGGGTACTTTGCTCCAGACCTTTATTGAAGGTTTTATCGCATCTCAGTCTCACTTTGGTAGAATAGCATAAAACTTTGCAATAAGGAGCAGTTTGATATGCTTAAAAAGATAGGGTATGGACCCCGACTGAAAATTGTCCCCTTGTTTTATTTTTAGACTGGGGTACTTTGCCCTAGACCTTTATTGACGATCTTATCGTATCTAAGTCTCACTTTGGTGGAATAGCATGAAACTTTGCAATAAGGGGCAGTTTGATACGCTCAAAAAGATGAGGTATGGACCCCGACTGAAAATTGCCCTCTTGTTTCATTTTTAGACTGGGGTACTTTGCCCTAGACCTTTATTGACGGTCTTATCGTATCTAAATCTCACTTTGGTAGAATAGCACGAAACATTACAATAAGGGGCAGTTTGATATGCTTAAAAAGATAGGGTATGGACCTCGACTGAAAAGTGCCCCCTTGTTTTATTTTTAGACTGGGGTACTTTGCCCTAGACCTTTATTGACGGTCTTATCGTATCTAAGTCTCACTTTGGTGGAATAGCATGAAACTTTGCAATAAGGGGCAGTTTGATATGCTTAAAAAGATAGGGTATGGACCCCGACTGAAAATTGTCCCCTTGTTTTATTTTTAGACTGGGGTACTTTGCCCTAGACCTTTATTGACGGTCTTATCGTATCTAAGTCTCACTTTGGTGGAATAGCATGAAACTTTGCAATAAGGACCAGTTTGATATGCTTAAAAAGATAGGGTATGGACCCCGACTGAAAATTCTCCCCTTGTTTTATTTTTAGACTGGGGTACTTTGCCCTAGACCTTTATTGACGGTCTTATCGTATCTAAGTCTCACTTTGGTGGAATAGCATGAAACTTTGCAATAAGGGGCAGTTTGATATGCTTAAAAAGATAGGGTATGGACCCCGACTGAAAATTGTCCCCTTGTTTTATTTTTAGACTGGGGTACTTTGCCCTAGACCTTTATTGACGATCTTATCGTATCTAAGTCTCACTTTGGTGGAATAGCATGAAACTTTGCAATAAGGGGCAGTTTGATACGCTCAAAAAGATGAGGTATGGACCCCGACTGAAAATTGCCCTCTTGTTTCATTTTTAGACTGGGGTACTTTGCCCTAGACCTTTATTGACGGTCTTATCGTATCCAAGTCTCACTTTGGTAGAATAGCATGAAACATTGCAATAAGAGGCAGTTTGATACGCTCAAAAAGATAGGGTATGAATCCCGACTGAGAATTGCCCCCTTTTTCTATTTTCAGAGTGCAAGATATGAATTATGAATTGGGTCTTTATCGCATCTTTTCTGTCTTGTTAAACTGTCTTTTTATTGTGAATTTCAACTTTCTATTACATGGCATTCTCCGTTTATGACCAAAGGTACAATTAGGGGGATTGACCGGAGTACCCCAGTCTAAAGATAGATCTTATGGGCTAGATGTAATTTGGGTCTATATCAAATCTTTTTCAGCGTATCAAACTTGGAGTTTTCTGAAATTTTGGTGCTTGTATCACAATTTGCACAATTCTTCTGCTTTTCTACCTCACTAAAACCTATTCTGTACAACAGCAGTTTCCTGATTGCTGTCGACCCGACTCATCACTGTAACGTCACAAACTGGCCTTGGTTTTCGCAAGTATTACCTAATTTCAAACTCTGATTAAACACACTTTAGCTGGTCAAATCATGACAATTTTGGTGTCAAACGTAACAGAAAAGATGGGAAAATATAACTCTTAAAAAAAGCAGGACATAGAATTTCGCTGCATAGGCACTTCAAGGGAAAGTCTTATTTAATAGGAGTCGAGTTTCCATAGAAATGTAAAAAGCATCAGCTATAATGAAGATTGAGATTACAAAATTATTAGAATGCATTAATTTAAACACTGACAATTTGATGATGATTTTTATGGCTAAGTGAACCATTTTTTTGTAAATTTATCGAAATAAAACTGGCCAGTACTGGTTTTATGGCCAAGGTGTAAACAAACCATCTCATTAACAAATTTTCCCTTGCTCACGGTAATTGAAACGTTTGAATCAAAGGACAGGGTACATTTCTCCAGCTATGGTTTAAACGTCAGAGTTGGATACTGTAGATACGGTGACAAAGTTTACATACAATAATATAGGTCTTCTTTATTTGCTAAACATGTTTTCAAAATGGGATTATAGAAAAATTTCCCGAAGGCGGAAGGTTGGGTTGGAATAGTGAGAACGGGAGATTCCCGTCCAAATCGGGAGAGTTGAAGCCTTTGTTTTATTCGGTTTTACGGATTTTGGACAACTTTAATTTAACAGCCGAGGGGAGCTAAAATTTCATATCCATCAAATCCCCGTCTGTTACATTTTGCAGCTAATCGAAAGAAAATTTTAAATACGTTATTCTAATCTTTATACATAGAGAATTTATTCAACAAATTTTTAAAAATGCATTACTAATTTTGCAATAAAACGAGCATATAAACTTTACTGTAATATAAGCCCATCAGAAAATCTAAAATGGTGATTGTCATTCTATGCATTTTGATTAATAAGTTCTTCAAGAATTTATAATTGTTATTGGTTTGGTATATTTCTCTAACAAAAAATATTTTCAGCACCGCCCTTTTTGGCGCGAAATTTACGACCTCGGTTTCATTAATTAGAGTAGAGGCTCTTCTAAGATTGGCATGATTCCAAACTTTTTTGAGCACGTGTTTGAGGGCTAGATGCGCGAAGAAAAGTTAACAAAATGGCTGCAAACGTTGACCTCGGTAAGTCAGAGTCTGTAATTCATAAAAAATTGTTCTTTCATATCTATTAATGTTACATGGTTGAAATGTTAGAGACCCTGTCAAAGAGGATAATGACCTTACTGGAAGTGACTCTCACCCCTGCATCACTTTTTGGTTTGGTTGTTGTTCTCAAACCGTGCACGGCCGTACGGAGGGAAAGGCAATTTTAAAACCTAGCATTAAATAAGTTATGAAATTTTATTTTCAGACCTCTTTTCATGAGTTAATCTCGCCATTGTAGAACGATTACATTAGCCTTAAACCTAATGACAGCATCAAATCAGCATTAAGGGCATTTTTTAATAGTTTTTAATAAGGTGAAAGTTTAATACCCCATCCTTAAAGCTCCTTAAAAATCTTTCGGTTTTGGAAGTCTTTCGGCTCTGCTCTTCATCGATATTCAGACATAGGGTCGGACAGAAAAGAAATTGTAGCAAAATTATTCATATATGACATGTATGATTTCAAGACTCAGATCTAATGGGATTTCCCATTTTTTTATGTTTGACACAAAAAGTGTCAAAACCTGCTTTTACATACAAAAATGCTTTTACATACATTCAGAAATTAACATGCACAACTGAAAACTTGCTTGATAGAAGTTTAGTGTGTATAAGCTCTTTCTATTGAAACACTAAACATAAAAAAGCTTTGAAAATGAACTAATACTTTAAAAATGTATAGTTTTTTCATGTTCCCCTCAACGAGGCCAAGTTTGTAGATTTTATCATCACCCTCTGACTCTGATGAATCAAACCTAGATGGAAATTCAATTTCATTTTTGATGATTTGTTTGAATTCTCCTTTTCGTTTTGAGATATTTATCCCCAGCTGTCTCACTGATATTTTCCCACTCATCTTTATTCCAAAATGAGCCATGTCCACAAATGATTTTGAATTATCGTTAGTGAGCAATTTATCTGTTTTCACATAAAAACAGAGTGCTGGGTGGAAATGGTATTGATCCTACTCCTGAATAAATTTTCCTTTTTTTAATGCTCCTTGGGTAAATGGTCCAGATTGGTTGTATAGCCTTAAGGAGTTCACAATTGAAGATAAAACAGGGCTGAATGAAACTGTTTTTAATTTCTCGTTCCTATTAATACTCTTAAAAACGAAGTCTATTGATAACCATATTCAAAGTTATCAATTGAAAACAGAGTAATTTGCAAACAAATCATTTTAATTTGAATGGCAAAAATGAAGTCATTGGAAAATGGAAGCATTTTAGAATGGGTTAATTTAATGAGAAATGCAAAAAAAAGAGTAATTTAATAGCAAATTTGTTCATCTTCTGTTTCAAAACAAGTTTGAACAAAGGATATGAAAACGGACAGAAAATACTAATGGGAACACCTTCGTTTTTCTTTTGACCAAAACTGTGTTGGCAGGGAACGCCTTGAAAAAATATAGAAATGCAATGATCAGAAACTAGAGACATACGAAAGCCAAGTAGTGGAAACAGGGATTCGATGTTGAATTTTCTGTTTCGAAAAATTCAAATTAATTTTCATTTCAAGCTACAAGAAATACAACTTAAAGTTTAAATACAAATATGTGAATAGACTACATTAAAATTCTAAATCTTAATTAATGACAATAATTGCTAACAAAAACAGTAATGCAATAACTTCATTTATCATTTTAACTCGTTGCTTAGGACCCTTAGAAAAAACTCCAAAAAAGGCTATCGAGCTAAGGGTCCTGCCTTTTAAGCATTGCTAACTAAGTGAATTGAAGATTAGGAATGGTAACAACAGCATAATAAGGAATTGTAAAAATGAACAAGCGTATAAATTGTAATTATTAACAGGCCTTGCTCTAAGTAAAATGAGGGTGCTCCATAAAAAGAGCCCCTTAGAAACTCTAGGCGCTCTATTTCGCACCTCTAAGTAAATGTCCTTGAGAGCATCCTTCGAGAGCTTTAGGAGATTGAGAGCTTCAAATCGAAAGCTTCGGAAGAATGTTAAATATGAAATTCAGCGGTGATACCACAAAGCACCATAATACCAAATAACAAAATATGCAACAAACACTATGTTAATATAAATATAGAAATAAAATAAAACAAAGTCGCAAAATTGTTCAGATTTTTCTAGATATGTAACTTGCCATCATTCGATGAGCTTTTATCAGTGTCAGTATCACTACTGTTATGTTCAGCTTCACATATTGCTTCATCAAAACGCATGGCTTTAAATCGAACATTTAACTTTGTTCCTTTTTTCATGTTATCCATTCTATAAGAAACGCTAGAACATCTACCACTCGCAAAAGCAAATTAAAAATGAAAAGCAATGCGATAATTTGGACGGAAACGTGATCGCTGATTTGCAGAGGCGATTTTAAGTTATTGAAAAAATAGAAAATAATATATACTTCAATAGAAGATAAACGCTTGCTCGTAAATCAAATAAATCTGCCGGAGAATACGCTTGCTTGATGGCCTGTATCCTTGATGGTTATTAGAGGGTTTTCAGTTCATCTAGCAAAAATGATATCGAAAACCCAACGCTGAATTTGCTGAATTTTTTCTCAAGGGGTAATCTTACGCAAATCATAATATTGCGGTCTGTTGGGAAGATTGTTTATGCTTGATCAAGTTGATTTAATAAATTCCAAAAATTTATTTTGCTCCGCGTTAATATTGTTTTTACGTTTTGAGGGGCTCTATAAATCGCTCTCCAAGGCTTTTTTTGGGTGCGCTCTAGGCGCGCGCGCTCGATCGAGCGCCTTTCCGGGCAAGGCCTGATTATTATAGTATGTATATAAGGAAAACAAAGAAAAAGAAATGTAAATTGTTTCTCAAGTGGATTGACCTATCAGTATCCAGTAAACACTCACTCTTCAAGAAAAATTTTTTTTACTGAATGCTCAATTTATCCCTCCCAAAGAAAAACAGCAGGTTCATGCCTGCACAAATGCGCTATCGCACACCGCAAATGAAAGCCCTGGAATTTATCTGGTCATGTTTCTCTCTACTATCTATTCATTTAAACTTCTGGTCTCTGGTAACAAGGAAAAACAAAGAGCACAAGATCTATTCAAGAACCTTTGCTACCATTTTTGCGCATTATTTCTCACAAAATCTTTGTTATCTGCAAGTTTGAAGTTTAATGCTCCAGCATTCCCTGCAGAAAGAAAGCATTTTCAGTCTGGGCCCATCCTAAGAAAACACAGCCACTCTACAATCCTTCCGGGAAATCTGAATAATAAAACTAACCAGGAGAGCCATAACCATAAGATTTTCAGTTAATGAACTTGCATGCCCAGATACACTGGTAGGAATGCAGGATTGTGTTATTTAGAGGAACCAATAATTTCAAGAAAGTACCTAAAACCTTGCAAAAATTGCCTCGCTCTTCATTTTTCACATATTTAGCCCCCCCCAAACTTTTTAGCCCCCTCAATCTATAATATGCTCTAAGGTCCTTGATCAAATATGAATTTCAAGGGTCTAACAACTTCTTATCTTGCAGTAGTTTGTGTGGTTTTCTCAATCAACTATTTTGTTTCACAGCAATCCTCAGTGTATCAGACAAATCTGGACTTGAAAGTTTTGCAAGAAAACTCAAAGATTTTGGCCTAGACCTAGTAGCATCTGGAGGCACTGCTAAAGTTGTAAGGTCATCAGGTGTTGATGTGAGGTGATATCAAACTCCAAATATAATTACCTGCTTTCTATCTATTTTTCACAACTTAGATGCTGTCCTCACTGTAACAATTTATTAATATTCAAGTAACATGCATAAGGACACATAATACTTGGAATCCCTCAATATGCTCAGCAGTAGGCAATGTCTCATGTTAAAGTTTGCCCTGTGCACAGGTGCCATCTTAAAGTGTTAGGAGGAGGGTTGCTGTTAGCAACTTCTAGATGGTGCCACACCCATAACCACACCCAATTAACTTGCATTTATGTTAAAGATTTACTATTATGTATATGAAAACATATGCTTGCTTGTCCACTCCACTGTGCCCCTCCCCTAATATTAATTTCTATAAATTTGCATTTTGAACATAAATCTTCAATTCAATTTTATTTAAAAAAGATTTGATTATACTGTATCTGCATAACCCAAGAAATGTATGGACTTTTCTAGTTTGGGTGGTTAACAACACCCTTATGTAACAAGCTCTACAAGCCAAAGCAGAAGCACCAATGATTAAGTTTGACTAACCAGGGGCGGCGCCAAGAAATTCAAAGTGAGGGGGCTCAAGTTGATAACATTATTAAACTAAAAAAACAACTTTGAAAAACACGCTGAAATGCTTCACGGTATTTTGTGCCTATGATTTTATGAGGCATTCGATATGCTAGCAGTACATTGATTGGAAGGCAGACGAGACGTTGTCAGGGGCCCTGGGTAGATCCAAAGAGGATGCTTCCTTGTGAGCGTAGCGAGCAGAAAATTTTTGCAACCACACCCTTTAGCCTAGCTTAAAAAATACATTTCAGAATTTTCCTTGCGGTCCTTTTTTGTAAACATTTTGCTATTTTTAAGGCATGGTTTTTTACGTTTGACTAATTCCAGTCTTATAATGGAATTTATTACATTATGGGGCACCATAGACCCCAGCTTTCTTCAAAATAAAGCCATGCTGTAAAAGGATTTATCACATTATTCTCTTCTTCTATTTCAATTTTTCTATTTTTATTCTCTTAAAAACACTTTTCTGCTTAAAGGCTGGAGCCTCCCAGCCCCCCACCTGGCACTGTCTATGCTCACAGGGGATAGGTTGTTGTGCCAAAGAGGGAACTTAACTCTGACTTGTAAACAAAGTTTCAGCTTGCAGAGGATGTGGGGAAATGAAAAGATGCCCAAAGTAATTTGTTTTTTTAAAGGTAACTCTTATGTGAAGAAATTCCTCAACAGGGATGGTTTTCACCGGGCTTGTCACAGCACAGTGTTTAACAAAATAGTAAGGGTCAAATGCAATACTGATAATATTTTTACAGAAAAATCCTGTTTGATGAAATAAAATTGAGTCTCATTTGTTAGACATTTTACCAGGTTACCAATCAATTTTCCCCCCTATGCTTGTTTAAATGAAATTATTTGTTAGAACCTAAGGCCGTCCAGCTCTCAGGCCCCTACATTTTTACTAATATGTTGGTTTATTTCATCTTTCAAGGGATGTGTCTGAAATGACTGGTGCTCCTGAAATGCTTGGAGGTAGAGTAAAAACACTACATCCAGCTGTCCATGCAGGTCAGTGGCAAGAAAAACAATGTTTTGAAATACAGTTTCCTAGTTGTTTGCAATCCTTATACAGGCATTCCTTGCCTGTTGTTAAATATCTCCTTCTTGAAGCCCCTGTAGCTTTTGTAAAGACCCTGTAGTAAAAGAGTCTAAGTCTAAATTGTGCAAAATTGAATTAATGTCTTGCTTTTCACCCATGCAAGGTTTTTCTTTAATAAAGAGCTAGATTTATAACAGCACTTTATGATACAAGGTATTGCCAGCAATATGCATTGCATTACCTGAAACAAAAACAAAAACATGACTAGCATGAACGGGACACAATTTCAATGTCCCTTTAGCACTATGGGGTGGTCAAATTCAAGAGAGGGTGGATGAGTCAAATTTTGGGCAAATTTTATTTGTGGCATATCAAATTTCAGTGAAAGCCTTTTTCAGAACCTTTTCATCAGAATTTTCTCTCAAATCTGACTAATTTTGAATCTGATGTCTATTGTTGGTCTAAGTTGCCTCCTTGGCCCCGCAAATATCGATTTTTTAAAGTTCCAGTTTGTGTCCTATTTCTGCCCTGTAGGAAAGTAATCTTTTTGCATAAATTGTCATATTTAGTGTAATTTGTCCATACAATTTGAACTTCAAACAAATGAGTTAAATAATAACCATCTGAACAAAGAGACTAGATCATAGCAATAATGAAGCAGGCTAATCTTATGGTTACACATTGTTTTGTATGTACGTCTGTATCATTATCAAGTTTATGAATGATAGAACATATTGTTTATGTTTGAAGGAATTCTAGCAAGAAATACAGATCAGGACAGTGCAGATATGAAGAAACAGGATTTTAGTCTTGTTAGGTATGGGATTTTCCTGATAGATTGGCATGGCAAACACTTTGTTACAAAAGTTATAAGTTTTTATACACTATTTGGTATATAGAATAAGAATAGATGTGGCAACTCAGAGTTTCAACTTGATGCAATTATTAGACAACTGTTGAAGCTACTGGCTCAAGAGTCACGGGCAGTCACTTAGTGGTTCAAGCCCACTTTTCAAACCTTGCAACATTGAAAGAAAAATAGAATTGGAAATAGTTTAAGGGCTAGAGAGGCAAACAATTGTCATTGTTCTGTCAGTCGGAAATTTTGAATATCAAATTTCAAGCTTGGAAAAGGGCTTCTTGCTTCTTGAAACTCCTTCCTAGTTTCAATCATTTTTTTGTCTGTCTCAATCATAAAAAGTTTACTGTTGGTCTTTAGATTCGTTGTTTGCAACTTGTACCCATTTGTCAACACTATTGGCAAAGAAGGAGTTACCATTGACGATGCTGTTGAAAATATCGACATTGGTAAGTTAAAAGTTGTTTTTTATAGTTTTCAAAGGCATGGTACTTATCTCAAGAATAGGCAAGGCTCCTTAAGCCAGAAAGCACAGGGCACTCTTTTTGCAAAGGAAACCCTATGAAAAATTTGATTTTTTTGTTTATGCATTTGAAATTATATTGAAGAAACAAAAGTGAACAATAATTTCTTGCATTGCAAACGTATTTTTTATCAAGGATTAAATTTTCCTGAAAAACCTGGTTATTTATCAACAAATTTATTTCTTCTTGTTCATGTGGTTTCTGATGTTTTACTGTTTATTTATGTTTAGGGGGAGTAACTCTTTTGAGAGCAGCAGCAAAAAACCATGCAAGGGTTACTGTAATCTGTGATCCTGCAGATTATTCTATGTAAGTATCTCTTGAGTTACTAACGTCTGGCAAACCCTATACTAGTATGACACAGGGCTTCAGGGCAGCCGAAAAGGGGTCAGGAGGGCAAATAGGCCCAGGGAAATGAATCCCAATTTAAGAATGAACTTAATCAACCTTGAAAAATGTAAGCCTTAAAATGGTTAATCCTTTTAAACGATTGCAAAAAATGTCTACGAGAAATATTCTGAAATGTAGTTTAAGCTAATCTTTTGTATGGCTTTGAAAAAAGGAAACATTTGGGTTGACTAAGGCTTTTCATCTGACACTCGTCGGAGTATAAAGCGTCAAAACATAGATTGAAAACTCTACGCTAGAAAATATATATGCCCAGTTGTGGATCGAAATAGGCCAATCAGAAACGCGAGCACATGACTGTTGAGGTTGTTTGTTGTGCGTGGTCGCAAAAATTTTCTGCTTGCTTCGCTCGCAGGGGGCGTCGTCTTTTAGTTTTGCCCCATGGCCTCCGAAACCTCTCGGCGGTCCTGCTTGCCATTATAACTGCTTGTGATAATTTTGATGCCCTTGCTCTTACTTTTGAATAACTCCTGATGGACGTTTTAAAATGGACGTTTCAATCATTTATCAGTGACCTGAAGGGTGTGGCACAGAAATCCAATAAGTGTCTAACACCCAATCATTGTTGCTAAAATCCGTCCCCGCTGATTATTTACTATACACCCTTTTTTATAAGAACAATTTTATAAGAACACGAGCCTCAAAACTGGTCAAAAGTTGAAAACAAAATAAGAACAAGCTAAGGCTGAGCTTCTGCAAAATGCAATTTTGAACAACGTTTTTTCTCAAAATCGAGGATTTTTAGCGATGTGTGGGTGCTTTTTCGGTGAATATTCAAATTTGTCAGCAAATTAAGGCTGTCTCACTCACTTTGTTGGCAAATGAGGCCTGAACACCTCTTTAGAGCCAAAAAGCTAGCAATAGCACTGCTTACACCCTCTTAATTTAAGAACAAATTAAGAACAATCCAGCCTCAGATTTTCGAAAAAATTAAGAACAGTCAGCCTGAACTTAAATTTACTGGTTCTTATATAAAAATAGTGTAATTCTTCTGTTGTGGTAATTTTTTGTTTTGATTTGAAATTCTTATAGTTTTACCAAACGATTCCTTATATCTTGCGAAAAATTTCTCCAGTGGGTCAGGTTTTTTACAACACCACCAAATTTAAATCACAACACCACAAATCAAATTTACAACACCACAAAACGGTAACAAAACCACGTTAAAATAACCCCTAGACCTTTTTTAGAGCCAAGTGGATTTATTGCTTTTATATGTTTTTGCTGTTAGGGTACTGGATGAGATGGCCAAATCAGAAACGCGCGACACAACCCTTGAAACGCGGAAATACCTTGCTCTAAAGGTATTTTTGATTGCAATTTATTTTGGTCGATGATTTGAATTAAATACTTTCCATTGAGTTGCACTGGACTTTAGCCCTAAACGTTTAAGCAGTTAGTTCACAGACAACATGGATTTTCATTTAACGTAGGTTCCCATTTTTTTCAAATCAAAATTTATTCGATGATGCCTTCTTTTTCATAGATTATCGGGATACGGAACATTGTAGCAACTAGCAAGATATAAATCTCACTGCCATAAAAATGAATTACCTTTCTTGTTTTACAGAGCTATCGAGGAACCGCAAGCACCTAAACTCTGTTTTTTCTCCAGGCTTTCACGCATACGGCTCAATATGATGAAGCCATTTCAAATTACTTCCGGCGGCAGTATTCATCTGGGATATCCCAGCTTTCATTGCGGTATGGAATGAACCCCCACCAGAAGCCAGCCCAGATATTTTCATTACAGTCACAGTTGCCTATTAAGGTTGTGAATGGTTCGCCTGGATTTATTAATTTGTGCGATGCATTGAACGGGTGGCAGCTTGTCAAGGTATTTTCATTTCTTCCTGAAGTTCGGTTTCTTTTTTTATGAAGTTCGGTTCTTTAAGCCATTTGGTTCTTTTAGATTATTCTCCTGTGCAACTGTTTTCTCTACATTCTTTAATTCTCAATTTCATGTTTTCAATCTATTTGAAATATTTTTATCAAAGTTCTTGTTACGATGAAACGCCTTGTTAAATTTTAATTCTCAAAAAGGTCAATCGCCTAATACTTTATAAACGAAGACCTTATCAAGCCTAAACCTCGGTTTCGTGGGCATAAAGCCGAGGCCTTGAAGCATGTTGTACGTTATGTTAACGATATGCTGTAAATCGAAGAAAAGTTTCACCGAAAACACCGAATGAGCAGACCTTACGGTATACTGGTTCCTTTTTACGTTGTTAGATCTTGCAACTTTTAAGCTTGCGGAAGACCATTTGTAAACTAGAAATTGATAACGTAACAAAACCATTTCAGGAACTAAAAAATGCATTAGGTATTCCATCCGCTACGTCGTTCAAACACGTGAGTCCTGCAGGTAACTATCCATTCAATATCTATTCGTCTAATTCGTCCATGCATTCACGTGAAGAAAAATGTGCTAAATTGTTTTATTTGCTAAATCAACGGTGGTGGGCTATTGAGATGATATTGTGAAGTTCCATGAATATTTTTATCTAATTTGATATTTTCCGTTTAAAGGCTGTTAAAAGAGGATTCAAATTAGTGCAAGAGTGTTTTCATGTTGATGAATTATGCCGTTTAAAAAATCAAAATTGGTAATATAGATATATCTTTGGGAACCTTACCGTTGGTGTGGTGCCTTGAGGAGTGGGGGCTTGGAACAGGGATTCGTGGAAGGAGCAGTTGCTGTTGTTGTTCTCTTGTCTAGGGTTTTTGATGTTCAGCATTGTCACCTATGCTAGGCCGAAAGCAAAATTGAAACTGGCTCTAGGACTTTCAGTACCTTTTTGTAGTTGAAATTTTTGTGATTAAGTTGTTTGTCTTATATGTCGTGTTGTTAGGGTAGTCACAAGCTTTTACTCCCCCTGGTTTGGTCCTTGTAAGTCATTTTTCACGTTCTGAAGTCATTTTGTAAGTTGTGTCACCTTTTACCTCTTACTGTTGTTATTTCCTACTAAGATCATTTTAAGAATATTTTATAGAATTGCGACTTATTTGTAGCTCGCATCCCCTATACGGAAGATGGTTTGAATTTTGTTTTTGCTTATCTCTAGGTGCTGCAGTTGGTGTAGAGCTGACAAATGACGAAGCAAAGCTCTGCATGGTCGACGATTTGATTGGTCAGCTAACTCCTCTTGCCAACGCTTACGCGAGAGCTCGCGGGGCCGACAGGATGTCATCTTTCGGTGATTTTGTTGCATTATCTGATGAATGTGATGTGCCAACGGCAAAAATCATATCTCGGGAAGTAAGAACTGAATAAATTCATAGCTTCAACCTTAGTTAGAAAAAGGCTTTGAGATGATTCTTATAGTTTGAGGAGTTCTAATCTGTGATTCTTGATAGCGAATCCAAATAAGTACGGATCTGCAAAAGCGACTGTACAGTTTGGACTATTTTTAATTTGTTTTTATTTGTTATAATTCATTTTTATTTTTATTAATCTAAGTAAGGGTTCGCATAGAATTTGTTGAGTGCATACGGAGTTTATATGTTTTCAACTGAGTTTGGTGTAGGGGGATAAAAGTTAGCAGTTACAAGTTATTTCATTCAGTTTTTATTTGTTGTCATTGTAAACATATTTTCTTTCATGGATTGTAAAATCATACCATATATTTTGGCTGCCAAATTACCAAATATTGACAGTAAATTGAGTTAATTCAAATCTGGTTATGCCTTTTCATTAAAGCCCAAATCATATGTGGGTGATAAAACTTTTGGATTTGTGATTGTTAAAGTGTAGATTTGTAGATGAAGAGTATTTTTTTGTTTACAAAATTAAATGGTTTTCGAAATTTGAGATATATATATATATATATGAAAGGGGGTTTTGGTAATATAATTTTGATCATTAAACGTAACTCAGCTTTGCTAAATTCCCCTCAAACCCATAATTTCTGTAAGCCTCTATTAGCAACGCACTAACCCCAACCTTCTCCAAACCGTTATTCTTGAACAAATTCTTGTGTTATGGACTGCTTTTTATGTTATGCTAGACATGATCACGATACTGTGAACTGTGAAATTATTTTGATTGCCGTAGGTATCTGATGGCATAATCGCTCCAGGATACGAGCCAGCAGCTTTAGAGATCTTGAAGAAGAAGAAAGGAGGAAACTACTGCATACTGCAGGTACAGACCTGATTTGCCTTGCTTTAGATAGCCAATTTTGCTCTGTCGTTTCGTAAACGTTTTTGTGGTCAATTCTACCTAAAAGTAAATGGTAAAGTTCCGTTTAAAGCGAAGAAATGTTAGGGTCCCAAATCGTTTTTGATTTCAATAAACTGTTCAATTTCAATAAACTGTAACTCCAAAAAATTAACTAACAAATATTGCTTGTCGAATTTTAATGTTTGGTGCTCAATAGAGGACATCCTTTATTTTGCCTTTTGTTGGCTCTGGTGGTTCTAGAAATTTTGTGGTGATAACTGCCCTTGTAATAAACAGTGCAAAATTTAAGTCTCGTATTTAGGTCTTTAATAGGAAAGACGAGGAAAATATAATAAAAGACTGTTGAGCAAAATAGGTAGACCAAAAATATAGATTTGCTATCTTTAATTTTCAGTGGCCTTAATTTTCAAAATTATTTAGAGGATAACTTGCTACTTTATGTATAGTTCAAATGTATCGTTTAACAAGGTTTTAAGCACAAATATACAGGATATCCTGTGCTTCTTAGCTGTAGCTGGACTGTCATTCAAGTAAGCAAAAAGTGTAGACAATACTCTAGATATTACAGTTAAAACTAGTGATATTTTGTCATTCAGATGGATCCAGATTACGAACCATGTGAAATGGAATTGCGAACGCTTTACGGCCTGAAAATGGAACAGAAAAGGAACGACGCTGTTGTTGATGCAAAAATGTTTGAAAATGTCACTTCAAAGAACAAAGAAGTGGGTATTTTTCTAGTGTTTGTCGTATTTTTATGGATGGCTTTAAGCTTTTCTGTCTTTAGTGCAAATAAATAATTCCAAGCCCGTAGCTAGACCTGTGGAGTAAGGGTGGCAAACTTCCCTGACCTGTTGCAAGCATTCGTTTCAGCAATTTCTCTTTGCAAGTTTTATGCTTAGCGGTGAAAGTTTTTTGAGCTCCAGGCACCAACTTAATGGATAATATAAGACCCCAATAAACACTCTTCCTTCCGCCAGTATTAGCTTTACTACATTTGCAATGGCAATCCTACGAAAAACCCCCATTTAGAGACAAAAATCTCGGGATAGCAAACAGCTGGAATTCTCTTGCTCTCCAGGGTGGCATTGCCACCCCATGGCACCCCCTGGCTATGGGCCTGAATATTTCTGCTTGCCCTGTTAATAGGTTTTTTAGTTGGTATGCTATGTATAGTTGATAATATTGAAGGCATTCTCCTATTATTAAGTAAATCTTTTCATAAATGCGGAATCTTAATTTTGTAGATATCAAGTGAAGCCATGCGAGATTTAATTGTTGCAACGATAGCCGTGAAGTACACCCAGTCGAATTCTGTTTGTTATGCCAAAAGAGGACAGGTACAAAATGAATTGAATCTTTCTCACAAGTCAAATGTTGTTTTGATTTCTATTGCTGTGATGAAACATGATTTATTGTAGCTTTTGTTTTTGTTACCTACGATATTTGCCAAAATAAAGCAGCTTCAAATTTTACGATATGAAGGCATGAAATACTGTTATTGAGCAGCATTGAAATTGGTTTAAGGGATACAATTTAGTTTAACTGTTAAGGTTTGGTGCTCGTGTTTCAGTTATATTGGTAGGGATTCTAAGTGATCCGATTGCTCCCGTATGACGGAATCTGTCAAATAGAATAATTGTGACATTTATTAGCTGAGGTAATCTTGATGTGTAGACGCCATATTGGTCTCAACTCTATGTTTTGCGACCATTCTTAGCAGATCTTTACCTGTTCACAGATATGTCACTTTCTAGGAGCTCCGGAATTGTCAATAAAACATTGGCATACTTTTCTGGATGGGGCACCATCTTTTCTAGGCATGTGAATCTTGTATTGAAGTGGTTGTTTAGGTTATCATTAAAGCATTTAGCATGTACGATTAAACAGGATGCATGAAAGTTTAGCGTGCTCTTTCAATACATCATTCTCCACCTAGCAAAGGTGCACCACATAGTAGAGGGTAACGTGACTGCAACATGTTTTTGTCTTCTCGTAGATAATTGGAGTTGGGGCCGGGCAACAATCACGGATTCATTGTGTCCGATTAGCAGGAGAAAAGGCAAATAACTGGTATGTCTACTGCATTTCTACAATTTTGGCTTTTCATTATTCGATCTTTTCTTCACACTAGAAATTAAACTGAATGATAATCCTTTCGTCTTTGATTCAGGTGGCTCCGCCAACACGAAAAAGTCATCAACATGAAATTCAAAAAGGTTAGTAATTAGTCCTTGAGCTTGGGCAGTCGAGGTTATTTAAATGTAAAGAACAATATTTAAATGGTCAATTTTGCATTGTAAGTAAAAAATACGTAAACCTCGCTAATAGGTTAAAAAGTACAAATTTAACATCCCTAGCTTGGTACATTGGAAAAATCTCAGATTTTCAAGCATTATCACAACTGAAGCATTGTCACAATTTATCCAAATTTAAGGAAGGACATAGCAATAAATGTCGTGATCCAAAAGGCAAAAAAGTCGGGAGATACCTATAATTTCTTCTGACAGATATAGGCAAAGCAAATACAGCGAGCAAACTTACATGCACCCAGTTAAAAAATGAAGTTCAGTATATTAGTAAAAGAAAAGTGAATACTAAGCAATACTGTAAGAAGTAGAATATAGTAAGTATAGGTGTCCCCTTGGTGCACAGCGCAGGTGATAAAAGTTAGAATAATATGAATCAATTTGACACTTTATATGAAGATTTCGATTATTTTATTTAACAGAACCACTAAAATTAGGATTATTAAAACAAAAATAGACTTAAGCGGAAAAGGCTTTTTTGCACCATGTATACCGTAACTGGCAAGATTGCACAGGTCTGGGTTGTGATGTGTCGAAACTTTCGACTGATGTATTTGATGCTGATATTGTCAAAAGTTCTTTCTATTCCTTATCTGCTGAAATTCAAGTTTAAGAATTGAATTGGTGCTAATGTGTTGAGAGGTGAATTGAATTGCTTTTTTTTAATCGATTCTCAACAGGGCACCAAAAGAGCAGAGATTTCGAACCTCATTGACACGTACGTTTGCGGAACTGTAGGTCAGGTAGGTGAAACTCCTAGTCCTGTAACTTATGCCCTGAGATTGGTATTCAACCTTGATTAATAATCAGTGTAAACTTGTTATTAATGTACATCTATGGTAGATTGGTATTCTGAGACACATGGAATGTGATAGAACCAAGCCATTGATTTAATCAAAGTTTTCTTGTGTGATCTTGATTTTATGACAAGTAAATTCGAGCTAATGTGTTGAGTGGTGTCTCTTTTGAGCTAATGCATCCTAATTTTAGGACATGGACAAAGAAACTTGGGAGTCTGCCTTTGAAGTTATACCCGAGCAGTTAACTCAGGTTTGCCTTGATTTGTCGACTTGTATATTTTAACATTTTACTTTATGCTTCAGGCCTTTCGAAGTAAAAAATTATGATAATTTTGATAAGCTACCATGCATAATTATTCCTGCAGTTAATGCATAATTATTCATGCAGTCAGTAATAATTCTGCGCATAAATGCAAAATTCTATATCCATTTCATCCCAGGAGGAAAGAAAAGATTGGCTCAAGAAGCTCAAAGGTGTGGCGTTGAGCTCCGATGCATTTTTCCCGTTTAGAGACAGTGTGGATCGAGCTGTCCAGGTTGATATTCTTTGGTAGTTTGTATCCTGTTGAAAAAACCTTTAAAAAATTTACCATGCGAAACTAGTTTTAAGGCCATTAGATAATGTAGACGCTTTGCCAAATTTCCGTTTTTGTTTCAACAATTTTTGCAATGCAATGATTTGCGTTCCAATTTACTATTCACCTTTATGGAAGACAACTTGACCTACCTTCAATACAAAGTTTCTATTTTCCCTTTTGCCAAGAAGAGCATCATCTAATACTGTGCTTTTTAACATATCTATGGGTTGCTTTGATTTTATGTTCACCCACTTTAATTCAAATGCCCCTAAAGTTGATGTCTTTCTAAGCAAGACTAAAGAAAAGCAGATAAACTGCTTTTAAATTTTAAGAGATTCCTTTAATTTCAAGTGGCCCCTCTCTCCAGCAATAATCATAAATCTCGGCATTTTTTTAGATTCAATCTCTTAAAATATTGAAAATTTTCCAACCAACCAAGGGATGTCGCAACTTCCCAACTTATTCTAAAGCTCTTTAGTTGATAATGCGGATCGTTTCTTTTAGAGTGGCGTTGAATACATATGCAGCCCAGCAGGCTCAAATGCTGATCCTGTAGTCATACAAGCTGCAGATGATCATGGCGTTGTTCTGGTTCACTCCAGTGTTCGCTTGTTCCATCATTAGGACCACCTCATAAAGAGAAAGGAGACCACGCACAAACAGTTAGTGGCCAAACTAAAGTGCAAACGTGAGAATCAGCAAGCTTTGTTTCTAGATAAAATGTTCCATAAAACGTCTGTCCTCGAATAAGTTCTAGGGGGCTTATTTCGCAAAAAATTGGGGTGGGGCTTATTTAGCAGCAGCCAAGAATGTTACCAGTTTAAAATGGTTTAAAATAGTTTAAAATGTAGATATATTGGGATATACCTATTGTTTTCAAGGCAATACCTCAATCTATGGGGGCTTATTCGGGGGTAGGGGCTTATTTTACAAAAATTTCTTTAGGGTAGAGGTAAACTTTCCCAAAGTCTAGGGTAGGGGCTTATTAAAGGGAGGGCTTATTCGAAGTTGGGGCTTATTCGAAGTTGGGGCTTATTTTACAAAAATTACTTTAGGGTAGGGGTAGACTTTCCGAAATTCTAGGGTAGGGGCTAATTAAAGGGAGGGCTTATTCGAAGTTGGGGCTTATTCAAAGTTGGGGCTTATTCAAAGTTGGGGCTTATTCGGGGACTTAGCTAAGAGAAAAGGGAGCATTCATAGTATAACTAATGTTAATTTATTTTTTAAGTTAAATGTTACTTTTTTATAAGTAGTGTTTCAGTCTTGGCCAAATCGCTTAGCTAGATCGTATTCAAAATCTGTTCGCGATACATACAACAACGTCATTGTTTTGTCGAATTCCCTGGAAGACCGACAAACCCTCACAAAGGAGAGAACTTATAATTTAACAAAACTATTTTATAAACTGTAAGAGCTAAAGAGCTATACTACTTGCTGAACAGAGGACATTAGTTAAAAATTTGTGAATATTGTGCTTTCAGTTCTTTTTTAAAAAAACAATGAGCTTCAATGTTTCAATGTGGTTTTATATTTTGCATTCAACTAACGTGTACTTTTGGGGTATTATCCTAAAATTCCATTAAAAGGCTCCAACCATATATACCCAAGATCGTATGCACGGGTGAGTCTGCTTCGCCTTCTGAGATCTCATTTCAAGCAGTCTGTATCTTTCCTCGGTATAATGATAGCTATTATTCCTCGGTATAAAGAATACTGTAAAATCCCTAAAAAATCTTCGATGTTTTCTTACCAATCCAAAATAGTAACATTTACCTAAGTAACAAGAGCCATTTTTTAAATCAGCAACCATTAGATAAGCAAGTTTTTATGATCGAAACGCTTAAAAATATTCGAAATTATTTTCAGGCTCCGATTGCTTATTTCTCACCAATGCGGGTTTCCGAAGGCTTAAACTTAATTTATGTTCATTAATAGGATTTAAAAATTTGAATGCAGATGAATATAAAGCTAAATTTATTTCATGCAAATCACAGTCAAAATTTTCATGCTGCATTTGAAAAAATTTAACAGAATTCCAATTTACTGATACCTATATTTATGTTCATACAAAAATTCTCCGATTATGATTCGTTTTTTGCTATTTTATAATGCACGATTATGTATCATGTGCAACCGAAGTCACTTTTTCTAACGATGTAGTCAGTTTATCACCCTCGATAACTATTAACAAATTGAATCAAACAGTTTGGCCGTCTTTCATGGCAAAAATCAAGCCTCGTACTGATGCATAAAGTCCCGCGAGGCCAACAGCTACCCCAAGTACCATGACGAGTGACTCTGCCAGTTTCTTCCAAAGTGGAAGCAGGTGCCCTTTAATGTTCAGGTGAAACCAGCAAGGAAATATGAATACCAGAAAAATCGCCAGTAAGCTACCGAGGATGCCAACAAGCAGCCCGAAGTATGGTATCACAACAGCAACGCCGAGGCCCACCCCAACTAATATTGGTCTTGTTAGTAAAACCCATATGTTGTAGTATTTCCCACCTTTCTTCAGCTTTGGATGGCGATTCTTGAGAACTAATAAATCGAAAGTCTCGCAGACCACATAAAAATTTATGGGGAATGACGTAACAGCGTAGCCTGCTAGAGCAGCGTTTGTTACGATGCTTGCAGGCGCTGATAATTTCTCGATATTCATTGAAACGAGTGGCCTAGTTTCTTTACCAAATGTCAGTGCGCCGCTGATGCCAAAATAGATCTTGATCAATGCAGAAAAGCAGTGTGATATGTGCAAGACAAGTGGGAATTTCTGTGGCTTTTTCATACTGTTCTCAATTTGCGGGGCCACTGAATGGCAAATAAGCATGAAAAACCAAACACTCATCGCATAGGCAAAGCCGTTTCCATCAAACATCGGGATGATGTTTATGTTTTTGGCCCAGTCCTCTCTGTGTTTAATGAATACTACTTGTGACGCAATCCCTCCTGTAATAATGCAAATTGTTGACATCATGCTGAGGTAAGCAAGTTTTGATAAACTCTTAATGAAAAGTGGCGGTATCACAAGTAGTGAGAACATGGCCGTCGTTGCAACAAGACTAAATGGCGTCGTATTATTCAAAATGACGTAAAAACTTCGGCCTATTAGTACTAGATTCACTGTATTCATGGCGTAGAGATAGAATATCAGAGTAAAATTGATTGCTCTTGCGCCAAGTTTACCTGCCACAACCCTTGCAAGTTCGACATAGTCCATACGCGCTCGTTTTTTCGGAATTCTTGATCCAAAATCATCGTAAAGAGCATCAACAAGAAGGAGGCCTGTTATATCTGCGAGAATCGTAATTACTACGAATGCTGGTATTGTTGCATAACCTCCAAGTGCTACTGAATACGGCAATGCAAACGTAGCACTTCCAAGCAGAAAGGGTAATAGATTAGCTATAGTCAAACTAGTCGAGACTCCTTGCTCATCGATCACTCGCAAGGAAGGCACGAAAGACCTGCTTAACGAATACCTTGACCTGTTTCGCCTGAAGTAGTCGTAAGAACTTCGTAACGATGAATAGGAAGACAGTCTGGTTGATGGCAGATGGAGCGATGCTTTGATGTCTTCCGCATCGTGGCTTTCTTGCATTGAGGCATTCGACTGGCTAATACTATCGCTGCCATTCAAGGAGTTGATTGCTTCGTAGTAAATACTCGTAGCTTCGCTGTTCTCTGACATCGAAACCGACTTCAACAGTGGCGCAGTTTCGTATGATGATGATGCAACACTGGGAACATCAGCTTCATTAGCGCCTATGGTAAACAATTTAGCATAGCTTGTTTTTTTTCCTTCTTCCATTATCATTTGTAGTTTATAAACATCCTGTCAAATAAAGATGAAATTATTTTCAGAGAAGAATTTATTGGCTATATTGGCTCAGTCAGTGTGTGAAAAAAGGTTTTCTGTGAAAATTACTGTTGAAATGTTTACTTCGACATAGAAAAACAGTAAACTTATTGGGTAAAGCAGTAATTGAAAGAGAAAAGCTTTTTAAGTGCTTACTAGCAGGGCCGTCGCGAGGCAAGCCTTGTTGGGGGGGGTGTGGATCTGCAAACTTAACCTGATAAAAAATAATTTTGAGCAAAATATGAAAACGCGCAGTACGCCGAGAATAAACAACAATAAATACCACGTAAATCAGTAAAAGCTAATATTTCCCCCCCCCCACCCTCCAACAATTTACGTGTATTTATTGTTGTTTATTCTCGGCGTACTGCGGTGTTTCATATTTGCTACATTTTTATCGACTTTTCGCCGCAAGAACTCCTTGGAGCCCGTCGAGCAGCCTGCTACAGTGGCTTTTTCTTCATTCACATTAAAAAATAATTACCTGAAATTCTTTAGTTGCTAACACAAACCTCTGCAATACATTTTGTCAGTCTAACTCCTTGGCATATAATTTGCAACTTTCCATTTTTATATGATGATTATACGAGACTTTTCTAACAGCTTTTTCAAATCAGCACATCAGCATGGGCAACGAATATAGTTACTACCCGAGATAGCCGCAGAGGGAAAAGAAAATTTTCGAATTTTGATGCTTCCAGTTCCCCGGAAAATGCACTCTTTTAAGCAAAATTTACTAAAGCAGTCCTCCTTATCCTATTGAAAATTCTTTTATTTTGGCTAATGGATTGAACAGCAGATAAAAACAAATTGTACAATTTCGCAGGGTCTTGAAAATTCCCATGCAGCACTACTTGTCAATTTTTTTTTATTTCCCTTTTCCATCTTGGCGTTCCTTTTGAATTTAAGAAGACTAGAAATTGGTGACGAGAGTACGCTGTAAACCACAGTTTCAGACCTTAGCTACTGACAAAAGTTACTACTGGCAGTTTCAGACTCTCTATTCGCGTTCTAAAGGAAATGTTCACAATAATTGTGCCAAACCGTTTCAAAAAAGGGGCGCCAGACTTGCTGTAGCTCGGTGAGGGAGGGGCAACTGTCCCTAGTTGCCCCCTTTTAAATCCGCCACGGGGTATCAGCGAGTAGAAAAAAGTAGATACACCTCCTAAATGCTTACGGTCTTCTTTAAAATCAATGCAGAAATGTTTTGAAAGCAAAACTGAGAAACGATAAAGATGCCAAAGTATTTATGAGTTTTGGTTAGTTGATTTTTGCTTCAAGCATTGACGACGAAGCTGAAAGAAAAATTTAGTGCAATAACTCCTTTCCAATATCTTCAAGAAGCAATATACCGCGTTTCTGTTGTTAGGAGAGCCTTTGTATGCAAACTGTACGTAATTAGAACTTTCAAGAAAACAAGCAAGGTATTAGGGATGAATTTTTTTGTGTAACACCCCTAAAATAAATAAAAATGTCGTCCTGAAACAATATAAAGTTCGGCCCCGTTTCCTGTTAACATTGCAATGTTCCTGTCGTGCAATCAAGATAAAATATAATTATTTCATAGATTTTATCATCACATAATTATTCTAAAATAATATTATACCATCTTGGTGCTTTAAAAGCGTTGATATAGAAATATTAGCCTATTTCGTCGAAATAAAATCATTCTCGTTGAAAGTCGGTGAATTCTCATTGACAGTCTTCACACCCTCCACCACATTCTGCACCGATGTCAGCGAGGCAGTAGTGAGTCTGGTACCCAGGGTAGCGAGGCAGAAAACAAAACCCTTGATTTACCAACGCCATGGAGACTTGTCAACAGATAGTGTGTAGAAAACAGTTGGGGGGGGGGGGGTGTAGAAAACTCATACAAAGAGGCGTCGCGGCTTTTATAATTCTTTGCTTTTTGGCAAAAAGTTGATACAAGTAAGATTTTTTCTTCACCGCCTTTCAGCTTCAAAATTTTGAAATTTCTTAACATCTAATAGATTTGATTGAAATCGAGAATCGTGCATTCTATAACTGTCAATAACAAAATAACTTCTTGTCCAACAATAAACGGCTGTAATTACTGGTATGACAATCACCCCTAAAGACCTGTTGCGTGTGCCAAATTACCAAATCATTGTTGAACCATTTTCTCTCTTTTGTTTCTATAATAAGTTCAGGAATTTTAACAATCACATTTTTGTGACGATAAAAGGATAGCCTACGAGATGAGGGGTGGGGTGGGGGCTTTCATCACCCTGTTCAAGATAAACTCGCATCGCAAAAAAGCTTTTGTGCAAATATCTGTAACAGCATTTTATGTTCAACCTGACATTTTAAAAACGAGCAAGGTATAAATTTGTTTAGTAAAGGTATTTGGTCAAATGAACATGGTCTAGTTAATGGTTTATGCTTTAAACTTTTCTTTGAGTTTTTTTCGATAACGTATCACAGAAAGTTGAAAAAAGAGAAGACATTCATACTTACTTTCCAGTAGTTTCACTGTCGTGAAATGAGCTAAAATTGTCATGCTCTCTGATCCACGGATAAAACTCTTACGTTCCTATCCTTCGAAAATTTTCCATTGTGTGTGCAAGTTCACGTTCTTACTGTTGCGTAATAGGTCAAATCTCGTTCCCACGCAGCGCCATGGTTCTCCAGCCTCCTGTCGCCCCTTGTGTGATTGTGATAGGAAGGAAGCGTTTGGTTATGGTAAATGCGAAATAGCTTTTAGTTCCTAAGCGTGATCAGAGAAAATATGTTTGGCTCATCTACAGTTGCACCACAGGTAAAATTTGCAGTTAATTAAACTAAAGGGACATTCTTTTCGAAAATATCAGTCTCCATCGAATGTAGATACTCGTCAATCTACTGATTACGTTACGTAATCAATGGAAACTTTCATATCAGGCCTAAGTGCGTTAGAATCACATTGCCAATTGAACTCTATGACGAGAATGCTACATGAAAAGTATACCTAGCCTACGTCCCCAAGTGTTCAGCTTATATTAAGATTTTTGAACGTAATCGTTGAAAGATTTCGGTATGTCAGAACCCAACGGTCAGAGTCAGACAAAAGATAGGCCTAACATGCTTAACTAATAACGTTATCACATCAACGTCTTATTTTCCCTATTCTATTAAATTTTAAACCGTATACAACTTCGTGTACTATTTGATAATAATAAGATTACTGGCATTTGATGTGTTTGTTGTCATGAAGAGGGTAGATTGGCATTATTCATAGTTATTCATTGGATGGCTGATGCAATATGAACATATGTCCCATCAATGTATGTGATAATTGATATTCACAGAGGAGGGGGTGTAGTCTTATCTTCTCACTTAATTACTTTTTGGTGACAGGCCCATTTGTGTCAATTTGTACTATATTTTCTGTATAACCATGTACTGAATGAGAGGCAAGACAATGCGCACCCCCCCCCCCCCCCCCCACCAACATGAATTTTGTTCTTGCTGACTGAAAAAGTGTTTCTTTTGTAAAGTACCATTTGATTTTGAAACAAAGATTGTTATTTGTGGTATAGAAAGTGTATGCATAATTAAGTGAAAGGAAACCAATTTTTAATTCAATGAAAATGACTAGCATATATACGTTTCCTGGAATATTATAGTGTGTATGCTTGGTTGACATACTTATGCCAAAATACAATGTTGCTAAGAGGCTGTAAATTGACATAAGGACATCAATTATAATCTTTTCATGACAATCTTGTGCTTTACATGCATCAATTTTAGATATCTTATAATGAAGTAGTATTCAGTATCTTGAATGAAAGTATTTTGAAGCTAAAAAATGTTACTTTCAAAATAATATTGTTGTTTCAAGCAACTTTTTTGAAATTGTAAATATTAACAACAGTTTTAATAATTATCATCATTTGAAACTCGTAGCTAATTTTAAATGATAAAATTTATGGTTGGAAACAAATTTATGGTTGTTTCATCGAATTTTTTGAAATGCATGGTGAAATCATTGAATGATTAGGTATTATCAAAGATTATTGCTTTGTTTTTTATGTGTAAAACTTTGACCATAAATTTATAGGAGTTGCTTTTCAATTAATGATAATATTCCATGTTCATCTTGAGTCATCATTTTTCAGGTTGCTGGTGTACTCTCAGGTGCAAGCTCAACTATCAGTGAGGTCAAATATGCTCTGTTCTCAAGGTGTGCTAAATGTGTATCATACAGAAGATACACAAAATCATTAAGTCAGCAGGAGAGTAGCTCTACCACAAATGAGGATGCAAAAAGCTCAAATGTGAGACCTTTCTCTAACATTTGACTAAAGAATGTTTATCAAACCACCTCATTGAAAATTTGAATTTGTTTTTATTCATAGTCTTAGATTTTGTATGTACCTGTTTTTCATAGTTTTTCTAATATCAGAGTTGGTTGTTTGAAGTGATTATTCATATACAGCAGGCTTTCATTGGAAAAATATTGCAGGCGTGCTATCCACTGCACGCCTGAAAACATCCAGGAGTGTGGTGGAGTGTGACATTCTTTCGCACTAATTTATGATTATCATAATAGATAACACAGAAATTGCCAACACAAAAATGCTGACACCAATAATTTTGACGAAATTTCTTTCGCTGAATCCTTAGCATCACTACTAACATTTTACCAAAAAAATTGTGACCTTCCGATCACAGGCAGCAGAGCTTGCCCTGATCTGCATTTAGGCATATTAGTATATAGGATGTGTTATTTCTAAAGACTTGAGAAAGTTTCTACAGAAATATAAACTGAACTTATTAAATACATCAGCAAAAAGCGGCACCACAAGTATCATACAGAAAAATGTTAGCTAATAATGAATCCTCAGCAAGTTATTGATGCTTGGGCATTCATCTGAATGTAATGACCATTTTGCGTTTAAATTCGTGCCCCAAGATTCGGATTGACACAATGACTTTAGTCTATTTTATTATATTAGTAAGTTTTCATTATGATATTTTTCACGATATTGATTTTATAACAAAATAAAGATGAAAATTTTATAAGGGATTTGACCGTGATTGGCAACTAGGATGGTAAAGTTTCCCGCGAAACAATTTTTGCTTCAAACTTCATTTCCCGTAAAATCTAAAATATAAGCTCAAACAATGTGATAAATTGTATTCTGCCTGAAATTATTGTGATAAAACCAAATCTGAGCTTAAAAAAGTTGTATAACCAAGTTTGGAGAAATTTCCAAAACGACGTCTTAAGTCAAATTGGTTTATTTTTATTGCATAATTAGCAAATCTGCTACTTTCGCTAAGTGAAAATCTTATCAGAAATGAAAATCTTATTCACAACACTTAATGTTCCTTATAAAATTCAGAGACAAAAATGTCTGTTATAGTCTGTATTTGGATTTGTTCACTGAAATGCCATAAAGCCTTGAAAAGGTGTAAACTTTTGCACAAATTTTTTTCTCCATTTTTTGCATTATAAAAAATGATGTTTGCCAATGTCTGTTTTGCCAAAGAAAAATAATAACTCCCCCAAGATATAATGATAAATATACGCCAGGGAAAAAGTAAACCAAAATAACGGTGAACATTTATAGAAAAATTTGTCATAACAAGGGAAATCATGATGAAAGGACATACAATTCGGTTAGTAAGAATAAAAGTTCATTATATACAGTATCGCTATACCAAGGGAATTTGTACAGGGTTTGGCACAATCCAAGGGGCCAGACAGTTTTTTTATACAGGAAAATTAGTTATAGCTGGGTTTCATATTATCGGGATTCCACTGTAGATTATTCCTATGATTATTTCAAAGTCTTAATCTGCAATCCTGACAAGGTGTTAAGCCTTTTTGTAATGACATGAATCAATAGTACCAAGGAAAGATTTACATTTAAACTTGTCTCAAAAACCAACAAAACCAATCATTGACAGAGAGAATTTCGCTCTCAGAATAAAAGAAGGTGTGTGATATTTTGCGCTCCTCAAAATCAGTAGGCGTGCGTCAGGGCATGCACATGGGATCACATGCCTTTCAGACAAAAGCCTGGACACAGACACCTCCATTCTCTGTGATGGCCCAAGGCAAGAAATCAAAGGACCCACTCTGTTGTTTTCTAAAAGCATTAAAGCCAACTGTCTAATTTTGTTGTCCCATAACAGTCTCAACCTTTATTATGTTTGTCAGTCTGGTTGTCACAAAACTGTCATTAGCTCTATGAACAAAATTGGTTGATTGAAGTACTAGCTAGAAAGTTTTGTCTCTTGACTCTTTTAAACACATTTTTAGGTGATCATGTACATAGTTTTTAGGCTAGTCGAGCTGTTCAGAAAATATGTGAAAAGTGACCAGAAAAGATCAAAATTGAGTGTAATACACTTGAAATTTGAAACACCTTGAATACCTTCTCAGGGTGTCATGAGAAATATACTTACATACTTGCCAAAATTTTGCAATTGTGAAGTAGCTAGGAACTTCAATATTCCTTTGACTTTTTTATTGATTGGTTCATAAATTCTTCATGTTTTATAATTTCTGCCTTTTATATATAACTTCTCATAGTGATTTAATTGCAGAAAATCATATGAATACAATATAAATATAAGCACAGATTGTATTTCATTTTTAATTCAGAAGCTTGGACAATCAGCTAACATATTTCTAAGTTCATGCACCAGATATGAACAAAGAGAACTATTCATAACCAAGTTTCTGGAAATTTTTGGCTTGAAATTGGCATTTCTTGTTTACCAGCCACCTTTTACTTATTTGCCATTGTTATTTTATATCCTTTTGAGCTTCTACACAATCATAAATTCTATGAAAATTTGATACAATGTTTTACAAGGATTCTGTGTAAGTATTAAAGTAAAATATTTTCCTTTTAAGGTTATAAGTAAACAAGCAATTCAAGATCTTGGATTGAAAGACCTTCCAAATGACTGGCTTAAAAAGGTTGATATACCGAATACAGCTTGGCTGAATCTACCAGATGAAAGAAGTAAACCATGGAATATATCACATGTATCTGCAGAAACCTTTTTCCAGAACAAGCATGGTAAGTTCAAAGTGTTTAAATAGACATTTTTTTCATTTTTAGAAGAGTTTTGAAAGTTTGAACACTTTTCATATATATCTTTGGCAAACCATTTCAGTATTGATCAGATTTTTGTTTGAATCTTAAAGAGCATCAACTTTTATTGGAGTGGAAATGGTGGTCTGGGTAATTGAAACAAAACTAATCTGAGAAATTTTTCCTGTTAATTTAAAAGCACAACAATTGATTACCTTTGTTGTCTAAAATTTCTTTAACAGATCCATATTTTTAAGCCCTCTTTCTATTAAAACCCTCTCCTTTAGAGTGAAGTAGAATTCCAAGCTTCGAATTGAGGATTTAATGTTTGCTAAATTTGCAATGTATGGAGCATATGTTACATGGAAGAAGTTTCTCAAAACATTTATCGTCTTGATTTTTGCTTATCTTTCTGTTGCATAGGTTTTGATCCAAGCAAGATCTATCACGAAGAACATCTTAGGGCTGGGGTTTCACTATTTAGTATATTTAAAGGCAAGGAAAACTTACTGGTGAATTCATTTAAACAAGGTTAGTAAAGTAGAGTATTTCAGAAAATTTATCTGTTGTTTGTATTTGCACCTACAATACCTTTTATATCAGGCTTCTCTGTTAAGATTTTAGCAGGTGCATGGCTGTTTGTGCCTCTCAAAAGAAAATTTTGCATCACGGCATGCAGTTCATAATGTCTGGTTTATCGTTCCAGATAAATGGTTATGAAAGCTGTATTTAATGAAGTATATCTGTTGTCGTATATCGTATATTAGCAGCTATGCGTTCATTATACCCAAAGGCAATGGTTAAATAGAATGTATAGTCATGAATATTACAATAAGACACTGTCTTTCATTATTCCAGATAAAGAGTTGTGAAAGGTGCATTTCAGAAAATGTATCTGTTTTTTGTATTAGCAGCTATAAGTTCATTATACCCAAAGGCAATGGTTAAATAGAATGTATAGTCATGAATATTACAATAAGACATTGTCTTTCATCATTCCAGATAAAGGGTTTTGCTGAAACATCTTGTCATTTCATGTATAAATTTTATTTAATCATCAACCCCAGGTATATTTCAGAGAATACACTATGGAGATGCTTTTACCATTTTGAATCTGTTTAATGTTTGTGATGATGAGTTAACTTCATGAAATGTGTTGGTTCTTGAAAATTTCTTCTTTTTGTATCTAAAGGGACATTATTTAATTTTTAGGTATTCAAAAAAGGTTTAAAATGAGTTTTGCACCAAGGAATCGTGTAATGTACCTTGAAACAATTGCTAACAAGGAATCAGGAAACCCAGATGCTCAGGCAGAATACCTGAAGGTTTGGCATTTTTGTGACAAGTTTAAAAGGCCTCTCCTGCCAAAACTTGCATTTCTCTTTTAATTAGCTATTCTAATGATATTTAGCCAATAAATCATAAGCTATTTTATTAAGGTTTTTAGACAATTTTATTGAATTATGAGAAAGTGAGTTTTCTATTTGCTGTAGCCAAAATTTGATGCTACTGTGTAATTTTGCAACATCTGTATGTATGCAGTTTGTAAGATGTGCACATCTACTGAGGGTTTGTTGCAGTCATTTTGCTTTCTTGCATGTATGTTTATTTTTTCAGAATGTAGCTCTAGAGCTCTTGCTTGTTTCCAATTTTAGATAATTCAAGCCATTATTTTATTGGAATTGTTTTCAATTTAGCAAGTTCATTTCGTATATTTAGATATTGTAGTGTCTATTTTCAAATGTTACTTTAAGGCCCTCAAAGTGCATAATAATTTTCCAGTAGTTTAACAATTCACTGTGAAGCAGAATCAAACATTATGATACTCAAGTGTCATTAAATTGATTTATCATTATTTGATTTTCTTATGGAAATATGTCAATAAAGAGTCAATTAAAGTGAATACATTTTTTGTTCGGAGAGGCCCCTTTTGGAAGAAGCACCAGTTCCTTTTATATATACATGTCTCTGTTTTCTCTTGTTTTGTTAAGAAACAAATCAGAATATCATATAAGCATATTGCTTACTGTACAACAGTATTCTTAAATTAATTTATTGAAATTTAGTTTTATTTGCACTTAGGCAATAATTAATGAAGACCCAGAATATGTGATAAGGAGGTGTGAAAGTGGACAGTTTGCAATCAATGATGATGTCATAACTCAGTATTTCAAGGTATTTCAAGCCAAACAAAACTTTCCTACTTTTTTAAACAATGAAATATTATTGGACTTATTGAACACAATTAGTTTAAATTAGTCCATGAAAGACAAGATTAAGAATCTTGACATTCAGTTTGAAAGTTTGCAACTTATTGAAGAGTTTTGTTGAATGCGTAATAGACTTTACCAATTTTGGTATGAATATTTTTGAATAAAACTGCATTCATTTAAATTATTCAGTTAAAGCTTTTAAACACAGGAGAGTATAGATCTAAAGGCTTTTACGTGACATAACTTTCCCAAATTATCTACAGTGTGAAGTTATACATCAAAAAATTCTTTATAGCTGCCAACTATAAAATGAGTTTGTCGACGCTTGTCCTAACTAGAATTTAGTAGTAGCCTAACAGTAGCTTGAATTAAAAAAACAGTCCATGCAAGGAATTTCCAAAAGCTACATTGACTTATTTCTTGTAATTGTTATTGATGCATTTCTTATAGCTATGATTTATAACAAATGCAGCCAGATCACATAAATCTGTTTTATTATGTATAAATATGATTTTGATGGTTAAGGCAACATATATTATACAGAATCTTCAATGTATACATGTAATGGTAATCTGTGCGTATCTTTGCAGGCTTTGGTCTTGACTGACAAAGTCAGCTCATCTGAAATACAGGTAAATTTATTGCTTTACTTGTTAAATTATTTCCATACAAAGTAGAAGTGGGCCACTCCTGTTCCATAATGGAGCAGCCCTTAGAAAGCACCACACTCCCTAAAAACTTGTTATTTGTCTGATCATATACCTAGATCCAGGACCCTAGAAGCCTCAATTTACGTAAAACTATATATATTTATAGAATAATTACATGTATAACCCTGGGTGACCAAACCGTTGCTTCCAAGTAAAAACAGTTTGTGTTTCTTCTAATAAATGCTAAATTTTGGTTTGTTTGCACATATTTAAGTGTTTTCCAAGTGCAGGAAACTACAGTTGCTTCTCCTTCTTGGTGGCTAAGAATATTGATCCTTTTAAGAACATTAGTCGTTAGTTCACGCAAAGAGCATTATTTTGCAGAGAAATTGCCTTAAGAGCTGACAGTAGGGGCTCAGCTATCCTTGGCAGCTTTTTTAACGCAGAAAAACAGTATAAATTCTTCATTATAAAAATGACAAATACTAAGTGAAGTTTAAATTCTCTTTCGAAAGGACTTTTGGCACGTTTACCTGTCCAGTGTTGGATCAAATTTTATTGTTAATTTTTTAGATATAATGAAACAAGAGTGAAAAAATTCAGCGCCCGTGGTGTTTTACATCCGTAATCTGACCATATATAACCATTTTCCAAAATATTTTCAACAGGCTTTGGGAAACGCAGCCCTCAGTAAAACAGGCTCAAAGGGAAACTCGAACCTGAATGCTTTTAATCCTGATCGTGGAACAGAAGACCAACCAGTCCATGTTGTCATGAACCCAGCAAAAGGTTTGATTATAATTGAATTTATTTTTAGCGTTGGAAAGTTAACTGCTTGTAGTACTTCCTTATTACTTCATTGGATGGGAACATGCCTTTGCATGATCAAATTTCTTCCAGTTTCTTTCTCACCATCTCGAATTCTGCAACACTTTTCCAATTTTATTCTTGATTTTTTACTCTAAATTTTTATTCATGATTCCTGCATTAGTTTATCTGTTATGTTATCCCCTGCTTTCTCCCTTACCTGCCTGTTTCGATGGAAACCAGAGTTTCCTGTACTCCTTGCCGATTTCTTTTCACCATCTGTTTTCTCTCTTTCCCTGTTTCACAAAATTCTCTTCATTCCTTCTCAATTTATCTCATATTTTGTTTTATTTGTTTAAACCTTGTTATTTGTATTGATTGAAGTTCTGTGAAAAACATCAGTTATTATCAGACTTAGAAAGTTCGTTATGAATTATGAATAATCTTCATTTCTTCATTTTAGGTTTTTTCGCAATTTTCTTTCAACATGCCTTCCTTTTCAGGCTCATTCTTTAGAGAACAGTTCTGGAACACCCTAAGATTTCTGATCGGCCTGTTCTTAATTCTATCCGTTATTGAAGCACAATTACAAATGAAAAGTAAGAATTTTATAAAGTTCTTCTTTCTTTTTTATTACTATTTTATCATAACTACCATCTGATATTTGTGTCGTTTTTCATACAAAAATATCCTTTGGTTTGAGGCTCAAACTAGCCTTGCACAGGAAAGTATCTTCCTTTTACTGTTTTACTTTGATCGTTGGCTTGTATAATAATCATTTTAATGAAAATCAAGCTATTAATATAAAAGGCTCCCTTCAGCCCCATGACGCCACCAGTTTTAGTGTATTCACAAAAAATGGCTGAAACATCTTTTTGCCACATTCAAGCTTATTCCCCGCGAAACACTCTTTAGCATTTCCAGTCTGGCTTTTGTGCTTGTTATCGGTTGCTAGAATTCCCTCCTTCTCATTTGTTATTTTCTCTCTAAAGTCATTTTTACTCTAAAGAATACTTTGTTGCTCAGTTTTGCTTTCTTAATATACAATTTAATACGACGATTTCTGTCTTTCAGTGACTACAAACCAAAAGGAAATCATGCCGGATCAGTCTGAGAAAAGGGTGAAGTTTTCTGACGTACAAGGGGTGAGTTGCTTTGTTTTTAATTTTCGATTGTAATCTCATACCACTGGAAACAAAATTTGCTTTGCATAACCAAAGTCATTAGCGATATCATATTAATTTTAACCTTTTTTATACAGTGCGACGAGGCAAAACAAGAGTTGAAGGAAGTGGTAGAGTTTCTAAGATCGCCAGACAAATTCACCAAGCTTGGTGGAAAGCTGCCAACGGGTGAGTAAGATTGCTGTCATCCTTTACTAAGTGCAGTCTTCATAATCTCAAAATTACAGGTTTCAACATGTCATGTTTGTAAAATGTTTTCTCTTAAATGTAGCATGTTTTTGCACGTCACCACACTATGGGCTACTTATGTAACTTAAAAGTTGTGAATTTTTGCACTGGACCTTAGTTGAAGAAATGATGTTTTACTTAAGAGATTTATGATATCTAAAAGTCCAATTTCTGTCCAAAAAGAGGCAGTTTTGTGAAGATTTTGTTGATAATCACCCTGATTACCTTCAATTCCATGCCAATGCCAATATCAACCCATTTAATGCACATCGCAAGAATGGTAACATGTTTAGCCAATCGTGTGAGGATGTCATGATTATAATAATGATTAAATATCAAGCCTTTTGTTTATTTTTAATTAACCTCGCCTGCTGATCCTTAATATTAGAGGCTGAAAATTTAAATTTTTTTGCCTTTAGGGGTACTTCTGATTGGACCACCTGGCACGGGAAAAACACTCTTGGCACGAGCAGTCGCGGGGGAAGCGGGTGTCCCTTTCTTTTTCTGTTCCGGTTCAGAATTCGACGAAATGTTTGTCGGAGTAGGAGCTGCTAGAGTCAGAAACCTTTTCAGTAAGATTAAAGATATTAAATATTCTGAACAAACATTGATGCAACTTTTTGAAAACGAATTTTGAGAAAGAATCTTTATATTTGCTTCAAGTGAGATTATGATTTTAGTTGATTAGTCTAGATCCAACCCAGATTTTAGTATATTTGTTTTCTTTAAAGACTTATTGCTAACAATGAGCCATTGCGCTACGCAAGCATCCCATAATGCATTTTCAGACAGTCTGAAATCAATTCTGGTTAATGCGTAGAAGTCTACTGCCATTGTTTGGGCACAATTTATCACGCCCGCGAAAGCTCATTGTTAGCAATGACTCTTTAAGACACGTGTCAGCACCCTTCAAAGCTTTAACTCTGTTTGCTGTCTTGTCCTATAGGAAAATGACTGAAACTTTATCAAGAGTCAACTCTTATCTTTTTGGAGTGTTCTCCTTTTTATTATTTATTAATATTCTATTTTATCAGTTGTTGACAGTGTTTAGGTAAACTTTGAAAACCATATACCTTCAAGTAATCAAAAAGAAAACTTTGAAGTGCAAAGATCATCAAATAGTTCCGATTCGCAACTTTTTTCGAGCCAACATTTGATATCGATAAGAAAATTCTTGAAAATAGGAACTCTTGTTACTGATCGTGTCCCTTATGCTATTTTTACTGTTCTTTCTTACTAGCTGCTGCGAAGGAACATTCTCCGTGCATTGTTTTCGTCGATGAATTGGATGCGATTGGAGGAACGAGGATTCCAAACGATCACCAACCCTACTCTAGAATGACGTTGAACCAGCTTCTTGTTGAATTGGATGGGTACTACGATTTCAGTTTTAATTTTACCTTCTAATCCCATTCTATAGTATACGGTGTTGACAATGCTTGATGTATTTTTATCAAATCTCTCAGCTCCAAAAACATTCAACTCAAAACTCTAAATACCCTCACCTCACATAAAGTATATTTTGACAGAGACCCGGTTTCCCACTTTTCGATACCCTTATGATATCCTTAGAGGATGCCTGAAAATTCCAAGTTAAAGTTGATATGTTAACTGTCCTGATAAAATGAAGAAATTTTTATTTGTCTGCTCTACAGACAAAATACGGTACATATAAAGTTTTTTTACGACACTCATTCAAAATTTATCTTTGCAGGTTTGATAAAACAGAGGGGATCGTAGTAATCGGAGCAACAAATTTTCCCGAAATTCTTGATAAGTATGTTTAACATCCTTTTCACTTCTACGTTCTGATAACTTTTTTCTTCTCAGAATGATTTTTATTGAAGGTAACAATAATGGGGAATGGGTAGGATAACGCGACAAATAAAGCTGTAAGTCGAGCAGCTAAAGGTATTTTATCTATACCTTCATTTTATGCACCTAAAGGCTTCTAGTCCCATTGAAACGTAGCATGACTTTAAAGACTTAAACAATTATATGAAATGTCATGCCTTTCACTACTAAAAAGTCAAACGCCTATCGTATCTTATCTTGCCACTTCAATGTGATACACATTTAGTTGTCCGAGTTTCGCGCACTGTAATTCATTGATGTACTTAGACTGTTGTTCATGCGCGCCTATTACACCTTGTAACGTTGTAATCGTCTCTTGCTGTGTGATTGTCTCTTGCCGAAATCGTCAAGGAATTGTCCTCGTTTGTTCGCCGTTGTACATATAACGGTAATTTTTTTCTCTAGAGCACTGACAAGACCAGGACGTTTCGATAGCAAAGTAATTGTGGCAATTCCTGATGTGCGAGGAAGAAAAGAAATTCTTGACTTGTATTTGAAGACCGTGCCATGTGGAGATGGTAAGCTGATCCGGTTTCACTGACATTTATAGTGACTTATTTGAAAGGTTTTGTTTGACTTTCAGCAAGATTTTCTCTTGTTAATTAAAGAACAGTATGGATTCCTGTTAGAAATTTTGTATTCGGTGGAGATGGCTGCCCTAGTTTTGGTGGTTGAGTTGTTTGCCATGAAAGTGAGACCTCAAGATTAAGAAGAGATTACAGAAAAATTTTAAAAATGCTTATTCCATTTAGCATCTTTTCTTATATGTAGCTATTACAGTGTAATTGCCGATAGAGTAATTCTTGAAACAACAATTTCTTACATCTGTTTCTAATTGCATTTGTGCTGTAGAATCGCAATTGTTTTTATCGAGGTTACACTGATAAGTACGCAGATATTTGATTCTAAGTGATAATATTTTAAGTGTTGAGGAGAAATTGCAACTGCCAAGACACTTTGCTTATCGAATACAAGCGTGTCAGCATATCAGTCTTATGTACGTGCGTGTACGCATTTGCCAAACACACTGTAGAAATGCACAGTAAAGGGCAAATAGAACTTGTGCAGTCCTGATGATTTGTTGCTCTGCTTTTCCATCTCGTCTTATCTCAGATCCAGCCTGTGATACAGCCCGAGAATACAGAAAACTAAATTCGATTATTCTATTCGTTTTTAGATGTAGATTCGACGGTCATCGCACGAGGAACGCCTGGATTTTCCGGTAAGATATTTTAGCCTTCCTAAACCTATAATTTTGAAAAGTTTCTTCGTTTAGACTAGATTAGGCTAGACTTCTTTATCCCTTTTTATCACACAATTCATTTTAAGACAAATCGTGAGATAAAGGAATGGAAGATCAATAACACTAGTAAGAATTAACAAATTAATTGCTGTAGTTAAGCACAATTGAAGTTTCTTGCAATCTAGACAAGTTGACTCATAAATGATGATCAAAATTATTTCTTTTTGCTCATGATTTGGGTCAGTATAGCTTTCTAAACGCTATGAAATCTTTGATTAAAGTCAATCAATAATTAATAATTTCAAATGTCAATCAACAGTTGGCCAATCAGTGAGCGTGGTACCATTTACAAATGTATTGATTGGCTAATGTACTTATTCTTTTGCATTTTTAATTTTCTGTTTGTTGCTGCAGGGTTCGTGTTTATTTACAATTTCACACACGGTAACCATATTGTAGTTATAGCAATTCTACAAGGATAAAAAATGCATCAATAAATTTTATATAATCTGAATTTGCAGGAGCTGATTTGAATAATTTGGTTAACCAAGCTGCCATTCGTGCCGCAGTGGAAAGCGATCCTTACGTCACATTGAAGCATCTTGAATGGGCGAAAGATAAAATTATTATGGGTGAGTTAGTGCAGCTGTCAATAATTTTGTTAAGATTTTCTTGTACTTCAGTCCATCAATTGCCCCTTGAACGGGCTAGATTGTCTGCGTTTGTTCTCAACCTAAACAGATTTTAGCGCCATCTTTGCCAGGCCGTTGTCTGTCAATCCAACTTTAATAACTTCTGTCGTTTGTGCTTTGCGGTCATTGAAAAAAGCGACACTTGTATTATCCGGATTTTGTTACGAGACAATGACCTTATCCTTCTTTTAGCTCGATTATTTACCATTTCGTGATTTTTCCTTGTATAGTCTCTTAAAGAAATAATATAAAATCTACCCATCCTTTCGTTATAAAAGTCCTCTTTAACCCTAGGAGACTCTCCTCCTGCCCAGTCCCTTAAGGTCTATCCCCCATTATCAAGTTTTGCTTTACGTCTGCTTTTAAATGCTGTGTAATATATTTTCAAAGGAAAATTATATTCTTAATACAACTGCTGCCCAACATTATACTGATTATTGTCTATCTTTGTTGTTGAATTGGAAGCCTTAAGAGCATTTTTTGTCTTGTGGTTTGAGTTCCTAGCCAAGATTTATTTTTGCTTTTTATGTTCCCACTTTGTTACTTAGGTCCTGAAAGAAAAAATGCCGTTATAGAAGAAAAGAACCGAATTCTGGTTGCGTACCATGAAAGTGGCCATGCAGTTGTTGCTATGTATACTCCAGGTACTTTGTGTTTATTTGCTTCTATCTTTTCAGTTGTGTCTATCAACATTTGTGGCATATTGTTAACTCTACTGATGTTTCTCTGATTCCAGTCGCTATGTTTTTGCCGTGGGCTCAACTAGAAAAAATCTGTTAAAGATCAATTAATGTCCATAGCCCCCCGTCCCCTACTACTTTTCTGCACAGGGTGCAAACGACAATAATTTTATATGTTCGTTACCAATCCCTATTTTGAAAAATCGTCTTTCCCCTGTTCATTTACACCTTTATTTTCAATAGATCAAGAACAAAGCCAGCCCTTTTTTAGTATATTCAAAAAAATTCAGTATTTTTTTAATACAATTTATCATTTTGCGTATTGAAAATTTTTTCTTAGAATTTTATCTATTTGCCAACCCTAAAATATTGGTTTCACTGCCCCACTGGCTATCAAATAGTTGTTTTTGAATAAAATCATATTTCCTGATTTTCTGGGTATTTCGATTACCTTGCTCTTAATTTTTTATATTGCTTTTGCGTCGAACCCCAGTGTCAATCTTCTGGAAAAGTTTTTCAAACCCCCATTCCAGGTGTCAATCACACTTTTACCAGCCCGTGTCAACCGCACTTTTACCAGCCCGGGATTTGTGTATCCTTTAGAGAGTACACTTTTTTAGTCAATACATAAGGGATAAAAATGATTGTAGCCAAAGCCTCTACCTTTCGATGGGTTCTTCACTAGACATCAAATGCTGAGGAATCAAGAAAAGGGTTGAAGGAAATGTAAGGAAAAGGCCTATACAATTTTCCCGTTTATCTTGTCTTGACTCAGGTTTGCCAATAACAGTTTTCTTCTCATTTACCACAAAACCATCAAATTTTGAACGTAACTTCTTTTCTAGATGCACTCCCAGTGCACAAGGCTACCATTATGCCAAGAGGACAAGCTCTTGGAATGGTAAGTTTGTATGCAGTATTCATTGTGTTATATTAGAAATTAGGCATGGAGGAACCTGTCTGAATTTTGACAAAAACCTGTTTTTTTGTAGACAGTATTGGTTTTATAAACCACGTGTGAGATTTTTGTAGGTTTAGGACTTCTATATCCCAAGCTTTAACAGGTAGAAAGACAAAAGTTTACTAAAATCTATGAATTTGCCACGTTATTTGGAAGCCGAGAAATTTGTTGCCGATGGGAGACTAGAAATTTGTTGACTAGTATGTTGTTGCCAGGGGCATGAGACGTCACTTCTCTTTTGATCTTTCGAAATGGCCGAGGAAAGTAGGTTCGAACAGTGCATAATGTTTCCTCTTTTTCATGCCTTTCATTTTAACTTGATCGGAATCTGGGGTGTGGCCAGAAATTCCTCGACACATTTTATGGGATGTTTTTACTGAACAAAAAACAATGTTTTCCCACTAAAGAAATTGATTTTTTCCCAAAGACCACTATGATCCCTTCTACTTTTGCTGCTGTTGTAGACCACGCTGGACCCCTCTCTGACGAAACTCCTGTCCAGGTCCCGAAGAGCTATCCGACATTCACTTGCACAGAAACGCGGCGCAATATACTGTCACCCTTTTTCTTGTTGTGTTTGAAAGTATTCGATATCTTAATATTGCTTTTGTCTTCAGCTTTTTGTTAAGCCCCTTTCACGTCATCCCGCAAGGTTTAAGAGTGCCCACGTCTCTGATTCTCAAGTGTTTTGTTTTGAAAACTCCCGACTGTAGATATATGCTGGTGGTTCCTTTATACGTCAATTCTTGGAATATACATCAATCCAGCAAAGGCAACAAATTTGAACACGTATTTTCTTAGTTGCTAGCATAATGCGCATCCCAGATGAAGCTGCCTTCGGTCTAGTCGCAGCCCTCTTCTAAAAGTTGGAAATTACAGCTAGACGGTTTGCTTGCAAAATCAGCCATTTTTTTGTTTTATCTTTTTGGAAATCAGTTGGTTTGGATTGAACTTTTACTTTTTATTTTACTCTTGCAAAGGGAAAGTAAACGAATAGCAAGTTGACTTCTAAGCGGTAACTAGTCAATGCTAACTAAAATTCTTAGCATAAATTACGTCAACCTCAACTTTGCTTAGAGTTTGTAGAGGTTGACCTCTTCACCTTCAACCTCTCCATCCTACTTTGCTCGGGCTGTTGTTGATTGGCTAATGATTGAATTTCGCTAATCCATCGAAAATCCACACTGAAAGCGCGGCTGTCACATCATAATGGTATTGAAAGATTCTTGGCTCGGTGGTCAATACGTACCGTCGAATCTTTTGAACTTTGATCGCAAAACAAATCGTATTTCCACCGCATTTACGTAAGCTATCGTTTGTGAAGACTCCTAGATTCTTGATAGGAAGTCTTTAAAATTAATAATCTAATCTCTTGTCGCTTGTTATTTATGAATCCACTTTCATTTAGGACCGATCCAATTCAATCTTGTACAAAATATAGGCTAATCCCTATCTTTAAGTAACTGTTTCGGCCAGCACGCTAATCTTACTTTTGTAAATACTTTTCCCCCATTTGTGAAGTTAGAACGTTCCCTTTGTGTTGCGAAATTGGCTGCAAAACTTAGATATTCGCTTCTCGACAAACAATGTTTGTGCACATATTCTATGCAGGGCCGCCGAGAGGCGGCCTGGGCCCTCGGGCAAAGTCCTGGTTGGGGCCCTAGAGTCAGATACAAAAAAATTTCGAGACCACGCCCTTTTTGAAATGGGAAACGCCCATTATTTCCAAACGTTTGCGCACGTTATAGAATATGGTTAAAATATCATAAAATGTAATAAAAAGCATTAATTCTAAAGGTAAGCGATTTAAATACGCTCTTTGACCACACCCTCTTAGCTGATTAAAGAGGACTTCAAAATGTGTTCCTTCAATTCTGACTGTTTTTTTCTGATGAGCCACGCAATATTATAATTTAAAATGAAAGGAAATTTTTATTCTACGCACTTTTATTTAAAAAATCCCATGGAACTACGCTTTTCAGTTCTTTCGTCCTTCAAAAGTTAATTTTTCTTGCTTTTCAGTTGCAAACTGATCAATGATATTGTCGTAATCAATTTGTCTTGCTAGTTCGTGCTCGATCGAAAGAGTCATGAGGCTTGATAGTCGGTCTTGAGTCATTGTTGAACGTAAGCGGTTCTTCATTAATGCTAGTTTGCTGAAAGAGGCCCCAAAAGTATAATATAGCTTTATGCAACGAGTCTAAATGCAATTATAACTCACTTGAACGAGCCATAGATTAAAACAAGATTATATGGGTTACCTAATTTTTTATCAGGGCTCCCTTCCAATAAGTACGATTTTGCGAAACTCAGGGAAACTCAGCTTAAAAGACGAATCCGTAAAATATGTCATCTAAGGTTTATTCAGCTTTTTTCGGGGCCCCCAGACTCAATAAATAAAGCTGATAGGCTTTAAGTTCAAACAAGACTCAGTGTACGGACCCAATTAAATTACTGCCATCATTTTCGACATTAACAAATATATCTTTGAATGCATTTTCAGTTTCTCAAAAAAAGGCATTTTAAAAAAAATTTCAGAATAATTTTGGGGCCCATTTCAGGCCGAGGCCCTGGGGCAAACTGCCCCCTGCCCCCCCCCTCTCTGCGTCACTGATTCTATGTATCCATTTCCACTGTTTTGTCCATTTTATTGCCGTCAATCAGTGCTGCTGTCGTGGAGGATTTATCAAGCCGCACTGGTTACCAATTTTCACATAAATTATCTAAAAACCTGACAGCCAGTTGCTTCTAAAGTGATAAAGTAGCTGAATTTTTCTTGACATTTCTTGTATTCTGATCGTAGGTGTCCCAGCTACCTGAGAAAGACGAGTTATCATGGTCTAAAAAGCAGTTGTTAGCAAAAATGGATGTTTGTATGGGCGGTCGCGTAGCCGAGGAGATCATATTCGGAAAAGACAGCATAACAACTGGTTAGTTATACCACAGCCTTCCCTCCATTCTATTTGCATTTTGTTAGTCACTATATATTCTCGAACCCTGTTCAAAAAAGTTTGCAATTTTTCTCTGGTTTTTTTAACAGCTCATATTCAAGACCCAGAAAATTATTCAGAATTTCATGATCCCAAAAAAGTAATAGTACAACGGCAGGCTCAAAAAAGCCTCTGCTCGGGTTCTACACCCTAAAAAGTAACCTGAGCCCCCCCCCCCTATCTTGCAAATATATGAGTACCCTGGGGATCCTGAAGAAAACCATCTGCCTAAAGTTTAGTTTTTGCTATGATTAGCAGTCAATACAATTATTTTCTTCTTTATCGGTTTTCAATCGAGCTTTCTTTTTACCTTTTCGTCAGCCTAGTACTGATCTGCTTTTTCCTTCTCTCCCTTACCTTTTCGTCTTTTTTATACCTCTTCATCTTTTCACATTGTTCCCTCTCACCCATCTTTGCATATGTTTCTGATTAGTAGACTCTTTCTTCGTATATTTATTACCCCCTTTCTTCCTTCTCCTGTCTACTTCTGCTGGTTTTAATGCCCTTTACAATGCATGTTTTATCACGTGCATGTTTCTCATTGCCATTCTTTTGCTATTAATCCATTTTCTCTTTCTTCCTCCCTTTACCTTTTTAATTATGTATTCCTTTTTTCTTCTTCATGCGTTTCTTCTTTCTTTAAAAAGTTCCTTGATGCATAAACAGAACTCTTACTATCGATGCAAACGAGTGACCCATACCTTGTTTCCCAGGAATTTCATTTTTGGGTGTATGGAGTAAATTAACCCCCTCCCCCCCCCCCATCCACTTTTCTTGATACCGCTACGGAACTACCGCCAATTTTTAACAAAGTAGCAATTCTTTTTTCTAGCATTTCCCTCTATTCTGCACCTTCTCGTTCTAAACCCACAGAATGCTTTGTTACCTTTCTGTCAATCAAAACGAAGCATCCCTCTCTTTGTTTTACTCTCCTCCGTTCGCAGTTTCTTTTGGTACCCTCCTCTAAATAGCCACAACTTCATTTTATTTTAAATGACTACACCAACGTAATGATTTTTTACGCTTTCTTGCCATACCAAGCAATAGAAAATGTAATGTGAAGTTTTGTTGATATCCACGTTATAATCGAACTTAATTGTATCTTTGTTAAAAAGATTTATCTTTGATATTAAAGTTGTATCTTTGAAAATTTAACACCCATAGCAAATGATTGTAAAAATGGTCCCCCGGCCCCCCTTCGTCAGTGGCCCTGTGAAATATTGTAAGAAATCGATGGCGGCGCCAGGCTCCAGGCTTTGGGGAAGAAAACACAAGAATTTTTAAGCCGCGCTCTTTTCATTGCATTTATCCTGCTGAGAACTGGGGAACGTGTCCTCCCAACTCTCTCCCCCTTACACAGATTACAATGGCGCCGCTAATGTAATCAAGAATTTATTGTTTCAAGTTTCTTTTGTGTGTTTTAGGTGCATCGAGTGACATGGAGACAGCAACGAAAATTGCAACTGCCATGGTTGTTAAATACGGAATGAGTGAGAAGGTATGATTATCTCCTTCTGGTTCATAGTTAGTGAACTGTTGCTAGTGATTGCTGCTATCAATTGGTGGCTTTTACTATGTTATTGACAACGATAGTATCAATGGCTGTCAGTGTTTTTGATTTACGGGGTGACATTTTATACTTTGCTTCCCTTTCCATGGCTTTTTAATGGAACCCACAAAACATGGCTTGGGGAAGCAGAACATGTTAAAAATGAATAGAAATTTGCCTCACCTGCCCAAGCTAAGGCCGTTTAAATCCTGTTTTCGTTTGAATGCCAGAGTCAGGAAAACATTACGGTGGCACGGTCACTGACCGGAGGAAGGTCCACGAAAAACAGAAAAAGCAACAATAAAACACCCAAGCCACACCCACTTTCTATCGTTTTGTGAGGAAGGTTTGCCTTCTGGGATGTTTTTGTCTGGAGGGAGGTCAACAACTTTTCTGGACTCGGTTAAATGCATGTTCCTGGGCAAGGTTCTTTGCCCTAAAGCTTTTATTTCCTCATCTAAGGTCCTCTTTCGAGAGTGCTTATCTGATCAGAAATATTATATCTACGGGAATACACGCACCTTTTATAAAAATCTGTCTATAAGAAACCAAGCTCTAAGATCCCCGAAAAAATTGAGAAAATTCTAGTACTGATCTCCCTCAACTTGTAGAAACTGCTCAAAAATAATTCTTTAAAAGATGAGATGAAGTTGTTTGTTTCGACGATAACTCACTTATTTTTCCTTAAGTTTACATACAGGTAATGGAAGTAAAAACTCCTTAATGAAATTCCTTTACCTCCTCCATGTCTAGTTCACGTAATTTATTTCAAAAAAGTTTGGTTAGCCCACAAGATCGATGATTGATGTTAGGAGATTCATATGATCACAGGAAGACCTTATCAGGATTTGCGGCTGTTTCGCAACGATCAGTTTACTTATTACACTCAAAAACAGGCGCTATAATGATTATTCTGTTATTTGAGAGAAAACCACCGTATCACCTCTATATCTCGAAGTGATCGATGTGAAAGTTTAGCAAAAATTCGCCTATTAAGGCTCCATAGCTTGTGCTATCTTAATATTTTTACTTAATACCTGCGACCTAAACAGGTCCTATTTTACTATCAATATTTCCATATTTAATTAAATTCGCTATTCCCAACCTCAGAGAGATGTTATGCTTGTATTCAATAGCAAGATTGCAACTTAACAAGGAACTTTTTTGTAAATTGATATGCTGGAAGGGTAGGAATAGAAACTTTTGACTCTAAATCGCGGTTTAAGTCCCCAATCCTTGACTCAGGATTTGCAGAGATGTAATAAAGACTATGCCAGTTGAATCTTGCATAACCTGTTTTGTATGGATTATGATAAGCCTTCTAATGTAGTCAAACTTGTTTGGGCTAGGTTACTTTAAGCTTTGTACTGTAACACACTAACTTTTTACACCCCGAGCTTAAAGCACACCAACTTGTAAGCCTGGGCGGTCTTCTGAAGCTCCGCTTTTCCCTGCCATTAACAATTTATGACCTCCATAAACTTAGAAAGTTGCTTATAAGTCTTTCATACATATTTGTGAATCCCAAACAAAAGTTACATCCACGGACAATATAGAGATCTTGTTTTTAAAACTTTTACAATACAAGGTTTTTAATTGATTTTATTTCTCACTCAGGTTGGTGTTGTGAATATTGGTGACACTGATAAACTAAGCCCATCACTGCGAGCTACGGTCGAGAATGAAATCAATACCCTCCTGAAGGTAAAAGTTTCATTAGCACAAAATAAGTATCTACCTTTCATGTTTTACTTTCAGTTCTACGGTGAAACTCGGAGTAGCAGCTTTGAACGGTCCTGTTCTTTACAAAGATTACAAAGAAGTGTACAGCCCTGCCTAAACGGCATCGACCGTTTTATGATAGACCCATAATAAGTAATTTTCATGACTTTCAGTTCTATATAGAACAGTGGCGGACACTTGGGGGGGGGGGCGACGGCCCCCCCTCCAATACTTTAGAGGACAATGGTCTTTTGTTCGAAAACAATGGGAAACGTGACGTCATCTTATTAAAACAATAGGCTTGCCCCCCAATATTTGACCAAGTGTCTGTCCCTGATATAGAATTTGACAGCATGTAGTTTGTTGTAGTCAGAAATTTAATTTGGGTGCCAAATTTTGATGTGCATCCGAATTAAGACAAAAAAAGTTAGTGATGGGAGTCTATTAGATTATCAAAACGTGATAGATTTTGTTCCACAATTTTTACTGTACTGCTTTACAGAACTTAAGAACCAATAATCTAGATACTATAGTCTGCCAAAGTTTATCCAATGTGTTAAATTTGGTGTTCTTCGCTTTGGAGCCATAAAGCTTTGTTTATCTCGTGGAACATAATGATCAAGATTATGTTTGTCGTCCTATTTACCGTTTGTTTGTCTATTTTTTTCTTGCTTCCCAAGTTTCATGCCAACACTGTTTGCAGTGTCTATCAATTCTTTTTTAAAAGTTAAACCCTCTTCTGTCTTGGTTCGGTCTTTGCTTTGAAATACTTGGAAAAAATAACCAATTGCAATTGAAAATTAGCACTTAAAAACTGCAGTGAGTATACACTTACATCATGTTCATTTGACATATCGTGGGTTATATTTAAAAGAAAGATATTGTGACCTAAATAATCTAATGAAAATTTTTTATTTGTATGTTACTGTTGCCTGCATTCCCTTAAGCACAGTTAGTTCCATTTGTGTAGTTTAGGAATATGAGGATTGTTCTTCAATGATCAAATCAGTATCCAAGTGGCAGATTTTAGTCCACAAAGCTACCTCTATTTAGTGTTTGGTCGATAATCAAAATTTTGATAATTATCGATTGAACTAGACTAATTTATGTCTGCAGAAGTTCATAAGGGATTTTCAAACATTTAACGCGTTTTGGCTAGTCATTCTCTAGTAATGATATGCCTGAAATTTGTAATATGTTGGTTTATGTGGAGAAATACAACCCATTTGTTTGCACACAAGGTGACGAATTAACCCTGGGTTTTCTAGAAGAAGGACCGTTAGATTTCCGGTGTGGTTCGGGGATACTATAGCGAAGATTGCTTTTCTTTTGATTAATCTGCTGAGCTCATCCAAATACTGCCATTCGAGTAGGGTATTGACATAACGAGATTATATTTCCACTATTGGTTTTCGCGAATGAATTGTAACTTTACCAAGGTCTTACCATGATTATATGACAGGCGTTCCTTGAAGATCCAATTTAATCATTTGATGCTTTACAAAAAACCTTTTACAGTTATATGGAAAGTTTGCTTAAATAATTTATTTTAATATCAAACTTCTCTTTGTCAATTAATAGCAAGTACTATTAATGGCAGCCCTGGAGTTCAGAAAATTTCGCAGTGACAAGATTGGTTTTTTGTAAAAAAAGAGCGTTACTGTAGAAGATTGAAAATTTGTATTTTGAGATAGTGTACACAGGGCTCTGCTCTGCGCCCTGCTCGTAGTACGTTCCCATAATGAATTAATGCATTAATTCCTGTAGAAACTGAAGACAGTTTTAGTTCCTTGCAAACGTCAATGATGATTACGTAGTCTGAGTGATCGTTTAAGCCTTTGGTTTGATACTTTGTGCCTTCGTTGCACCACATTTACATTGCACCTACGCTTTCGTATCTTCAAAACATTGATGCACTATAATGAAAACAATATTGTGTTGAGATAATGAGTCTTCAGTAGCAGCAGAAGGGCTTTGCGCTTTTAGTCATTGTTTTTGCGTTTACGTCACGACACTAGTCTCATTGCGTGGTAACAGTCGAATGGTTAGCCACAGAAGTTTTTTCCGTGCGCAAATGTGCGTGTTCTAGAAAACCTGTATTGGAACACCAGTTTCATCGTTACTATCCCGGATCCAACTCCTCTAGATTCTGTTTTCACTCGCATAAGATGTAGCATTAGCTGCCAAGATAAAAGTGGCCTTTCTGAAAATATGTTCCATAGTACCAAAATTAAGATTCAGCTAACCAGTGCTGTAATAAAGATTAATAGAATAGAAGAATACTTAAATTGATAAGCCTCCATTTGATGGCATATTATTTCATTTTTATGCCATTTTAAATTTGTTCATAAAGGGTTGACCTTCGGTAAAGCTGATAGGCCTCCCATTATCAAATGATATTTAATAAAGTTTCACAAGTGAAACTATGTTATTAAAGTCGTATTTCCATCATATATCATGTGGCTGAAATAATTTGTCATTCATTGCTACATTTTAAGCGTTAGATTATCATGATATTATGCATTGAATTGAAATTCCATCTTGTACGTGCACCCTGCGTTTCGCCTGTGAAGGGAAATTTCTTCGATTGAATTCTGTTCTAAAATTGTCCTTTCTTCCAGTTTCTCAAGGGAACTTTTTTCAGTTGTTTAGTCATCCCTTGACATTTGTGTTTTTATTTGTCTGCTTTGTTGTAAACATTTGACTTTCCCTTAGGAATCATACGAGAGAGCAAGGAGCATCCTAACAGCTCGCGCATCAGAGCACAAAAGATTGGCAGAAGGACTGCTCGTGCATGAGACATTGGATTCTGATGAATTAAAGCTTGTTGTTCAGGGTAAACAATTGCCATCAAAAATTTAAAGGCCTAGTCTTTTTCGTTTCTTTTTTGCGAAAATGTACCCCGTGACCGTTGATTGTTTCAAGACTTGACGTCAAAATTTGGCCATCATAGACATGCGTCATTGCCAGTTGTGTAGTTTCATGGAAATAGGTTTTGAGTCGCCCGAACAGAAATCTAGAAACTGCTGAAATCCTCCATAATGTGTATTCTTGTAGGAACTGGAGTTGTGGCCGATTTATACCGGTTTTTCAATTAATCCATTTACTAGCCAGATCCTGTAAATTGAGACCCTGGACACCGAATAGAGATTGTGTCCTGTGCCCTGGGTTTTGTGAAACCTCAGCTGGGTCAAGAATGCAGTAGGATCTTTATTATACTTGCATCTGTCAATATGAGATTTTTTGCTTGCAGAAATTCGTGATGTTTTCGCAGATCAACTCGCGTTTCAATTTATGCAATTTATTTTAGTTTTCGTTCATAGTTTTCAGATTCAGTAAAAAAACTACTTTTTTTAATTTGATTAAAATAAACTAAAAGTGTGTAATGTGTGACCTATTAACGTCAATATTTTAATTAAATCAGTCATATTTGTTTCGTGAGAATTGTCACTGTGTCATTGTATTTTTATTCACTTACTTGACTAAGCGAGTTTTTTAGGATGTCTTTTAATACGCCTATAGAAGCAAGTAGCAACCAGATTTCTGTGACGAAAAACTTGAACGCAGTTGATCGAGAAAGAATTGAAAAAAGTCTTCTTAAGTTCGGTCTCCTTAATGTAGATGTGAAGTGTAAATGATTCCATGTTGAAATATTAATCGTGAGATTTAAAAAAAATAGAGAATGATTGATATATCAGCTTCTCGTTTATATTTGAATGTTTGCAAAGAAACAAGTCGTTCCTGTTGTACATTTGTGTTCCTAAATTTATGAATATCATCTAATGTACAGTACGGCATGAAATTGTCGCATAATTAATTTCTCCATTGGGGGCCAGCCCCCTACCAAAAATTTCGGATAGTACCTGCACCCGACATGATGGAAAGTCTGTATTTGTACTTTGCAATTGCCCCTTAATATTTGCCCTAGCTCCCACTTTCAAACTTATGTCGGAGCCCCTAGTTGTTGATACCTCTGAAAAGGGCCACGCTTTTCAAAGTGGCTCTTTAAACCCCCAATGCTGCTAGTCCCTTGCGGGAAACAAGGCCTGCTTAACAATGGAAAATTCCCACGCTAGAATATTGCACAGGGCCGTGCCAGACTGTTGACAGAATCACCTATGGGCAATCGAATTGAACAAGCTCATCAATTTTCGCTGTCTCTTAATCAAGTTAACAAGTCTATTACACCTGAATGCTTCACACCATTAGATCACAGCTTGCCAGATTAGACATTGCATGTCCTAGTCACGTGTCCAAGATTTCCTGGTAAACAAATTTGCAATCCCATCAATCTTCGTTGCAAAATGGCTGGTGGATTGGGGAGTGGTACATTGCAAGAAAAAAAGATATTTAAAATTGCCGTTACATTGTGGGTGCCATTTGGCAAGGAGTGAAGTGAGTACGATGAAAATGGGCCTATTGCGTCAGTGTAGCAACAAGAAGTAGCAGGAATTATAGATATTGGTCACTTTTCGTTGTAATCACGGGGTTTCGGCTTCAAAACCCTCCAAACGGTACACCCTTGCATTCGTCTGGCATCCTTAACGTTCTAGAAAAGTTAGTGAATCATTTTGTGCCTGAAGCACGGAAAATGAAGAGAAAATGATCGTAAGGACTCCATGAGCCTTACGCCTTTTACCAAATTTACACGTAACTTTTTATAATACGGTTATATTGAAAAGTTATGGAAGAGATTTCGCTAAAAGAGAAATACATATTTACCTGTGTATTATTTGAATATTAGGTGATACTGGCGTGAGGGTCTCTGAAAGTTTATCGTTTGGAGATTGATCAATAGCAGTTGAAGCGGTACCTCGAACTATGCTGGTGTACACTCATTTTTTTATAAGAAAATGGCTAGAAGAAACGAGTACTGGACAGCCAGCAAATATTAGGAAACTTCAGTACTCGAAGCAAAAAAATTAAGAAACTAATTGCGAAAATCGTGATAAAACTGAGAACAACGAAATTTTGTAAAATCCAGGAACAAGATTGCCCTGTTGGCCGAGAACATGAGACACAAGGGATATACTTTCCGCATCCAAATACAGCATCGGGACGGCAGCGAATCTCTTGACGTGATAAAAAAGGTCACGAACATTTCATAACATCATTTATGACATCATAATTAAGAAACTCTTAAGAAACAATGAATATTGACATTTCCATAACGCTAAGAAACTGGAGTACTCAACATCGACCTTTGTTTCTCATAAAGAAACAAAGTGTAAGTTACAGGAGACTCTGGTTATAGTAGCACCAAGTGTTGCTTGAAAACTTATTATTGTAAACGGAGTGTGACTATCAGCGGAGCTAAATTGAATATTTTTGCATATTTGAGTCTAAATTTTATGTGACTGAACGGGCAGTGTGACTTCAACCCGAATGAAGATAAGCGGAGTCGACTGTACTAAGGTTTGTGATCTCACTATTATGAGTGTTACATATACCCAAAAGATTTCTTTGGAAATACACCTCGTTTTCTTGCCAAATACTTGATTGTGGAAAAAATGAATGGAAACAAGTGAGTCGAAATAGATTTTCGTTTTATTCAAAATCCATCCGTTGCCCAAACGAATATTTAACTCACCCTGCGAGCCCCTTGGCGCGGGGCCGGTGACAGCCACTAGGCTGTGTGAGAGACAATAAAGAATTTAACCACGTCGTTTTAACTGTATGAAAACGTCCGTTTTTCCAACTGGGAGAGCAAACTTTGCGAATGCCCTTGACTAAATTTGTTATTTGACAACCATAGAATATAACATCGCAAGCGCAAAAAAGAATACTTCGCCACAATATCACCCAACCCCCTACATTTTCTCATCGAATTAAGACAAGATCCAATCTATTCTGCTTAAAACGGGGGTGAACCTGAACAAACGAAATTGAGGAAGAAAAAATGACGATTACGTGTGATACAAAATCCAAGCTTAACTGGTTTCTGATATCTTTCTATAAAAACCGCAGCCTCGGACAGAGGAACGCTGTTTTGGGCTCAAACTTTGCACGCAGCTACAAAGAGCAGCAATTAAGGAGTCGTTTGAGCAAGGTTTGCTGTTATAAACAGTGAATACGCTATTGTAAGGTAGGCAAAATTGATTGTCTGGTTTCCTTATTCAAGCACATGATTATTCATGCGTCCTCGATGGGAAAGCTTTTGTGCAATAGCAGGAAAGCACTCTAAATTTGAAAGCCCTGTGATGTTTCGATCATTGTGTCGTGACGCGCTGTAGAGGACTTGTCATCAGAAGCTTACTGTAACACAGACGCCCGCCCCGTTGGCTGTTGTGACGTCGCTGGTAATGTAATTTTCAGAACTGATTTTCTCTCGCTCTTGTAAACACCGAACGTTCAGCTTGTTACTGGCCTCTGTGGCAAGAAGTCACTGACAAAGATGGAGAATTCTGGTACAGCTGATTCCATAACAGGAGTTGATAACAAAGCATTAGAAGTGGCAGATGAAGTACCCATGGGAAATGGCAAGTCGTCCCTAATGGCTTCAAATGATGTCCCTCATGGCACAGTTAAAGAAGAGCCAGCCAAACACGCCCGTTTCAAGATCATCAACCACTCGCAGTCTTCTCCGAATTTAAAACATGAAGATGACGTTGATGTAGAGAACGTGAAGCTGGAGAACCACTCCTCGACAGATTCAAAAGAGACAACGCTGACTGTGCCCCTTTCTGGTCACTTGAAGCGGAGAAGTGAAAGTGACTCGAACCATCATGGCACTTACCATGGCCTGCATCATGGAACACACCACTCCACCCAGGGTTTTACCACCATTGGCTACTCCTCAACTGAAGCGGTGCCAATGACTGTCTTTTACAGAAACGAAGATTCCCTTTCTAATATTGCAAAGAAGAGACCTACTTTGCAAGAACTTCACAAAGGGAGAAAAGAGAACAAGCGGATCAAGGTATGAGAACCAAAATAATTTTACTTCTCGTACCTTTTGTTAGAGCTCGGGGGCACTGGGTGTGAAAAGCCCTCTTGGGCTCAAGTGCGTTAAGTAATGGTAAAGTTGCAAGTGCTCCTTTTTGCCTGTCCCCCGGCTTCCCCCCAAGGAAACTTTGGCTGCAGGTCTGTGCCATTTGTTTTTAGCTTTAACTTTCAAATTCATATTAACAGAGGACTAATTTTGGCTTCCCTGAGTGTATTATTATTTTTAAATTTTAGAGAAGAAGAGTCACTCCAAAAGCTATTGTTCAGCAAAACATCCCCAGGGGCACTTCCTCATTACTGATTTACCAGCTGATCAGAAACTCCGGTGTTTGCTAACTATTTTCCTCTTGGTTCTTAAGCATAAGCTTTCAGCAAAGATATGTTTTGTTGGGGACAATGAAGCAATTCACCCTAATTTGCCCGATTAGACCCAGCCAAAGTTATGACTTCAATAATAGCATTGTTGCAAGGAAATTAAAATTCCGCCAGACCTAAAGAAATTTGCTTTCATACTGGTTTTTCCCTGTCATGCGCTCATAAGAAGAGGTTGTATCCAATTTTGAGCCTTGAATAATTGCGAAATTAATGACACTCCTTCCGTTTCAATTAAAAGAGCTCGGTTTTATTTTGCTTTTATTTTCCAAATCACACAAAAATATCAAATTTGAGAAGGACAAAGCCTGACACCGGAACCTTCCCTTTGGGCGGAGTTGTCGCAAAGTTATCGATACTGTGTAAACAGATTATGATAGAACTGCAGAAAATGCTTATGGTTTTGAAGATGGGGGATTGTGGTAAATAACAATAAACAAAAGACCCCATTGACAGTGAAACATAAGTCCAGAGACGCTATTTAAGTTCCATTCGACGTGCACCAGAAAGTTTTGCAGGCATCTGCATCATAGCAGAAACAATCTTAGATATTTCATCCTGTACGCCACACTGGACCGCGGGAGATGGTGGGCTGAGGGAGCTTAACCCTCTAATAAATTCCAAAATGTATTTATTCAAGCACACGTTCTTCGTTTTTAGCATGATTAGCCCCCGCGATCCGTAAAATGTCCCGCGATCCTTGACACCCCATCATCTCCTAGAAGTAGAATGTAATTTTTATAACGTCAAATTAGTCCCAGGTGCTGTTGTAACACTTTGAAGAAACTGGACAGTCGGGTTTTGAGGAGAACATTAGAGTCCAGAATTTTAGAGACCTTTTTATGATGACAGAACATACCTTTTTCAACGACAGCCCATCGATACCATCGTACAACAGCCAATAGATTGCTTAGATATTCTATCCTCTTAGCCATCCTTAGATATTTTTCAACACCCCCCTGCCCACAAAACCCTCTAGCTATATATCCACAGAGTTCTTCTATCAAATTAAGGGCGGAACTACTGATTCATCATTCATGTTCTATCGTTGGCAAAATCTCGAATTTCATCTTCCAACTTGCTTTGGTGGTAAAAACAGCGGTCAAATATTGGTTGGATTTTAATAACTTAGCATCTGATTTCTAGCCATGGAGATCAAAATTCTCATCCTCTGCAAAAACCTTTCTGCCGTCAAGGTTACAAAATTGCCAATATCCTAACATTCTGATTGATAGCAGGTTTTAGTGGGGTCTGATCGGGTGTATATTGAAAGGGTGTACGGTCTTACGATGTTGCTTAGGGGTGATGTTCTTTTTGGTATTTTGGAAGCATCCCCAGGGGCGCCCAAGATAAGACATTCTGTATGGTAGCCGAACCCTTTTCTAATCTAGGGCCCCTCCATTTTAAATCTCCAGAACCCTGGGGATACCCATACGAGTACGAAAAACATCAATTCAAAATGTATTCGATTGTCATAATAATATTTCCCTCGTCTTTTGTGAAGAATAAATAATCAAAAACAGCAAAACGATTAAATGAACTTTCAATTGTTAATAGCGTGACATTAGGTTCAGATTAGATACTATACTGCAATACCGCAATCAGGTCACTATTGTTTCCCCATGGCATTGAATCAAGCAGAAAACTTTGACACCTTTTTTTCAATCTAGCCACAGGTTGTCCAAAGTAGGGTCAATTAAGCTTTGTATTTATTTTGAATTTGAACAATAAAAGGAAAACAAATTTCGCAACTTAATCTATATAGCACCTTTTCTGTGTTATTTTTAGACCCCGTTTACACTGTACCGGATATAATTTATTCGCATAGAACTTGTTCGGATTGATTTGCGTTTACACTGTGCCGCACAAATTTTGTCCACTTTGCTGCCCTCCCGTTTACATTGTGCCGGATAACTGCAGTCACATGACTTAAATCATGCACAGAACGCCAAAAATGAAGTCTTCTCTGGGCAACAAAATAATAACAAAATTCCCGCCTACGTAAAAAGATTTCATTCTCTTTTCAGAATCAACTGCTTCTCTTTTAGACTAAATCCAAAGATATTGTCACTACAAATTAGGCCTAGTTTGTTTTAATAGTTTGTTTTTGAAACAAAATGACCCTGAACTAGCAACGAAAATAGAAAAAGCTGACAAGGATGCCAATTTTACGTGGACTGGCAAGATACTGCACTTTTAACACGAGTATTTATTGACAACAAGGCAACCAAGATAGCGAACGGTCTTGATTGGGAGACAGTGAAAACTAAATTGAATGAAATAGCCAATCGCTTTCGAGCAAGATACGATGTGGATAAAATTTATCCGGGTAAAAGCGTTTACACTGTTCTACATAGCTATCCGAACTAATTTAATCCACTTTCCTAGGTGAACTAATTTTGTTCGGATAGCCGCTCTCAAATTCGTGCGGATAGCGTGGGTCTGGTGTAAACGGGAGCCCTATCTGAACTAATTTTGATGTGTAAACGGGGTCTTAATAGAATATATGCCTTGTTTATCAATGGAAATGGAGAATAGACTTTAAAAATAAGCTTTTTGTCCAGTTGCAAGATAGTGATGTTATTTTGTCCAGCAAAATGTCATTACACTCTTTTTTCTTTAGAAGAACCAGTAAATTTAAGTTCAGGCTGACTGTTCTAAATTTTTTCGAAAATCTGAGGCTGGATTGTTCTTAATTCGTTCTTAATCTAATAGGGTGTAAGCAGTGCGAGTGCTAGCTTTTTCGCCCTAGGGAGGTGTTCACGCCTCATTTGCCAAAAAAGTGAGTGAGACAACCTTCATTTGCCGAAAAGTTTGAATATTCGACGAAAAAGCACACACACATCGCTAAAAATCCTAGATTTTGAGAAAAAACGTTGTTCAAAATTGCATTTTGCAGAAGCTCAGCATCAGCTTGATCTTTATTTGTTCTTAACTTTTGACCAATTTTGAAGCACGTGTTCTTATAAAATTGTTCTTATAAAAAAAAGAGTTTAATTGCTGCTTGCCCATAGAGCTACGCTAAACCGTTATAAATTGGCCCATTGAGATATAAGGCCTCAGACAAAGATTAAGAACGAGGCGAGCCGTGAGTTGGTGGCAAGAAGGCGATATTCACCATTGAGAATTCATTGGATCAAACCTCAGTAAGGAATATACAAAACAATGCTAGCGATTCTAGCTCGAGACACTTGCACGAGACAATAGAACTAGTGTTATTTCTTACTTAGCAAAAAGAAAGAAATGAAGACTTTATTTTTATGGTCCCCTGTGCTAGGTTGTGGTTCACCTGACCTTCTTTCATCTTGATATTACAAATCAAGATGTCCGTTGCAAAAGCGCCAATAAGACAACGGTGACAAATACCAGACATAGACCCCAACGAAATAGTTAGCCATTTACTTCAAGTCTTAGGTGAGATAGCACGCTTTTCCTCTTTGTACTAAACAGGATATTGACAAAGAACAAAGCGATCGATGCATTATGATGTTAAGACAGTCTCAGAATCCACCCAACGTAGATGTCTTTTTTGGAGAATTTCAATCATAGATGTCTCTTCTGGAGATCTTATAAATGTTCCCCGAGATTTTAAAATGGCTTTATGTTGTTAATTGGAACTGTCGTAGGTACAAATGTCTCCTGTTTATCAGTTATAGACAGGAACTCCCAAAGAAACTGTTGGCTTTCAGTCAGAAATTCATTTTCTTTAGTTAATTGAATCATAAATGGTTGAATTGTGTTGATCAAAGATCGTTAAACGAACTTTTAAAAATTATTGCAGAATGTACAATTTTGCTATTATTCCTTTTTCATAAAATTGATTAGCAGCTCTTTCGGCTGCAATAATTAGTTTTTTGTTCAAGCTGCCAACTTGTCACAACTGACACAAAAGAATGTCTGAATTATCCTTCTTAGCCTATGTTCAGCTTCAGGATATTCCTGTTAAAAGAGATTTGAAAGGACAAAATAATCCTTTAAAATGATATCTTGAGCCCTCAACAAAACTGAAGCAAGGGGCTTTGTTTATTGAATAACTGCGACTTGCAAAATCCTTGATCTGAATTGAGGTTTATTTGAGTCTAACAACTGATTGTAAACGATTTTGCAATTTCCAAAGAGGGCAAATTGCATAACGAAATTAGAAGCAGGGTTCAAACCTTTAAGATACCAAGAAAGGCAATCAAATCCCGGACTAAAGCAACGAGAAAAGTAAAACACAAACAGATTATCTTCACCAGCTATAAAAGTGTGGAAAAAATTGCTAAGTTGAATCAAAAAGTATCTTTCACAAGTTGACTTATTTTTTTATTATTTTGTCAAGAATTGAAAAGGATTCACCAATACTTGGGCAAAGCGATTGGTCCCCAAGCCAAGGCCATTCTGCTAACTGTGACGGTCAGTCACATTTTGCAGGAAAAGAAAGTGTCCCGATGGGATCCCCTTTTAAATACGTAATATCCTCCACAGGGGCGTTGCTAGCAGGGATATAGGGGGTGTGACAGCCCCCAATACTCCAAGAATTCGTCCGGTAAATCTTCAGTTTGTCTACAAAATTCTTAGTTTGTCGGTAAAATCATCTATCAGTGAAAAAGCACTTAAAATCTTCTCGATCTATTTCTTCGTGGATAAATTTTTCTATTGATGACCCTCCACTCCCCTAGTCTGGAAGGTCAAGGGACGCCAGTGCTCCTACAAATATCTTTTCGAAACACTGTCAAACCAAGTGTCCCCAATGAATAGAGAAAGCAAACCCAGAAATATCTTCCTTTTAGGTGCAAAATGTAGCAGTTGTGACTCTGAAGATTTTATAATGTTTAATAAATTTCGCGTGTGCGGAAGGACTTTTCGTTTGATAAAGTATGGAATAGTTTTCTAGTGACGTGTGCAGAAAGGTAGAGGTCGGCATAAAATGATCGTGTAATAGAAATGTGGAGCAAGAAAGCTTGAAGTAGGGCTCTCGGCAAGTTTTATTCAGAGTGTTTTTTATTTTCAGGATAAATTAAAAGGCCATGATGGAGACACCGGAGTTATCGAAAGAGGAAACGGTGGCCAGAGGGGTGGAACAAAGATTGGCTGGATTAAGGGTGTACTGGTTCCTTGCCTTCTTAATATATGGGGCGTTATTATGTTTCTCAGGCTTTCTTGGATCGTTGGGCAAGCTGGCATTGGGTTCTCATCCATAATCGTCACTTTGGCTAGTGTTGTCACTATGGTGTCAGCTTTATCTATGTCTGCCATTTGCACAAACGGAGAAGTTAAAGGAGGTTTGTTATTCTTTCTTTTATTTATTTGTCATCTATTTTTTTCTGTTTCTATTGATATTTTTTGCTTCTAATTTATTTATTGGTTATCATAGCTTTTTCTAAGTAGCGATATATGGCAATAGCTTTTTCGATATTTATTTAGAATCATTTGATATGCTGACACCGGAATATGAACCTTGTACACTGATCTTTTTGCTGACTATTCGCAGTACCTGAATCTAACGTAAATTAATTGCGTTACAGGAGGTGCATACTACTTCATTTCACGTAGCCTCGGGCCTGAATTTGGCGGTTCCATTGGCATCATCTTCTCGATAGCAAATGCTGTTGCTGTTGCACTTTACATTGTCGGCTTCGCAGAGACAGTCAGAGATCTGATGCTACGCTACGGCACAAAAATTGTCGATCCCCAAAACGACATAAGAATCGTTGGTATTGGCGCTTTGGTTTTGCTGTTTATTGTCACGTTGATTGGCCTAGAATGGGTTATGTACACCCAAGTGTTTCTATTGTTTATACTTGTTGCTGCGATTATCAGCATTATTGCAGGGTCCTTTTACCCTAACCCTGTCAACAGCCGAGAACAAGTCGAAGCCTGGGGGATCTTTGGGTACAATGCTACCCTTTTCAAAGAAAATTTCGTACCGCAATACCGGGATGGAAATAATTTCTTCTCCGTCTTCGCAATTTTCTTCCCAGCTGCAACAGGGATCCTTGCTGGTGCCAACTTATCCGGTGACCTTAAGGACGCCTCCTCAGCTGTCCCTAAAGGAACTTTGATTGCGATTGGCATTACCTCTGTGTCGTACCTTTTAATGTGTTGGATAATCGGCAGTGCAGCAGCGCGTGATGCATCTGGAGTCATTGCCAGCTCATTATTGAATATGACGAATGGCAGTTGTGCCGTTGGAAGTTGCAATTTCGGATTAATGAACGACTTCCAGGTAATAAACGAGGTTTCATTTTTTCTTTTATTTGCCTAATGTTAGCTTTTAAAATTAATCCTTGCGTAGAAAGCTCCTGAAGGGGTGAACGAGGAATCGAGATTGGCCAATTGGGATTCGAAAGGTCATTCCAGGACTGGCGTGACCATTTTATTGAGTTGTCGAACTTTTGTGACGACATCTACGAAGGAGGTTTAAGAAACGCCCTCTTGGAATGGCACTTTGTCTAAAAGATGGCTAGGGTTTGGGATTAAGAACCCCCTGCAGGCTCCTAGTAGATGTATTACAAGACCAACGGTCTGCGTGAACAGAACGTGATGCAGCAACACTCCTATTTTCTTTGAGTTGATTTTGATGAAAAATTCTAAAATCTTTTAGTTTTTATAGGAAGAGTTTATGTAATTCTTTTCTGGAACGTGTTAAATGAACAAATTTGTATTCAGGCGTTGTCGTTGTTGTAAATTTATCTTAATTCGATATTAGAAACAATAGCTAACAATATAAACATAAATATATGATGTTGACTAATCAAAATCGAATATAGCTACCAGTTAGTACATAAAAAGGAATTATCGATACAAAATTAAAGATTACATTTCATTTTCAGGCAGAAACTGACAGACATTGCATTTGCAATTCGGTCCGCCCCATTGTTTTATTAGATTCTTAAAACTCTTCAAATTTTCTGCGGATTTCAACTCGTTGGGTAGGTCATTCCAAATCTGTGGCCCGATTGACATAAGACTTTTGGATCCAAATGTTGTTTGATTAGGTCTAACATGGGCTAAGTTATTCGGATTTCTTAATGAATAATTTGACAAACGTAATTTAAAAATACTCTGCATAAAAGGTGGGTTTAACTGTTTGCTTTTTTAAATATTTCAATGCACAGAATTCTTTGACGAGCAACGAGCATTGTGCATTTGTCTGCCTTCACAAGCAGATCGTTATACGAACTTGTATGATATTATAGAGAAGTCTTAGGGCACGTTCTTGTATCTGTTCAATTTTCTTTAATGATTTAGACGATGAAAAATACCAGACCAAGGGACAATAACTGAAATTGGAATATACGAAGAACTTTTTCTCCTGGAAACCAATAAATATATTTGATCTTTTAAGAACATTCAATTGTGTTGCAGCTTTTTTGCAAAGATTCGCAATATGTGGGTCGAAATCAAGTTTGTAATCCAACGCTACTCCTAAAAGCTCCACTTTCTCCTCAGATTGAATTTTTTTACCATTAATGATCATGTGTTCTCCACTATTATTTCTCTAGTTTTTCCTAAGAATTATAGCATGAAATTTTTCAGGGTTTGCAATCATTTCATTTTGTTTTAACCATGATAAGGCGATTCCCGTTTCTTTTTGCAAGGTATTTACAAGATCACGCATGTTTCTAGAAAAATAAGAAAGTGTATTGTCGTCTGCATAATTATAGAGCGTTGCTGAAGTTTTATGAATAGAAATAAGTCATTTATGTAAAAATTGAACAGGACTGGTCCTAACACAGAGCCTTGGGGTACACCAGACATAACCTCTTGAAAAGGCGTGACATGTTCATCAAAATTACTGTTGCTACAAAGTGTTGATCTTCCTTTTTGCAGCTACTTGAGAAACTCTCCATTTGGGGTCCAGTTGTTACAACAGGAATATTTGCTGCCACTCTTTCATCTGCATTGGCCAGTCTCGTTAGCGCCCCCAAAGTCTTCCAGGCAGTATGCAAGGACAATATATTTCCTGGAATTGAATTCTTCGGCAAAGGGAACGAGAAGAATGAACCCCGCAGAGGCTATATCCTGGCTTTTTTTATTGGCGCAGCGTTCATTGCAATCGGAGACCTAAATGTCATCGCCCCGATCATATCAAACTTTTTCCTGATGGCCTATGCTTTAATCAACTATGCTGTTTTCAATGTTTCATTGGCAAAGACTCCTGGATGGAGACCAGCATTTCGATATTACAACAAATGGGCGGCACTTGTTGGTTTTCTGCTTTGCATCGGCATCATGTTCTTCATGAACTGGTGGGCAGCCTTAATCACAGTTGTTGCTGTTGCTGGATTATATAAGTTCGTAGATTACAGACGACCAGATGTAAGTCCATTTAAGCAGTGTCTGCACTTTATCATTCATCTTTAAATGCTTTGTTGCCATGGTCACTGCGCGGGCAAAACACTTAGTAAACACAAGTTTTGACAGACTTTTTTTATAAAAATTCAATTTTACAGTTAAAATACCAACTATTGTCAATTAACACTTTCTTCAAAACCAAAGCACAACTATGATCAAGCAAATAGCCCATAGTTTCTGTAGCTTCATTACATCATCCCCACTTCACATACTTTGAAATTACATAACAAGGTTCTTTTAGACCTTGTGGTTACGGATCCACATGACTTGAAAAGCTTTGCACAACAAGACATAATAATTAACAAAATCTAATTAACCCCTGCAGATGGGCAAATGTCTGCTTTACTATTTCTTTGACGTTTTTTATCAAATGATCATGCTAAAGATACCCATTAAACGAAATGGTTGACTGCGAAACCTCAAGACGATCTAAAAACCAAGAAAGATGTTAAGTACATATTCTCCGATGCCACGCAGGGGCACCAAGCAAAAGTTCAAATGGCATCATTCCGATGGGCGGACCTGCCAGCATCCCCAGGTGCTGCACTGGAAATTTTAAGCACAGAAAATTAAAAGGATACATAAAAAACTATGTTTCTGTTTCCAGTTAAACTTCCGTTTGTCTCGATTTAAAATCTGCGTTAACAGTTAAAGGCAATCGACAGACACCTAAGTGGCTTAAGCCATCAGCTAAGTAATATTAGCCAATCAGCAAGCGCGTAAGTGTAACATGCTCATTGATTGGTTAGTTATTGATTGACTGGTGGCTAGTGCAACTCTTATCTACTGATTGCCTTCAAACAAACGCTGAGAATTTCGATCAATAAACAGATAACAATAGTTCTAAAACAGGGCCCACGCCACGAATTTGAAAGTGAGAGCCAAGGCTAGCAAAAGTAGGGGGCCAAGGTTTCTTTCCCCTTTTATTGCAGCTTTATAACTACTTTCTTCGCAAAAAAGTGGGGCCGTGGCCACCCCGCACCATCACCCCCCTCCCCCGGTGGCGTGGGGCATGTAAAAGACAACCAAACTCAAAAGACGATTTTTATATTCTGTTTATGAAATGGCATTCAATTTTGTCATCTTAAGATTCAAGGTAGTTTCGTAAGGACTGCTGTAGCTGTTTTTTTAATTTTCGTAATGGATTTCCAACTTCCTCTTGGTGCCACTACGTCTCGTCAGAGACAATCTACGAAACATCTTCGAGCTCTAACAATAACTTCTTTCTTGCTTTTAAGATCTTTTTGAGGTTTCTTTATCAATGTTTCCTCATAATGACTGTGTTTACTTGATAAAAACTTCAAAAGAAATAGACCCGCAGACATTTGCTCATCTGCAGGGGTCAACAAGATTCTGATCATCGTTTTTTCTTATTATACAAAGGTATTATTTATCTGTAACAAAAACTGTCTAACGGAACTTTATTGTTGGGAAGTACCTTGGGTTCGAGCAGGGGTGGCGCTAGAGACAAACCTTCAAGGTGCCGACGTTTATATTCTCCGTAACTGCCGACGCTGGATGTATCAAATTGCCGACAGAAAAAATTCGATTTGCCTCATATTGCAGGCAGGGCCGTCGCGAGGCAAGCCTCGTTGGGGGTGGAGGGGGTGGGGGTGGGTGGTGTGGACTACAAATTGACCTGATTAAAAAATTATTGCCTGAAACTTTTTAGCTGCTGTCACAAACCTCTGCAATACATTTTGTCAATCTAACTCTGTATGATAATAACCGACTTTCCTAATAGTCTTGTCAAATCTCTTTATCAGGACGGGCAAAGGATATAGTTACTACCTGAGTTACTACCATGGTTGCCGCCGAAAGGGCAGGAAATTTTCGAATTGTGATGCTTCTAGTTCCCTGGAAAATGCACTCTTTTAAGCAGATTTCACTAAAGCAATCCTCCTAATCCTATTGAAAATTATTGTCTTTTTGCAAAACATTTTTACAGCAGATAAAAACAACAATTTCGACGTGGTCTTGAAAAATACCAGGTTGTCAGTTACTTCTAAATTTAGATCCCTTTCTCCATCTTAGCATGCCTTTTGAATGTTAAGAAAAGTCTGGAGCTCATAGTGAATTGCAGTTGACGCTTCTACTGAGAAACTTTAGGAGAAATGGACACAAGGCACAATTTTACCTAAGATTGCTCGATCCTTTATTGATTTTATGACAGGAAGGTCTCTGAAATACCTAAAGCGTTTCTTCCACCGAGCGGATTTTACCTGAAATTTCCTATTGAGATACTATTGGGGGGGTGTGACAACCCCCCAGTGGCGACGCCCCTGAGCAGCACCTCCAACGAAGGGGCACCGAGGGGTCATGGCCCCCACTTTTTTACAAAGCAATAGAGCATTTTCCAAAATCTTTTGTTGTGGGTGCAAAATTTTCCCTTGCCCCCTCCCCGCCCCCACTTTCCAACCTGTGTCGGAGTTATACGAGATTTTCTCGGCAATTTGTGCCTTGTAAGAAACTTAATTCGCAAATATTGCCTATTGTTGAATATTTCTTCCTATCTATGGTGGAAGAAGTTAATCGATGGTTTTCTCTAAACCATTTGTTTGTCGCAAGCTATGCGGTGAACAATGCTATTGAAAAATAGTTGATGAAAAAGGACAAGAAGTGCTTTTTAAAAAATTTATTACGCAAAATGTGCTCATGATCGAAATGTTTTCATTGGCAATAATAATCGAGGTCCAAGTTTTTATAACTTGGAATTCTGCATCCCTCACAACTCTCTTGCATATTCCACTGTCTGATGCCCTTTATGATATTTTTGTCTAGTACTAATCATGGTCTGTGGTACTTTTAGATAAACTGGGGTTCTTCTGGTCATGCCCACACATACCTCAAAGCTCTTCGATTCACAAGGCGCCTGGAACAGGTTGGCGATCATGTCAAAAACTTTCGTGTTCAATGTCTTGTTTTATGTGGGTCGCCGTCTTCCCGACCAAACCTTGTGCACTTTGCTTCGCACATAACGAAGAGTTTTGGACTGATGGTTTGCGGTGATGTGAACGTTTCGGATGGAATTTCTCTGAGAACCAACGACGAAGCAGAATGGCTGAGGAAGCACAAAATCAAAGCTTTCTATCAAATGATCCAAAGTAAGTTTATCCTCCACTAAAATGCTCACTTTGTCCTCATTTATGGTACGACAAAGTGGTCTCAATTTAATGGTACAGTTTTTAGTTACACCTGGCTTTTTAAAAAAAATTACCAAACGTTGGAGAAAAACAGCAAGATTGAAATAACTCGTTTACTAATGCGATACAGCTTCATGGCAATATTTTTGGAGTAAAAAAGACAATTTTTAAAAAAAATGTTGATTTTGAAAACTTAATCTATTTTCAAAACTAGACACGGTATCTAGAAGGCGTGTTTCTATATAATTCATAATCTTAAATTTTAATTGCTTTGATTATCAACAAACCTTCCTTGTGACAAAGTATTTCCAGTTGAATTTTGTGATATTTTTTCGTCCTTGTTACTAATGACAAATGAAATTTGGAATGAGAAATTTTGGTTCGGATAAAAAGTGGGGTCCTAGCGTAATTTTCCTTCAACTGTTGAGAAGAACGCCCTTCATATAGTGAAAGAGCATGTTTGTTCGTGATCAAAGGCATCGATAGCTCATTTGGCAGAAGACGTTCACTTGTCTGTCTTTCCTCAACAATTACGGCGTTTTTCATTCCATCTTACCAACAACTTAATATTTTTTCTTTCAGGCAGAACATTATATGATGGAGCAGCATCTCTTATGCAGTCCGTTGGGCTAGGCCGCCTTAGACCTAATACCCTATTGCTTGGTTACATGACAAAATGGCAGGCTTGTACACAGTCGAAAGTTGAAGAGTACTTTAATCTGTTGCACACAGCTTTCGATTTGCATTATGGTATTGCCATTCTTCGTATGCAAGATGGATTCGACATAACCGAAGAAACAGACGATGAAGATGAACAGTTCTTCCTGAACCAAGAGCCCGACTGGTACACAGAGGACTGGGACGAATCACAGATCCCCAGGGAACCGAAGAATGACCAATCTTCTTCAAACACAGGTGATACTGTAGAAGCCAGAAATGTGAATGGAAACCCTGAAATCGTAATTGCTTTTAATAAGAAAAACAAGGGGACGATCGATGTTTGGTGGCTATACGATGACGGGGGACTCACTATCCTAGTGCCTCATCTATTGTCGCTAACAACTCAATGGCGAGGTTGTAAGCTGCGAATTTTCACCCCTGCCTCTGACAAGAAAATAAAAGCAAACCAAATTCGAATGGCAAATCTTCTCAAGAAGTTTCGTATTGATTTCTCAAGTGTAGTGGAATTCAGGGGGATTAACAAGCCTCCAAAGGACGAGAGCATCGACGCCTTCAAAAAACTGAGAAATGGTGAGCACCTTGTGGAGGAGGCTTTGGACAAGAAAACACTTAGGCAGATCCGTCTTGGTGAACTTGTGAGGGAGCACTCCCATGACGCAAAACTTATTGTGCTGACACTGCCAATTCCTAAGAAGGCTATTGTGACGTCACTAATGTACATGAGTTGGTTGGAGGTGCTGTCCTCAGACTTACCCCCTGTTCTGTTGATACGGGGAAACCAAACAAGCGTACTTACTTTCTATTCCTAAATTAGGAAGAAAAAATAATAAACTGGCGTTTTAGGTCACAATACCAGCTGGGAATGATGACATTTAGGTTTGTAGCATCTTGGGGTTGTTTTTGTTTGCATGGCTCCTCAATATCAATTTCTTTACCTTTCCATATTTTCTAGGGTCAAATCATCTTCCAATGTCTGCCTGTAACTGGAGTAGAAAACTTAAAAATAAAAAATTTAAAGTAGTAAAATTTTGCCAGCATTTATTGAGTTTTCAGTTATCAAGAGGACTATTGAGGTCACACATGAATGCAAATGTCAAAAAGTAGTTTAATTTCAATCAAAGATTTGATCATGGCAAAAATTAGCTACGATATTTGAGAATTGCCCAGAAAAAAGAGGAGGGGGTGCAGCCCCCCTGCAAAAAGTAAAGGGGGCTGATCCCCCCTGAGCCCCCTCTTCTACAGTCCTGCTCTAGTAGAATAATTGTGTGTTATCAAAGAGAGATATTTACATATAACTGAAATTGGCCTTAATCTTAGCAGCTTAAGGTTCCTGTCTTGATAATAAAAGCTTTTTGTTTGCCAAAGAATTTTCTTATGGCAAAATATCGGATTGAGTCAGTGAATTCGATACGAAATGAATCCGGTATCGTGTGAACAGGGCTTTAGATGCCAGTCCGCTCTACCAAGGGATACTTAGCCACAGTCATTTTAAATAGTTTTTGAATTTCTGCCAACTATACTGTTATACATTTCCAGTTCTTTAGAGGACGCATTATGATAATATTTTATGTCCTGTATGTAATGCAGTTAAAAGAATATGAATATTTTGCTTATCGTTCGTTGATTATTTTTTATTTTAAAGAATTTTCTCTTAATAGGCAATACGGTTGTATACTTTGTGGTTGACTTTTTATAAGCAAGTTGAATTTGATGAAATTTTCAATGATTTTTTATAAATTTGAATTAGAATCAGTGAAATTATTAGATGTATGTTGCCTTGTTTCTTCTCTCGTGGAATTCATATTTTTCAGATAAATTTGAATTCAATCGAGTTTTACTGTTGCCTGACCTTTTGCTAAATGAAGCAATTTTTAGCTGTCGTTGTTTCTTTGAGAGTCTTTATGTTCATACCTGTTTCCTCCTAATGTTAAAGTTGAGAGTTTTCATGCTGGGGAAATCATGAAATTAGTGGGTCCTGTGAATGATGGCAAAAAATCTTTTTGGCACTACCACACCGATCCATTTTATTTGGGTTTTTCGGAGGTGTGTCTAAGCGCCGGAACGAGGCTGTGACTTAGCTTGGGACAAAGGTGATCCGGTGTTTGTGCATGAATGATACATTAACAGTTGTTCAGGAAAATAGGTTAGAAAATGGCAAAAATAATAGAATGTGTACCAAATTTCTCTGAAGGTATAGATCAGGCTGTCATCGATGCAATATCGCACGCAATTCAAGCGACAGATGGTATGTACCCCGGAAATTCATTTGCCACGTATAACCCTGTCTAGGCCAATTTTGCATAGGTTCACTTCTACACGTAGATAGCTCTGCAAGCTCAGTTTTCTTTAACAAGATTGAACGAGTCAAGACTATGAGACATTCGAAATGAAATTTTAAGTTCTTATGCAATGATTTCTTTGAAAAAAGTCGTTTCCTTTTCTCTCTGGATTTGATGGTGTGCTGCCTAGAGGCGTCTGTGAAGTTTCTTTGTTTAGGTCACAACAACGCTAGCTGTCCCCTATTTAAAGTTTTACAAATTTTGTGAAATAGCACTTTAAGTATGAAGTCAAAAATTTGTATGAAGTTTCAAGCTTTCTACCGAGCATTCAGAATATGGCAGATGCCCGCATGAAGTTAGTTTAGTGCTGCACATCAAAATGTGAAATTGCACACCGAATTTACTAAGCTCTATTATAAAAGCCTTCATTTTGCAGGCTATTTGAATGATAAAAAGAGGTTTGCATGTATAGTAAACGTGCTAGAAATAAGAAATGACTGGGCATGTGAGATCTTATCAAAAACCGCCATACTCTGCAGAATGGCTTTCTACGATATATTCCGTTTTTCACAATAACCACAAAACCAATAAATATAGATGTACCCTTTTAAAATTTTCTTAGATTTACCATGTGTATTTTCTGTTGTGTTTTGGAAACTGAAATTGCAGTACATGATAAAACTGTCCCAGCAGCACTATTCATCTATAACCTTTTGTAATGTGATTTATTAACATATGGAATTTCATATAAATTCTGTGAAACAGTTTTTACAAAATGTTCTTAAACAGTTCAGTTAGAAGGCTTCCAGTTAAGGGCCACTTGCATCAACCTTGCCTACCAGTTTGACAGTTTGCTGCACAAATGCTTTATGAGGTGTGCACACTATCATCTGTGTTAACTTGGTGAGGCACAGTAAAATTTAAACTCTAGGTCTTGAGTGTAAATATGCTGATGATGGTTGAATGGTGGTATTTCTAATGTTAGTATGCCAATAATTGCTCCTTTAATTTAAAGATTGCGCACCTAGCCTGCATCTCAGTCTTGATGAAGTACCTCAGGCTTCCCCATCCTGAAAAATGACAAACCTCCTGAGAACTAAAGGAGATGAAAATTCTATGTAAAAAATGCAACAGCTTTTACAGTTATGTCAGGTCAACTTGGTATCAACAACCATTTCTAATCAGATCTGTGAACTGAGGAATTTTACCTTCTAACAAATTGCAGCTGTTTGATTATCTCTGTGGAAAACATAATTGCATTGTCATTGATGGATGACAGTATTTGATTGCTCTGTAGTGCAGGGTGCTACAAACCAGGTAAGCTTAAAAACTATTCTTCAAAAACTAGACAGTAAAATTGATCTGGCCTGCCTGTTATCCTCGGTGGTCAGTATAATTTATGAAACATTTGTATGTTAAGTGACTCTCAACAGGTTGCTCTCTTTTGGATGTTGACCCTGGTACATCTACAAACAGAACTGTTTATACATTTGTTGGGCCTCCTGAAGCAGTTGTAACTGGTGCCATAAATGGAGCAAAGGCAGCTGCTGGACTGATAGACATGCGAAGACACCAAGGTATGTGTTCATCTTGTTTAACATTATCTGCTACTTCAATTGGTATAAATTAGCAGCAGGGCTATTAGGACCTAACTGTGCAACTTTTGTCAAAAAATATATTTATTATTGACTATGCATTTCTGGATGTCTAAAATATTATTTTGACCTCCATACCTTAATAATTATTTTAAAATACCATTTACTTATCCTTAATTGCTAAAAGTGATTACATAGTGAAACTTTTTATTTTCTATTATTCCCTTTAATGAAAGAACAACAAACCTATTCTTACTGGCACACTGCTTTTCTCATCAAGATATTGAATTTCTAAGGTTGCATTAGTTGGAGATAAAAGACTGCTCTCTCAAAGTTATGGCAGGCTTTGTTCTAAGGAAAATGAAGGTGCTCTATTTCAGGCCTCTAGAATATGCCTACAGAGCATCTTTGGAAGCAGTGCAAGTGTTGCAAAAATTATAAAAAGTAGAAACAGGCTCCTTTTTGGCACTGATAAAGGAGACCAAGCCCCCATAGCACAACACCCTTGGGTATGATATTCTTTGGTATTTATTTGTATTCAGTATCATATGAATTGATCTCAAGCAATATCTACACATATATGTTTTCAAAGTTATGTTTTTTCTTCTTATGAAAATGTATCAAATGTTTTGCATCCAAACAGAATTGATGTATTTTCAAACATCATTGCATTTTCAAATGATTTAACTTTCAAGTTGTTTTAAAACATAAGTATTTTTGATGTATGGAAAAAAATCTTTTCACTTTGAAATGTATTCTTGTAGACATGGCCTTAAAAGTAACCGGATATAAAATTGAGATTTTATCAATATATTAAAGATAAACTCTTGTACATATCTAATAAATCATAAGATTCCTGTCATTTTAGAGGATGGTCATCATCATTTCAAAACAATATTTTTTCTTTGTGGCAATATATCATTTTTCATTTTCATGTGTTCATTAAATTGCTCTCCATGGTTGTTTTAAGGTGCCTTTTAGGCACTCATGCTCCTTCCAGGCAAGGCCTGTTGTAGAACATGATTTTCATGGAAACCATTTTAGTACTACCCATTTTTTCAGTAGAGGGGCGTCTATCTTATGTTGTTTTTATGTGTAAGACATGACACCAAAAGGTGATGGGAATAGCAGGTGATTGTAAAAGGCATAGCAACTAGGCTTTTCAACCATGCAAAAGCTAATAAAATGCAAATTTCATTTACAGTTTGTTTTGGTGTTAATGGCATGGCATGACCTCACAAGTCATAGCTTTTTGCAGGCTTTGTTGATTGATATCTTAAGAATGAAGAGGAAAAACATTTTGGTTACTCTTGAGAGGTAGACCAAATTTAAGGAGAGCAAAACTCAGTTCATAAGTACTTTAATGGATTTTTCAGCTCTGTAGTTCATTAGCTCTTATCATATGGTGTTTACTAAGCCTTATGCCTGTTTTTGCCTGTTTCAGGTGAGCATCCAAGGCTAGGAGCGCTAGATGTGTGTCCTTTTATTCCTGTTGCCAATGCAACCATGGATGACTGTATAGAGTGTGCAAACATGTTTGGCAAACGAGCTTCCGAAGAGTTGGGAATACCTGGTGAGTATATTTAGTTGTTACTAATTATTTGATAATTGATGTTTAATAATTATTTGATTCAAAGACCCAGATCATTAGTGTCAATAAATGTCCCAGGATCAAATAAAAGCCTAAAGATATTCCATTTGATGACCATGCCAAACTTTTCATCATTTGCTTTGCAAGTCACTCAAATGAATACCTAGAGGGAGCATCTAGAAAATTCTTCCTAATTGGTGCTCTATTGACAATTCAAAGATTTGTATATTTTTCCTGCTGTGGTGATTTTGAAAGTGATAAGAATTTTTTGGTTGTGTTTTTATAGAAATGCAACTAATTCCACCTTTTGGGCTTTTCAATTGGTTCTTTATCAGTTGTCACACCAACAACCAAATGCAGAGAATAGCTGAATCCATACAAAACATTGACAAATACTGTAAATCCTCGAATTGCCCCCCCCCTCAAAAAAGCCCCCCGCCTCTAATAAGCCCCCACCCTAGAACTACAAATTGTCAATAAGTCCCCATAAGCCTCGAATGAGCCCCCACTGCTACTGTAAATTCTCGAATTGACCCCTCCATTTGATGATTTTTGCCACCATTTGATGATTTTTGCCATCTGATGTTGCCTATGGCGTTTTATTGAATTACCACAACAAATTCATATTTTTGGTAAGAATTAATTAAATGCTCATAAAGAAATTCCTAATAAAATAAACGAGGTCTTTTAATAATGTCTTCTTAATGTCTACAGTAATTTTATACGCCCCCCCCCCTCGAATAGGCCCCCATCCAAAAATATTAAAAATGAATAAGCCCCCAAGGGGCTAATTCGAGGATTTACGGTACAACTTATGTATACTTCCCGTGTTGATACCTCCATAGCAAGTGGGCTACATCTTGTACTTTAAAAGTTTGTCCATAAATACAAAAGGTTGAGTATCAATCAAATTCACAATGCTGAAAAATGGGGAGAGCATGGCAATGTCCTCTCCCTTACTCTAACAGTGACTTAGCCCCTTTTAGTAAACCATGAAGTACCCAGATAGTGACAGCAATTAGGGCTATGAGTAGGAGTGGCTTAAATTACTCTTAGTTAAGAGACCTACTACAGTTCACAGTTCTGGTAAGAATTACGGTTCCATCACCAATGAAAATGTCCTAACAAGTCTTTTTATCCATTTTTAAAGTTTATTTGTATGGGTTTGCTGCAAAGAGTGACTACAGAAGAGCTGTCCCACAGATTAGAGCCGGAGAGTATGAAGGCCTGGCAGAGAAGGTAAATCCTAGGTTTGGTTAGGCTTGCTTGGCGTTCTGCTATGTTACAATTTAGGTAAAACTAGATATGTCGTAGTACTTCGAATAAATGCCCCCCTTCTTTTAACGCTCCCTCGAATTGATGTCCCCTTATTGATATTGAAATGTAAAAATCGTTTGAAAGGGACATTTATCAGAAAGTATTGATATGATATCGAAACGCATATGGATTTCGCCACATTATCAAGCCATTTCAGTCTTTTTAAAAATGACATTTTCGGTACAATTCTTTTTCGTAGAAAAATTAACTTTAGTATGCTAGTAAACATGAACTATAAAAAACTCCCCTTTCTTAAAAACGCCCCCTCGAATGAACACCCCTACAAACGCACCAGAAATTCAAAGAGCGCCAGGGGCAATTTTTCGAAGTAATACGGCAAATTCATTACCCAGAGAACCTTCCATTTGTTGAGTCAGTCAGAACCAAAAATAAATCTTCCTCTCTTGCAAAAGTTGACTTAATTTGTTGAGTAAATTTTATTCTAATTCTAACGCTATACATTGCTGTAAAGCCAGTATTTTCATTTTTACGTATAAATGTTTTTATTTCGAAGCCCCCTGAAGCCTTCAAATATTTAAAGCAGCACTTCTACTCGATTATTTATTCCGGGGCTACAATTATTTAGTTCGTGGTGCATTATTTTATGATTTTAACAGCAAAAATCCAAACATTTAATCTCATAGCCAACTGTTTGGTGATCTTTTGGATTTTGACTTTATTATCTGAAAGAACATTTTTTAATTTTCCAATTTGAAAGAAGCCGTTGACACTAAATTTGAATCGGTTACATTGTATCGTTCCATATCAAACCATAATAATTTGGTCGTATTTCAGGTCATTTATAAACCAATCTTTATCAGATAGCCACTGACTTCATAGATTCAGATGTATTTATGCTGTTCTTTCAGATTATATGCAATGAGTTTAAAAATTCTTGAATTAGATTTACTGTTCAGCTTGTTCTGCAATTTTTTAGATAAAGAAAGACGAATGGAAACCTGATTACGGACCAGCCGAGTTTATTCCTTCTTGGGGTGCCACAATCGCCGGTGCTCGAAAGTACCTTATCGCCTACAATATCAACGTCCTTGGCACAAAGGAACAAGCACATAGAATTGCCTTAAATCTTAGGGAGAACGGGCGCGGGCCGGACAAGGTAAACTTTAGCACTTTGATATATACTCAGTATGTCAGCCACAATTAAAATGACACAATGTCTAGTTTTGTGTGGGAAGGTTCATAAAGTGTCCAAAAGAATATTCAGCAAAAGGTATTGGCAAAGGGGTTTGGCGTGATTTTCTCCAACAATCCACCAAAAGCTATTCGAATCCTAATGCATTGGATAAGCAAAATATTTTCTTCTTAGTTTCTTGTTTCGTTTCTTGAAATTACTTCCTGTTAGAAGTTGCATCGGCGAGGGGAAATCGAATATAGAGGAAGCATGATGTGTTTTTTGTTTTACATAGAATGCGCAGACGCGATACGCTAACGCCCTTTTCATTTTACATTACGTAAACGTCACATTGACCAGGTCGCCACTATAACCGACTTCTGTGTTCTGGTAGTAGCATTTTCATGAATAAATTTCTAGATTTTTCAGTGAGGAGCACATTTTTGGTTATGAAATACCCCTTTCTAATGGGAACTGCACCGTCGTGGTTGTCGAAATAATTCACCAATGTAACATAATTCATTGCAGCCTGAAAGTAGACAAGATGGCTTTACATTAAAAATAAGTGAATAGAATTGTTGATTGAAGACGACATAGAAATAAATTTTTACAAATGTTTTAATTTCGGTCTTTAATCTGACCGAACACTCTAAAGTCCTAAGTTTAAGAAATTTAAGAAACTGTTACCTTCCACGTTCATTCACTTATAAGCTCTAACAGCGGAATAAAATTTATCAAAACTGGTCAGGATGTGGAAATTATCCCCTATTTTCCAAAGTCAGTCCTAGATTAGGTCGTTTTTAGAGAAATTATGGACAATCTAAAAAGGCGCAACACCCTAAAAGGAAACCTTATATGGTACAATTTGACAAGGTACTTGCAAGCTTGATTTAAGTTCTGTGTAAGAAAGTTATAATTTGCTCAAATTAAATTGTTTTTGAGATCCTACTGAAAATCTTTTATGCTCCATTCAATTTTACTTCATTGTAACTTGAATCTAAAAATATTCGAGTCTTGCCTTGGTGAATATTAAACTCCATCTGTAAATATTTTCTTTTGTGTCGAAGTCCCTCATAAAATCAACTTTTTCATGTTGATAGCAGCAATATCTTCACAAAAAAAGAGCATGTTGCCATGAAGTTGGTATTTAGCCTTGAAGAGTGAAATTCTCACACCCATCTTCGTTTTGTTGCTAAATCAATTTACCTTTCAGCCGGGAAAGCTGAAGAAAGTGCAAGGCCTGGGTTGGTATTTACAAGAAGCCAATCTTGCTCAAATATCATTAAATCTTCTCGACTTTGAAGAAACTGCCATTCATACTGCTTTTGAAGAGGCCAAGAAAGATCTTGAGGTACTTCGTGTTGAATATGATTTTCAACTTTAATATCTGAAATTTTGCATGTCCACTTTGGTTTTCAGTATTTACTTTTTGAAGTTAGAATTGATCGTTTTTCATTACTATATCGATGCATTGTGGTGTCCCTTGCTTCCTTTGACAATCTAATTCCTCACGTGTATTTTGTGTGTGTTTCCACAAGCGTTGCCTTGTGTTAGAAATGGATTTATATTGACAGGAAAATGACTTTTAGTCTAAAGAAAAGCATGATGCTTTGTAGAGAAATTATCACTGTTATCACTGTATTCAAACATATGCTTTCCATAGCCGTTGTTATGAAATCATAACTACTGATTAGCTTGTTGATGGAAATATTTGCTACTTTTCAACGTTTATAATTTCCAACGAAGCTGTTTTAATCTGGATCAGTTAGCCAGAGAGTCTGAAAGCTGATTAACATGCCTGCTGTTCCTTAGCTGTTTCTCAGTGTGAGTAATCTTTTGCAATCAGTGGACTAAAAATCAAATTATAAGCTTACATTTGATGAAATCGTTAGAGTACACAAAAACACTTTAAATGTATGGATTTATAAGAAAAGAAATCTTTCAGGTTTGTAAGATATGTGGAATTTTGTCTATATTTTCAAGGCTTTAATTTGCCGATGTCTTTGCTGGCTCGTTGCATGTGCCATTGTTTTTTTCATCTGTAAAAAACCTACAATTTACGATTCTTTCTGAGTCTCAAAAAATTGCTATTTGAATTCCTCAGTTTTTTCTTTCGTTGGATTTCGGTTGCAAACCACAGTTTCAAGAATTTTGAAAGTTTCTGAAATTTCTAGCTTCCTGGGAATACAGTTTGGTCTCTTTTTATTCAAACAGCCATAACATTTTTTTGAAACTATATATTTTTATTTCATTTCCCCCGAATAGCCTTCAATGAAAGAATAAGTCAGAAAATTTGCTTTTCATTTGAGTAATTTTTTTTTAAAATGTTATTTGCGAATGTTATAAACATGTAACAGGTGCATTGCAAATATTTTTCAAATTTGCCACATGTGTGGTGATTTCAATCTTGTGATTTCTCAGTTTTTCTCAGCAGCGTCACGACCACTGTTAACAGCAGCTAGAGATAGGCTGACGAGTGGGTTTAACTCCGCCTCTAGTTTTCATTCTCTTTGGGAAATCAAATTACGTTGATCAAACAGATCGTGATACTCATTGAGCAGATGTTCAGCTTTTAAAATCGTTCTTTTTAAGTTAAAAAATATTTTCTGCTGAGATAAGTGCAACATAAATTCTAAACTTATTTCAAAATCTCGTAAACGAGAAAGAATCCCCTGCTGCATCAAAATTAGAAAAGGTTTGAAAAGTAGGTAAAGATTGAACTTGTTATCTCTATAAGAAATAAATAAGGAATATATAAGAGATATTAATTCTCGTGTTGTTTGTAGGTCTTCTAAACACTTTGGTGGTTTTGTGTGGCTTTGGTGATGCTTATGGAAATTCTTTGAGTTTCTACGAAAATTTCATTTGGGTTAACTAGTCGTTTTGTTTGTCCCAGTGGTGTTGGAGCATATGGTACTTAGCCGCTGTGGCTTGTGTGAAAACGCGGTTCTTTTTCTTGTAAAATAATACAAGACTGGAATGGTATTTGAAATTACTGCTTTACCTTGCTCAAATGCTAAAGAAAACCTTTTGATTGATAATGACTGCAAAACAAGTCACCATTACATTAAATTTGGACATAAACTGAATTATGATGGGAACTTTCCATTTTAAATTTCAGTTGAAACCAAAGTTACAAATCTCTTTAATACACAGGTCCTTTGTAGCTGGCTTGTCTGTTTATACAAAATAGTCATAAAAAGGCTAATAAATGTTAAAAAGGTAGTAGCTCTGGGTTATTATAACTTTTGTTCCTATAGTAGAATATCTATTATGTGGTACGAATGGAGATGCTGGAAAGTACCTTAATTCTACTAGCTTTTTTTGAAAATAAAGATATTTTTATTTGTTTTACGTTGGCTGGTGTATAGCCAGTGAAACTAATTTAAGCCAACTATTAAGGCATCAAACATTGAGTGCATTTTTGCTTGTTTTCTCCACCACATTTAATATCGTCTTCAGGAATGCACATTCGCAATGGTATACATTCTACGGACATTCCTTTAGCTTATTTTGAAAATAAAGATATTTTTATTTGTTTTACGTTGGCTGGTGTATAGCCAGTGAATCTAATTTAAGCCAACTATTAAGGCATCAAACATTGAGTGCATTTTTGCTTGTTTTCTCCACCACATTTAATATCGTCTTCAGGAATGCACATTCGCAATGGTATACATTCTACGGACATTCCTTTAGCTTATTTTGAAAATAAAGATATTTTTATTTGTTTTACGTTGGCTGGTGTATAGCCAGTGAATCTAATTTAAGCCAACTATTAAGGCATCAAACATTGAGTGCATTTTTGCTTGTTTTCTCCACCACATTTAATATCGTCTTCAGGAATGCACATTCGCAATGGTATACATTCTACGGACATTCCTAAGTGACAGGAATGTTTAGCAAAATGTTTTTCAGCAGATTATTGTCTGTGCAGTTATTCAAACGTCTCAATGAAATTATTTCTTGATTAAGTTTAATTTCTTGGGTGAAAACTTTGATTCAGCGGTGATTACCTAAGAAATTCTTGCATGATAATCTTGCAACTTTCACAAAGGAACATTACGCTTATATAATTATGATTATGGTTATAATTCCTGCATATTTAGGGTATAATTTTTTCATAATATTTACTTTTGAAACGAATAATGATGCTATAATGCATGCCTTATATAATGTTTGTATAATTACAATGTAATGCTCGCATAGCCATATAGATAATGTTGAGATATTACCTCCTTAGGAAATAAATATTGGCATCTGTGGCTCCGAGGTTGTTGGTTTGGTTCCTTTGAAATCTATTTTGATGGCAGCAGATTACTACATGGGGAAGGAAAATTTGTTCATCATGGACGAAAAGCAGAAAGTTAGATTAGTAAGTTCACTGCCACATTTGCATATGATGAATTGACATTTCACGAATCAGCCAGTTTCTGCTTGAGTGTTCGCACACCTGCATAGTTTGTTATGAATTTCCAGTGGCGATGTCCAGTGGTAATGTCCATTGGTGATCTCCAGTGGTCATGTCCAGTTGTCATGACCAGTGGTCATGTCCAGTGGTCATGTCCAGTGGTCATGTCAAATGGTGATGTCCATTGGTGATCTCCAGTGGTCATGTCCAGTTGTCATGTCCAGTGGTCATGTCCATTGGTGATGTCCATTGGTGATGTCCAGTGGTAATGTTCATTGGTGATCTCCAGTGGTCATGTCCAGTGGTCATGTCCAGTGGTCATGTCCAGTGGTCATGTCCAGTGGTCATGTCCATTGGTGATGTCCAGCGCTGCAATAATATCTGCAGAGTCATCTATCTTTTGAAAACAAAACAAAAAATCTCATTTAAACAAAAAAAATCATTTGAAGTATCACATCCATAGCCTGGTAAATATTAGTAATGAAGCCCTGAATTTTGTTGTTAATATTTTCATTTTGAACATATGATCAGAACAATACCACAAAATACCTTGAAATGTTTAATTTGCACCAAATTTTCTACCAAATGCACCAGTTCTGCAAAAAAATTATTTCCTTTATCTATCATTTCATTTTTTCAGTTACCTAGAGTAAACCTTCTGGTATCAGTTCTACCCTAAAGAAATTTCAAAGATACGCCTTGGTGATGCTTCTATCTAGCTGGCTGCCTGTCCTGTTATTTGCTAGCTGCCTGCCCTGTTATTTGATATGTTTGTTTTTTCACAGGTCATCGAAAGACTAGGGCTATCATCAATCAAGCCATTTATTCCCGAGCAAAGAATCATTGAGTAAGTAATTTATTTTTTAATTTCAATAGTTTTCCTCAATGATTTTGTTTATTGTATTATTTATCGCCAGGTGCTTCTGGCATGCTCTTTTATCTACTTTGCTGTTGTCTCTTTCTTGTACTAATCAGGTGTTTATCGTTAACTTGTTCACTTGCTTGTTTCGTTCTTAACTGAGTTGCAAAGATAAGGTTTTACTTCATGGCAATGTTTTCAATTCACGAAAGTGGTACCCTGACCCGTTAGAAAGTAAGCCTTATTAATCCATCTACTTAACATTTAATAGAACCTTTTATTCTCAATTTATTTTTATCTTTTAATGATTTAGATGTAAAGAGCAGAAAGCACTGCTTTTTCAAAATTATAGATAAGGGCTAAAGCTACTTTATCTTCTGAACCTTGCCAAAGCCATTTTTCCAGAACCTTTTTAGAAAAGGTTTTGCATCGTGAAACCTGTTTTAACGCCATCTTAGAGGATCCTGATTCAAATTTTGTTTGCATATTCCATGCATTCATATTTAGCTTTTCAAGAAATGCTTTTCTTGAAAGTTTTTCTCTCAACATTTGAAATGAGCTTAGAATACCTAATGTCTCTTCAATACAACTGTTTGCAACTTTGAAAAGGGAAATTGCGTGGGTCCATCTCACTGCAATGTCCTAATCAATAGTTATCTTATATTTTTTTATTATCTCTCTTTTCAGGTTCATGGTTGGCACAGAAAAAAGCAGTCCATTGGCATCATCAAGCTTACGCCAGTTTATATACGCACTCGGCAGTAGAAGTTCAGCACCAGGTGGAGGCTCTGCTGCAGCTGCGATTGCTGCCATGGTAACGTAACTTTAAGCGGTTGCTGTTGTGAGGGGTTTTTCAGATATGGAAATAGAATCTATGCCTGGCCTTCAACCTGCATAGATGCAGTTGCGGCGTCAAATAGGTGGTATGACCAATGTAGAGTTATGTTTTTCTAAGATTTGTTGAAGGAAAATCCACGCCTGGTCTCATAGGTCACACCAATTACCCTCCAACTCTGCATTAGCTTGCGCTGCCACTGCATAAACGACATTTGACATGCATCCAGCCCTAGATCCCTGGCCTTTTTCCTCATGTTATCACGTCGGCTAGCTCTTTTTTGAAAGATTTTGGGCTAATGTTGGGTACGTATAGAACGATAAGTTCAACCACAGCGTGAATCTCCTTGACGCAACATTGAAATTTTGGTATTGTTGTATGTCGCTATCAAACTTTTGAACTCTGATTTGCAATGTAAAATAAATCTCATCAAAATTATGGAGAACTTGAAACTTAGAAGCCTACCAGGTTAGTTCGATAGGCTTTTTGATTTAAATACAGAGAGATACAGTAGCCGGTTGCTCCCAAGTCTTCATTAAGATCCAATTTTTCTAGTTACTTCATGATATTCTGCAGGATTTTCCTGTGCTAAGTACAACGTGCTGCCCCCTCCCATCAATAAATACATTCATCCACCACCCTAGTTTTAAATATAAAGTACTGCTTCAAGAATTTGCCTGGGTGTTATTTTAATTTCTATGCTTTTGAGGGGCATTCATTTTTAAGGGAGCGTTGTAAAATAGAGATCCCTTTGCTGGAGGTAATACGGAATATCTGGTTTATCATTTTTGCCTGTTTGTTTGCTCATTTCATTGAGACCTTTTAATGAGGCATCTTTTTCTCAGGGTTCTGCACTCGGGCTTATGGTTGGTTGGATGTCCTATGGCAACAGAAAATTTGAGCATCTTGATGCTACAATGCGTCAGTTAATTCCACCCTTGCAGAAGACAATGCTTGAGCTTGTGCCAATGATCGATGCCGACACAAATGCCTTCAACGAATACATGGTAAGGACAAGAAATTTCTTACTATTTGTTTAGCTATCTTGTAGAGGGTCAGTACCATTCTTGGCTCGCAAACCAAGAATGGTGTCATGTTTTATAGAGGGCCTGAAATCGAGGTATTGTTTCCTTCAGTAGAACATCATTTCCATTTTCACAAAATACAGTATACTCATCCTTCATTATTGTGCATTGCCAAATTTGATGGCACTAGCAAAGTTCACCGAAATTCACCTTAACAAACAATCGTTGTCAATTTCAGCAATAACTTGATAAAATTTATGCAAAAGCCTTTTCATTATAAATCAGAAGTGTTTTTCAGACTTTAAAGTCATCACACTCGAGAATAGCTGTGAAAATGTGCAGTGTACTTTCTCCTTAAATCCAAAACCCCTTTGATATTTTGCTTTCAGTACCCTCTTCAAACCTGCACTTGAATTTGATGTTTTCCGCAGTTTTGCTTAGAAGACCGCCCAGCAAATCTTTCTCCAATATAATCCAGCACCTTTTCTGTGTTTTAGGCTGCGCTGAAAATGTCCCACAAAACACCTGAAGAAACAGAAAGGTTTGTTCGTGAGATTGGTATCAAATATTGATCTTTTATGAATGAACTATATCTTTTGTAGTAGGTAGTTTCTAGTCAAGGCCTCAGGTGCAACGCATGAAGGGAAAATAAGAGGAATGTAGGAAACATTTTAAACCAGTTAAAGGGTTAATACAAGCATTAAAAACCAGTTTTCAATTGTAGCACCACTTTCGAGTTACGTGATACATAAACTTCATGTGACCTTAGCGGTCGTAGGAAGCCTGAAATAAAGGCTGGATTTGTTCAGTATCTGTATCTGTATCTGTATCAATATCTAATCTCACCACCTTACTCTCAGTTTTCAAACGCAGTTAGTTGTCCTTCCATTAGGCCACATCCCATTTAATTTCTATTGTGATCGAAATAGCAAGCTCCCATTCATGGATTTCCTTGATGACCCAGCTGCAGCTTTTATGGTAGGGAGATATTGACACTAGTTGATCTGTTTTTGGCCTAGTTTTGAGACGACACCCCTCCCGACCTCTCACCCTTTGTATGCTTTGGGTGTGACCTCACCACACCTCAAACCCCAATTACTACCATTTTCAATTTGCTTTTCAACTTGATGTTGTAGAAGCGTTGTCGTTTAGCGTGACTGATCGTGAAAACTCGTTTTTTAATTACGTGTTCTGACCAAATTAATTGATTTATGACTGCGAACTGTTTCTGCAAAATAACTGGCAGAATTTACAATGAAAGTGAGTTTACAGCCTCATTTCCATGACGCAGTTATATGCTTTACTAGACGCGAGGCTGCGATGCAAGGAGGTTTGAAGACGGCCATCTCAGTGCCGCTGAAAGTAATGCAGACGGCCAATCAGTGTTGGGAAACTATGGTGAAAATGGCAGAAGTTGGCAATATAGCAACGATTTCGGATATACAGGTACGTTTCACCCTCTACAATATAAGTTTTAAGCTGTGAAACAGGAAATATGTTCAGCAAAGATTACTCATTTGACAATTATCTTTCAAGGCCATTAACTATTGCTTTTAACTCTGCAGGTTGGAGCAAAAGGATTAGAAACAGGTGTCTTTGGTGCGTATTGCAATGTTATGATCAATCTAAAGGAGATAAAAGACGAGAGCTATTTGTGTACGGTAGGTTTTCAGATTTGCATAGAAGGTTGGGCAATTGAAATTGTTCGCTTGATTTGCAAGTTTTTTATAGGACATTTGTATTGGCTTTGCCCATTTCTAACACATTTACATCAATTGGCTTAAATTTAGCTCAACAGTCAAATTTGTGTACTACATCAGGAAACAGCTTGTGACCACCGAGCCTTTAAGGTTGCGAAAAATTCTACGAGAAGCGCGTTTAGAAACACGACCTAGGCTCACCGAATTGAATATGTCAAAACCAATAATCATAACAGCACGGTTAAACGTGGGCTCAACAGAACACAAGATATAACACACGTGTCCATTATTTATCAGCCTTTTGGTTGTCCTTGAATTGCACTCTATTTATCATTCTTCCAACTCCCTGGCACTCTATATCCATTTGTAACCCTTTCTTTGTCCCCTATGTTTCTCAACACATCAAAAACTTTCCTAACTTCAACGGCGTTTCATCTGAAAACAGAAAGTGAACATTAACAGAAAGTGATTTTTAACAAACACTTTACAGAATGTTTCTTTTTTTACTTTGAAAGAGGCAAAATAAGCAAAACTTGAAATTCTGTAATTTATAAGCTCGTGAGACTCACCAGAAACTTTCTACAGTTATCTTTCACCAGCTTACAGTTGAATGCTTCTTCTATTTTTAAATGATGATCGTCGATTCTGCTAGTGGCAGAAAATTTGATCTTATTCTTTTACGTTATAGAAAGCTGATTTTTGATCATAATTTGGGGCAGGAAACTTCTGAATTATTTTTGAATCTTTTACATTCATAGTTAAATTTTCCAGCAACATCTTGCAATTTGTTTGCAGGTAAAAACGGAAGCGGAAAGTGGCTTAAAGCTTGCTAAATCGAAATTGGATGAAGTCTTGAAAGTTTGTGAAGAGAGGCAGTCTGCTGGAAAGTAGTTTAATGATTTTGATAACAACGAGTGTCTAGAAAACTAACCTGTAGATGGAAATTGATTTGCAGAATGACTGACAACAAGTGCATCAGCCATAAGCCAACAATGGAAATTTCGGTTTCAAGCAAAGAGATAGGAATATTTTTGCCTCCATGGTTTCAAGCTGGAATTGGTTTGTGGGTAGGGTTACTGAAAGGGGGAGGGGCAATAAACTGTCATCGTGAATAGTACGTGCAATATTAGGTAACTTGGTAGGTAACTTGTGACCCGAATTTGAAGGATCCCCTTGGAGAAAGTATAAGTCAAAATTGATCTTAAAACTCGGCAGGCTACTCTTTACACAAAATCTTGAGATTAGTCTCTACACAACTGACTTCAGTATTGTGGCAGTTTGTTATTTGAATTATCAACGCTTACAGACTAATATGAGCAAAAAATTAGCCGGCAACACTTGATTTGAGTGAATTGACAGTTGTTTCCTCCCTGAGATATTCTGCCACAAGATGTTTTGTCTAAAATAACATAGCTTTCTTATCCACGTTTTGAAACAAGTGACAACAACATCCTTGAATATATATAAGATACAACAAAAAGTGCGAGAAGACGCATTTGTATAGAAAAGGCATATGCCGCTCTGCCACCTTGATACAATCAAACATCGTAGTATCTATAGAAGATTAGGTGGAAATATACCTATCATTATTGCTATTATTTTAAAGCTGTTTTGGCTGCTCGTCTGATTACGATCATTATTAGAGAATTTTGTAAGAAATTTTCATGTCCAGCATTTGCATTAGAGCATTGTAATGGACCTTTCCATTTTACAGTTCTCTAAAGCTTCAAAAGTCTTTTTTGAATTAATGGTTAAGTTTCAGAATATTTATTGAAGAAGAAGCGTTTTAGATGTAGTATTTTAAGAGTAATACAATAAATGAATAAAGAAAAACTTTTTTTCTCTCAGCATAGTAACTTTCTTTTATACATAAGAAGAACGCGAAATAGATCTATGACGTCAGATACCCGGAGATCCTGTTTTTGAAAGAAATTTTCCGTAGTGTGAATACGTATGTTTTTACCCGCAAATTATTGTTACTTAAACTATTTGAGAGCGGCTTGCTTGTGGTTAACCAACTTTTTCATAAAAATTTAATAGTTACATCAACACAAAGCTGTGTATATCGGCAGCACCGCCTTTCAATAACCGAATGAATCATTATTAAGATTTGCTCGTAACTTGTTTCGGGTTCCTTTAAGAATTTTTCATCTCAGCCGGGCCTAAAAGGACACACTCCAAACACACTATGATTTTTAATTCCTTGTAAATACGGAAAAAAGGCGACGTGTTTTAGGAGCAAAAATAACTCCATTTACATACGGCATTTCCTTGCTATGAAATATAGTGTTTAGCCAAGATGTACTCTCTTGTTATTCAGAAAGGATGTTTTTAGATTCTTCTACAGTGTGTTTTTGAGTCCTTATTCATTTTGTCCGAAATCTTAAGGCAGTAGGACCAGCCATTTTCACTAGCATTAAAGACGAGAAATGTTTTTATAACTCATGGGTATACAAACGCAAAGTCTACCCCATGTAGCGCAGTAGCGAATACATCGATACACTTCGTATTTCCACAACGTAACATTCAAGACCTGTGCCAACATAACTCGAGAGCTAGCTAACTACTACATCAGTCTAACGCAATACATTAAGATCTTTGACAGCAAGCAATTACAAAGCCTCGAGCCTTAAAGGATTTACAACATAATTTGGAACTTTGATTCAGTTGTGCCAAATCCCCCCTTCTTCGGAACCAAATATTTGATTAGGATCCTGTTTGGGTATTTTGGCCCCATTGAGTTATTCTTTTCGCCTGGAAAGGTTAATCGCATTATCATTCAATGGTGGAGGGGGAGGGGGCAGAAATTTAGTGACACAGAAATGGAAAAGGATTGAAACCTTTTGTACCTGCAGTATATTCCATATAGAGAAGAAACTGACGACCGTGTGACCAATCACCGTTTAGATCACAACATGATAAAACATAAACGAAAAAGATTAAGAAGAAAGAACTTGAAAGAGCTGTGAAAATGCACAAAGAGGCGGTTCGTAGAAACTCGAGAAGACGAGAAGGAACTCAACCCTGGATTATCATCTTTGGCAAGGAATCGTAATTAACGAAACCTAAAGAATAATGAAATGGTTTTTATATCCTAGTTTCGATACCAGGAAACTTAGTTAAGATTATTGATTCTTAATTTTCGGTGATGTCGGCGGTGTTCATGTGAACAGCTATTTCTGGATATTCTTTCAATATACTTATGTTCATGATTGTAAGCAACATGAAGAGAGATTGCTGTTTTGGTCATAACAAATTTACCCTACCACGGTGCCAGACAAGGCTCAATTCTAAAGTAATTTCTAATTTGCGGCTTGCTTTAATTAAATCCCAACATTCCTCGCTGGTGTTCTTTAGTTCTACCGGTCAATGGGGTCACCTTCACACATTCATGTTGTATGTTTCTGTACTCGGTTTGTCGCGGCAGTTTGAATGCAGCGCGCGCTTTGAAATGTTTTTCTCTTTATTTTTGATGACCTTCATTCAGTCGTGTTTTAATTAAACACAGATGATGCTAAATTGGGATACTCCCGCTGTTTTTCTATATTTGAAGTTTGTTACTGGAAAAGCCGATAAAACTTACATTATTAATGACTTTAAACGACAACATGATGTTACGTGCTGTGAATTGCCAATATTGTATTTTTCATACTATTTTTACTTTAAGAAGATTTGTACACTAAAACGAACTAGGTTTTCCAAATAGACCCCCTTTCTCAAAAAGAAGGGTTTAAAGTTGGTGAGTCTCAGCGATTTTTAGATTTCTTAATCAAACCGAAAGCCTAGTCTTGTCATTCAATGCTCTTAGTAAAGGTTAGTAATTACTGTCAAGTATCGAAGAAGAGGAAAAGATTTTGCATCACAGAATTGTTAAAAAACGTAAATAGAGCCCTGGGAGACACTTCACGCATCACAGCGGTCCATCAGATACCAGGATTAGGAATGCATGGAAAGGAAAAAATCGTCCATGCCTTTGACGAAAATTTTTCAAATATAAGTTTATCACTTGTGGCAAAATTGAATCTCCTGATGGAGATAGGCTTCTTCAATTTCTTTCTAAAAAAATTAAAAGCATTATTAAGTTTTCATGCCTTTTAGAAGAATATTCCTTTTATGTTATCGTCAAGCTAAAAATATCAAATTCCGCTGATCCGGACAAAACTCCGGTTAACCTACTAAGGAGACGGCGCAAAATTTAGAAAACTTTTGAAACAACCTGTATTGCATCCTTTCAAAAACAAGTTTTTTCTGCAGTTTGAGAAGTATCTTGAGTCATACCTTTGTAAAAAACTGGAACTGCATTTAATGCTAACAATTATCGACTGTCCACTGTCTTATCCGCAATTTCAGAAATTCTTTGAAAGTTTGTCCATGACCAATTTTTCGAATACTTAGCAAACAATAATATTTTCGTGCTCACCAGTTTAGCTTCCGAAATTACAATTCACCTTCACTTCACCGTTCGATGTAACTGACCCTTGTTACAATAGTATCAATAACAGTGAACTCGCATTAAGTCTCTTCTCGGACGTTGAAAAGCGTTTGATACGGTAGACCATCCTATTCTTCTTGCAAAAATTGAGACATATGATGATAAGAGGTGTGAGTTAAACTGGTTTCAATCGTATATTGAAGTTTATTTTCTGCACAATTCTTTGGCGGTATAGAACTTGAAAATGGCTTTGAAAAAAGCAAACATTTTACTACGATAAAGCCGCCATTGTGTAGACAGGAGTTCGTTTCCTCTCTTGGACTCCAGTGGTAATTTTTCTTTAGGCACGCGGCACTGATTGGTCAACTATTGGTCAACTGATTGGCACTGATTGGTCCTATATCGGTCTTGTGCCTGCGTTTTTCTGATTGGCCCATTTCGATCCACAACCAATAATGTAGAAGAACTATTTGAAATTAAATCTTAAAAGTCAATGAATTTGCTAAGGCATTATAAGCCCCGTCAGAAATGTGAATATTTGCTGAGAGGCTACAAATAAGAAATATAAAACCAACGAGAAAATATGGGTAGATGCAATGAAACACTCAGAATGACTATAGACAAAAATGGTTTTTGAAGCTCTCTATTCAAGTTACCTAAAGGTTAAAAAAATGGGGTCTAACATGAGCGGCAAAAGCTGAGGGCTTGGCAAAGCGAATGGAGGACAGATCTTCGCTGATTTGGACATTAGTTGAATCTTGCAGAATATGAGACAACGAGAATTAAACTTGATGTTGTTCAAGGTCTCTACAACTTCATTGAGGCCATAACCAAAAGACATGTAATTTCAAGAGAAAATTTGAACATGAACCGTCCTATAGGTAAAAGGGACAAAGCGAAACGCGGTAGACTTGCCTATAGGTGTCAGTGAAGGCAGTGGACAGAATATTTATTTTTCTATGCAAAGATAAGAGCCCAAAACCTATTGAGAAAGCAAAGCTCTGTTCAATTGTTTCTACAATGTAATAGGTAAAGTTTTGGAAGGAATCTATGCTCAATTTAGTTGGCAATGACGCTCACATTATCTGGAAGAAATCTACGCGCTTTGGCATAACGGAGGCATCTGGGGCCTTAAGCAAAAAGCTGCTAAACTAATTCAAGCCCATTTTATCTAAACTCACCCAGTACGCCTATGCTTGGCAGGGAAGTCTGAATTTTAAAAACTAGTTGCTTTTGCTAGTTACATACTTCTGTGTTTTGAGCTACTTTTGCGAGAAGAGTTCAAAAATGGCTCATGTTAGATAGACAAAAAATATCAATAATTTTCCTGCTTGCTTTAAAGGATAAAGGAATTGTCTCTAAATTAGTCCCGGATCTTAAACTCATGCCTCTAAGTTAACTTTAAGTTCTTATGAAGAACCTGTTTTGTATTTTAGACCTGGCTTTTGCGCAATGGTTTTGCATTTTATACCTCAATTAAGTTTTCTGATAACGTATTTAATATAAACAGCATAATAACCAGCTCATGGCGTTTGAGTCAATGGAGAACGCCGAAAAACAAAATGCTGTCTGTACTAAAATTATGAATTATTCATCAAAGCATTTGGTATTAAAAAGTCATTTAACCTAACTTAATATGTTCTATTCAAGGTGACTTGTTATTTCAGACGTGACAAAAGCAGGTTTTTTGAAGGACTGGTATGAATAAAACGCAATAGAGTTATGCTATACTAGCAAAGAGAAACAAATAGAGGTATTTAAGTGACAAGAACGATTTTTTGTATAGATGTTAAATACGTCTCACTAAAAATATAACTTCCTTATTTACATATTCATTTAAAAATGCGCAGAATTTGTAGCATAAAGTTAAAATTCTAGAAAAGCGAAATTTTAGATATTTTTTGGAAAATATCTATCTTGATTATACTCTCTAGTCACGATTCCCAAAAAGAAGAATCTTCTTTTATTTTCTTTTGATATGTAGTGTTTGTTTCTAAATATGATTTTAGTCAGTCAGTGTCCTCGGCTGTTGCAGCAAAGAAAATTTCATTTATTGCAGATTCATTGGAAGTTGTGAAAATTTCTTTATTATCAACGTGATAGAAAACTCATAATTTGTTTTTTAGAAAAGGAATACCATACAAAAGAGCATCAGGCCAATAAGAGAGCCGTGTGGAGCCTCAAGTCTTTCTTCTACTTTCTTCTAGCGTTTTGGAACTTGGCTGTTCTTGTATTTTAAGATGCATTCAAGTTTCTTTCCTTTCATTTACAGTGAATTAATGCACACTGTGATTGACATTGTTATCTCAATATTGCCATTTCACACGAATCGATAGAGCATACGTCACTGCCGTGATGACATTACGAAAATCCTGCGGCAAAGAACATAGCATCGCTTTTCTTCTATTGGTTCTTGAATAGATTTCATATTGCGCAGTTGCTTGTATAAACCCAGCTCGCAGGGTGATGTGATAGAAACAGCAGTGAGCAATTGATTTGAATGCGAAGGGTATTCAACAAAGTAGGAGTCTTTGATTCGATGGATTCAATGAGATTTGCGTTGGATTAACACAATGGGTTTTTACCTGATCTATGACGTCATTGTGTACTAATGCAGCATCACAACCCAGCGTGTCCATTCTTATTCAGAGATGTTACCATACTCACCCGGAAAACCACTCAGAAAGGGGTAGTCTTTTTCCTCAAACCCAGGACAGGGAAACTTGGAAAAGGGGTTACCTTTTTGAAATCTGGAAAAAATCACTGAAAAAGCGTGTTTTCTACAACAAATTTAGGCCAAGATTCCTTTTAGCTAACAATATCACAGCATCTGATACATAGAATCAAATGTGTGCATGTAATTTGCCCATTGAAATGATTATGAACCAAAAGATTTCTCAGAAAGAGTAACATCTAGATTTGATTCAATACAACTTTTGAAGAAAATCCTTTTGAATGTCATTTGTATAAGGTCATTTGCAACTTGTGATAGTAATGTTGCAGTTTTGTTTCACAATGTGCTCCTTTTTCAATTATTACTATTCTTGAAAAAGCTACAAGCCTATAAAAAAGGAACATATAACTAGAACTTCAGCATTCTACAAAAAGTAATAGTTTTAGCAGAAATAGTGCGACAGAATTTTAGTACAGCAGAGTAGGATCACCTTTTTAATTTGTTTTTTGTACGAAGTTCATTATTATTTAGCAATGTATCTCAATGAAACTGCATAAAAAATTCACATAGAAGTCAGAGAAAAAAGGGGTCTTTTAGATCTCTTGAATGAGCTGGGGTACACCACTGACTGAGAGTGGACATGTCTTGCACCACATTTTCTGGTTTCTCAAACGTTCGCTTAAAGTATTTTGTTGGTTGATCTTGTCTGACTTTTGTTATATATATCCTTTACATAGAGGGGACCGGCGAAATCGACTCCAACGTTCGTAAATGCGGAATCCTCAGAGACCCTAAAACAGGGCAGCGGAGGAGCCACTGGTGTAACGTAGGCTTGTCCGTGAATTTCTTTGTATTTCATACATTTAGAAATTACCGATTTAACGAATGGACGCCCTTTAGGAATCCAATATTCCGTCCTTAACTGGATAAGTGTTTCGTTGACCCCATTATGTTTTAATTCCAAGTGACTTTTCCAGACTGCTAAATTTGAAAAATGATGTTTTCGTGGTAATATTATCGGATGTTTCGCATTGTATGGGATGGGCGCATTTTGTAACCTTCCGCCTACCCGATATACACCGTTTTCGTCAGCGATAAACTTTCCTTTGCGTCACGATCCTTCCCGATGAAATCGAATTCATTTTGATGAAATCGAATCGTGTTTTTTTGTCATAAAATTTTGGCTTGCTTTATTTCCGAAATATTGTTTTTGGGTTCGTTTTCATGCAGCACGAGCATTTTGCCGATTTTGCTCTTGAGAATGTTTATAAAGCTAAGAACCTGCGCGGTCAACAGAATAAGTTTGTTGTAACTGTCAAATTTTTCACAGACGATAATAGCGTTTAGATTTGGCTGCTGTTTATTTTCTACTGTAACAACATTCGAAATTATTTCTTCTGTCTGCGAAGGAGCACTGTTCATTTTTGGCCAAAATTCTTTTTCTTGTTGTAAATATGGTGGTCCGTTCCACCATAGCGAGTTTGAAACGATTTTTGAGCATGGGATACCCCTAGATACAATGTCTGCCGGATTCAGGTTTGTGGGGCAATACTCCCAACAATCCTTACCTACAAGTCAATCCTACTGTTTATGAAAGTTTGCTTTGTGGTCTTGTTGCTACGGATCCAATGAAGGACTACCTGTGAATCGGTCCAACAATGGATTTCATCGATATTGATTGTGACCTTTTAAGCATCGTACACAGACGTCATTAGTACTGCTAACATAAATGATGTCCTTTTTAGTGGCACAATGCGTGTTTTAGAACAAACTAAACGGATTACAGTTCGATTAAGTGTTTGAATGCGAATGTAAAAACACCTGGGATATTTTACTTGTTTGGTTTCAATTATGTCTTGCACAATTTTTAGCCATTTTGAGCTAATTTCAGGCGGAAGTTCATCATCCCAGTTTATCTTTAATTCGCAAATTTTTTGGAAGATTTCCTTCAACGGAACATTGACTGGCGATAACATACCGAGAGGGTCGTAAAATCGGGCGGTAGTGCTTAGTACGACGCGTTTAGCTACGCGCTCGCATAATGACGTGGTGATAAGGTTCGAAAAAGTCGCTACGAAGTTGTCTTCACTAAAGTGCCACGTTAATCCCAAAACTATCACATTTTCTTCTCTACAAATTATGTTGCGAATATATGATTCCGAAATTTGTTCGTTTTTGTTTTCTTTTTCGATTTTCTGTTTTTCGGCTTCTTCGATGCGAGATATAAGCGATTTGCTATTAGAAGCCTATTTGCGCATGTTAAAGCCTCCTTCTGCTAATATTTTTTTGAGTTTTCGATATAGTTCAAAACACTGTTCTTCAGAATTTTCGCAAGACGCAAAATCGTCGATGTATAAAGAATTTTCGACTGTCGAAACAAACTCAGGATATATTTGACGATATTTGTTTGAATGGTATCGAATTGTGGCATTTAGTACATACGGAGAGCTCGTTAGGCCAAATACAAGCCGCGTAAATCGAAATGTTTTTAGGGTTGGATTATTTGCAAAAACGTCGTCATACCAAAGGAAGCGGAGATAATCTCTATAACTAGGGTGGATTTTCTTTAAATCTCCAATTAAGGCTACCTTTTGTGAGCGAAATCACAACAAGATGTCGAAAACCAAGGGCACTAAATTTGGCCAAGAATCAAGATGTTAGTTCAGACTAGTCTCGTTTTTACTTTTACTGCTCGCGTCATAAACAATAACGTTATTATAATCTTGCAAAGTCTCAGGATTTCTTTTCAAACGATTCACTAATGAATTTAAACGTTTCTGAGCAATATCGTAGTTATCAGAGATGGACGAACGTCGTCTTTGAATGGCAAACGACATTCATATTTGCCCGCTTCGTTATCAAATTCAATGTTATCTTTAAGAGGATTAACTTTATCATTAGTGTGAGGGGTTTTATTATTGATCCCCAATGTTTTGTAATCCCAAAATTTGTGAAGGGCGTCGTGAATTTCTTCTTGCTCAGTATCAACTAAAGTAGCACCAATTTTCGAAGTATGTGCTATGATAACGTTTGAAGAGTGTGCATTTGTTGTCGGCAATATTATGGGAACGCTTAGAACATATCCAAAGCGAGTCAGGGTGGCAACAGGACCGAGGCCATGTTCCCCCCGTACAACATGTTCAAGCAAGACACCCCAGATGTGATCGGCTCATATAAGAACATCAATTCCTAAGTTTTCACCCTTACCCCCATCGAATAATGGTAAGTTTCTTAAATGGGGATAGTTCCAGCGAGCAAAATCAATCGCTTGACCAGAAATTGGACTGCAAATAACGTCTACTTCGCATCTCTTACAGCTAATTGTACCATATCACAATATTTAAGAGTACCTTGTTCATTGCCAAATTCCTTAATGAGAATTTTATCGTTCAATTTGGTGTATGGTAACTGCAATTTTTCCCTTAAACTTTTTCTTATGTATGATTTTTGGGAACATGAGTCTAAAATGATACGGACATTACATGATTGTTTGTCATCATCAACCCTATGGACAGTTGCTTTTGCTGTTTGTAATAATACAGATACATTGTTGTCATCACGAGCTGTGAGTAGAGATGAACTTACAGGTGGTTGCTGAGGGAATTGAGCAACCCTTGCAGACTGTTGTTGTGTTGATGGATACTGTGTGCCTGCTTGAGGGTGGCTGTCTGGTTGAGATCCGCATATCGAGACATGGCGTTCCTCTGCAGTTGTAGCATTTGGATCCGCTGTTGCATTGTTCACTAATGTGTCCTCCTCGGAGACAAATGAAACAACGCCGTTTTTCCTTCAAAATTTGTTTCCTAGCGTTTGGGTTGGTGACCTTAGTGCAACTAGATGAAAAATGTTGTTGACAGCAAAATAAACACGTTGGTACCCTTTGACCATCTTGATTCACCATTAATGTAGCTGTAGTTGCTGGTGCTTCGTTGTAAATTCCATTTCTTGACTTTGCCTTAAACTCCATGTGTGTCTTTCTATTCGAAATGGGCAATAACTCCTTTGCTTTGTTGATGTTATTTCTTAGAACTAGGCGATGTCCGTTTTTAGCAAGTACACGTTTTCGATGAAGTTCTTTCTCCGCCATTGTCGTTACCTTACCGGGTCACGGCACCAAAATGTTGTAATTTATTCGAATGTGATGGATGCGGACGTAAAACGTACACGAAGGTCTCTGATCCTTACATCTCGAAGGTAAAACACGCAAAGAAAAGACAATGGTTAACCCATGATATTGAAACGAACACGCGAATGAATATATATATATACTACATAATGCTTTCTTACGATGCTAAAAACGAACAGACTTATAATTGACTACACCCATCAATCACGTGCTAAGAAGTCATAGGGTGTCGATAACAATTTTCTACATGTCCTATTGTTTTCGTAGCGGTGCATTTGAGAAGCAATTACTCCTGTTTCCGATGAGCAGGTTTCGTTTCCTTTATTTGCATCCAAAGTTTTGATCCTTTTGAAGATACAGCTTTTGCTTTGTGCAACAATGTATTATCTCTAATCTGTGTTTTGATAACAAAAATGATCTCGAAACTCCTAGAACATTACCACTGAAACGGTGGCTTGAACATGGATTATATTCCAGCAAAAAGCTGGATGATGTCTCAAAATGCCGGGATGTCAATTGCTCGGGGGGGGGTTAGGTAGACTTAGTCTAATTTTGGACGGGGACGTGCCATTTTGATTAAAAATTTGGACCCATAATTCCACAAGTTTCTGATAAAATGTGACCCATAATTCCGCAAACATGATGAAAACCATACCCATAATTCCGCAAAGCAAATAAAATTTTTAAAGCACATAAAAATCATTAAACAAATTTTGTATGTCCTTTGCCCCACAATCACAAAATTACACAGATTTCATAATTTTATTTCTAACTGGTCATTCATATTGTTATTGCTAATAATCCCTCCTAATAGTTTTGCAATATTTTCCCAAAATGGTACCCATAATTCTGCATATTTCTTTAAAAGGTACCAATAGTTCCGCACATATTTCAAAAACTGATACCGATAATTCCGCACTTTTCAAAAAAAAGGTACCGCTAAATAATGCCACGTCCCCGTACCTTCAAACATGTTAAGGTACCGCCCCCCCCCCCCCCCGAGGTCAATTGGCCACGTTATATTGAGTATGATAATTCAGCAATCGAATGTCCTTTTCTCTGTTAAAGCAACTATAATTTTTATATTCCTACTTTTTGAATGAATATATTTCGTACATGAAGTGCATCTTCCCTGATTTGTTGAATTGAATCTATTTGGTATTGGTTCTACAGGTGATTGCTGGATGCAATTGCCTTAGCTGTTTGTAAATGAGACATAAGCTGGAGGGGATAGGGGATCGGAAGCCTTTTTGCTATTTTTGTCAATTGCAAGCTGAAAATCCCGTGAGAATCAACACCGTTTCATGAAGCTAAAGCAAGAGCAAGGAGCAAGATCACTTTTTGCGCTTCTGGCTTCTAATATAACAGAAGCTACAAAACGTCCTTACTATCCACATGTTTATTTCACTCATAACACATGTCTACAGCTCTTAAGATATTTCTTGTATTTTGCTCAACGCTTGTAATAGTAAAATTAGTCGAGAATCCCTGTATTCAAATCAGAACCCCAAATCACAATAGTGCCCCGTAGCATGTTTCTTTGAATTCTCCGTGAATTTTCTAAGGAGGGAAGGCAGGAAATGTTCTTCTTGTTTGGGTATCATTTAAACAAGATACATTTCTGACCAATGTATCTTGGTCAATGTACCAATGACCAATGTGACCAATGTGTCTCCTATGACATAAACGTAGGAGACATTTCAAAAAGGGTACATGTATACAAATATTAACCTTAACTCTGTTTCTGAAGGTTTTGGGGCCTCTGCCCCTGTTCTCCCGGTTCCTACATCTATGTCAATAAAATAATGAACATTGGGGTGGTATTACCCCTTTTGTAACGCCCCTATGATATCCTATAGTGATAACCCTCCTTCTCTGAAACTGGAACTGATCACCCGCCATTGCCTTTCTCTTCAATTAATCATTGTTACCTTTAGCGAGGCTACTGTAGATTATTACTCTTGTAAAAGTTTCGATTTCCCGTTAGAATAATCTCATTTGACGCAAATACTATCATCGTCAGAAGGAGGCTTCTGTAGTGAATCCTGCAGTGAGTGAAACCCTTAGGAGTGAATTATTCATGCATGCTTGCATTTTCTATTCAATAAAACAGGTGGGATCTTCCACTCGTTTTTAATACATTCAACTTAAATTGTCTGGAGACCGTCATTACAGCAGGTGCAGCTTCACGTCTATTGACAACAACCGTTGTCCTGCTACAACGTCCAAGCTTCGTTCTCAAGGTTCTGACACCTTAGAAGCGAAGGATAGAAGAAAGAGCGCTTGTGGATTTTCAAGTAAGTTTTTTTTTTTTATGCGCTTTAAATGATATTCACAAGAAACATTTATGCAGTTGCTGCCCAGAAAACCAGGTGGATAGATATCTTTATCCTCGATTGTTTGTACGTGACTAGAAGCCGCACACTGTATTACTCTGTTACCTTGCTAGGGCTTTAACAGAATTGGGGAGGCCGCGAAACACTGAAGCAAGATGTGTCGTTCCCATTCTGATGTATAAGAAATCCCCAGGATTTGAGATGAAAATTTGTTTGCTACTTGAAAATGTGTAGCCTGAATTTTAGCCGGTAGTAGCAATGCAGTGAGAAATTTAACTATCTGCAGAACGGCCACCCTACCTTTATAACTGGAGCATTTAGGAAAAACTTCGACATGCAGAAGTTTCATGCGGATATAGTTCAGTGAAAATCATCGAAAAATGGACCAAAAATAGTTGTATCTACAGTATGATAAACTATTTTGAAAAATAGGTTAACTGAAAACTACCCCTACGATTTGCTCAGTTTTCTTATATTCCACCTCTGGTAAAAATTTGCTTAACACATTGCAGTGAGCCTGAAGTTTGCATCATGGTGACTACTTCTAGAAATAAACAGTTTCCAAATCTAAAAGGTTTACAACAGACAACATAAGTTTCTTCCAGCCTTTTAAGCTTATTGACGCCAAGACGCTTTTAAATAACAAGAATATTCCAATACTTGCTTTGTCTGTAACCTTTGAAAATGGCCTTACCACATTTCATTCAGTGACAAAGAATCTACCAAATTCACCCTGTGCAGTATGTAATAATAAAACACTTGACAATTGTGTAAGTCTCGTAAACTAGGCATTCTAGAATTTGATGTAAATCAGTGATAGGAAGATAAATACCAAACATTTTAGAACAAGGGGCACAGAGAGGGCTGGGGGCCATAACTTCCAGAAGCACCAGATTTTTTGGGTAGTTTTGCATTATTTGCTACTTTGTCGGGGTATGCAGGAAAATGTTACCAATAGACCCCCCCTCCTAATTAATCTGAAAGGCGTAAAAGTAAAGATCAGGTTTTCATTAACAGTTGTAGTGTCACAATGGCACCAGTTACTGCAAGCTAGCTTGTGGCTGTTATGTATGAAATTAAGCGATCGTTCCCTTGTTCAAATGTGAAGATCTTTCTTTTGTTGTTTGAAGACCGCCGACATTATTTGGCATGTTACCGAGTCTTTGACATATGTCAAATTGTCAGCATCGCTTGACAGCCATGACCTTTTAAACAAGAACTTACAAATTTGCTTTCAAAGGAAATATCCAATTCTGCATAATACGTCATTTACTATTGACTGCCAGGTCTTTTTATTTGCGATTATTTTTTTTACCTGCAAGATAATGTCAAAGAAGTCTGAGCTTGTCAAAATAATAAGAAGCATTATGACATATTATTAATTGTTTATTAAAGATATCGTAGTAAAGTCTACCTAATCAGACTTTTGGTTGAATCAATTAATTTGTTGGCCTATCACTACAATTGATTCCACTCCTGGGTCAACTTCATGAGCAAAACACATCGTAGAATAGGGGTGTTTACCGTAGCATACGCGCAGAGTCCAGAATGGTCATCCCTCTTCCGTACAAGGCTCTGTAAACCCTTGAAAGAAAAAAGGGTGGGGTTTTGGTACAAAAGTATCAGCCAATTCAATTGCAGGACGAAACCCTGATTGTTTCTTCTAAAGGAAAGCTGGCTTTACGATGTGTATTGGACCAGCAATTCCTACTCTGGTTGCATAATTGGACACCATAGATATAATTAGTTATATTTGAAACGTATCAAAATGAAAATGATCACTACTGGATTCGTTTGCTCCTGACCTCCCAGTATCAATCGATTACATCAACACGTTTTCTCTTATACTATGGCTGGATCAAGTTTACCAGCTATTTTAATTTGTCTTTTGTGGAGAAACATCTCGTGGGCGTTGTGTTTATAGATTTCTTGTAACTGTAGCGAAGGAGTATACCTGTGGTTTGCCTCTGGGACTTTTATTTGAGTTTCATTTCCTTTTAGGTAGGCGCTGTAGTTCCTTGGTGAAAGAAGATCGGCTCCATTAATCCGAAGTAAGCTGTTAAAGTTAGAAAGTAAGGTTTGTATCAGATTTTTACTTTTTGGAGCAAGATGTTTCAGTGTAGGAACAAGAACTTTGGTATTCCTTGTGCAATTAGCCTTTTTAACAAAGCTTCCTTCACCCTTCTTCCAGAATAGGGTCCAAGGAGCTCTATCATCACGCATTTATTACCAGGATTTTCTTTAGATAGACTTCGGGATTCTAATAACTATAAAATGGAACATATGCAATACAAACAGCTTTTACGAACTAGTTCGTATAGAAGAAGTGCGTTTGGCGTGAAATGACTCGATGCTCGAATTTCTCTTCCTTATGGAATAGAACAAGAAAACGCATTAAAGTTTTTCCTTACATTAGATTCATTTCGCTGTGTAAAGCAAACCTTTGTAGCGTTCTGTAATGCCTGCCTAGATAAATTTCTTTGCAATACAGATATAGGTAATTGCTGATACTTTTAAATTATTCAAATTCTTATTTTATTCCATAAATGCCCGCCGGTTCCAAAACTTCATTGCCCTACGTTTGGGCAAAGCTGGCAGCCTTAGACACAAAGCATTGTAATTACACCAAGGTTTTAAATAGTTCGCTGCCAAGGACCCATATCCGTTAAAGGCGCTGTTTCCCGACACATTTTGATGGCCACCTATTTTCTCATTGGTTGTCTATACAATAGACCAATTGTTTTTCTTCCAATCGGCAACGTCAGACTTATACTCGGCGTTTTCTCGATCGACTGACGGGCCTTTAAACTAACTGTTAGAAAGTTGCTACAACCAACCAGGCTCCTATTCTGTTTTCCATAATAAAGAATTTACTAGAGTTTTACTGTTTAATCCAACGAAAAATGCGCAAAGGGTACGTGTCATTAAATGGTTCAAGGTCTTTCCTTTTCGAAAGTGTGACACAATGCATGAAATGTTAGGATTAGAGAGGTTTTTTTATTTCTTTCTGATTTTGATAAAAGGAAAAAGTTTCATAATTCCTTGACCCAGCAACGGCTCCTAGCAAACTAAATTAAAGGATTTCTGTGGTATGGAAGATTAAGTTTGGTATGATAGCAAAAAGACACTTTTGTGTCTTTTCTAATAACTCCAACGAGATATATAAAGGCATAGATTTTTCCCTGAAGATGTAAAGGAGTCAATTGTTCACTCCTGAATAAGATGAAAGTGTGTGTGGCAAATAAGAGACAAGAGGGTGAAAGTTTCTCCTTCACAAAGGTAGTGCCAAGGCGTGAGCTTTGAAACATTTTTTCTCACTAATCGTTGATTGTTGTTTAATAATTCTAACGTGTTAACATTTTTGGAGTAGTTGAACTTTCAAAGTATGGCACTAAATTATGAATTTTGAAATAGAAATGCATTAAGGAGCATACAAGATTATTTTTCTTATGACCACACCCCTAAATAGCGAGGCGCGGCCTTTTTGTTGACAAAATTAATTTCTCATTCCTCGGAAAAAATGTTTGATTTCGTCCCTAAGAAGGCTTTAAATCTGCTCGATGAGTATGTTGTCATTGTCATATGTTGATTGCTGCCATGCCATTTCGTTTCAAAAAATTGATGCTCCAGAACTTTTGCTACCTCTGTCTTTGTTCATGCTATGCTTTTCGTGATTTTAAACAGTTTTATGCCTGTTCTTATTTTTATGCCTGTTTTTATGCCTATTTACAGTTCTTATTGCAAAGTAACGTTATAAGAAAAAATTGTTAAGAAAATTGAGTTACAATATTACTTGCAGGAAACGAGTATAATTCAAATTCACTCTAAATGCTGACAATAATTTGTTGCTTTTGAATCCGGCTGGTCGGTGGACAAGTGTTTCACAACTTAAAAACAGAATTAGTTGGTGACCCAACTATAGCGCATGTCAGTAAAAATTCAGAAAACATGCAAACCTGTTGTCTGCACCTATTTTCTAGTAAAATCTGTCATATTGTTTTTTCTTTGTTCATTGGACCAACTATTCGATATGATTGGGTTTTTGGTTGACGGCTGTTCAAAGTAAAGTTCATTTTTATCCATACTGGATCGTAAGCTGACCCCCAATCTTCATCTTTTCTGTCTTTTGCACTGGTGACACTATTTCTGTATCTATTTTCGATCAAGATATAATCTATTTACTTCTTTGTTTATCCATTAGGACTGGCTGGTCATTTTTTCTTTTTGTTCAAACTATGCAAAATTCTAGCAGCCTTTCTCCTCTTTAATTTTGAATGCCTTATCCATATGGCGCTATTACGTGTCTAAATTTGTTTACTCCCATCTTTGCATTAAAACCACCCATTAATATTGTAGCATCCTCCCAATTTTTCTGTAGTTATTTGATCTTCGATTTCTTGATAAATGTTAATGAAAATGTTTTCTTGCTTACTTGCTTTTTTCATAGTGATGTTTTTCTCTCTGACATAACTTGGTACCTCTTTATGCTTTGTGAGATCTTCCCTTGCACGATGATTGCCATGCCTTGGAGTACATCACTTTGAAGTCATTTGGTAATGTGTATGTTGATTCGCCGGAATATTTGCAGAAAGTCTCTGATATTCCTAGGGTGTTAACATTCATTCTTATCATCTCTTGACATGCGTTAGCCAATTCTCCACTGCACTATCAACAAAAGAAAGTATAGGAGCCAATCGACATAAACAAGCATTCCTATAAGTCGTCCTCAATTATTAAACAGCACGACAGCCCCACGTTGGGCGCCATAATTTGTAGTTTGGAGTTAAACACAAAAGAGTAGACTTCTTACTAATACATTCCCATTTTATTTAGAATTATTGACAGTGTGTTTTAATAAGCAAAACGTGTTTCAACTAAGCACTTGAGATTTCACTCCATCGATTCACCAAAACCCCTACTCTCTCTCTCTCTCTCTCTCTCTCTCTCTCTCTCTCTCTCTCTCTCTCTCTCTCTCTCTCTCTCTCTCTCTCTCTCTCTCTCTCTCTCTCTCTCTCACAGGCTCTTTCCCCATCAAACCTCTCTAATTTGGTCTTGGTTCATAACTTTGTGAACCAGGCCAAAAATAACAGTTATCCGTTAGCAAACTTGATCTTTGGCCATATCTTGCCCAATTTTTAACACATCTAGCTGATTTTACATATCAAGAGCTATTTTTTGCCGTTCTTTTGGACTATGTGTTCAAAATTGAGAAATTCTAAAAAAGATTTTTGATGACGTCACATTTATGTACTCTATACGCTTCAGAGTGCAGAACAGGGCGGTCCTGGATTGATCGTCCAAGTTCAGTGCAGCCAAGATATATATTGCTACCAAAACGTATGCGACCAAAACACGACCGGTCGCTACCTTCCAGCTAACAACTATGCAAGAACATACACTGCTGCAGAACCTGAAACTTTTGTTTTTTGGGACTGAGTACTGAAACGCAGAGAAACAAAATAGCAACCCAAACGGGAAGATAAGATCTGGTCTTTAGAGAAATTTGCTTCGGATAATTTCTACTTTGGCGTTTCTTTGACAAACATGATTTAGTTTTGGAGACAAACAAGCATTTGTTTGGAAGTCTGTTGGTATTTAAAAATACTTGTCTTAGATAAAAATTTGTTTGGGATAATTTCTACTTTGGCGTTGCTGTGACAAGCATGATTTAGTTCTGGAGACGAACGAGCATTTGTTGTTTTTATCCTACCAAATAATGCAATTCCAGAAAGTCTCGAATCAACAGAGAAAACTAGAAAAAGGGTTGATAATTGTTTTGTTAGGTTGATATTGGGGAAAGCTTGGTCTATGGATAGTTCTGCCTTTCAAGGAATGCCACGTATTCCGGTGCAAAGTTACTCCAAGTGCTCTCTCTAAATACCGTTAAAATCACCCAATATTGGTAAATTATCATTGGTTCCCATATGGGTAAGGCAGCATTCGAACAAGGGTGAGGGCTTGCACGCTTATGTGATGCTGCTTATGAAAAGTATTTCTAGAATTACCAAATGACATAATTTGTTGATATCCTCAAAACTAAATGGCTAGGGAAATTCTAGTATTTCACGCATCCTTTAGTTAAGATATAATTTTTTTAAAAACTAGCAAAAAAAACCTTGGAGTCAAATAATTTGGAGCCAAAATTTACTAAGACAACAGAACGTCAAGGGGCTGGTAAAGCACCCTATTTGGTAGAATAAAACCATCAAATGCTGCCATGGCATGCTGTAGTCAAATTTAGTAAATATAATTATCCCTTCTTTCATCTTTGCTGAAGTCCTGGAATCCAGGGAACATAGATCTGAGATCACAATTTATCTATCTGTGGGAAAATAATATCTACTTTATTAATGTAAATTCGACATTAATACCACCTTTGAAATCCAAGCCGTGGTATTGAATAACTGCGGTATCAAACACTTGTGGTTTCCCTTCTTGAATGACATATTTATTACATCTAAAACAACACGAAAGAAGCTGTATCAACTTTATTCCGACATAATCAATGGCATGCAATATGTTTTTTATTAACTTTAAGCATCCATTCAATATTCATTTTAAGTTATTGTACACATGCGTCTTACGGCAGCCATGCAACATGAAAAACAAACAACAAATTACATTTGTTTTCATGCGTTTAAATTCAAACTTGTTTTGTTCAGCTGTTAAGATTTCGATTTTCTCTTTATAAAGGTATTTTCTTCGTAGGTATTTAGTTAGTTTTCTTCTTCCATTTCTCACTTTTTAACATTATCTTGCTTTTGATTGTTGCCACAAAAATGAAAAACGTTTTTACTGAGGTAACAAATCCAAGTATTACTGAGGTATTTCTGACTAAACATTCCAGGCAACATTACTAAAAGATGAATTACAGCAGCTTATTATTAAAATTAGAATTTATAATAACTGATGTTTTGTTTGAATTTAGTTTCATGATATTCAGGCATTCTTTAATAAAATAAAACAACTTTCAAATTTCAGTCACGTAGATAGATTGCGAGGGTTTCATAAATGAAAGCTCTTTGTGATATCTTGATATTACCCGTCATACTTTGTGGGATGGCAACTCTAGGACTCGATTAGCAGAAAACTGTAAAAGCTGTTTACTTCATTCAACATTTCAGCCACGTGACATGCAGTTCTCTAATCTTCAAACAAATACTCATTTCTAATTAGGTAGCTTATCGACAACACCAAACTCTATAGTTCGGTTTCTTTGCATGATTAAGAAGAGTTTGCCTACAGCCTGTTTCCATTCATGCAGTTGTAGATGTTGTTTTTCGTGCTTTCCCACGTTCATTCCGGTTCTTATTATTAGTGTATGAATTGCTTGGAGGACCGCGCAATAACCTTTGTTTGTGCATACCTGTTTCTATTAATACTGCATATATTTAGAAGCAAATCCAAACATTGCGAACTACAACTTTTAAGATGTTGTTTGTGATGAGCTTTGAAATAGAAGCAGTTTCGTAAGCTAAAGTCAGTGGTGTTGGCATGCAACGCTGGGAAATAGAATGTTGTGTGTTCTGGTCAGGTCCTTTCTCCAACAATAATACCATTCATGAATGACTGTATCGTGCATCTAGAATTCCCTTTTCTTTGCATTTAGTTGCATTTCCAGAAAGCCAGTTTTTTGTTCTCTCTACTTCTATCAACAATTTTAAATTTCTCATCCTTTTGTCTCTTAACATACAGTCTTGAAATTAAAGTTTTTCCATTTGAAATTTAGACTAGCAATGATAAATTTCTTTATCGATAGCTAAGTAAATTGCCTCTCCTCCTTTTAGATGACGAATAAACGATTCTTGAAATATTTAGAGAGTCTAATAAATGCTTTTGTCTACAATTGAAGCGTTAGTTGTCTTCTGGTTGAGCAAATCAGATCTTTTTACAAGGTTTGTTTACACAGCACAACCACGTGTAAAAAATAGTCTCTTTATTTGCTAAGTTACCAGCTAAAAAACATGCCTCTTTCCTGACAATAAGAAACAAAGATCCATTGTATTCAGCAGGTCAAACGTCGAATCAGAAAGTATGCATTTTTATTACTTATACAATATAGTATTTGATTGTATCTTTTGTCTTTGGGTGGATATCAACCTCTCACAATTTATCAGAGAATAAAAACGTTTGTGTATCAGCTGCATTGAGACCTCGGTTTTTTGCTTGGAAAAATGGCAGCAGGTTTGTGCATCATCAGTAGTTTATCTGACTTTTTGTCTCTGCTTCTTAAATTTTCCTTAGATTCTCGAAGTACTTTGCGACTCACGAGAATATTTTGCTTTTCGAGTCTTCATACTTTCAACTGTCTTACTCTGATTACATTTTCTTAAAATCATTCTATGAGATAATATTTTAATTTATTTCATAAGCAACAGGTTGTGCTTTCCAAGATAACGAAACTTGTATTCATTAATCAAATATTTCACACGCAAAGTGAAATTATTACTTCAGATTTTAGTGTAATTATTGATGAAGCAGTTGATGATTAAAGTAAAGTGAAATGGTTACCTCACAAGTTTAATTGTCGGGTTTAGGGCCCACACCCCAAATTTTGCTAAAATTATTGGAGAAACGGGATTATCGGAGAGGCGGGGTTAATTTGTTATCACGTTCTCCTTTCTCTTGGCACGAAAACGTCGCACAAAACGTTGACGAATGTTGGTTGGAAAGTTGATGCTGTACGGGTAACACATTACTTACACTTTCTATCATCAAATTGAAAAGATAGGGCCTGTTTATACGGGATCGAATCCGAACGGATCAATACCTAAAGTGGTATGGATAGGCTTTGCGTTTACAGGTAGACTTGGCCGGATCCGATCCCATTTGTATCTGCTATCCGTACCTGTTTGGGACCACTTTTGAAGATGATCCCGTTTGGATCCGATCCCAAAAAGGTCGTGTTTTAACGGTTTGGATCGGATCCAAGCAAGCACGGATCCAAAATGAGGCGCAAAATGTCAATTACGGGCGGAAAGGCGGAAAATGAAAATGTACTTCGTAAATGGCATCCCTAGACTGGGCGCCATAAAAACAAGAAATTTATTGTTTCGACTTGGTTTAATTTCAGCTGTCAAATCTATTTATCATATCATCTGCTTTTTCAAAATGAATAAAGAGGTTTATAAAAGACCAAAGATCAAAGTTTTGGTTGGACTGATGAGGAGACGGGTCTACTGCTGAAAGTTGTGCTGGAATATAAAGTAAACAAAATCCAAGAAGCATCATATTGAGAAACAATAAAACAAAAATTTGAGGGCAATCGTTGTAAAGGATAAATTATTTTCTGGAACAAATTCATAAAAGTTATCAAAATTGAATATTTTGATGTCAGCCTAATAAATGGAACTGAAGAGTAGGTAAGAATGTTATAAACCCATGATTAGTGGAGGTATTTTTATTTCATTTTTTATAGCCCATTGGAGGAAAATTAATTTGAGGCGTTTACAGTTGCCATTATTTTTGATAGCCAATCGCAACGAGGGGATTAGAAATTCTGATCGATTTAGAGTTAGAATTCTGAAAATTGCGATGTCGAAGTTGAAACTGCTGGAAAGTTAGAAAGAAATAATTAAGATAAAGTATGAAGAGAAATTACTCAAATTTCTTGAATATAGAGAGCGAAAGAGAAGAAAGTTAAAATGAGCTGGATATCTGTTTGTTGATGACAAAGGAGAGCAGAAAACTATATCAAGAAAATTTTTTGTTAGTTTGAAAGTCCATCAGTGAAAAACGAGATTTTTCTAGTGTTTTCTAGTGAAAATTTCGGTAAGAAAAACATTCGGTTTGAAAAAAAATTCGGTGGGATTAATTTTCGGTTGCCCTGCTTCACCAAAAACAAAACTCACCGAAATTTTTGGCACTTAATGTATTAGAGAGGCAGGAATATTAGAGTGGATGGGAATACAAGAGAGAATACAGTTTCTTAATATAAATTAAAGTCTTCTGACCACAAAGCTACAGTCTACAGTCTAAAAGGGTCTCTATTCCCATTCTCCTTTTACTTCTTTTGAATTGGTTTTATGATGTAGAGCCGACCCGGTATTAACGTTGTACATTAGCATGGCAATGTCCTGCAGTCGTTTATTCTGGAGAGATGGCAGATTTGCTTTCATTCTGAGTTCTGCATATTGCGTGGACTTGGGACAATTAACAACTCTATGGGCTTCTCTTGGAGTCTTTCTTGTTCTTCTTCATTGCCTTCATCCCTTTTTGTTTTCAGTTGATTTTTTTTATCTAGTGTAGATCTGATGATCGTCAGCATGCATCCCGGGGGGAGGGGCTACTTAGTATATTTTGCTGACAGGATGTGCACGTCTTTCCGGGTATCATTTTCAGCAATTTATTCTTAGGCCGGGTATCTGTTCAAAGGATGTAATCTAAAGCCGGTTGCCTGATTTCTGTTTTTTTCTATTTAAAATAAACAGCAATGAGGCTGCCCAGTGCCCGCCCGTGGTTTTTGTGGTGTTCTGGAAACCTTGGCAACTGGCACCAAAGCTTTTGTTTTCCTTTGTTCTTTTTCCCAGAAATTCTAAAGCCGGGTGTCATTTTTAGCTTTTTTTTCTAAAGCCGGTTCACCAGAACAATCTTAGGAGTGTACACTCCTGTCGTTTTGGTATCCAAGTTCGTCATTTTGAAAATATTCTATAGCATGGGACCAAATGCTGATCCTTGAGGGCATCCCCTTGCTGCTTTCTTCCATTCACTTCTTACAGTTCCTAGTCTGACACTATTCTGTCTTTGTTCAAAGTGAAGTGTTATAAATATCAAAGAGCATTCAGAAAGGCCGTAGGCTTCCAGCTTTTTATAGAAGACTTGGAGCCATGGACTCGAAGGCTTTGCCCCTGTCTGTTGACATCTCATGGCTGTTATCACTCTTTTGTCAATGGCAAATTTCGAATCCTCAATGAACTTTAGCACCAAAGTTATGTGCTGTTTTGCTTCTTTTATGCATTGTTATTGGCCTGCAATTTTCACAATGCTTTCACTTCTATTGTTAGTGTTTATAACTTTTACTTTCGCTTTTGTTTAATATGCTACTATATCGCAGTAATTATTCTAAGAATGTACAATATGTAAAACTCTCCGTTTAGAGGCTCCAAACTCCTATAGCCTTTCTCGAAAATTATTTTAAGATATCAAAAACCTTTTTATAGCTCTCCAAAGCATTTTTTCAAAAACAGGCTGATTTGAGAAAGATATGCGTCGTTGCTGGTCTTCATCAAGATGTTTATGTGCTTGCTCACATTTCTCATCGAAGCTCGTGCAGGGGCGTCGCAAAAGGGGGCATGGGGGCGCTGTACCCTCCCGTCGGCAGAAAAAGGATTTTAATCGGGCAGAAGAAGACATTTTTCTTTTCACCTTGTAGTAAAATTGGAGCCTTTCTGTAACAATTGTAACGGATCAAAATTTCTGTAGCAGCTGATCTCAAAGTATGGCCTTAAAAATTCAAATTTAATATTTCGAATACTAAATATTGAAATAGAAACGCATTGAAGCCGTATATGAATTTATCTATCTTATGACCACACCCTTATGACCAGAGTGAGACACGCCCTTTTTGTCGACAAGAGCCATTACTGTACCCCTCCGAAGAAGATTTTTAGGCTCGTGTTGATTTTCACTTCTTCACTGGCAGCTATAACTGAACCCCTTAAAATATCTTCCAGCATTAACAAGGTTCTCATATACGTACAGGCCTTGCACACATTGAAAATGTTTTCCACCGCAAGAATCCTAACAGACACACTTAAACCAGCCATATTTTTCATGTTAAATTTCAAGCCAATCAAATGAATTTGTGTTGTTAGATTGTCCAATTAGAATGTAACATACCATAACCAACCATAACCTGATTTACTCTAAGCTGGTTAAATTTGCCAGTGTGAATAGGGTGTAAAAATACCTTTTCAAAAATACATATGAGAACCTTTCCAAATTTCAGCCTGTTGGGGGTTCTTGATTATAGGGTTTAAAAGATTAAATTTCAGCCTCAAGGTTCTTATAAAAACAGGTTCTTTTATGCGGGTTTTTACTGTAACGTCTGTCGGTTCATCTTTATAAACCCTTCTATGAAATTCAACTTTGAATATTTCATTTAACAGCAATTAGTTATTTGATAAGGTAATGAATAGATATTCCCATTGATAATTTAGTCTTCAAGAGCGCTTTTCCCGGTTGACTTGTTAAAAATAAAAGCCGAGAGTTGTGATGGATGGATTGAGAATACTATAAACATTACGCATAGGTCGTGGGATTTCAAACAAAAGGGCACAATATATCAAAGGAAACGCGTCGCTGGCTTACGTCGTGCCTCAGACACCGTGTGATGTTATTACATACAGTTAATAAGTTACATTTTGTTGAAGAAAGTTCAGTACGAAACGACACTGTTTTATGAGGAGAAAAGGCGACTGATTAATTACAAAAATGTCGTGTTTGCTGTGTTGTCGTGGCAAGAAATCGAGAGCGGAGGCGTATGAAAGAAACGATGCAGCGACATCAAGACCAGGCCCATCCAGCCAGAAGCCCCAATGTAGGCCACAGTTTGTTTTGAAATTTCCACTTCTGTAATTTGATACCGTTGATTCGATTAGGCTTATACCTCTTTTGTGTTTATGGTTCGTGTGAAATGGATCGATGCTTTGATATTCGGAGTGGACACTAAATAATTAGGCCTAATTCTAATTCTTTTTTGTGAAATATTTTTAGCCTAGCAAAATGTATGAAATTGCTAAAAAAATAATCACCATAGTTGGCGAAATTTTGCATCTTAATAATAATAATAATAATTTGATTCTTGAAAGCATTGAGAACCCCAGAGTCGATTATGCGGAAGTACCCGTTTGACATATACCCAAAATGTAAAAATAGCATAAAGGTGCAACTAATATTTGATTTTGCATTTTTTTTAAAAATTCCAGGCAAAAACTTTTATTTGTAGAGCCTTTTATTCTCAGTAATCTGCAGTAGCCGAAGTAAACGGCGAGGAACATAACCGAGGATTCCAACAAAATCCCGTGAACTGCACTCAGATTGCGTTGAAACTGCGCCCATTTCGTCTTCTTCCCACCTGATTTCAGGGCCGCAGACCGAAGCAAGGACTGGGATAGCAACAGTTCTCAAAACACTAAAGAACAATCAGATCTGTGAACGTCAAAGTGCCGATAAATGACATTGTAAATTTTGGAGCCACCTACCCCCAGCTATTATATCTTTAGTGTCCTCAGGACGGCCATATTTTTACCATACCACCCCTTCCACCGTGACGTTGGCTCCTTGTTCTTTATTTTTTTGCTTTATTCTTATTTTGACCCCGTCTTTGTATGAACTGATCGTGTTTTGCTGTTGTCAAGGATGATGGAACCGAAGTGTATAGAGTAGTTGTAAGCCTACAACCGCTTTGTCTTTTATCATAAGCGTGACGTTTTCTTTATGGATTTTTTTATTCGAAAAGTGTTTGATCTTTTATTATTCAGTCAACTAATTTTGATTTATTGAGCTTTGCCGAAATTTAGCAGCTATGAGTACAGTTTAAGAATTTATGTTACCATATTACCTCGATACCGCGAAAGAACTTCTTAACACCCTTCTATATATAAAATAAAACAAAATATGTACTTTATTGTTCTACACCCTATATCGTATGGTAGATATGGATGTCCGCTGTATAGGGGCACCGAGTTTGTAAGGAGGCATAAAAAGATGGTATATCACATTTCGAGAGGAACTGTTTTCCTATGGTATGCTTGCAACAAAATACTTAGTTGCAACCAACTTTCATATGGTCACATATAATTCAATTTGGTTCATGAGAATTTCAAATAAAGCACAGATGGATGAACTGGCCCAAAAGGTGCCCCAACATGTGATCAAACTAATGCATTAAGTTTACACCAGGGTACCACCTCTCTGTTCCAAGCTATCTGTGCCAGAAAATGTTCCCAGAAAGTGTGCCAAAAAGTGTGCCAGTAGCGCGAAAACTGCCAAAAATGAACTTTTGTCCATAACTTTGGAAACACAAAAGGGAAAATTATGGGAAATGACACTAATTGGAGGCTTGATAAAGGCTACGATTGTTAGGAGTTTAGGCGTGGTAGGGCATTGCACTTACGTCACAGAGACTTCAGAAAGGGCAGAAGGTATCACATGTTCCTTGGTTTGTGCCAGACGATCGGTGAATGTAAAAATATGAACCAACGGGGAAATGCTTAACTAGTAAAATGCAGGGCTGCTCATTTGTAGAAGATTTATTCATTTTACCAGCTTCACAAGCTCAGGGAATTGTCTGTGGCCTTTTCTGAGCTTGATCTTGAATTGACAAAGTTATTTTCTCTTCAGCCATGAAAGATTTCAGAAAAGATGCGTTGGAAGCTCACAACGAGTTTCGAGGCAAACATGGTGCACCAGCAATGAAATGGTCTTCCAAGCTGGAAACAAAAGCGCAACAGTGGGCGGAAGAAATCGCAAAGAAGGGCTACTTGCAGCATGCTAGCCAAAAAGAAGATGGTGAAAATATAGCGTGCATGAAGGGTAAGTGTTGAATTATCAATTTCAGATAAAACAGCTCTATGTAAGGCAGAGTAGAAAAAACCTCATGTTAAGATGCCACGCAATATGAAAACAGGTATGATGCTCCCTTAAAACGGCAGGCTTGGCCGCTATAATAAGGCAAGCCATTTCTCGCAAACAATTGAAAATCAATCTGGGTAGAGTAGCAAGATACATATGTCTCCTTGAGTTTCCTTGGATATGAGGTTTTTTATTTTTATGCCCAGCTGCAGAATGTCGTGAATCAGGACCCCTTTTTACAAAACAAAGACCTTTTTTGCAAAATCTTAGGGATATGACTCTGTGATTTAATCAAACACCCCTCCCCCTTTATTTAACAATGTTTGTCAGAGGCTATTTGCAGACCCTTGTTAAGGTTACGGTAAACGTTTTCTTGATGAAAACATCATTTTTTCGATTTTTTCACATTCAAGTAGCTGAACTTTCAAGGCACACAATGATACCAAATTTGAAACAAACAGAAATTTTGAAAGTGGAAAAAATCCCATGTAACCGAAGGTTTCCATAATTTCTTTATCAAAACTTTTAGTTGAGGCCTGAAAATCTCTTGACCTGTTAAGCCGATTATCGTTGCTTTGCGGTTGTGGTCGCATGTCTCATTTACAATATCGCATGGCACATCCATATATCCAATGTACGGCCGTGTTTATTTAAACAGGCTTATTGATCTTAAATCTTCAAGTGACTTGACCCGGATTACACTGTGGTTTACGAGTGTATCTTGCAAGTGCGATCAGTAAAATCCCGTTTTCTCCGGACTCGAAATTCCTCTACATGCAGGTACGAAAAAGCTATTATGTACCCAAGGAACCAATCGAATGGCTTGAAAATTTGCACACGGCCAGGGCAGACGTTGGGCAAACAAAGTGTGTCTCAAAATTTTTTTATTTTCTCTGGTCCGTCTTTTATACCCAAATACAGCTGCGGGAGGGTGGAAAAATTATTTGCCAATTTTTGACAGGGTATAGTTTCATAAAGAGGAGGAATTTAAAAAATCTGAGACACACTTTGGTAGCTTAGGACCTGCACTTCCTGCTGGTCTAAGTCAGATTTTGTTACCTCAAACGCAAGGGTACATAATAGCTTTTGAAGGTGGTACACTTTTTGACCAGTAAATTCGCATGGAAAATAACATTTAACATTATTTGCCAATAATTTTTATCTGGCTAGATACGCCATAATCTTGTGCATCGAATGATATATAGTTTATCCAGATTTCTTGAGCCGTTTGGCCTTTAGGAAGGAAAAACCAATTTTCGTGTTCAAAACGTTTACCGTAACCTTAAAGTGGCCCCGCTTAGTACTTGAAGTAACGGTCACCACCAACAAGGTTCCAAGTTTAGTGAAATTTACCATTTACTGTTTCTTGGTGCATTACTGTGGTACTTGTTTTGGATTCATTATACCTTGGTCACTTTTTAACAGATGGTGACGACTTATAACGGTGAATTTTTAGCGAACACGTTTATCCAGATATTCCTCTGTTTTGCAAGATTGCTCAATATGAGTCAATAGCTGTCATTTAGACATTACATTTGTTTGGGAACGGGTCTTACCTGTCGAGGCGTATTCTGATGAGAAGTTCTTTTCACCCTGTATAAATATCGAGAAACAGATTTTGCTTTTTAGGGCTGTCATTTTTTCAGCTTGAAGAATAATTACATTAAGAGGCCTTAATAAGTAAACATACATGTCTTAGACTTTTTAGAATGTTAGAGTTATTTGAAATGTTAAGAAAAATGTAAATAATTTGCGGAACATCAAACCAAGTTTTACTGCCACTGGGCCAGCACTACAATTCTGGCCAAAAGGTTAGTGGACTGGTGAAAAAACCACTGCAATTGCAACTTCGCCCCAAAAATATTATCAAAACCCCCCACCCTGCAGCAATGTTGGTTTTTTAAAAAATACCCAAGTAACAGCAATCGAAAAGAGTAGAAATAAGCGCATCAGCATTGACAGTAAGGGCGGGGAGCGTATTTTTCCAAAAATATTACAATTTGCCAGCTAGTCCAATAACTTTTGGCTAGGATTGTAGGTTGAATGCTATGGGCGCTTGAAACTACGAAATCTTTAACTGACTGTGGTACCACTAAAGATGATTACAATCTTTCATTAACTGTAGGTCAAGAGCTGACCGGTCGAAAAGCAACAGAGATGTGGTACGATGAAATAAAAGACTACAACTTTAGCAAGCCGGGTTTTAGTTCAGGAACCGGACATTTCACTCAAGTTGTCTGGGTGGATTCAATTGAACTAGGCGTGGGGAAAGCAACTGCTCCAAATGGAATGCAATTTGTTGTTGCACGATATTATCCTCCTGGAAATATCCTTGGACGTTTCCCGGATAATGTCAAGGGATCGGGTTCAAAACCAGTTAAAAGAAGTGAAAATGCCAAGCCTGCCAGCGCGGCCGGCTCATCAGCTGGAGGAAAAGCTCAAAGTAAGTGCTTTATGCCTTGTTTGTGAGGTTTAAAAAATATTGAGTCAGGCCTGAAGAAGATGTACCCTCTGTCAACCCAGAATTCGATTGTTTCTATGTGGCCTTGTGACAGCACAAAAGAACAGGATATGTTCGTCTACAGAGTCAAACATGATCACATGCTAATCAAATTATAATAAATTCTCAAATTATCAAATGTTTCCCCAATAAGCATCTGAAGCATCTTATCCTTTTCTTATCTGATCTAGTGTAGACCAATGACAGAGTTTTGTGAAAGTTGCTGTTTTGATTTTAAAGCTGCTTCTCGATTTCACCCTATTAGATTTTTCCTGGAAAAAACGTTTTTTTCTCCACTTTTGTTCGCAAGACCTTTTGCTTTAAACAAATGACAGTATTGAATATATGTAATTTTTCTTTGATATGGTATAAAATTATTTTGGTCTCTTCCTTTATACTTCGACATGATGTACATACTGCAGTAACAGTACTATTTGGCAATTCTCTCAATTCAAAAAAGCATCAAATGAAGTATACCAAGAAATATAAGGAATACAGGAACAAAGCAATACGACGACGAGAATCCAATGTCACGAAATAAATTTTCAAAATAAATTAAATTTAAGAGTATACCAAGAAAGCCTGGTTTGACCAATTATTAGAGGTTGGGAGGGAGGTCTCCCAATGCTACATCTCCTGATAAATCTGCCCCTGCTGACATATGTTTCATTTTTCACCTGTCTGCATTTACAATTGTAGGTGGGAAGTCATTCCGCGACGATATTCTTAAGGCGCATAATTACTGTAGAAAAGAGCACAGTTCGCCTGCAGTGAAGTGGTCTGGCAAGTTGGCTGCGGAGGCCCAGAAAGCTGCTGACGAAGCTGCAAAAACAAATACTCTAAAACCGGTTTCCCTTAACAACGTTGGACAGAATATGGCAGCGATGAGTGGTGGGGAGTTGACTGGGCAAAGGGTGACGGAAATGTGGTACGAGGAAGAGAAGAATTATAATTATTCTAGCCCTGGATTCAGCTCAAGCACAGGTAAGGAGTATTCAAAATATTCTAGAGGAACCTAAATTTTTGTTTCTTGTATCATTTTACCGTCAATTTATATTCTCTTCATCTCTTTGTGCAATTATTTAGCCGAACCAGTTTATTCTCATGTATGTCCCTTCAGTGTATATTCCAATGGTTATGGCCATTTTATTTGGCGGTAAAGGACTCAATACAGCTATATTTTTGTTGCATGTCTTTTTAAGACTCCGGCCCTCGAGAGGCTAAAAGTCCGCTAAGAACTTTTTAATATCGACTCCTGCCATTGTTTCTTTGATGGGTTCTTAAAAATCACATCTCTCTTAACTCCTGTCAATTTTTGCTTTGGATATAAAATGGTTTGCTTTCAATTTAAAGGATATTAAATTTTGTTGTTGTCTGATAAAACGGAATATAACGAAAATAGATCCTTATGTTTTTCTATCATGTCGTTTCATAATGAACTTACTTACTATATTTTGACTAAGCCATTATACTTTTATCATCCAATCTAGGGATTTCTGATACGGAGCTAGTAGCTATAAATTTGTTACCTTCAACTGAAGTAACGGCGTTGAAGCTGAAAATATATTTTATTGCTTTTTGCCGGTTGCAGGACACCAAGTTTAAGGGACATCAATCCTTGTCGGCTGGAGGTCAGATTGGTAGAGCTTCGACCTGTATTGAAAAGACGTTTAAAGAAATATTTAGCAACTGCCCTCTAACCTTACATAAACTGTGTTGCACCTATATTTTGTATCTATCTTTTTCAAACTATGTTTCAAAAATATGTTATAATGTCGACACATTTTCTTTTAGGGAGTTTCACCCAGATGATCTGGGGAGAGTCTACTGCTCTTGGTGCAGGTAAAGCTGTAGGTAAGAACGGACAGCAGTTCGTTGTTGCGCTTTACGAGCCCCCTGGTAACGTGAGAGGACAATACGAAAAGAATGTAAAGGCACCATCTGGAGGGGGTAAGAGAAGTAAAGGTTCTGGCGACAAAGATTGCGTTATTATGTAACCTTTGAAGACGACTTGCGAATAGAGTTTATCGGGGATATTAAAATGAAATGATGTATTGACTTAGCAAGTTTTATGCCAAAGTAGGAGTTGGTTCGTTAAGAAAAAGAGGTAATTGCTGTCCTGGTTCATAAAATATGAATTGTACGATTTTGTCTTGGATTGTGATACTGTAAAATAAATTTCCAATACGCGAAATGCAGTAGACTAGGAGTGTTAAGTCACCCATTTGATAGACCTTGGACTTTTCATTGATGACTAGAAGCTTAAGCTTGTTTCCAATTTAGGGTTTTAACTCTAGTATTTCTCCATTTTAAAAATTTTGGTAAATTGGCTTTTAACATCAAATGACGGCTAGCTATAGAGTTCTAAAGTGATGACGTCACAAAAATATATTTTTAGAATTGTTTAATTTGGATTTTCGACATATTTGGCCAATTTTGCGTATTTGAAAATATTTCATGGTGATCTTTTACGCTATGTGTTTAAAATTCAAAAATTCTAAAAATAGAATTTTGATGACGTCACACTTTAGAACTCTATTGCGAAAAATGGATTGTATTAAGCTTGCGTCGGTATTCGTTTATGGTCATTTGCCAAACTCGGGCTTCATAAGATCCTTTCTCAATTAGGTTCTTACCAATAATAGACCAATAATACATGAAGAATCAATTAAGGTCTACGAAAAGTCTATTTCAACTATTTGAAGTGCTTGTGTGTAGGGTTTCCTAGGCCTTTTAAAAAGAGAAAACGAAAATAACAGCACTGTCATGATGCAATCCATGTGTTTAGATATTTGGAAGTTCCATTGCAAGTTACCTACGAAGTTATCGCAAACCTTCACCAAAATTTCCTGCTTCCAAATAAACCAACTAAGCTCAAGAAAATTTCAAGCCACTAGTTTTCGATGCAAACCGTTTTAGCGTTCACTTAATTATTTTGTCTGCAACTAAACATAATTATTTACACCATATTTTGTTGTAGCTTACACGCCATATATCAGTTTTTGTCCTAACGAAACGCTGTAGAAATTTCTAAAATTTCCCTAACGTAGTTGAATGTATACTAGTGTTGCCTGCCAAGGGTGATTGAATATTAGATTTTTTAGCTGATGTTTGAAGTGTTGTTAGATTGTTTTTGATAGATGTAATAATTTGTTGATGATATGAAACCTTAAATTCTGCTTCAGATCAAGTTTATTCTGTTTTTTATTCGAGTGAAGATCAGGTGACTTTGAATGTGGTGTCTCGCCACATGAGAGCAAACAGTAAACAAGCTAGAGAGATTCAATAGTGACTCTGGTTTATTTGCATAGGAAATGGAGGCCTTTTCTTTAGTCCTTCGAAAAAATTATTATTAAGTTGCCACTGCCCTGCTCATCACTTAACAAACTTACTGCTGCCTTAACCTTACATTTCCTTACTTTACCTTCCCCTTCCTTACCTTACCTTTCCTTTCCCTACCTTCGTTTCTTTGTTATCTTACCTTTCCTTACCTTTCCTTTCCTTTCCTTTCCTTTCCCTACCTTCGTTTCTTTGTTACCTTACTTTACCTTTCTTTACCATACCTTTCTTTACCTAGCCTTACCTCACCTTACCTTACCTTCCTTACCTTACCTTACCTTACCTTACCTTACCTTAACTTTTCAAAATTCTGTCACTTCTTTTTATATTCTGCTGAATATTTTTGCTTTCTGGGTTAACCTAGTTCAGATTTCCCTACTTTAGGAATTTGCTTTGCTAGAATCTTTCATTGATCCCTTTCTTTGATGTAATAACATTGACAACACTATAAAACACTCAAAGCTTTTCATTGACTATCTGATATGAAGAAGTTATAAATCGTTTCCTGCCTTCCTGACGGTAGTCTTTTCTTTCTTTATATAAAGTCGGTACAATGTCCAGCTTCAATAGAGGTATTTCACTCCGACTGATTTAAATTACCATCGCACAATATAAATCAAACATAACCAATGTTGCATTTGTATTTCTTGGAAAGGTCACACGTACAACTGAACGATGAAAATTCAGAAAGAATTTTCTTCAATAATTGTAAAGATAAGGAGCATCTTATTTCGTAGTCGGATGAGTTCGATATTTTCCAACATCTATATGACACGGTTTTAGATCCATATATTTTGCAATGTTGCTCTGTGGTTTTAAATTTGTTGAGATCTTCAGAAGTCTTATTAATTAGTGTCAAATCAGGAACGTGCATGCCATTTTATTAAACATTTATCGAAAGAAGAAGCTACACTATTGATAGTAAAACACGTCTTCAGTAAAGCAATTAATGTGAGAGGGTACACATTAAAGGGGAACAATTCGAGTACACATAAGTACTGCTGCCTTGGGAATGACTTCAATTTTTGAGTGCAATATTGTGCTTTTATATCTTGGTCACGATGGTTCCAGAAAAAGATGCAGATACCTTTTACTGCCGATTCTGTTTTTGTTGAAAAATCCTCGGCCGGTGGTTGGTTAAGGCTTTTGAGGCTGTCTCGTCAGCCTTACCTCATAGCAGTGCATCTTCTCCAGATAGGCCCACAGGATCCCGAAGGAAAATGACATAACGGGTACATGTCCTCTAACCATTAAGAAATTAGGCTTTTGAGTCAAAGGTATTCCTCATTAACGTTGAGTCCCGTTGAGCCCCCCTAGCTCTACACCCCTGGGTGAATGATAGATACGTCCTTTATTTGCCGACAGGTTTGAATATTCACCAACAAAGCAACCCTAGATAGCATAAATTCCTCGTTTTTAAGATTGAATTTTGTTCACAATTACATTTTACAGTGCCTAAGCCTCGGCTTGTTCTTAATTTTCTCTCCAATTGTGACTAAATTTTTAGGCTTGTGTCCTTATAAAATTGTTTATATAAAAGAGGATATGTGTTATTATGGCTCCTTGTCATCTGGTTGCAAACGAGGCAGAAGAAGCGGGAACATGATAATGGCCTAAAAGTTGCTAGTCCATAGAGATGGAAAATGCTTCAAAATGTGACAAAAAGAGCATTCTGTTTCTTGAAGCATTTCATGGTGGATCTCATAAACAGTTAATTGATCTTCTTGAAAATAATTTTTGTGATAAATGTGATGTTTTTTGCATGAGCGACAAGAAATGGCACTGGCGGATGAGAACTGGCAGCTTGTATTTCGCAAGAACTATTCCTCGAGAACATTCCTACAGGTAAAAGCAAGCTGGTAGCAGTACATATGGAATACTAAGCCAATGAAGTGAATTCTAGGGGTATTTTATACCTTCATACACTTTCAGCAGAGTTTTAATTCAACAAAAACTATACTATGCTTAAATCTTGTTTAAAAACTTTTGCACTATAAATGAGACTGTCGCTAATCAACCCTGTACGTAGCGGTTTCTTTAATTTTCTTTTATCATTCATCGATTAATTTTTATGAAAATATATGAAAATAATTTTATGAAAATAAATTGATATGATAACCTGGTTGGCATGAAACTTTTCATACAGAGAATAAAATAAACTTCCTGCATCTAAGCACATCATTAGAACCAAAGCAAATCACTTGACAAAATCACAAGCTATTCTGGAAATTAAATTGCCTTTCTTTCTGATCTTAATTTAGGTATTTATTTACAAGTGCTAACTTCAACCTTGCAGAGCTGATTGGACTGAGACCCGATTTGCAAAAGCTTGAAAAGATTTTGTACTTTCATGAAAACCAGCTTGTGTATCCAGTTCGAAAACAACAGAACAGAGACTTTCAATATGGTTACAATCAAGTTTTGTCTTGGTAAGTTCTTCTTCATTTAAAAAGGTCAAAAGTATGATAAAAAATTTTATTGCAGCATTTAGTTGACTGGCAATAAAGTATCTAATGTATTTCCAGCAGCTGCCTAATTATTGCCATACATTCTTAAATAATCAGCATTCTGGAGTTTGCGTTTTAAAATTTGAAAATGTTCAACTTTGGGCAATAAATTGCCTGGGTAATCCTTTTGTATTGCATTATCCTTGTTGTTTGCTATTGTTCAGCGAGTCGCCAAGAGCATTTAAAAGACAGTTGCCAATAGTTCCTTGTCAATTTTGGAATGGCACAAAAACTGCTGGACAAATCACACTGATTAGGGGCATATTTATAGACACTAAATTTGTTTCTACATCTCAATCAACTTCTTTCTATACCTATTCTTAGGAACTTTTCTCCATTCTTCTATGGTTAGAAAAGAGATAACAGCTGCTTCATTACAGCCTTAATCTTAGCCAAAGTCCTGAATGTCTATGCGGAGAAAGCATTTTTCGAAAAATTTTGCCTGGAAAGAGATAAAAGTGAGGCAACATATATTTCACAGCCCAAACGCTACAAAGATAGGGAAAAGACAAAAAAATGAATCATCAATGAAAGGCGTCTTAATTGGATTAACCAACAAGGATTCAGTTGAATGCAATAAAATGCCTAATGTATTTCAGGCTTAATAGTATCTGTTATCTTGCCTTGTTTTGATTGTAATTTTTTTCTTATCTTATCCTCTCCAGCCAAATGGACCACACATAGCTTATAAAGTCCTTAAAGTGCTTTTAAAGTCAAACAATAAATTCAACTCAAAAAGATACATTTTAGCAATATAAATTCAATTATAATGTCAGAATTTCTGTATTGCATCCAATTTCTTTGCTTTTGTGATTCAAAGTTTGGCCAAGGCTTTCATTATTTTCATTAGCAACTTGAACTTTCACTAAGGAATACAATCATTTACATAGGAGCTTATGTTTCAACAGACCATCTTCCTGTCTCTTGCCGGGTAGGGCAAGTGTTTGCAAGGGTGGTCAATAGCCTTTGCCAATAATTTGGCAAGGGCATTGGCAAGTGCCAGGGCAGTCACCATTGTAAAAGGAATATGCCTAAATATGACCACATTAACATAGATCCTTCTACCATCCATGTAATTTAGTATTGGTTCTATATCTTTCTGAAGTCAATTTTAAGTAGGTTCAGGCTATTTTGCTCTGCTAGATGTATTTCTGGATGTTCTTTTAAGCTAAGGTATATTTTTTATGACACTACAGTTAAAGGCACATCAGGGTCATTGTAACCTTAAAAATAAAAGCTTTATTTTCTCAATTTTTTCAGCTTGGCTGCAGATGTTATTTATTTCAACTCAGTATTCAACAAGGAATCATTTTTATCATCCCTCAAATCATATTTCAACTTGATGCCTGACTACAAACCAGACGAAAAATTATTGCAAGAGATACAACCAAAATGCCATGTGTTGCATTTTCCAATCAGTTTTCCAGAGATCACTTTAGAGCCGGCCAATGCAGATATGTCTGCAGACAAACCATTGCATATTGTCTGGGCACATAGATGGTATGTTATGATTGGATTAATATATTTTATTTTCATTTAAAAATATTTATAACTGCAAAGCTTTTCATTACACTCCATAGCTTCTATTGATAATTTAAGTAAACTTACACATATATCATAGAAATAAAAGGCTGTTTATTTTGTGATGTGTATATTTTGTGATGTGAAGGTGTTTATTTGGAGGATAAACCATAAATATAGTATGAGCCAATGAGTTGACAATTTCAGTCTATTATGAACAAGTTAGAAATTGAATCTTATTTCAGAAAAATTGTTGAATTTGTGAAAGTTTTAGACTGTGGTAGGCATGCGAAGCTATAGCACAGAATGTTTTTTCACGATTTGTTTTCCTGATTATGTAAATGTTTTTGTATCTTTTGGTGGCTTAAGGAATGCCAATGAGTAGACTTGCAGTAGTGTATAAAATATTACTCATTAAGAGTACAGATCATTATTTTTTCTGGTATTTTTCCACTTCTAGAGAGCAAGCTATTCATTTTTCTGTTTATGAAGAAAGTCTTAAATCTCATAATTGTTCTCTGTTTGCCTTATTTATACTATGTAAATAATTTACTTTTCATAGCGTTTTGCAATGTTTTGTAAGAATGCTGCAATTTGGTAACCAGAAACTCAACTCTTGTTGGTTTTAGGGAACATGACAAAAATCCAGATACTTTCTTTGATATTTTGTATGCATTAAAAGATGAGGAGCTAGATTTCCAAATATCTGTTATGGGGCAAGGCTATGCTGATGTTCCAGGTAAGAAAATGTTGACACCATATTCAATGGGGCTAGTTGAATTAAACGTAGATGATGTTTTTTCTCCTCTTTGTCATTAACATTTTGTAAAAGTATATTTTAAGAGCTTGGCTCTATTTGAAGTTAGAAACTTAGGTCACCTTTTAAGGAAAACCTTTTTTAATGGCAATAAATATTTTTGGTCATTGCCTTATAGAAACTTTGAGGATTTTTGCTGTTGCATTTTTCATATTGTTTTTAACTTTTCATAGGGCTTTGACTATTTTTGAGTATGTAGCAAAGAAAATGATTCCCACTACCTGCAATCCCAGATATTCATTGCATACAGAAAAATTCTTGCAGTACCCAGTAGGCATGATTTTTGTAGAACAAGGAACTTGATGCTTGGGCTGATGGTATTTAGCCACCCATGGTAGCTTTTGGTTATAGTACCTAGAGGCATTATTACAACTGGAACACACTTGGTGCTTTTACATTCCCATATTCTTGACGACTCCCATTTTAAGTCTTCATACCTTTTGATTTTTCCCTTTCCTTGTCCTGCACCCTGGTGTCAAATCTGCAGACGACATCGATAAAAGAACATGATATTGTATGTTTTAAAAAACTATAATATCTGGCTTATTGTGGTCGAATTTATTATTCATTTGACCGTTGAAATCTCACTGTAACTTGACAGACTCATTTTCTGCCTTGTTCTGTCGGGTTTATGCTCACACCACTTCTGTGAGTGGAGTAAATTATTCAAGTTGCATAGTTCCCAGTGAATAATTTTAGCAATAGCTTGTCTCTATTATTTATACTGCTTCTGTGCAAGCTGTTTACATTTCTGGCACTATATTGGCTACAGTCTCTTCTCGTTTCTCACACAGTCTACAAAGTGGATTTCCCTCTGTCTTATCAATGTGCTGCTTTATCGATGTTGTCCTTTCAAGCTTGCTCTTGAATAGACATTTACTTTCCTTTTGTGGTTTTCTTCATGTCACGATTCTTCAACCAACCCCACGATTGTTTGTTCCGAAACTCCGTTTTCGTAAAGAAAACACTTAGTAGTTGTTTGCTACTGAAACTGTCCTTTCTCATTTGTTGTATCTCATTTTTAGATTTATCATTTCCTCCTTAGCTACTGCTTTAAGCGTATGCTCGTCGCTTTCCCTTACTGACATACATGTGCAAACAGTTCTTTTCAATTAGGACACAATCCTTCAAACTTATCATTCCCCTGCCACCTTCCGATCTTTTAAGATAAAGCCTGTACACATCTCTTTTCTGTGGAACGCCTTACGAATAGTTAGCAACTTTTGTGTTTTCCTATCCCTTCTCTTTAAATCTGTCAAGTTCTATTTAATTATTCCTGCACTATGTCTGGTGATAGAAACTGTTCGGGAGTTTATAGCGTTTACGACGCTCTTACTACTCAATTTCGATTTTAAGATGTTTCTCATCCCTCTAGAACACTTAGCCAGGGCATTTTTAGCATACTCAGTGGCGGGGGAGTTGCCCCACCAGGCCCTACAAGTTCCCCACCACTGAGGAGTAAAATGCTTCTTTTACCCCCAAATGCCGAGCCACTAGGTGCCCCTTTCAAAGGAAAATAATGTAAATGATGGCAAATAGAAACAGAATATTCTCTTTTCTAACATCATGTTGTTTTGGTAAAATGGCTTCATTCATGCAATTGCAAACTGTAAAACAAGCTATGCCCTCAGTTTGGAAGACATCAATATTCTTCACTGCAAGTTTTTTCACAAAATATATTTGCTTTTATTGCTTCTAATCTTATACATTTCATAAAAAGGTTCCAATTTTGTTTATATAAAATATGCTAGGACGTTCTAATAGTAATTAGTGTCAAATCTTGATGCTTAAAGACTCAATCCTTAGAAATTAGTATGGAAACAGCAAAATGTCGTGGAAATTTTGCTAAATGTAATAAATTGCAAATGAGGCAAAAATTTAATTTCCGCATTAAGTGCTAAATTGCTAACTTCTCTTAGCAAATATCCACATAGTTGTCTTATATGTGATTTATGTGTGAAACAGCCCATCTGGCCCTTGCAACAAATCAGGATCTTCTAGCATAGGCAGAATCATGTTACAATCTAAGCACCTGTCCATAAATGCCGTACAATTTCTTGAGGTGAGCATGGGTCTTTTTAAAAAATGCCCCACTACTCAAAAATCCTTAAAAAGTGCCCTGTGATCAGCTTTCAAGTTCTCGCTAAAGCTTGATTTTAGAAAGTTTGTAACCTAGCCTTCCCCATTTGAAATGATCACTTGTTCAATTGTATTTTATTTGCACTTTGTGTTGCAGAGGTATTTGCAAAGGCAAGAGAAGACTTTAAGGAGAGGATAGTCACTTGGGGTTACTTAGAGTCAAAAGAAGAATTTTTGAAAACTCTGAGTCATGCAGATGTTGCTGTTTCGACAGCTCTGCACGAGTTCTTTGGAGTCTCAATGTGAGTTGATCCACAATTGTCTCTCCTTGCTAATTGCTTTTTGTGTTATGACCATTTCAGCAGCTGTTACAATCATTACAATGATTGAAAATACGGCAGGAAATCGCGCAGTGCTGTCTTCACATGGTCCTCAGTTCATCGCGACAGCATCCTAGCTCGTTTAGTTTCTCAAATCTCACGTCTTTAGCAATTTCGGTTTAATGTTAAGTCTACCCTACTGTCCTCAATAGGCAAAATTATTTCATAGGTACTTCACCCTGCGTCTGTAGACTTATTCTCATATCAAGCTCCTACCAACTAGCTAACATTCTCGCTTATTTTGAAAGTAACTAAGTAACTATTGGTAGTAATTAAAATCGATCAAATTGTCTAAAGATTCGTCTGGATTCTGGTTCTAAGAAACACCTGCGAACAAAATGGTACGTGGGAGTCTTGCAACATTTTCTTTCACCTGCAACTGAATATTTATGTTCTTACCCTTGTCTGTAGGCTAGAAGCTGTTTCTTGTGGCTGCTATCCATTGTGTCCAAAAAGATTGGTTTATCCAGAAATATTTCCTGGTATGCTATTTTGCTGTTTTAAGTTTCCAGTGCAAGCTTCTAGAAAGTATATCTTGATAAAACGTGATTTCTTTTATTATCTTGCGATATTTGATCCTAACTATTACCAGCTAACCCCGTCCGTTTTACCCTCTGGCCAAATAAGTTTCAAGCTTTGATAGAAGCGTAAAAAATGAATTCATTTTAGGTCACAAAACCAGGAAAGGACCCCGCCTCCCGTACCCACCATTACACTTGTACAAACGGGTCCTTTGTTCACCATATTTTTCGAGCCTCCTTCCAGACATACTCCATCGCTGTTGCAGCATCATGTAAAAGTGATGCCTGTCCAGAAAGTGATCTGAATGTGGTTGTAGAGTAATCCAGACTTCAGTGCCATGCTTTGCTTTTTTCGTATAAGAAAGAAAACAGAGGCGACAATGTGTTTTGTTGGCTGTCCCATACTAGCTAGAACGAAAAATCAGCTTTGTTTTAGCCAGCTAACTTGACTGTTTCTTAACTTGTTACATTTCAGATGAATACTTATACAATACAAAAAATCAGTTGCTTAAAAGACTACGTCAGTTTTGCAAGAGACCTGAAACTCCACGCAGACACAAAGTCAAGGTAAGACCTTAATTAAACTGCAGTGACGTCATAATGAAATCAAAGACTAATCCTCTAGTAGGTGACTATAGAAAAAAACCCGTCTCCTAGCAGGCAAAACAAATTATAATTATTTCTTTTCCAGAAGTAGCCACACCTAAACGTGTTAAATGTTAAAATATTCATTCTTTTATAAACACTACTGATGATAATCATTAGTTCATTCTTACATGTGTAAGTGTTTCTTCATATGCTAATATTTCCAGTCAGACATCAGTTTAACCTTTCTTATCCCCCATCTTGACTTTATTTTGATTCTTGCTTAGATATTTCATGTTTTACGAAGTACCATAGAAATCACCAACAATAAACCTGCGGGCCTAGTGTGTTAGAAAATGCGGGCCTAGTGGTGCTAGAATAGGGTAACTTTTTTCTAGATCTGTAAAATGTTCCTTGTCTGTTCACATTAGCCAAGTATAGTCTGGAGAATTTTATCCTCCCAAATCTCTGCACAATGCGCTTTGTAGTCTAAGAGCGTGGCAGAATAAAGTTTTGGCATCATTTTGGGAATCTGTAAACTGACTGAAAATGTTTCTTCTGGATGAAAATATTCAGTAAACAGTTCCACAAACAACACACAAAGTGAGTATCATAATTCTTAATCGTGTTTAGTTTGAAATTTGGTAAATCCTCGATGTCAAGGCCATCGAATCTCTAGTTGCAATAATTCAAGATTGCGAAGTTTATTCGTGTTTTTCGTGATCAAACTTTGTAAATTTGTAACAATATAAAACTATGGTCTATAGTAAAACATGAATGCAGACCTCACTGACACCCAAAAGTAAAGACCTTCTCCCTTTTCATTTTTCCATGATCTGCCTCAAACGAACTCAAAAGGCTAGTGCTAACAGTCCTTCATTTTTACAAATAAATAAAATTCATCTTGAAGCAAGTTTCGTCACAGCAAAACATCGGATATGCTTTTTCCATCTTTTAGGTCAACCTTGAAAAGTATAGCTGGAACCACTTACGGCAGAGTTACGAGGAGCTTTTCAAAGACTGACATCGTAACTGTAGTTCGAGGGGTATGCAAGTTCGTATCTATTCGACCGTGTATAGGACGGCTCTGAGTCACAGCACCTTAATGTAATCATCAGGCAAAGACCTTTACGACATTAAACACTATATGACAGATCGATAAAGCAATGAATTTTTTTTCTTCCTACAGTTAGTATGTTTTGACCGTCATTTGCATTTTGCCCGTCAGGTCCAAAACGATTAGTTCGAATCAAAACACAGTTTTCGAATAGCTATGATAGAAAGCATTTTAAGAATTGTTTAAGTCTCAAGTTTCGCTGTCAACTGGTCCAGAGTTTGAACTGGCACTTTAAAAGTGATTTGAAAAATTCAATATTCTATATCTAAAGAAGAAATCCTCCTGTATTTTTTTCTAGCGTTTCATGAATATTTAGTTAACAGAGAAAAACAGAGTCCACTTATCTGTTAGAATCATTTTTGGGATTTAAAGATCCATCAAGGAGAACTTGTACAGTTTTGAAGAAAGATGGGCGAGGGGAATGCAAGTTTTTTCTAATATTTCAATAGACTAGGTACTTTAACTGCCTCTCAGTTTTATTTGAAAGCGTTCGTGATACGAAATCATGCCGTCGTGAAACTGATATTCAAAGAAGAACTTTAAAGTTCAGATGCCTGTCCCGAAACATGTCTAGACGTCCCAAACATATTTTATGCCTCTCGCCATTTTTGGAAAAGTCTCCACCACGAGTGATAAAAATTCAATAATTTTCGAGTCACGCTTAGATGTCCAGTGCTGAATGATTCACGACCTCGTTTATGTGGAGAGCCTTCATCCCATTCGATTGAGTTAGCCTCAAATCCAAAACCAAAGGAAGCGCTGTGTACATGTTTTTATCCCAATCTTGTTCATATTTTATGTAGATATAACTATCCAACCTGATTGGAATCCAAACAGCTCAGCAGTGGGATCTCACATCGGTGGGTCAGCCCACTCGTCGTATCAACAGAGTCTAAGTTTCACATGGCAATTACTTTGTGAGCTTGATCTCTTCTGAGCTGACCATTTCACCGCAGTTGGACATCCCACTTCATACATATGAAACTAAAATGTTGCTTTTCCAAATTTCTTCTAGTTGGCTTACGTTTTATTTGCTTCCTAACACGTATATTTTCTGCCTTTGTCATGGAACTTTCCACCAGAAGGCACCCATAATCTTTCCCTGTCTTGATTTGAGGTACAACCTGGTGCTAGCGATTCTCTTTTCTCTGTCATATTTTTTTATATTTTGCCTTTGCTCAAATCATGTTTATTGCCCATTTTAATCATTTTTTGCTCGCTTGACTTAAAATGTATGATATAAATATGAAGTGAAAAATAAATCAAAATACGAAGAAATGACTACTTAGTTCTGCGGAAAATCACTTAAAGAATACTCTTGATACATCCTACCACACCAAATGCTCGGCTAATTTACGCCATGCGTCCCACTATCTCCCCTTTCAGGAGCTGTTGCAAAGGCCTTGTGTTTGGTCATTATAAAGTTGATCATTCGAAAACCAGACTAAACCTGTTCGTTGGATAACTGTGTGCCGAACTGCAGCCCCAGTAATTGGCTGTTTTGCTGTAAATTGAAGTAAACGTGTAACGGAGGCAGTCCTTCACAGCAAGAATAAACGTTTGCGTTGGTTCTTAGTAGGCGATCGTTGTCTGCTATAAATCGGCTGATGGCTTCGAAAAAGAAACATATGGTGGGATCGCTTGTTGAGGGAAATGCGTAGGCAAGCCATTTTTAATTGATGATCTGGATTTTAAAAAGATTTTTGAAAGCATAGGACAGCCTAAATAAAGTGCCAAAAAATTTCGAAGGTTATACTCTTTCCATCATGGTTATAAATTAAACATTTCTTGATAGATGTAGCTATCAGTAAGTAGAAATGCTGATACGGATATAGTAATGTACTTCTGCCGAGGTTTTATATTTATTTCGTTATTTTAGTGTATGTATTAGTGTATTATTAATGTTTATACCAATGCCTAGAGTATAAATACTACAAACGCCTACCAGAAGAGTATTCGACGTATCGTGACGTACCTTAACACTAACCCTAACTCTAACTCTACAGCCCTTGCGGTATTCCTTAAGGCGGTATAATTCTACGATGCTGTGGTAAAATCTTGCTAAGCAATTCTATTGCATTTTTGCAAATTACTAGCAATTCGGCGTAACTGCCTTACAACTTAACCGTGGTTATCTTCTATTCAGAAAGCAGTTCACTGTTTTAGGCAAATTGATTAATTAGGTCTCACAAGTGTTTGATATGGGTCTACTTCTTTTAATGAATTTGCTGCATTCTAAAGATATGCTTATGACCAAACAACGAACGCAAAAACTGAGCTCTGATAAATTTGCGGGAGGGAAATCGAAGATTGTTTCACCTATTGGGATTCGAGAACAAAAACTTCGATAAATTTGGAAACTATGCTGCAGTGTCTAAGGATATGGCAAAATCTATAGTTTTAAGTTATCAACCAGGATTGAAAATGTTGTGACTTTTATGTTACATAGATGCTTTAAAGGAAAATGTCTTTTTGTTTATACATAAGTTGAGCCCCTGCAGGAAAATGAACAGATTTTGCAAACTTTGTTAATGCTGCTATTTGATTCAGCATGGGTCTTTGAGCACCAGGATTTTTAGTATTTTTAGTATTATAAGTCTCTTTTCCAATGATTATCAATTTACTAATAAAAAAGTGCCATGGGTTATTTGAATTGGGTTCTTCATGGCAGATGCTAAACTGGATCCAGTCGGCACTAGCTTTACAAAATTTGAGCTACAAGAAATCATATCAACCTAATTCATTAAGAACACGCAAAAAGCCAACTTTTTGTCATTGTCAATACAATTTCAGTTGGAAATGGCGAAGGTCAGAAGTGATTTGAGCTGAGGATTTCAATACTCGTGTCACGAGCCAAGTGTTTAAATTGCTTTAACACATATCCAGGTTTTTTGTAATAAAAACCTCAAGCACGTATTTGATGTTAATTTTGCTGCAAAAATGAGTTTTCAAGGGCCTTGAAAATAGATATTTTTTAAAATTGTATCTCTTATCAATAATTTATAAGCTGCAAAAGTCTTTCTTTTACGAGTGGATAGTCTCCTAAATCTTGTCTTTAAGTTCTGCATCGTACTTTTTGTAAATTTGAGTTAATTCTTTAACATTATGCTTTTTCGCTTCCCTCGATTTGTCAACTTCCGTTAATTGGAGCATTTGCTTCTATCGTCGTACCACAGAATACGAATTATGTGGTCACAACTTGGTACTTCGATTGCAAAAAAGCCAGAATGCCAGTATCTGAGGTATTTCGGTTACTACTCTGTGACTGATATCTATTTAGTCAGAAACTACAAGGATATTCATAATTTGGCTTACAGTTATGCAATCTATTATTTAGACACCGCTGTTGGATTTTTTTCAGAACTTCGAATCAGCTGTTGGATATCATTCCAATTAGCACATTTTGTTCAAATTTTGTACACAAGACATGTTGCTAAACATGAGGTATTTAGTTGAATTGATGTTAATGGTTAATTGTATCATTAAGGCTATACTCGCATTGCTCCGTATTCATTTTTATCCGTTTTCCTATCGATCCGTTTTATCTGTTCACACTGATCCGGATACATTTGAAAACGGTATGAAAACGATGAAGCGTTCACATTGCTCCGCTCTGGATAAAAAGGAAAACGCCGCGAACTGGTTTACAGACCTCGCGACTGCTAATAAACTTTTCAAACAGCTCACTGCCACTAATATTCCTCCGAGTAGTATACTAACTTCGAGTGAATCAGCCATGTTAAGAAAAGTTGTTCAAATTGGCGCGGTCTAAGAATATTGCTGTATTGTTGTTGTTGTTAGCGTTTTCAAAAGTATCCGTTTTCGGTGTTCACACTGCGTATTGCGTTTTCAAAAGTATCCGTTTTCAAGGTGGAGCAGTGTGAACGCAAGGCACAAAAGGATACTTTTTTATCCGTTTTCATATGAATACGGAGCAGTGTGAACGGGGTCTAAGATAGAAGTTGACCTGGTTGCGGTTGACACTTAGGTCGTTGCCTCTACAACTGGCCTATTCTAAAGTTCCATTTTATGTTTTGCGGAATTGGTGAAAGTGATTGGATGAGAAAAAGTATGTTCCAGTTCAATGGACTTTCTATGTGGCCTCGATTTTGTTAGCCCATTATGCATTGTGTTACCACTGATCCCAAGAACGAATGAATCGAGCTAAAAGTCAGCACGTTGTTTCCAGCTTCTATCGTTCATGTTGGGATCTCCTTCTGCTTGGAGCGTGCTGCTAGAGGGCAAATGCCACGAATAGCAAAATGGAAGAGTTCAACGAAATGAACTTAAGTTTTGTGGAATTGAACTTTGTCTTGAAAAAAGAATATATTTTTTTCGGAAGTTTTCACAGCCAAGATTATTAAACAACGTCTCCCAAATCTTTAGTTGAACTATATTTTGTTGTTACTTGAAAATATTGTTGCCTACCAAAAAATTGGGACGAGGAATGGTCCTTCGTACCCCCTCCTCCCCAGTTGCACGGACCGTGGGCTCTGCGAACGGCCAGGGTCGTATGAAACAAAGAAAACTTAATTGACATCTAATAGAGAGTGCGGGACTAAAATCAGTTCAATCCAAGCTTTATCAAAAGTAAATTGCTTGTTTTCTACCTAAGCAAGGTAATCATAAACGTCAATTTCTTCGTCATCATTACGGAGAGTGCTGGCGGATTATACAAGGAAATGTTTATCATAATGAATTTCAGAAAATAAACATAAACACATCACAGGTTGACGCCTGAAAATAAACACACAGCTATTGAAATATGAATGTCAAGTCTACTCGAATACATCTCTCGTGGCCCTACCTTATCAATGAACATGGAAGCGTGTATTTGAAAGATAGGGGTGCACTCATTTTTCATTAGAAGAAGCACTCATTAAATTTTAATACTGTTTTAGTGTCCCTCATTGGAAGGAGAACTGATGGTATTCGGATTTGCACGATTCATCGAACCGGTCAACAATGTTTACAAGAATATTTTCTAGATAGAGAATTAGGCTTAAGAGGGGTAAAACATGCGTGGAAATTTTCTTTTGACTCGAGAATTATCGTGCTTGGTTCCTTCATTAGCATTAGCTGATGAAGCTGCCTCGAACTCGGGTTTCTTTTATTTTGCACCAAAAAACGTAACATGGTGAAACATTTTTTGCCCGCGGGCTGCTATGATTCGAATCTCGCGGATCGTGTGGTCTCAATTTTCGATACTCGCCGCAGGCTTCCTTGTGTTATGCTAAGAAAATAAGATGCTCCGTTATTAATTTCTCTAGATCAGAATGCCACACCCTTTTTCGTTCACTGAAGCCTATTGATTTCTTGAATAAAGTCAAACTATTTCGAATGATCCACAGAATGGCAATTGTAGCAGCATTTTTCATTTGGTGATTGGCGTCTTCCCTCCATTCTTGATCGCCGCGACCGCTGCACAGAAACCTGACAGAAACTCTAAAGAAAGACTGTTTTGTATAGAAAATTCACCTAATGATATTGAATAGAAACATTGCAACTGTGAATGCCTATATTTGGGTAGATCTCGCTTCTGTTTGCGGTTTCCTGCTTGTTCATGAACCACGCTACTTTTACTGGTATCACACACGATATGAGATTTTGATCATTATCTTTTGTTGCCCGGATACTTCATTTTATCCAATATAAAATGTTCCACTTCGATTTTTAAAACGTGTAAATACTGTATTTTAGATATTTAGAATTATAATTGAAATGTATTTAATTAGTTCAGATTTTCAAAGAAAAAGGATTTCTTCAATACTTAAATAGTATAATTCCAAGTTTATATAGTGTTGTATTTATTTTTTCTCACTCTTTTTATGGGAAACCAAACAATATTGAAAATTGCAGTTTGACATTTCAAGTTCATTTTCCCATTTTGTGTGCTACAATTAAGACCAAATAACTTGGTATTAAGCATAGTTTCTTCTTTATTTTATTTCTTAATTCTAACTTTTTAGTAGCCTATTGTGGTGGAGCACCAAGCGGCTGGTATCTCAATTGACCTCGCTGCACTGAACAATAGCTGCCGATTCTCGCTCCAGGCCTTATTGACCTGCTTCTCAAAACAAAAACACATGTTGGTAATTCACCTGTTCCTCGCGGAGGCTTTGTTTCAAATTCTTTTTCCTTCTCTTGTTCTTTTAATGAAATCATAACTCTCTAGACGATTTTCACGTTGATTTTTAAACACACGAATGGTATGAGTCCAGCATTGTCCGACTCAGTCGTTGGAAAGACTCGACTGATGATGAAACAACACTCTCGGTGAATCGTCAGTTCTGGAGTTCAGTTGTTTGCCTCTTTTTAACAATTCAACCCCCGTTTCTCTTGGATTTTTAAATTATACATTACGGACAGCTTCGTGAATTTATCAAGGATTTGTTGGTGCAAAACTTCTCGAAGAAAGATGCAAAGAAAGTTTTCCAACCTCGAAAGCTATTAACTACACTATTTTGGAAAGCACGGGTAAGTTCAAATTATTTTGCTGCCTAAATTCTATGTTCTCTTCTTTCGTAATTTGACGCACAGCATTTTCTTCCTTTTTTCGTCAAGCATTTTCTCCTAAAAACGAGCTAAATTCGACACAGTGAATAATAATGATCCAACTGTTTTAAAAAACAGACCTGACCATACATTGTGTTGAAGGGAATATCGAGAACTTACACCAAGAAGCAGATTATTCTGTGAAAGAAAGATTATTCCATAGTATTGTCAAGGAATTTGTGCACAGAATAGGCAGCCATTGATTATTATGGTGTTTCTGAGACGGCAAAGAAAGTAAAGATGCTCAACTTTAGACGTCCAATTGTTCTCAAGAAATTAAAAATAAAAAAAAATCGAGAGAGAATTCTGTAACATACATTTATGATGAGAACATCTCTTAAGGGCTTCCAACTTTTAAAATTTCATAACCAACTTTGCAGTGGACTAGCGTAGAATATAGATGGCTGAGCCGGGAATTTTGTGTATTGTTGCTGTCAAAAAATACAAACTTCTATTCTTCATCAACCCATACATATTCAATTTATCTCTGCCATCTTTCCTGCAGTTTCCGTGTATTCACGAGCACTCAACGAGGTTGACAGGTCATTTGCAAACCAACTTGCGGTTCTCTTATTTATATCTTCCACACATGGTTAGGCTTCATTTTAATTTAGCTTTGCTGCTTTTGAAATATTTGTTAAGATGTGAAGGATTCACTCAGAACATTACAATATTCAGGCCCACAATTGCTAAAGATTGAAGGAATAACGAAGAATAATTATAGACTTAAAATCTTCAGTGATTTTTGTTAGACTTTTCAGTTCCAATGAAAAAATTGTTGAACATTGTTACTGCAGAAAATTGTTAAGTGGATTTTTATCAAGGTCTCAGGACCGTAAAAAACATTATTTTTAAATTCGCTTTTTTGAATTAGATGCTACTTCATAATAATCTAAGGATAGTATAAAAATAGCCTCAAAATTCAGAAATTCCAAGCACACCAAGGCTTTTGAAATCCAAAGTTTCTAGCCGGAAATAATGAGCGAAGGCTTGAATTTAAGATAAAATTGTTGCTGTTTATTGGCCCCAGTTATCAAGTCATCAATTTGAAGAGGCAAAAATTCTTCTAGGGCGAACTTTTGATCTCATATGGTTAGGCCTAAGGAGGAAATGGTCGGAGAGAAGAAAAGTTGAAGCAAGTATCACATTATATTTTCTTAAGTAAGAATAATAATTTCGTTTTAAAAGTCAATACAAACCTTCTAAATTTTTGCTTAAAGAATTGGTTTTTAATCATGGTCACAATCATTTGCTTGCCCAGTGAGGCTTTTAAATGACAATTTTCAGATACTGTGTCTCTGATAAAGCAACTCTGTAACCTATTCTACAAGGACAGTAAGCTTGCAACACTGCCTCGTATTGTGACGTCAGACAGCTTTATTCACAGGCATATAGATCAAAATTCCCTCTTTAAAAAGCTTACTGATTCTCTTATTCGTCCACCTCATTAGGGGAAAATCTTTGTTGCAGTTTAGATTTATTCCGAAATACTGTTAACGAAAGATTGATTTCACAATGCCAAACAGTAATCAAATAAGATTAAACTCAGTATTATTTCTTCATCTACTCTTTTGTGAATTTTCTTCTAAAACCCTTATTCATATTTGTATTTTTTCGGTTTTATAAAGGAAACTGCTAACATTTTAATAAACGTTTGAAAACATGGTACAAACGTTCCATGCTTCCATGTTTAATAAAAGTTTTATGAACAAACGTTCATAAAAGTGTCGTTGTTTTGGTCTCCCAATTTTCACTGTACCTTCCATGATAAAAACTTTGTTTGCGAACGGTAGTTCACGTTAACATCACATGCCTAGTTCAAAACAGGGAGATTTAATAGTAAACTCAGAGAAAATGTGAGTGAGTGATACAAAAAGGACAGAACTCAATAAATAGAGAAGGCGATATGAGGCCGTACGTCCTTGGGCTTGGATTGAAGCAACGTTTCACGGTCGTGGGTGCCTGGTCGTATCACTGACTCAAAATATTTTTCAATATACTCTAACTGCTGTTCTGCATTCACTTGTTAAAAACAGTTATAAATCATTTTTTAGCTACACCTGAAAAGATGAGGGTCATTCCATACCTTGTTTGTGCAGCAAAATGTGTATATGTTGCTGACAACGTGTAGGAGAATTATGAAACTTAAATGTGAGGCGTTGTTTTCTAAAGCTTAATTAAAATGTTTAAAAAGTGCAAGTAAATGAAGGCATTGTTTGATAATTACTTTTGATTTCAAAATTCATTTTCGTTTTCGCAAATTATTAGCACACAATCGTAAGCCTCTCTTTACTGGTTGTTTACAACCGGCTTAAAGGAGTCCATACAGAATCACTAATATGGCTGTCCGGTTCGCCTGATCAAAATGACATATTGATTGAATTTTTTCAATCTTTTATTTTTCCAGCGGAAAATACAGTGCTTTGTGGCAATGTAAACAGTTTATAATATGGTTTCTTGATTCGTTGTCTTGAATCAAAATGTGAAGGGTATAGAGTGAAATGAATGAGGCTAAGTGATATTCAAGCATCCTGCGTTTTTAGGCCTTAGTGGATAGTGAGACACAAGGTACTTGGGGGATACCGTCAAAAGTGGACCACTATGCCAAGTTCCCTTGGGACTAGCTTTGTAGATTTAACAAAGAAGCTCATGGTGTTCCTCCTCCATCCAGACATTCTTATTGCGCCTATCTGCATCTCCGAACCATCTTATGATATTTGCTTTACCTCGAAAGAAGGTTAAAGCATTTGTTTTTTTCCAGCTATGAAATATAATGAAAGTTAGCTAGGTGTATCGTCAAAGCTAGAGCAACAATTTACAGCCTTGAAGAAGGCATAGTCCCTAAGCTGATTTTTTATATTTATAGGTATTTTGGTGCACGAAATGGAATTTTTTTTAAATGTTACAGTTACATCTTCTGTCTGGATAGCCGTAATCCAGAAGGACCTTTTTAGTTGATCAAGTTCCCAGTTGAGGTTGATAACACAACTCGATTCAAACTTGATTAACTGGAAAATTCAAAAAAATAGATTTCATGACGTCATTGCTTTGTTAGTCTATAGTAACCGCCACATTGCTGCAAACCAGTACTGTTCGAGAACGGAGCGAAATAATAGTGTTTTTAAGCGAAACCAAAATTGACGTAACAGCCATAATCATTTCGATCACAATTCACTCTAAAATCAAAGTCGTCATACAGGTTATGAGTAGAATTCTTGTCCTTTCACCAGGAAAAGATTGGGTGAAGAAATATAAACAGAGAGCCTCTCTTCTTCGAAAAGAAGCTGAGTTTCTAAATCTATGGAGTGATGATTTATGATAGATGAACATGGAGAGCCCCCTCTAAGATGTATTTCTAAACAGAGTCAGTTGATTGTACGGAATGTAATGCTTGTTATTTTATTTTCGAATTCTCGGCACTAACATTCAATAGAATCTCCGCGCTTTTCATATTTTTTAATAATTTTATGGGTGCATTCATTAGAGGATGCATTAAATCTAAGGGGCCTTTTTATATGTTCAACCAACCTGGCTTATATACCATATAATGGAATTATATATGAATGTGGACTGATATCAATGGAATCGAGAATAAAAGAGAAAAGGGTGATGAATTTGAATAAAATATTAAATATGAATAAGACTAACAGGAATAATGTATAAAGAAGAACAATATGGTAAATGAATCATAAATTTGTCTATTTCGTTATTGAATGCCCGATGTGATATGCTGGGACCTCACAAAAATATTTCGACTTTTGATGCTATCTTATAGTGTCTAGTAAAATATTGCCTGATTTCAATTTAAGCTATTGGACAGTCAATGACCCGGCACGAAAGCTAGAGGAAATTAACTAGAGGGCATTATAACTAGCCTATTTGGACTATTCATCTTCGTACAAATTATTATTCCCTTACTCAAAAGAAACTACCATACATATCAAATCAGTTAGAATTTTAGTGCTCGAAGTTTATAAAACACTTAACGACCTTAATCGTGTTTTCATGAAAGAATATTTTGTACCCAAAACAACAGGTCATAACCTTCGACTCAAAAACCCCCTTGACATTCCAAAAACCAGAACGACCAAAACTGGTATCAGATCATTAAATTTCCAAGGGCATAAAATCTGGAAATCACTCCCAGAATCAATAAAGACAGCATAAAATGTTAGAAAATTCGAGAATTTGATCAAAACTTGGTTCCTTGAAAACAATTGCTTTATGTTAGTCTTAATAAGTGTGTTTTCACTATTGTAAAAACTAACTTTAAATAAGCTATACAATGCAATAAACAATCTATACAATAAAATACAATATCTGCATCCGTAGGTCTTGTCCATTGATGATGTTTTTAAAGGCCCTTTTTACCAGTGTAGACATCAATCGCTTAAACAGTCGATATCATAATAACTCGGAAATCGATCTTATGAAAGATCAGAGATACTAAAGATAAGGGCTACTAAAGAAGAATAAGCCTGAAAGCAATAGAAAAGTTACAGTAATGTTGTTGATAAAGAAGAAAACCTGGAAGGAAGAAGTAAAAGTAAATGAAAAAAGCTAAAATTATTGGTTTACCATTGCATAGTGCAGCGCTTATTTATTCTAAGCTGGATTTAGGCCCTTTTCTTGGAACTGGAATTAAAAGTATGCAGCTGGATATGAAATTCTGTGGAGCTGAAACATTAAATCCAAATAAAGAAATGCTTTGTTATTTATAATTATTATTCTCATCACATTTCGCCCGAATGGAATAGGTCGACTGCATTGACGATGGAAACTGGACCGATCAGTTGATATGCCTGATTCACCTTTTTTATAGAATATGGCTTATTACCTAAGCTGTAGTTAAATTGAATTGTAGGACATAAAGGTTTTGGTTTCGCGAATGTAGAGCCAAAACCCAGAGCCGCCAAGAGGTGACAGATTGCCCCATGGCCCTTGAGGTCAAAGGGGTCTCGTAAAATGATGAAATCCATTTGAAGAATGAAACATATCAGACGTAACTAAGTATGCTTAAAACAGTACAACGTTTTAAATGGTTGTGAGAAGATGACTGCAAGAAACATTCTGAAATGTATTTTAAGCTAATCTAAAGGGCGTGGTCGCCAAGATTTCTGCTCGCTTCGTTCACAATGCCACCGCTTTAAGCTTTGCCCCGGAGCATCCGAAACTTTCGGCTGTCCTCCCAACATATCTAACAATTTGATGGAAATATTTAATAGATTGGTTTGCATTTGCTCTGATAGAAGCCTGGTCTTAAGGGGTTAATAGCGCTAAAAACGTAACGATGATTTGTGGAGCTGGAAATTTTCCTTAGAATAAGCTCTGGTGGTTCACTGATGGCGATACATTTGAATTGTTGTCTTAAAATTTCAACGCTATTGAATTTAGAAAATGAGCCTAAACGTTACTTTGAACGCCAAGATCGTTAATCCAGAATAAGTTCCAACTATCGTAGTCTTAAAGGACGAAGTCGAAGCACCAGGGAGGAGATTAACATCAGTGAACATGTCAAATCTGCAAAGTTCAGCAGGCTTTTTTGTGCTGAGATGGACCGTAAACTCGACTTTAAGTGTCTTATCTTCAATATATGTCGCACGACCGCAGGAAATAAGCTAATCGGTTTTAATTCGGCCAAGTTGAAGAAAATGGCTGTCAGTTTCAGATTTCAATTTGTTAGAGGAATCAAGTTGATCCTGCAGCTACTGACCTGGCGAATAATTGTGAAGAACTTTAAAATAATTGAAATAGAAATTGAAATAATTATGCAAGTCGAACTCATTAACGCCTAAAATTTCACGATTATTGTCAGAAATGAGAACCATCTTTTTGCATGCGTTTTTCATTTTAGTTCTAATCAGCATTGTTGTGTATGTGTGGTCTGTTCGTAAAGCAAGTCCTTCTTCTGACAGTCTCACGCGTATAATTTTTTTTTGGAAAAAGCAATGGGTAATATACTCTTTTTTTATAAGAACACTGAGGCTCGATTAGCCCAAAAAATAAGAACAAGGCTAGAACATGCTCAGCGTCAGATGAGAAATTTAAAAAAAACAATTCAAATTTTGAAGTTTATGTCATGTCAACAGAACAAAACTATGCAAGTTTGTTCATAAATTCTAGTAGTCATTGCTTTATTTTCAAACTTTACCCAGTAAAACGTCTTAAATCAGAAAAACATCAGCAAAACTACTCAAATATTTGCAAAAAATCACTCTTAAAATAAGAACAATTTTAAGAACATTTGAGCCCAAAATTATAAAAAAGTTGAGAACATCGAGGCTTGGCAAAAATTATCTGGTTCTTATAAAAAAAGAGTGTATGAGATTTTATAAGAAACTAAGGTCCAGTGTTGGTAGGTAGTTTCTTAAATTTTCTGCCTATTTTGCTATCAAAAGTTTCTTACATGTTTCTTAAGTTTCTTAGGTAATGAATTTTTCAAACGTGCTTCAAAGATAAAGTAAATAGTTCACTCACATTCAGAGGTAAACTAACATAGTGATCAAGGAATTTTGTTTTCTTAGCATGACTAACTCTGTTAAGATCTGTAAACAGTTACGTTCCTTGAACTTCATAAATGTCACGTTGAAGTCAAAACAGATTTTTAAATGGAAACTTCTTGAGTGTGCAATTTTCTGAGAATGAATACAAACTGCATGTCAAGTGTAGTGTTGCAATATACAGTAATGTTCAATGTCAAGACTGTTTCGATTGTCAACTCGGAAAATTAAAATTGCCAATTAGAAAAGTTTCTTAGCTTTTTTCAATTTGGGTGCTTCTTAACTTTCGAAAAATTGAGCCTACCATTTCTTATAACCTGTTTTTTTTTAAAAATGAGTGTATATGAAAATGAGAATATAATCAGTTGAAGATCTGGGACAGGCAAGTGTGTGATGTATTCATAAAATTATATGTAGGCCTACTCCCTTTCATTTCCTTTCATGAGTAATTCTTGATAACTTGTGCATTGAAACTTTTTCTTTCGGAGGCTAATGCTGTCATGCATTTTGGAATAAGTATATTATATCTATTAGGATTGAGATTGCCCTCCCAAAGCCCAAGTGTAACCTGAAATCTTTCAATTTGCTTTTTGACAAAGATATTTAACAGGCTGTTGCCTCTTTCATGGGGATTCCAAACTACATTGCCGTTTGACGGTGCGAATGTTGTTCTGCGGTTTGGTCACCGTGAGATTTTCTACGTTAAGGTCTTCTGTCTTCTGTCTTAATCAAGTTGTACCTAGACGAAATCCACAGTACAGTGCCACAGTACAGCCCAAAAGTACAGGCCGTCAGTACACTCTCACAATGCAATTACGTACAGAAATGCAATAAATAAGAAACTTCTGGCGAAAAGTGAGGGGAGGGACTTTAGCCCTTGCCGTAGCACACTACCACAGTGCAGTCTTACAGTTGAGTCCTACAGTAGAACCCTACGATACACTAATTCCCAGGTTCGCTTTTTTCAGCATGATTGGTACTGTACTGACGCTATCTTTGTTTACATCTTTGCTTTTTTTATCACCTATACCATCTGCCCTTTTCTTTTATAATATCTCTCAAGAGCGATGTTTTTGAAATTGATCTGATTTCGAGAATGGGTATTCACAGTTTAAAAAAAACCGATGTTTTGAATGAAAGATAAGTGAGAGGAGTGTCCTAGTACAATGGTCCTAGCCTAATAGCAACGAAAATCCAAAAATTACTTTTTGCATAAAGCACGGGTGCTATAATCAACAATTTATCTAAAGAACTGCACACCAAAAGGAGGTATCTACATGAAGCGCGCGCTGTCCTTCGCAATAAATCTTAATTCAACTGCTGCGAGTTATGTAACAGTAGAAGAGCAAAAAAAATTGTTGCTGTCATAGTTCTGTTGATTTAGTTGCCCAAACAAAATGTAAGTCGAAATGTATCAGTGTGAACAACATAGATATTTTCTATACAATAACGGTTATAGTATACTTATAGCTGTTGGATCTTCTTTATTTGATGGAATCTTGATTCAAAGAAGGATTATGTGTGCAACGGAGGTTAAAGGAAATTTGAAAACGAGGCCCAAACAAAATGTCTCTGGTATCCAGAAGCATACGCAGGTTCATTGTCATTTTTAGGGGAGCCTTGGTATTATCTATGCACTAGTGTATATGATGTGGATATAGGAGTAGCATTCTCCGAAAGTTGATAAATTTATTGAAAGTAGGGGCAAACCAGGCAAAAGATCTCCAATGCGGGGCATATATTTTGGAAAACAAATGTGCCTGCAGCCCACCCAGATTTTGGTTGTTGTACGGCTAAAGATACCCTCAAAAGGATGCGGAATTCAAGTTTCCTTTCAGAATTAGCTTGATAGGGTGTAGAATCCATTTTAGGTCACAAAACACGTTTTAGCAAACATTTCTACTTTTTCAGTTTCCACGTTTTCGACACAGTTTTTACTGACACAAGGATTCGGATCCGACGAAAAATTCTTGGCGAAAATTAATGATTCCCTTTCCTATAACAACGACCAAAGATTTATAAGGCAGCTGTTTAGATAGATTTATCACTACACAGTGCTATCAATTTTCGATAAATGGCCAACCAAAACCCATACAAAATATAGTTTGCGATCGTAAATGAATCGAAATTCCCCACACCCATTTCGTAGGTTGCAATTAGGTGGCGAAATAAGAACGACCAATTTCCTCAATTAGACGGTCCTAAGATGTAACAATTATTCCATCTTTGTCTGTAACGTTTGAAATGAATAGATGACCCTTCCCACGCTAAGTAGATTCAAGTGGATGTCTCAATGGAACTATCTTCAAGGAAGGTTTTTCCAAGAGGCCTCTTTACTTGCGTTTGTTACTGCCATGTGTTCTCTTTGTCGTTTAGGCAAATAGGGGAATTAACGGCAAATACCTTGGGAATGTGAATGTGTTCTCATCAAGTCCCAGCAGTGGAGCTAGACCGCACATGGTATAAGTTCTCAGGGCTCTTTGCCAGCAAATCAATTATTGGAGAACACCGCTAGGGCTAAAGCCTAGCCTTGAAATGACTGAAAGTTTTAAAACTCAATTTTCTGAAGACAAGCAGCTTCTCTCCCTCATTAATAATTGATTGCTCTCTAGTCCCATAAATATTCAGATAGTAGCATGTTGGAAGAGTTTATGCTCATCCTGCTGTTGTTATTATACGTGGAGTGTCGTTGAAGCTCATTCCACTTTCAGCGAGTACTAGGCCAGCATGTCATCTTTGAGCTCTCTGTTCAACATCGTTAATGCTGCGATTGAAGTCCACAATAAGACTGTCATTATATCTTTCCATGTTCAGGTATGGTCGATTTAATACAACACAGAAAAGAACAAGTATTATATTGGAATGGAGAGATAAACTTCAACATAGCAAAGAAATCGATAAGGTTTGTGGCGATTTTTGTGAACTTTGATTTTTCTCGATGTTTGGTATCGATGTAGCGCCTGGCAGGTATTAAGACGAAATCATAGAAGCTTGAAAAATGTTGATGGAATATAAATTTGTAACAGTAGCGTAATGAATATAAACAATCGCTCTTGTACAGTAATTGTCCAAAAAGCTACTATTTCTTCAAGTAATGAATCAACTTCATTCCCACGAAAGAAAAAGACAATCATTACGAATTTGTCGAACATTTTTTCGCATAATAAGCATCAAAAGTCGTATGCTTTGAATTTCCTACCGATAAGTCTAAATGTTATCCATTCATAATCACACAGCTGAATTCGGATATTTTTCTCAAATCACACAGCTGAATTCGGACCTTGGACCTCAAAATCTGATTGCCATCGTGAAACAATATTCTGAAAACCTGAATATTTTACCAGGTCTGCTTACACTGTTCGCGAAATATCGATATGAATATCTGTTTGCCGAACTTTAACAGTTTGAGATCATGCTCCGAAAACCCAGATTTCTTTTTATCTAAATATATAGAACACTTTACTGAAATTATTTTAAGAGTGTTTTTTTCTTTTTGCCTCTTTGCTTTTTCACCTGAATTTCAGCTTTCAGTAAGAAATATAACGTAAAAAATATAGTTTATAAATGAATATTAAGACACAAAACTGCTAAAATATTTAAATTAAAGCCAAGCTCAAACTTTATAAAAAGTATTTAAAAGGAGTTTCATATGTCAATCACATCCAAGCTTACTGTAACAAAACAGCGAAAAATACAGCAAAAATACTGTGATTTGAATGTTTCTCAACCATTCTACACAAGAGGTTTCGTTTTTTTCGTCTTTTTCCTGAAAGATTTTCCAATAGTGTTGTTTAAAAAAGACTTAAAGCACATTCAGGCTCTGAGTCAATATTTTTTAACAAAATCAAAGCTTAACAAAAATTATGGTTTTCGTTAATAACTGTTTGCAAGGCATTTTGTTAAATAGTTAAATAGTTAGTTTGATAACTAATTAATTTCATTCTATTTTGGTTCTCAATTTATATGCTAACGATATTATCTTTTCTTCGGATGAAGAACCCCCGCAACATACATATTTAATTGGTTTGCATGGCATTTGACGCAATAGTTTGAAAAAAACAGCCAGACTATGCTTAAAATAATTCAGACTATGCATAGTTTTTGCAGCATAGATTCTAAAGAACTGGATAATTACAGATAAATTAATCGTGTTTAAATATAACCCACAAGGACCCTAATCAAATCAGATTCCATCAGCTGATAATATGGGAATTTCGTAATCATGTTACAATAATATAGATCTTTATAAACCAATTATCATAAATGAATTCCTTAATGATTACGTTCCCATATCGTCATTCATAAGTTATTGTTTGTATTTTTGTAACACTTCTTCGCTATGAAAAACATTTCTTTGATATTTCTATGAAGACCCCTCACATTTTCGTTGATTTTCTCCACGGTAGCAGGCCCACTACCGTCTAGGAACTAGATACAAGGATCTAGTAAAGATTTTTCTCGGTAACAGCCCATATTGAATACCAATTTTTCTATCTACATGTACTTTTCCCATCTGCCCTGAAAATAGGCCCATTATTTTGGGCATGTACCATTTTCAAATTTTCGCTCTAATTTCAGACAACTTTGGCTAATACCCCCTAACTCTCACAGACTTTCTTACGTCCTGCTTTTCTCTCGCAAAACTGCTCAGTTGGCATATATATCAATGACTGAGAAGCTCTCTGAATATCTCAGCGAAACAGTTACCTCCTGTTCCAGTGGCTAAGCTGGTCGGAAGTGCAGGTCGATATGGCTGCCAAAGGTTACCCAGGAAAGGAAGAGCTAGTGGTCTTGGCTCGCATTACCGCATAATCCTGTTTTCTCAAGGTTTTATTTCACTTATAAGAATACGTGTTTGTATTTAGATGCCAAAGAATGCAGTTGTTTACTTCTACCTACCCTACTTAGAGGTTCTTTTCTGCAATACACTGTTTCTTTATATAACCAGTAAATTGAACTTCAGACCGGCTTTTTTTAAAAAATTCGAGGCTGGATTGTTCTAATTTATTTTCAAATTATAAGGGTGTGTGCATTGTAACATATTTAATTTGCTGAAAAGTTTGAAAATTCACCGAAAAACACCCTTAGATGGCAAATCTCCACATTTATGAGACGAAATTTTTTTTAAAATAAACGTTTTTGAGTTGCTCTGTTAATAGTTCACCTTGTTAATAGTTTTTAACTTTTGACAAATTTCGATGCTCGTGTTCTTCAGTGGTGGAAATTCAGGCTTTCATTTTGGGGGGGGGGGGGTAGCAGGCCTACGATTTTCAGACAAGATATCATCCTGGATCATTTCTAATATAAGGAAACTGCACATTTAGATGAAAATAGGTGATTTTTTGACGGGATCCTTAAGAAATCTTTGCTGACCACGCCATAATTGAGTAGCAAGAAGAACAATCCATTTATGAATGTTTATCAAGATCGATATCTCATTTAAGACAACTGATGATATAAGAGGTCAACCGATTAAATTTTTGAAGGTTACACTTTACGATTACACTTAACTTGGAAGAATTCGATAAAAATTTCTGCTAATCTTTACGAAATATACAATTCACAAGAAATTTTGATTTTTTCATATATTGTTTGTTTGATTATTTAGTACTGGCTAATATTTTCTCAGCAATGCTATTTTCCACCTTAGATTTCTCACCTTAGATTAGCTAAAAATGCATTTCAGAACGATTTCTTGAAGTAATTTCGAGACGTCAAACGATTGTCAATTATCCGACGAAGGCCCGAATTTTCCGACGAGATCGTTGATTTAGGGCTCGAACCCCACAAACCCCATAATTTCCGCCACTGGTGTTCTTATTAAATTGCTCCTATGAAAAAAGTGTAGTTATGAAATTTAAAAAGGGTCTCTCCATCAAAAACCTAGTTGAAGTTAATCCGATGAAATGTTATGAATTATTTTGTAATTTTTATAGATTTTTCAGTTACAGCCGCTTGAGTTTTGATGAATTGAAATTTTCTTCGGTGACGTAAGTTTGACGTCACAGTGTATTTCGCACTACCACGTCTTTGAGTATAAAGTCGAAGAAACCAATGAACAATAGCTTTCCATCTAAAAATTATTCAAAAGCAAAAACCCAGTGCTGTCTTTTCTCTAATACCCTGGGTTCCAGAGTGCCAATTGGGGCTTCGGGAAAATAGGGCGCACTTTGGCAAAAACTTGACCCTCTAAACATTTCTGTAAAATATTTCAACTGCCAAAAAAGTGTTTGTTTCAATGATCAATAAGAATTCAAAACTGGGTCGAAGATATGGCGTTGTGGAATCCACACCCCATAATCTGGAGGAATTTTGTCCAGGTTTTTAGTGTGGCGCTATCAAAATATCGAAGGTTGCTCTTCTCTGAATGTGAAAAATGATAGAAACAAGTAAGAATGATTCCTTGCCTCTCAAAAATAAAAATGTTTACTATGTTTCAATGAGCAATCCCTTATGCTTCTATCGTTTTCACTCACCTGTGCCCCTTCAATAGTACTCTCCGCGCTACGGCAGAGCCTTGCAAAAGAACTCTCTTGTGCTGCAAAAGCGTAGGGACCATGGCCCCCGACTCGTCCGAGGCCTAGAAAACAAGTGGTGAACCTTTAACAACTTAACTGCTTTACTTAAAAAATCTCAGTCATTTTAGTAGACTCAACTTCTGTTCTATCCTTGTCACTTGATACACCCCGATGATTATAAAAGTACTCACATGCAATACGGCAACCTTGATTCGTTGACCGTTACATGGCTCTATTTGTGGTGAAATGTCTTTTCTTGTCACAGCATTTGCTTTATTTTTATATCTTTATTTTGAGGCAAATACCAAAAGGTGCTTTACTGAAGCTGGATGAAGAGTACTGTTTTTTACAAAATCTTTTGTAATGGGTTTTTAAATTGTCCTTGGCGTTGGCCCGTACCATACACTTGCGTTGAAGCCTTATTGTTTCAAAATTGATATTGCTGCTTGAAAGTGAAGCAAATTTGAATTTATAGTATTTTTGCTGGAAATTCATGCTGATTTTTCTAGTGGATTGACCAACAAATATATCATACAAATAAAGCGGTTGGGAAATATTGAGAGCTAATAAGGGCACCTGCCATTCCATCAGCTGTCTTCTGATTTAATGTTGTTATAATATTACGCTAATTTTGAAGTATCTAAGCGAAGACGGCCTCTAACCTTAACGGCAACAATTACATAACACTCATAAAATTACAGCTACAACCAGGGTTCCGAAGAGGGGTATAACCACCCCTCTTGCCCTTTGATAGGAGGGGCAAATGAGGCTACAGTGTCCTGTCCAAAAAAGTGCCTGTTACACCGACCTTTTTAATTATCAATGAAATTCATATGAAATCTTGACTGTAATACCTTATTCATGATGGAATTTCTCAAAATCTGAAAACATATTTCTTATGGAAGCTGTTAGCCCATATTCAAGATGTCTACACAAAATCTAAATAAAACAACGGTTAAAAAAGATTTGGTAGAAACTGGGAATTATTTTCCTTAAGCTTTTTTAATGAAGCCTGCCCCCCCCCTTGCTCCTTGATCGTTTCAGCATCCCTGGCTACAACAACTTATATGTGCAAATATCAACATCATTTTAACACAATCTCAATGCAAAGCAAAAAAGGACAGCGCATTATTTGCAGCAGACAAAACATTATGATGGGCATGTTGGGCTGAATAAATTGTGATAAAAGTAATGAACATCGTTTTTTAAGGAAAAAACTACGGAGAAATTTAGCTGGCTGGCTGTTTCTCTAATGCATCAGGCATCAGATGAGAAAAATAAACAAAGAGTCTGCTTCCATTTTCTCGATTTCTTAACATTTTTTGTATTTACATCAATATATTTTGATTGACGTTAGTCCCCCCAGGGTTCACAAAGTGTGTTTACTCGAGTGGCGTAACGCAGTTAAGGGCACTTTAGTCCGACAAACAGGGGCCCACAAATTATTTCAAGTTCAACTTATTTTTAAAACTGTTCACGCTTTCTCAAGCTTGTATAGCTCGGCTTCCTCTAGTTAAGAAAAAATTATCATGTTACATCTTACTATTGTGTTTGAAATGCTCTACGGTGTTACGTAGTACTATTTTGCAGTCCGTATATAGGAGCCCGTTTCAGTTGTTTCCATAGGGCCCAGATGCCTCCGTTACGTTAATGTTTAACCACGTATTTATATTAACGAGCTGCGCCAATTTTTTACGAATTCAACCTGAGTGAAGCAGGCTGCTATTTTCAGTAATCGATTTTTATGACGTGAGCGACTATATGTGTCTTGAGGTCTTTTCAAGAGCTCCTGTTTTTCCAGGATTACTCAAATTAGCTGTTATTTCAGGACAGGCTTAAAAAATTGGCAGGACTAAGAGAAGGAAACCCCTTGCATCTGCGGGGCGTGGCTTTTTGCAATAATCTCGCACGCTCGCTGCCCTATCAGTATTTTGATATGCTAGTTTCTATAAGCATTGAAAAAAATTTTTAAGAATACATCTCATTTCGTGTGGCACCATTCAAAAAGAAAGATTAAACCTCCGCGAAACAAATTTTTAGAAAAGAAGGTGTGAAGTCCTTTCCTCTGAGTAATGCTCCAGGGTTAACAAAGTCTGTACCCCCGGCTTGATGTCATCGGTTTCCTAGAAAGCGATAGTCAACTGGGCGTTTGATTTTTCCAACTAACTAGGTATCAGTTTATCACTAGCATGCTTATGTGGCGGTATGACACGAAAGTTCGCTTCTTTATTTAGACTGACTTTTCTGTTTTCATTTCGATTCTAGTAATCAAGGCAGAGCAATAGACGGTTCAAATTAATAGCGGTCTGTCGTGAGAGACCCCAATGCTTGCACAGATGTTCATGTTCTTCAGAGACAATGAACTGGCCATTTCTGGCGATGACTTTAGCCACTCTGTCTCACTCCAGATGGACCAAACAGAGGTTATAGCCGTTGCAACACAAGACACATCGTTGCCCACCCAGCCACCATGCTCCCCAACGAGCCAGGCAAGTGTACGGACAATTGAAAATGAAACCATTTGTCGCATCTGTCTTGACAGAGGTACAGAACCACTGGTTGCACCTTGTAAATGTGCCGGTTCTGCCAAATTTGCTCACGAGAGCTGTCTTCTGCAGTGGTTTTTTAAAACGCGGAGAAGAAAGTGTGAGCTGTGTCTTTCTGAGGTTAATGTGAAATCCGTTGGTTTCAAACCATTACAGAAGGTAAGTCTTCATTAAACAGCTTTATGGTTGAAAGAGAGTTCCGTTGATTGTCTGAAGGGTTTGAAATATAACAAGGCTTCAAAAGACTCCATGCATACTGACACATGATTTTAAAGATGTTGCGAATCCATCCTGCATGGCAGTCGAAAGGGCAAATGTGAGGCCGGTATACCCCAATTAAAAACTGTGCCCTTTTATCTAATATGATCTCTTTTCAGAATTGTTTTCTTTAAGTATTAGACCAGCTTAGGACATAGACCCTTGTAAAGCCCATTTATGCAAGCCCATCATATCTGGAGCTCCTGTGCATAGAATTGGCACACTTCGACCCAAGGCCATTTTTGGATATTTCCTCAGCTATTCCTAATTGTACTTTTAACTGTGACTGAACCATTTAAGTTTTGGTTGCTGTATTCCTGTATTCCTGCACAACTTGATGCTAAGGGGCCTTCCTTTGAACAGGGAAACAGGAAGATGAAGTCATCATGCATTTAGTTGGAAATAAGGAATGAGGAAGTTGAAATTGACATACTGCACACGTGTTTTTTTCCGAGCCTCTTTAAGCCTGCAGGGGAATCACCTGCAGAAGCAACACAGATTACTATTTTCTTTACCTATTTCTGTATCTCAATTCCGTATGCAGGAAAGGTTTAGGATAAACATAATAGTTTAAATGTACTAAAAATTTTAAAAACTCAGCTCAGGGGAAGTCGCCACGAGATTCTTGATTTTCCCTATTCACCAATAACCCTTCATTTGCTTCATTTCTTTTCAACAGGTTTTTCTTTACTCTTGTCGCATTCCTTTAATGAAATAGGCTTGAAGTTTTTTCAAAAAGATCCTAGTTTTGAGTTGGCTAATTAGTGCAACGGATATGAGTTACAAGGAGAATGCATAATTAGGATTGGCCAAATAAATTCTTTTTGCCTTGGGCAATAGAGTTCTTATTAAGAATAAAGCTGAGTCGCATTTTTAAAGACCGTTTAAGGACTTTTCTATGTCAAGAACGCCAAGGAATGTATTTTATTTTCAGTATCGCCTATACTGTCCTTTAACATGTCCAAAGTTCTGCACAACCACCCTTGCAACTTTATATGATTATTGAGCCTACAGTACCAAAACCATATTTTGATTAATGAAAAGGACATTTGTGAGGCCTGTCATGGTGAAATTCAGAACTTCTCATTTAAAAAACTTTAGTGTAAGTTTGCAGAGGCCACCGAGAAAAGTATCTTTCTGTGCAAATATATTTGATTATATTTTCATTACATTCATAGCATTTCAATTCATAGAGTAGTATCTGGGATACCCCAAACGATTGAATAGCATAAAAAACGTAATGTGTTTTTCTGATTTGCTTTAACAGTGGAGGCTGCCAACGGACTCTTGCGATTTTGTCTTCTACTTGTTTACACTTTACTGCGTAATAATGTTCGTGTTCACTGGCATGATCATCTGGATAGCGACACAGGGCTGCCTCTCCCCAGTCTGCATCACGCTTTATGTCATCTGCAGCATGTCCCTGGTGTATTTCATATATTGCTGTGGCTGTGTTGAATATTCTAAAACGTACTGGAAAGCCTGCGTTACAACCAATAAGAACTGGCGCATTTACAACAGGGAGGAGACATCGCGGACGAAAGCAAAAGCATCAAGAGTCGTATCAAACGGAAGTGAATCTTGCAGTTCCAAGAAATGTAGTCACGTGGTTATTGACCAACCAGACCTTGCTACGCATTCAGCTGAAGGACCTTCGAGTATTCTAGTTGCAGATTTACCACAAACAGTGGAACAGAAAAATAAATTCAAAGTAAACGATGAAAGAAGTATATCCGGAAGTACCACTATATACCATTCTCATATTGATGGGGAGGAAACCCGGCGAATTGATGTCATGTCTACTAGGACTGTAGGTTCTCCATGTGACTCTCCTGTCTGTTTATCCCCCGTCTTTACTGGGAAGGAGCTGGCGCATACTGGTAGCATATCTCTGTTGATGGAACTGAACTACAGTCAGCAGCACTCACTATGCGTGGCAAAGAAAGACCTAAAGAATGAAAGAATTATTCATGTCGTAACCGAAAAAGTAGACACTTCACCTAAACGAAGAGCCTTCTCAGTCGATGCACATACACAAACTGTAGACTCGCCACCTCTTGAAAACGAGAGTAAAGATGTGAAAGTTGGAGTAAAAACTGGCGATGGGGTCACAAATAGTGGTTTTGATGACACAAAATTGTGAAGTAGATCAACAAGCAAATAATTTATTAAATTTATGACATTTGTTTCCTGAAATAAAAGGAAACGCAAGTTTGGGTTATTTAACTGCAATTGGATCAAAAGCCACTTTGTCTGCTTGCATGAGGTGGGATGATACCTAGCCAGTTGATTTGACGTCTTTGTTAATTTCATGCCATAGGCCTTTACAAACTGAAGCATAGCTATTTATGAGAGAAAAATCCCTCTGCTGTTGAATTAATTCTTAATCAAACAAGATCCCGGTTGCCGGTTGCATGCCGGTTGCGAAATAGCCTTTAAAAAGAGGCGTGCAATGCGCGGAGCTCATGTCTTGAAGAAGCATTTACTGTCGAACATCTATTGTCTTTTATGCCTCCCCTATGGGCTTATACCCATTCTTTATTGGCTTTGATACTCATGTATTAACATACAACCCTAGAAATATTTAAAAGAAACATTTATCAAGACTGGTGGACCACCCATCTAAAGTTTTGTCCTGTCCTCTGCTAGGAAAGGCATTTTTAGTCATAAGACATTACAAGGTGAAGGTTTAACGATACAGTTCTGGCGTGGCCTTTTTGTTGGTCCCCTTGGAGATGGAAGTTTCTTGAGTTGTAAGAATATCTTTTAACTGGCTGGTTACGTCTAGAGATATTATCAAAAAAGTTCCCGTGTTACACATGGCTCTTTTACTGGCCGACATGAAGGTGTTTTTGATAGTGATAGCCCACCCCCCCCCCCCCGTATTTAAAAACATTTTCCACCTCTTTCTACCATGAATGTATTGTTCCGAGGCCGGATCACATGTTTTCGATATTCGTGTATTCAGTAGCACATTTTGAAGCGTGTTGTACTGTAGGCTACGCCAAAACCACCCTTCATCAACCATTTCCCCTAGCCTCGTGCCAGCATCTATAACTCCTTAAAACAGTCTTACTCTGTTTAAAACAGACATAAATATGTTATTAATATACAAGACATAAAGATTGTTGGGTAAAATCAAAATTTGTTTCTGATAGATATCATAAGTCATAACATAACATCGATAAATTCTTATGCTTTGCACTTCGGTGCTGAAATTTAATTGGAATTTCCTTCTCATATGTTATTCGTTTTCATTTTGTAAATTTTTACCCTTATTTATATCCCTTATTTATACGTATGGTCTTTCAGAGTTAGGTTTTTATCAATTTCATTTGAAATTTCATAGATGTTACAGTTATTCAAATTTTTTTCTGTGTGCCTTCTACTCTTTCAAAATTGAAATTTGTAAATGATAAATGATTTTTGCATCCATCTTGATTTAAAATTCTTGCTTCAAGTTGCGAGGAACTTTCCCTTTTCGAAATTTTCTTCACGGATAAATTATCACTAAAAAACAATTATCACTAAAATTTCCCCTTAAAAGAGATTCTTGTATTTTTAATTCTTGTATTTAGTCAAAGTACTATTCGTAATTCTTCCACTTTGCATCTTTCGTAAAAAAAACTACATCATGTATAATTCTTGCAAAAAGTCTCCAATCAACATTGTTTTTAAAGGAGATTTGTTATTTTTGCATCTTACAACTGGAAACTGTTTATTTTTTTTCGAAAAAAAATTTTTCCATGGAATTTTTGCAGGAAATCTAGCTTTTCGTAAATTATGCATCGAACGTGTTGCTGTATCGAAAGTTGGTTATCATATTTTCAGCAATGCCGTTTGTTTGACAAAATTCTGGTGAGTTAATATGGGTATCTTTATTGCTTTAGAGCTCTTACCTAAGATCTGCCTCTATCCTTCATTTTGAGATTGTACCAGTGTTGTTATGGTACTTTTCGGACCATCCTTATTAATTAACCGTTTACGAGGCGCAGTTAATACTAGCTCTTTAAACTATAAAAGCTCTCTTTCTGTTTTAAGGTTTTCGCAAGGCAAATGCCAGGTTAATTACTTCAAATGCAATCAAACTGTCTTTCTATCTTAAAATACTAGGCGCAGACACTAACTGCCACTCAGCTCGATGTATTTTCACTTTTCAGGAGCCGATTGGACATGCAACTTTCCAGTAAGTGCTCAGAACTTTTAGCGCATTTTACGTTCTCTAGATGTTGCCAACCATCTAGAACTGATGAAGCTTTTTGATGATGTTTGCTCTTTTTTGCTTTTCACTTAGTTGATGCATGAAGCTGAAGACAGCTATGGCTAAAGTTTTCATAAATTAATCCCTTTGCCAGGAGGGGGACGTTTGAAGGTGCCTTGGTGAACCATAAGCTGGAAGCGCATCTTTTGTTTCAACATTTTCTTGAGAAAATCATATATAAATACTTTTTTATGCATAATAATTTGACACTTAGGCTCAAGATTTAATTACAGGTTGGCAAAATATGCCCTCTTGCCGTGTAGTCGTTTTAGCTGCCCATAGTATAACTCACGCTTCCACTATCTAATTACGTATGTTTCAGACGACCCAAGAATCCGCTACATATGTAGGTCTTCTTGATCAAATGATCATGCCCTCTTCACATCTCGCTTGATATAATGCTCCCACCTGCTTGGTATTGCTGGTTCAAATATGGCCTCCTTCAATTTTTATATAGAACCACATACCGTAAACTGTCAGTGAGTAATCACAAATAAGGTAACATTTGTTGAATCTGAGAGATGCAGCGATAAGCCTAGGAAATATGGACTTCAAAACATTGCAGAACACGCGAACATGGTTTGAAGATGAAAAGATGATATCATATCAAAATTTACAGCTTGTAGAAGAGGTGGATTCAAAATGGCAAAAGTAGAATGATTTGCTCAAAATACTTTGTAAGTACAAGCTCGTTATTTTTAGGCCCACTTTTCACACTAAGCAATTACAATGCATCTGCTGTTGATACAAAGGAAACCCTTAAATGGTATTTGTGTCTGCACAAACGAAGCAGTAACTATTTTTCTGAAGCAGTTTTAATTTATATTAAACTCGGTTGGGAGACGAAGATTTAGAAATAGCCATTAAAAGCAAATTTCCCTTTAGCATATATGCAGAACATTTCTTATTCTTTATGAATAAATTCGTTCTTGCCAAATAGGAAAGTATTTTCCAGTTGGTTTCTCTTTGTGCTTTTTTGTAGATAAAGAGGCATTTCATAGAAAATTTCGCATTGCTTACTTTGGACGGGATAGAATGGCTTTTTATTTCATGTTTTGGTATAATATATGAATTCGTGCGGCTGAAATGGCTTTCATAATATATTTATCATTTTCGTAGACTTAAGCTGAAAGTTTCTCTAAGCTTTGTAAAAAGAGCATTTAAACTTCTGGATGAAATTAACCAAATAGTCATCATGATTGAGGCTTGATAAGTTTGAAATAGCTAGCAATAAAGACAGACAATAAATAGTTTGCAATCAGTATCCTTCCCTTTGATCTTACAGTTCTTTCATGGAAAAAGGATACCAGTCCTCCCTTGTTATTAATGACAACCTGAGTTAGAAATAGCAACTACATTAACGTCAATGATTGTCAATTTGTATGTTTAATTGTACATTTCTAAATTTCTTGTGCAATTAAAGAATTCAACATGAACTTACCCAGACTCATGGCTTTGAGATGCCTAAAAACTGCTAATATACTATCGGCGTTAGTGAATGTAGGCTCATAGATGTCTGCATTAAAAAACAACCAACCTGTAAGACCTCAGGATTGTCGCTAGTTGTTGTGCTGAAGGAGGGGGGGGGGATGTCTAGGTCGCATTTGCCAAAAACGTGGACATGCTTTATTTGCCAAAACGTTTGAAAATTTGTCAACGAAGCAACTATAGATGGAAAAAAGCTCGTTGCTTTTTAAATTGATTTTTTAAGAAATTGTCACACTCGACGAGTCTCCCATTGCTACTGCCCTGTGTATAATATTTAATAGGACAACATATAATTTCTAGTTTATTTGATTTTTTAGCGAAATTTTACCAAGACACTGGTAGCTGTGTGTATTTTAATGCTTGGAGTCAATTTTCTTCAACATTATCAGTTCACTAATAGAATCATTCGAAAGAAATCAAGTACCAAGCAAGCAAACAATTGGTCAACTACAGCCAGAGGTATGCAAGCTCCTGAATGTCTTAGACAATTAATATAAGTAAACATCAATATATCTATCTCATCCCAAGATGGACCGTGAGTTCAACGACAAAGGTTCTCTCACCTAACGTTCTTCAATCTATTACTTCAGCAGTAGGCTAGGGACTAACTCAAATTGCCAGTAGAATGCAAAAGATGGCTTGACCTCCCACAAGGGTTATCTTATCTCCTAGCTATTAAAGACCAGATGCATTCTCTCACTTCTGTAAACCTGCTCTAACTGCTCACGTTTGTTCGAAAATTTTAAAATCATTAGGTAAGCAAGTTGGTCTTCATATTCTGGTGTTTTGGAAACTTTATACTTCTCTATTGGATAATTTTAATATGTGAGGGGTTAGCGGTTGCTGGTTTGTCAAACTTTCGAATGTCAGACGAAAAGTAGTTTAGTTTGTTATGTTTCCGCCTAGCCTTGCTATTTTCAAATTCATGTTGCTGTAAAGATTAGAAAGCTGTGCCTTCTTACCAAAGCAGGCTGCATTTGCTTAGCTAGAATCTTTTAGGAAAGAAAGTAAAGCTAATGTTTTGAAGCACACCTCCTTTGGTACCAAGTAAAGCCTCTTTTTGAAAACCTACCTAGCTTTAAACTTAGATACACAAGAAGAATTTTATAAAGAATTTTAAAAAGATGTCCACTTCTTTTCGGCTACAGTGACTGGTTTAAAAATGTTAGTAGAGATCCTTAGGTAGCTGTAATATGTACACACATGATGGGTGGGATTTGATTTGCCTAATAGGTTACCCCACTATAATTTCTGATACCACATTTCTTACGTTAATTTCTTAATTTCCACTATAATTCCTTACGCTAATCGCACTTGAAATTAAAATTGCTCATTTTGTTGCTCCTTTCCAGCAGTTCCAAGAAAGAACGACATCCAATACATTACCTTTGGAAATGAGCTTTTAAGCGAGGTTAAGAAGAAGAAGCTGAACTGCGAGTACCCGTTTATAGGCAAAAACCTTTCAAAATCAGAGGATGAAAACGTCAAATGCAAATTGGTTCCTCCCTCTGAGGAGGATTGTGATGCCGCACAGCGCGCGTATGGTGATATGCCCAGAGACAGAACTTGCCACGAAGGACGAGATAACAGATTCGCTGACATCTGTCGTTTTGCGAACGACTCTTTTCGCTTATCATCAGATGTGAACTTACGCTTACAATGTGATCCCTCCGTCTGCAAAAACAGTCCAGTCTATGTAGGTGGAATACATCCTTCACTGGGGATACTCTCTGATATGGAACAATGGGCAGTTGCACGGGGGAAAAATGAACTTGTAACGACTTTGAATACTATCATAAAGGATTTGATTTCTAGAGGAATCGATTTCGTTTTCATTGGTTGTAAACCGGACAAGAAGATGATCAAGCAAGTTCTTGTATTGCCGCCTTTACTGAAACTAGATGATAATCGGAAAAACCGTCGTAAATCGTCGGTATACGCTAATATCAACATTCTTGTTCTCGATTCGGTGTCACGTGAGCATTTCTTCCGCAGGCTGCCCGATACTGCGAAAAACCTGAAACAGATAAACAGAGACCCAGCCACCAATGCAAGTGTTCTCGATTTTGAACTTTTCCAAAGTCTGGCTCCACGAACGTTCCCGAACATTCGTGCATTGTTTAGCGGCGTTGTCGACAAAGATACCGATGATGACGAGCATACATATGATATCGGGAATTTATTCGGAGAATTCATAGCTCATGGCTACCAGACAATGCTGCAAGAGGACAGCTGTTGGTTCGACTCTTGGGGAGCAATTATCACTGATAATGTTCACGACCTCACGCCACTAACGACAACGGAAAGGTTCCTTGACCGTTGGACTGCTCTCAATAAACGTCTTCGAATGATGCAAGTCAACAGTTTTGGCCTAACACATCTTACATGTGAGGTCCTTCTTAGATACGGTGTTACAAACCAATTCAATGATCCGCAAAAAGTTTGCTACAACGGCAAGCTGCTCACCACCTACTTTTTGGATTATGTCAAGAGTCATTTTCTGCCGTTCAATAGGCAGAAGTTGCTTAAACCGTTGCTTCTTTACACTCATTTAAATACTGGGCATGAAAAGTCAGGGAAGAGGATCGCAAAAAGTGATCCTGAACTATCAGACTTTGTTACACATGCTGCAAAACAGGATAACACAATCACTTTAATCATGTCGGACCATGGGCCTAAAACAACACGGTTTGCCAGGGACAACGACCGTGGACGCTACGAGTTAGCGCACAGTTTCCTTTTCATGATAATACCAGATAAAATCCGCACAGCACTTGGTAAGCAGTACAGTGCTCTTGTTACTAACCAGAAGCGCCTAATTACACCGAAGGATCTTCATTTTACGTTAACTGGACTATTGCAGGGCCATAGTGAGGGTCTGCTGCAACCTATCGATCCAAAACGAGGCTGCGAGGACCTTCCAATGTATTCGTTTACTCACTGCCTTTGTTCTGGGTGGGTGATCAGGCTACCGGATGCGGAAAGGTCTGTGGCCTGGATTGCTGAGTTTGGTCTTGGGTACCTCAACAATTTAATACAAAAAATGTTTACAAAGGAAACACCGAACAGGACTGGGGGCTATGGAAACTGTGAGAGGCTGATCGGCCTTCGCTTTATCAACATAAAAACAAGGAAAGACGGCAACCAGATGGTTTATAATTTTGACATCGTCGTTTATCGCTACAGAGGTGCAGAAATGTTCGAGTTCGCGATTTCTGAAAAAATAAATGCCGGGAACTCTGACGAGCTTTTAAAAGTTCTTCAATGGCGTCGAGTAAGCATCTTTCAGCATTTTCGGAAATGTTTGGATACCGGCGTACTTCCAGATCTCTGCATTTGTCGTCCAGAGAGCTCCGGTTTGAACCCGGGCCGGGACCTGACGCAGCTGTTGTCTAGTAAATTCTACAGTGTTAGAACCATAGCTGCGTATCTGGATTCTAGATGTCTAATATTGCTTACGAGGACAAGGTCGAAATCTCACAGGGCTTACGAGGTTACGAATGTTTGCGTTGACAGGTCATACTCGTTTCGATTCGATCTTACTCGAAACGCACTTGAACCTAATTTTCTACAAATTGCCGGTAAACTGCCGATGAACGTAACAGTATACCCTTGGACGACACACTTCTTAACTTCAATATCTCTAAGAAATTATGACGACGCTGATATCACAAAAGCAGGAAAGATAGAACTTATAAAGTACTTTATCATCCAATGAGATGAGTCTGCAAACAGTCAAAATCCGCGTGTAAGAGCCTAACAGGTTTTGCACAAGGTATACTTAATGTGAACTGTTATTATGAAACAATTATTGCTACTTTTTTATAAACAGTCCTGTATCATTTATCACTTGTTGGTGGGCTTGCAACATTGGTACACTAATAAATATTTAGAATGCAGAGCCGACCAGATTTAATGCTATTTTCTGATAATCATCAACAATATATACTCTGTAGAAATTAAAAACCTAACTAAGAACCTTCTTAGCCTAAACTGTCAATAAGTGTCCTCTAAAACAAGAACCTGTTTTGCCAAACTCTGAAAAAAGGAGGTTCTTAAACGTGGGTTTTTACTGTATTGTAAATTCGGTGTGATAACAACAACAACACAGACAGCTTGTTGTTCTGTTGTATCATTGTTGTCGTCCAAATTGTCTCTTTTCACTTTAAGAATACACGGTGGCATGCACCTGATACAAGAAATAAATGGCGTCGTATAGAAGAAAAACCCTATTTTTACAACGCGAAGTTAAATTAAGGAGATTAATTAAGGAGACTAATTAAGAAAGTAACTCCTTTGGCATAAAACAATAAACTCCCTGTTTCGCTAGCTTTTAATTTTAAATAAAATTCTAGTCTTTCATTTTGTTTTGCGGTTCTGTAGATATAATTTTAACGATTGTTGATACCAATCGTATCAACATTGTATTGTTGAAGTTAAATTACCGTTTTAAGAGGGGATGAGGTGCAGGGGAAGTTTGCTTTTATGGTTTAGAACAAACAAGCCTGACAGCCATAAAGGTTTTCCTATTTCTGAATATTTACTCTTGCCAGTCAGCATTCTTCAAATCTAGTCATAAGATAGCAAAAACACATAAGGCTATAGGAAAAGGCCCTTTATATTTAGCCTCTTTCAGAGGTTGCCTCAAAACAATATAGCCTCATTTGTAAAGAATCAAAATGAAGACAGGGGACGGACAGGAGTGCCGCTGATGGTGTAGGATTTATTCCTTAAACCAGACTATTTCTACATATGTGTTAATGAAAAAGTCCAGAAAAATCAGAGGCTAATAGAATGTTTGCCAGCATTTGTTTGTCCCCTTTTTGTTCTCCTGTTTGTCTATTTTACGGTTTTCTAGCTTATTGTTGACAAGCTCGATTCTGTGCAAAAACACGATACAAAGGTTCATTTTTTTAAGAGCTATGAAAATAAAAATTCTCTGGAAAATCGAATGGTGGCTGCAAAAGTAAGAATTTCACCAGTAATACCAGAAATAGGATAATCATGACACGATGTTTCGATTTAGTTGCTTTTGTTTATATCCGTAGCAAAGTTTAAAGTATGTAAAAACTCTTTTAGTACCTTGATAAACAAATAATGGGTAATTATTGTAAAGTTTAGACTAATTGCTTTCATTTTATATACTTTCCTATTTGATATTAGCTACGTTTGATATAGGAAGAAAATGAAGTATGGTGTATCTATTGACAAAAAGAATTAGCAGACTGTATTTTATTTCTCGCTCTAAAATTGCTCGTATTTTTTAAAGTATGTGTAGCTAAATTATTTTTTTCTTTTTTTTACAATTTGTTGTTTTCTTTGCCATCTGCTTGATATTCTTTTTAATTATCAGATTGATCATGAGCTCTTTTCTTTCTTCAAGTATAATTAATCTTAATAGCAACATTCACCATAATTTTTTTTTCAAATTTCATGTAGGAGGAAAATCGTTTTATCTAAAGCAAAGGATACTCCAATCATTTCAAAACTAGCTAGAAATTAGGCTCTGCCTACATGTAATAGCAATCTCAAATCTGAATACTTTTTTATTAATAATACCGAGATGTCGACAAAAGATATCTATCTCGGGTAGAAGGGCCAGCCCTCCTCGCGTAATCAGGCCCTTGGAGTGCAAGAGATTCAAATTATGAACAGGCTTATTAAAGCCTCGTCGCAAAGCCTCAATGAACTCATTTTTTTATAAGAAACAAAGGTCGATGTTGAGTACTCCAGTTTATTAATGTTCTAGAAATTTCAATACTCATTGTTTCTTAAGAGTTTCTTAATTACGATGTCAAAAATGATGTATGAAATGTTCGTGTCCTTTTTTATCACGTCAAGAGATTCGCTTCCGTTCCGATGCTGTATTTAGCTGTGGGAAGTTTATTTTTATCCCTTGTGTCTTAAATTCTAGGCCATCAGGGCAATCTTGTTCTTGGATTTTACAAAATTTCGTTGTTCTCAGTTTATCACAATTTAATAGTTTCTTGATTTTTTGCTTCGAGTACTGAAGTTTCTTATTTTTTTCTGACTGTCCAGTACTCGTTTCTTATAGCCAGTTTCTTATAAAAAAATGAATGTACGTCCTTACATTTTTGTGTCCTTTGGTCAATTTTGCTTTGATTCGGTAAAAAATATTTTTGGTAGATCGTAGTATCTACTTATCCTTATCTTATTTTCCTTTTTATCTTATAGCTATGAAACGAACTGTAAACTGGACATTTCCAATTCCATCTTTTTCAGGCTCCAAAAGGGTGTGAAACCAAAATCTAACCTTTAAATTATGAAAAATCTGGGATCCACTTTTTTTTATTTTGTTCAAAATTTCAACCATTCCTACAAGATCTGTTCAATAACATTTTTAATTGTTTTGCCACATTTGCTGGAAGAAAAATAGCATCTAGTGAAAAAGGGACAAGAAAAAAAGATCGTCTGGTGGCTCTTTTTCTATATGAGTGATTAGAAATTTGGTTTTTTCATCATGTGAGAACTGTTTTCCCACGAGGACATGCAGCATGGTCATAATTTCATGATCCAATAATTTCGATTGTGAAGAAAAGTATTTTCAATAACACTCTTTCCTCGAATGCCTAGGTCCGAGATCAGTTGAAGTCAGAAAACAAATTAGCGAAAGAATCCCGCAGACGTTTTGTCCGCCTTTTGTAAAGGATCATCTGAAATTACAGACGAAACAAACGTTTTCATGGTATTTAATGGTTAACTAACCAACTGTGAAACCAAGGAATTCATAAAGCCCTTTGTTTATACGGCATAAAAGATATCTGACGAAGCACAGGCATTTTAACAACCGAGAAATTGCAGACAAAATTGGAAGAACGAAGAAACAACAAGAAATTGTGAGAAAAAATTCGCAATTCTGCTATTTCAACATGATATTTATCGTAATGACCAGATTTACCGAAGGTATTTTGACTTGAGAAGCTGCGGAAATTTAAGGTAAAATAATGGCAGAAAAGAAGATACCATGGGTAATATCACGTGATTGCAATCGATTAGAACTGTGGACTGGGCCATGTGGAAGATTTGATGCAGTCGATGGCGCGGAAAACAAGTACATCAAGCATGTCTCCCTTATTATTTGTAAACGCTATGGGCGTCTGACAATGGAGGACCGTTCGATGGAAGATTGCAGTAAGGAGAAAAATGGCAGTATCAAGGACAGCGACGAGAGGGATACAGATTGTGAGCAGGACGAGGTAGGTTTAAATAATATCTACCTACCACGTGCACAAGACTGTTTATAGTTAGGCTCGCCTACTTTTGTGTAACCAGACACTTGTTTTGTAATTTGGATTAAAATGTGGGTCAAATGAGTTTTTTGGATAAGTTTGCTCTGCTTTTTCTGATTTTATATCACTTGTGTGTAAAAAACGATTAGACATTATTTGTGTCTAGTCACAATTCGTTCGTGTTGTTGGCTCCAACGATTCGCTCGGCTGATCGGCAAAAATTCAAAGCGGGAAATTATCTGTGGAGGTTATCATCAGTTATCTTGTAGCCAAGAAAGAGGGTTCAAAAGTGATAAAAATCTTTGACTCTTTCGAGAATTTGACAATCTTCGTTCCAAACGCATGGTCTATTTTTGGCTAAAATTTAATTTTTTGCCATATTCAGTAAAACAATTTGGCGTTTCATTGATAAATATTTGGGTTTTTGTACTGTTGTGAAACTGAATTGTGTTTTTGAGTATTTTTCATCTCTACCCTAAAGAAGTATGAATTCTGTAATTTAGCTTGTGGTAGTATAATCACCAATAATTTGTGGTATAATTAATTTGATTTAAATTTTTTTAAAAAAGGCCTCAAAAAATCTTAGAAACTTCAGAACGAGTACATTTTTCGCATAAAATCATTTTAATTATCAAAAATCTTTTCCAGCCTCGATATTTCAGCGTATTTTTTTAATGTTTTCAAGAGAACATAGCAAAACGAGATTCAATGCCATTATGAGGAAAGTGAAATAAGAATTCATGCGTTTATAACAACAACAAGAATGCTCTTGATCATAGCCTTTCAAGAAAGCGAAAATGTTTAATATATGCGATCTGAAGCTTAGCAAAACTCTTATATTAATGTTCATAAAAATAGGAAACTTCTGAGCCTGGACATTCTTATCAGCATAATTTCTTATTTAAAGGGTGCACTTTGTCAACAATTGAAAATTATGCTCCCAATGGAAATACTATGGGGGCAATGGATATTTGTTGGTTAAGTTCTGATTCTCCGTTTTGTCGAAATTCAAAATTAAATGTGGAAGGCGAAGGGAACCGGAACGTCATAAACTTGTGTCATCGAAAAGAGTTTGAGATGTAACTGGGATGACGAAGGGATCAAAATCACTTTGTAACGCAGGTTCAGTTAAAAAATTAGGGGTATTGTATAAAACGCTACTTTTCTGGACCTTTAAGGCAGTGGTTTTGCAGTGGCAGAAGCTTGCAAGGGCGAAGCCAAAGGGGGCAGAAGGGCCAGTGGAGCCATCGCCAACGCTCTTCTTAAAAAGATATACATTAACAACAAACATTTTCGTCAGATAAATTTTCGGCGGATAAACCTCGTCGAAAAAAATTTCGGACAACTTTTCAGAATTTCATCGTGACAAAATCTCGTCGTGGATTTTTAACACAAAGATAGCAACATTTGACCAAAATCTTCAGGAGCAAAACTATGTACTCAATCCCAAAAGTACCGACTTTGTGAAGACTTGGAGGCTTGAGCACCCGCTCGGAATTTGGCTCATACGCTCCCCCCCAGGCAGCATATCATAAAAACTAAATTAATGCAGTTATTTACTCAGTATTTTGCAAAGGCAGGGCCAACAGAGATGCTTTTAGCATTGAAAAAGTCTCTACTCTATATCTTAATGGTATGACAGTTTATGTAGAAGTGTGAATATAAGTATAAGATTGGGAAAGCATAAGACCATCTCCAACAGGAAATGTTGGTCTGGAAAGATTGCTTCCTGTTGAGTTCAAAATTTTTGGGTTGAAAAATGCAAATACCTTGAACGATTGAAAGAAATAGTACAGTTGAGTAAAGAAAGACAGAGGTGGAATCTTTTGAAACCGGCAACAAAAGACAGTTAGAACAGGTAGCCAGGATAGTAAGATGGGGGGGGGGGCAAAGCGCATCGATCAAGGGAAAACTGGATTCCACACCCTTTAGAACGCCAGAAAACGCCCTTTTTCGAATATAATTTTTGCCATGGGGGGGGGGGCACCCCTCTTGCCTCCCTCTCGCTACGCAACTAAGAACTATTTTTATTGAACAATGGTGATGACGAAGTTAGTTCAATGATGATGATGATTATGATGCCGACGGTAAAGATAATTATGGAGACGTTGTAAATGAGGAAAAGGACGTTTTTGACATTGAAAAGATAAAAAGGATACATCGATTCTATTCCTAACCTCATGTAAGAGTTTTTCTATGCGAATTTTCAAAAATCTTAAATGCAAAAAATTTCGTCGTGACCAAATTTCGTCTCATTTGAATTTCGTCGAAGAAAATTTCGTCAAAATATTTGTCCGAAATTTTTGTCACAATGAAATTTTTTGTAGTTAATGTAATTGCTGATTACCAAACATTTAATGTTCTATATATATTCACTCAATTTTAATGTTTGGAGAATTGCCACTGGCTAGGCTTTTCAAAATTTGTCATCTACTTAAAGCGAGTTGAATTTCTAAACCCCTTGAACGTTGGTCTATTGTAATTTGATAATTTCGAAGTTGAGTGAATGTCAAATATTGTCATTGCTAGTCACTGTTTCATTCAATTGCACAAGAGTTTATATACAAACAACGCCAAACGTCCAAGTTTTGGCGGTCCTACGTTACAACAACGCCGAACAAGGACTACCACATTTATCTTGAATTTTACGGTTTGAGCGACAACGATTTTTTGCTGGTAAGGTCTTTGTTTTGGTAAGGTTTTTTGTTGGCTTAAAAGAACGTGTTTTTTGAAGTTGATGAGAAAAATTTTAAGGAACAGACGGCCTGACAGATTGTGTATTTTAAATAGGTGTCCTTATAATTGGCCCATTCGGTTCACAGCCAAAAACTAGCAACGATTACTAAGTTAGGGTGCAGTTGAAGGATGATTTTATTGCTATTAACGATTTTATGATTTTATTGTTTGATTAGGGCAAACACCTGGTTGTATTCTAGGCTTTCACTATGCTTGTAAATCATGTTCAGTCCATTGAGAATATACTTGAGCAATACATATTGTTGCTTGATCGACCAAGAAATTACCCAAAAGTTGTGTGCATATCGTTTTCTTGATTTTCAGTGAACAGTAGCCACATTTAAAGTGATATTTTGGCGCTATTATTCATTTATCTTTTGAAACTGGATTCGTTTTACTTTCTGAAATTTTTAGATTTGCCATATCAATTTAAAACTAAATCATATCAGTGCCCTTTGATAATAAATTAAATAGTAATTATTAAGGGTCAAAGTTTGCAAAAAACTCGACTCTAAAAGAGCAATCCACTACTTCTTTCCAAGAGACATTTTGATTTGCTCCTTAACCTTTGCCCGCGGTTGTGGTTTTTGTGATTGCGCTTTGCCCGCGGGGCATGTTTGCCCGCCTTTTGCATCTCCCTGGACACTTCGGATTCCTAACAGCCAAAAACTTCACACTTCTTCGATGTGTTTACCCTAATTAACTTCCAAAACGATCACTAGACTGCAATTAACGCAAATCAAAGCCATTAAAGCACAAAATGAGCGATTCAGAGACAGAAAGACAGCGAAAATTAAAGGCTGGCAGAGCGAAGGTAAAGGGATTTGTGTAGCAAACTTTATAATGCTTAATGTGGCCTAATTTAGATAACGTCGGCGTTTTGAGTACCTAGTTGTCCATAGTATCTTTCTAAGTTGTATTTAAAATGTTTATCTAGAATCAACCTTTTTAACTGGTGCATGAATGGGATGTGACATTAATGAGTAATAGTTTTTTGCTCAATTCATTTCAAAGGTACATAAATTTGTTCGGTTATAGTGACGTTCGATAAGTTCATTGCTTGAATTTCAAGAATTGCGAGAACATACACAAAGCAATAATGCTCAAAATACCTTGAATAAAAAACCATTTTTGGTCAAACAAACTTTTATATCTTGATGAAACTTTTTTTTGGTTGGTACCTGCAAGAAATCATTGTTATAATTACCTGCCTATTTACAATTTTTGCACTATTATAGATAGATCTTTTATTATCATGGATGTCATTAAGTCAGAAAGAAAGAATTAAAATACCTTAAACAGAACAATATTTTCAAAAGCTCTCCCTTTTCAACAAATTATATTATGTGAATAAATGTATAATCAAATGACAGTACATTTTCTACCTAAATTCTGCCATGCTTCATCATTTTAATTCCATTATTTCTTAATCATTAGAAAAAGTTGCAAAAAAGAAACATGATAAGATTCTACTAGCATGATTATTTACATCAGTTATGAAAACCATTGCAATAAATATATGACAGGGAGTTAACAATCATGACTACCCCAAGGTCATGGCTCAAAAACACAAAACTAAATTATAACAAATACAGAATTAGAAAAGTTACTGTGAATACTAGATCCAGTTACTGTTGACTGCTGACTGCTTCTGGAACCCATCCATGCTCATTATATGTTCTGTACAGTATTGTGCCTTTTTTCACTTTCCTCTGTGTCTGGCGTGGATGTATTTTGTAGTTTCTGTATTAGTTGATTGTCATGTATTTTGATTGTTTTAGTTAATTTAGGTAATTCAATTGCATATATTGTATTATGTATTTAGTTATAATTGTCAATGAAAACTGAAACTAAAGTTTCACAGCTTCACATTACTCAGCACATTGGCTATGTTGTAAGTAAATTGTATTTGTATATGACTATTTGGTGTAACAAGTTATCAAATCATAGTAGTTGAGGCCTTGAAATGCACAAGTAAGCGCTGCCAAATCCACTGGCCTAAAATCCATCATTACAAGTATCTATACAGTTTTTACAGCATTTTGGCTCTGTTGATTACTCTGATATTTGATCTTTTATTTGGTTAAAATCAAAGCTGATGATAATCAATTTTGAAAATTTGACATTTTTGAGACAAGCATAGTTTTGATTTAAAAACTTTTAGCAAACTTTGATATATTTTTGAATGTGTATTTATCAAATGAAATGCACACATACTCATGATTTCATTCTTACGAATACTCTAGATAGACTCCCTTTGTAAATACTTAAGATTAATCAAGTTGAAAAGTCATAGCAAAGCATAGCAATTTTTAGCAAAGAATAGAAAGACTCGGAGAAATACAGTTACGATTACTTTTGAAGACAAAACATATATTTTTTCATTAAATGGACAATGTAGGCCTGGAGAAAAATAAAGGTTTTTAAGTGATTTATGTGGTTGCTTAATTACAAGCTATTGATTCCAAATATTCTGCCATCATTGCATTTTGTGTATATTGTACAGGCCTTTTCTGTTGATGTGAGCGAACACTTGCGATCGCGTCAGCACTGGCACAAACCCAACCACTCAAGCGTTCTATCACTCACACAAAATGGTAAATTGTGAGGAATAAATGTCTCATCAATCAAGACATTTCTAGTTATCTTTTGTGACCCAGCAAGTGACATAGACAATACAAAGCGGGTATATCAAGACAAAGGAAATATTAAGCTGAGTAAACCACATCTCAACAAAAAAATGCATTAGTATTTGAATTACAATAGCACTTAGGACATTTTCTGGGCAGCTAGACTGTAAAGTATATTTTCTGCGGGGGGAACGCCAGAACAATAATTTTGAAATTTGTGGATAACGAACGCGGGGGGAACGAGACCTTGAATTTTTTTTGTTTTTCTTGTTATCAGAAATCAGATTTTTTATTGGTGGAATATTCGTGAGGAACATAACCAGATAAATAAATATTGTGCGCTGAATCTACGGCAACATTATGCGATCATCCGGCAATGACGTCTATATGACCTTCATGATATATATAAAGTTTATAAACGAAGCACATTTGTATTGGGTATTTATTCTTTCTTGGAGTGCATTTAAGGTCATCATAACAGTTTGTTTTCATTTGATGTTACCTCAAACGAAAGGGTACCTTAAAAGATCATTGCTATCACTACCAGAGTGATTGCTCACGCAAGAGAAATATCGCGAGCGATCAGCCACTTGCGTGGGTTATATCTTACGAAAAAGCCTGATTGTAATCATGATTTTGTTAGAAAATTGTGTTTTGTACACCCTTTTGCTTGATGGCCATAAGCATCATTTTTGGTGTGCAATTCTCATTAAATATGTACTATATTTTGCCATGTAAAGGACGCATTCTTACATAAGAGGCAGCCGCCCAAATTCCATGTTTGAATTCTGAAAAAAAAATTTTTACTGTGTCTTACCGTGTATAAGAAGCACCTCCTTTACTCTATAACACTCACAACATTTTCAGAGAATTTCAGAGCTTTTACTAAATTTCTGTTAAAAGTGCAATTATTCGAATAAAGAAAACAGTTCAAATATCATAATATTTTGTCTATATATGACACTGTGCCTTCATAAGGAATTGATGGGATAGTCAATGTTACTATATTTAAGATGCCCCTCAAACAGAGCCAATTATAATAAAAAAATTGGTGCATCTTATACATGGTGAAATACGGTAATATTTTTTTTTGGTTTATGAAAATTATTATTCAGAATTGCAGGATTTGTCAAGTATCTGAAAAGACACCTTTTGTATTTTACACCTGTTGAATTCTGTAATTTCATGCAAGCTTTCATCTTTCTCCCCTTTAATTCAAAAAGGTTTTGATAAGCAACCAGTTGTTTCTGCAAATATAGTTTTGGAATATCATTTCATATCTATAAAATTTGTAGCTAAAAAGTCTTGAAATGTTGACTTTGATTTTCTTTAGATACAGATCTATAGATATGGATCATTTTCTGGCATTTAAAGGCATAGAGTCATCGTGAATGGACCTTCTTAAAGGGGTTAAATGCTGTATTTTCATGGGTATTGGCATTTGTTGTTGACAACTTGCTTTTGACCGAAAATGCAAACTTAGCAACTTCATGTGATCAGTGTCAGGGTGTCAGGGCCACCAATAGCATTGCAGCACCAGAATCACAATTCAGTAGATTTGGGTTCATTTAGGTATACCCTCTCCTTTACCATGGCTCAATGTCTTTAAAGGATATGTTGGGCAAATGTTGGATTTAGCTTGATATTCTTTTGGATAAGCAGATAACAACCTTACCTCCTATTTTTACAACACCAATAAAAAGTTTCAATTTCTTCAAGCTCATGGAGTTTAAGCAAATGAAAAAAAGGAAGAAGAAAGAAGAAGCTGCTGCAACCTCTAAGACCTCTGGAAATCAAAGCCAAAATAATAGCCAATCAGGAAGCCAGCCTGTAGCAAAGGAAGTACAAAGGACTGTTGGTTCACAAATGAGCAGTCCCAGAGCAGCATCTGGAGCACATAGTGGTGATGATTTTGGAGATCAAAACACAGAGAATGATGCAGCATCAATAAGCAGTGCTGGAAATTCACTTCCAGTTTCACCAATCCCTCATGAGGTAGGAATGTTATTCTTTCTGACATCTGTCTTGATATCTGCATCAGAAATTGTCCCAAAGTGGACTAATTGCTTCAAAGTCTATTCAGGACATGTTATTCTTTGCTACAAAAATCAATACTGTTAAAAATTTATTCAGAAAAGTTGATATTGCTTTATCTAGCAGTCAAAGATTTTTGTATATTAATAAAAGCGTATGGTGCCTTATTTTGGCTTACTAAATGAAAATACTGTTTGCTTACTGGGAAGAATATTGAAATAAAAACGATTTTAATTCATAATTAGTCTTTGAAAATGGACATTTAATTCCATGCATAGTGTTGCTAAATGTAAAGAGTTTTGCTTTCTCGTGTTTGTGGTACCTCAGCCATTCTTTTTTTGTTGGAAGAAGAAGTGGAAGGGTAAAAAACAAAGGGTCTAGACATGTTGTCATTAGCTTTCCTTCTGTTTGAAAGGAAAAACAGAAGGAAAATATAGCTATTTCTTTTTCCCTTAAACACATTCACGTTTAAACGCTGGTTTATACCTTGTTTTCTCGGTGTAATAAAGGCACTGGATTTTAAGGTCACTTTTCTTTGCCCCACACTATATTAGTTGATAATATAAAACAACTTTATGCTTGCTTTTAAGCGATCAAATTTTAGCCAAATAATCTTCTGAAGAGTGATTTAATCACAAGCAGGCTTGTAGAGATGAAACCTGTTGTTTGATGTTCTTAAACTCGCAAAATGTTTATACAAATATATTATGTATTGTCCATATTACCATAGTTCGTGTTTTGTATGCAAATTATTGTTATTTTATCTCATGGATATAGTTGCAGATGCAGCTGAGGGTAATATTTTCACAAAAAAGCCAATTCGCAAACCACTCCCTGTCCCCCGTAATTAGACAATTGGCTTCATTGTTTGGGTATCATCATTCCCGTCTTTATTCCAATATTTCTGTATTGTTTTTAATATGAAAAATGAAGTATGTAAGTCAACTATATTAGTACATAGTCTAATCTCGTTAAGTCAGCCCTTCAAGGGGATAAGGAAATGGTCCAACATAGCAAATGTCCGACTTTTCATAGGTACAACTTTATCTGATAAACGAGGCACGATTATCCGACGTCCAATTTTATACTTTTGATAGGGTAGGAATTTCCAATGTGAATCGAACATCAGGACAACTTTATGAAGTCTAAGGTACCAGGGGGTACAACGAAATAGGATTAATTGGATTGTTCTAACGCCATTATTTCAAATAGTACTTATTATATTTTTTTACCGATGCTATTTCAGGGTGGAGACAATAGCTACACAAGTGACAGTGAATACACAAGTGCAGAGGAATCATACACATATTCAGAGGTACGTTATCAACACAGAAATAAGCATCTAGATATTAGTCTTTATTCTCCATGACAGCTCGTCTAGGCTTACTTCATACTTAGTGAAGTTCTAAGATCAGAGCAGTTAACACTTATTGCATTTTATTTTACACAAGGGCAATTATACATTGTGATTTATTTTGGAAGGAATTTTGCATGGTTTGGAAAAATCACAAAACTCTCCGTAATCCTTTACTGAGCTTCTTCAAAAAAGACAACACAAAGCAGCCATTTCGAAGTAAAATAAGAGAAAGTGACTAATTTTTTTTAACCTACACCATAGTTATCATGCCCCTAAATCCACAAACTGTTTCTAAAGGTTCCTTTTGCAGAACGCTAGGTCTGAGTATGTTTGTTGTCTTTTACATTGCCAATTTTTGAAAAGCTTAAATTACGTGTACTATGTTGTTAGCCAATTCTTCAAAACAGTTATCTTATCTCACTTGTTTGAGATGAAAAATTCGTTTTCTTTGACGTCACCATTCTAAATTATATTGAGTTAGATATTGTACTATGAAAGTTTTTAAAAGTTTATTCATAGAGTATTTTTATAAAAAAGGGGATCACGATATACTTTTGAAAATCTGTTTGAAGGATGGAGTTGATAGCCTGGTGGTTGCCAATCTGGAGAGAAATGAACTCAAAAGTAGAGTGGTCGAGTTGGAAGAAAATCTGCGTGGGAAGCAGTCTGTTATAAAAGACCTGAACAAGGAAAATTATGAATTAAGAGCGAAACTTCATACTTTCCAGTCTGGTAGCAGGCAAGAATCAAGTCCTTCTCCCGTTTTGCGTAAGGAACTTGAAAGTTTACAGGAAACACTAAATGAGAACCAAAAAAGACTTGAAGATATCAATAAAGAAAATCATGAGATGAGAGCAAAGCTAGCTCACACGGGCCACGATGACAGGTCATCATCATCAAAGATGGAAGAATTAAACCTTTCCCTTGAAAGCAAGCAACAAATGTTAGAGGCGCTGAATTTTCAGAATGAGGAATTGATTAAGGAGAATAATAAGCTGAAATCACGGTTGAAAGATCAATCACCAGATAACAGTCAATCTGATTCGCAAGTGGAAAGTCTGCGGGAAAGTTTGCACGCCAAACACACCGTGCTATCGGAACTGAACAAACAGAATCAAGAATTAAGAGAGAAAATTCATGAGCTATCGCAATCAGGAGCCTCAGATAGTCAGATGCAAAGCTTCAGGAGGAAAATTGCAGATCTTCAAAGCGAATTAGGATTAAAAGATGATGAGATAGAGAGACTGAAAGCAATCGAAATCAGTTTTATGCAGACGAAAGAAGTTGTTAAAGAGTTAACGCTGCATTCAAACCAGGCAAAAGAGGATCTCAAAAATGCCGAAAAGCGACGCAAAGAGATTGAAGATGATAATACACAGAAAGAAAAGGAGCTTTTACAGAAATGTTCAGCGACTATTCTTGAGCTTGAGAAGGTTCAAGCTGAGTATCACAACATAGTGGCACTAAATAATGACCATTTAATGAAGGTATGGCTCATCCCATATCTGTTTTAATCTTTAGGCTCCATTTCATCATATTCTTGTAAGTCTAAGATAGGCTTACAAAAAGGCTTCGGAATAATTTGGAATCAAGAAAGATTAGAATCACGAAAACATTTAGAGGAACTATGAATAAGATTCATGCATTAATGTTTCTTTTTCAAACGACCTCCATTGCATTGCCACTGACTGCTTAATGGTTGGCTTTGGGTCGCATTAGGTCCTCGTTTAGTCTAGCTGTATTGATGAGCCCTGATTTGGCGCAAAACCCATCTGCCGACTAACTGAGGTGGCAATGGTTTTCTTACTCCATTAGAATAGAAATTATCATTAAATCACAAAATGAAATTTAGGCCAGTTCTTTAGAAATTTGGATGAGCATCAAGGTTGTTTACTTTTGTACTTACAAAGCTCAGTAACTTCCTACAGTATCTTAATAAATTGTTTGAATTTTACAAGGATTTCTTTAAGGCATAATATTTTGAATCAGGGAAGCCCCGCACAAGGAATTGGCAAAAATCATTGGAAGTAAATGTTGCTCAAATCGATTGTAACGTAAATGTTCCTATTTGCATTTCTAGATAAACATTTTAGAAAGCGAGATCACCAGACTTGATGCAAAATTGAATGAAAAAGAGAAAAAAATTGCTGAGGTAGATACTCAAGTTTCTTTGGCAATTGGTGAACGAGACGCTGTGCAGTTAGAGACCAGGGCGCAAGTGGAGGATTTTGAGGAGAGAATCAAAGTGATGCAAGAACAACTACTGCAGGTTGAAAGTGCTGTTAATTTTTGTTTTGTCGTTTGGATATTGACTCTTCCAAACGGTAACTCAGACTAGCAGTCAAATACAGATTGTTCTTATCCATAAATCATTCTTGTGTCATTCATCAATTCTGCTCTTTCATAAGCAATCAAATGTTGCCATGGCGATAACCAGTGGGCAAATTGCAAAGCTCTCTTAATTTGTATGTTGCTGTTGTAAGACGGCTCCGATGCCTTTTTTAATTCCAGAAAATCTTTCTCTAGACAATATTTCTTTTTTAATGTGAAATATTGTCATAAGATCATGGCAAGCGAACCAGCCTTAATTCCAGTAGCCACATGTCCTATATATAGTGACCAAATATATATGTCTTTATTATTCAGCCACACTTATTTGTAGAAAGTTGCTTTTTGGCTTGAAATTTTTTAGGTAGGCCAAAATGGCATCTCTACCGTTTATTTATTAATTGAACTATTTTAAACTCTATGGCCGTAATTCTATTTTAAAGCAAGATAATGAGATGATGATTTATTTTTACCAGAATGGAACGACACTTCGAGAGTACGAGTCTGAAATATCCAAGGCCACTGCAGAATTAGCATCCACAAAAGTCTTGGTGCAAGAATCGGAAAAAGCTCTTGAGAAGAAGGACCAAGATATTAAACTGTTAGAGATGAAGGTAGAAGCAACAAATAGCGAGGATAGTCGATTTAACAATGATCGGAAGATTTACCTTGATGAGATTGAAACGCTAAAGGAAAAAGTAGAAGAAAGTCAAAGCAAGATGAAGGGGTTAAATGATGAACTGAGAGAGAAGCAAGCACACTACAGCGCTGTGTTATCACAGAAGGAAGATGAGATACAAAGGCTGGAGAGAGAAAGGACTGAAACAGAACAGCTAAGAGCTGATGATGTAGATAATTTGCAGTCTCATTATGATTTAGCTTTGCAAGAACAAATGCAGACGAGCATAAGAAACCTGGAAGATGAAATTCGAAAACTTGAAGCGAAAAAAGTAGAAGACATACAGGGCATGGAAAAAGACTTTGAAGCCAAGTTAGTCGAAATGAAAGCTGGTTTGGATAAGGCTAAACATGAGGAGATACTTCGTGTGCGTGATGAAATAGAAGCCGAACAGAAGGTCCAATTGGAGGCAGTACGGAAACAGGTTACGGAGGCGATTGTGCAGCAAGGAGCTGAGGAAACTAGAAAAATACTGGAAGACAGTGAATATAAAATAACTCAGTTAGATCAGCAGCTGGCATTAAAAGAGACACAAATAGACGAATTTAAAGCCAAGATTGATATACTTGAAACTGCATTTGCAGATAAGGAAGAAGAATTAGACACTTTTAAAGAAAAAGCCCGAATTGGAAAACTCGAGATTGAGGGACTTAATGAAGAGTTGATGAATCGACTTAAAGAATCTGAACTGAAGATTACTGATTTAGAGAGTATACTTGGCGAGAAGGAATTAAAGATTGAAGAAGATATGAGAGTTATTGATATTTTGAGTGTGGAAAAAACAGAACTCGCTGCTGAAAAAGAGAAAGATTTGAAATACACAAAAGAGGAATATGAAGAAAAAATGAAAATAAAGGAAACGGAAATCATGAATTTGAAAAACTCAGCTGAGAAAGAAAAGGTTGAGTTTTTACAGTTCATTGGTGAAGTTGAAGTTGTGAAAAAGCAATTGAGTGAGGCGATTGCAAACGAAAACAGATTGAAGGAGAATGTATCTTCTTTGGAGAATGATAAAAATGAGCTTCAAGAGCATTTGCTAAAAGTCAAAGATGAACGAAATGATTTTGAGCAATTAGTTGAAAAGTTTGAAAATGAGAATAAGAAGCTTAAAGAAACGGTTGACCAAATTGAAATGGAGAAAACGTCTTTTATTGCAGAATCTGAATTGGAAGTGGGACTTTTGAAAGAGAGAATGGAGGTAATGAAAAGTGAAAATAACAACGAAATGATGGAAAAGTTCAACCAAACCTTCGAGAAATTGAGACAAGAAAAGGATGAACATATAAAAAACCTGAAAGATGAGATGATGCACAGTAGAGAAAGTAGCGAGAAATACGTGCAGAAATTGAAGTCAGACTTTGAATGTGATATGAAACACGTTGAAGATGAGAATCAAAGTTTGAAAATTCGACTTAAGGAAATCAAGGAGGTGAGGGATAGAGACAAAGTATCGCATGAAAGCGGTCTGGAACGGGAAATGGAAGCATTGGAGGAGAAGCACAGAAGAGAGCTTGCTGAAGTAAAGGCAGCGTTTGAAAAGAAATCCGAGGAAGATCATCTGAGTCTTAAGGAGAATCAGTGGCAATATCTTAAAAGGTTTGAAGCAGAGAGAGATGCAGAAATGAAACGTTTTGCAGAAGATTTTGAAAGACGAAAAGAAGAAGAGGTTGAGCTTTTGAAGCATCAACTGGAAGAAGAAAAGCACAAGGAAGTACACGATGTTGTATGTAATATGACGAAAGAACAAAAAGATGCCACCTCACAGATAAAAGATGAAATGGAGAGACAGTTAAAGAGAGTTCAGGAAGAAAGGGATGCAGAATTGCGTAGCATTCAGCAGGAGTATCTGTCCTTTAAGGAAATGAAGAAGCTTGAAATGGAAGAAATGTTGGCAACTCAGATCGCAAAGTATCAGGAAGAGCAAGATGCGCTTCAGAAGAAACTAAGCAAGGCCGAAAGTCGCTTGCGGAAGACTAGCAACGAGAAAGAAGAATTGGTAAAGCAGTTAGGCAATAGGTCCCGTGAAGATACTGAAGATGTGCAGAGAAAGTTGAAGGAGGCAGAAGATCGTTTAGATACGCTGCTTCGTGAGAAAGAAGAATTGGAAAAGCAAATCAGCATTAGAGATAAGAGTGTTGCAGAAGAAGAAGTTGTTGCGAGAGAAACCGATTCGAGTTTGAAATCTGAAAAACCATTCGAAATCGAAGTGCCGTTGCAAGCTCTATTAGAAGATTTAAGGTCAGAGATTCTCAATTTGAGCATGGATGAAACACAAAGCTTTGGAAAGAGAAAGATAAGTGAAAAATTGAGTGAAGATAAATCAGGAGAAGAGTTTGAATCTTCTTTAGATCGTGAACTGAGTGAAATTACGCGGTTATGTAAAGGTCAGATTGTCGATCTTGCGTATAAGTTGAAGGAAACCAGAGCTAAGTATGAAAATAGTGAGAAAACACGCAATGATATTTCAGATATGAACCAGACCCTGAAAGAAGAACTTGCTAATCTCAAAGCGCTGTTAAAGAATAACGAAGAAGAACTGAATAGAAGTTACGAAGTTAATGAAGATCTGAAAGGAACTGCTAGTATATTGCAAGCTGAAGTAGACAGGCTGGCTAAGGCTGGGGAAGATGGTGGGTTTGATGCAACTGATGGCAAAGATAGAAGCCTCCTTAACACAGATATTGAGTTTATGAACAACAGATTGGCTGAAATCTCAAATGAACTAGAGTTAAAATGGAAGCAGAAAGAAGAACTAGATCGGTCTCTTATGGATGTCAAGTCTGAGATCAGTTTTTTGAGGGAAGAGAAAGGAAGAAGAGAGCCAGTGATTGAAGAAGATGTTTCCGTTGTTAGTATGCAACATGAAGAAGTAGCAATTGTACCTGAATTCTTAGAAGAGCTTTATACTACTCCTCTTGAGGAGGTTGATGGCCCCGAGAATGAGCAGAGGGTGAGTGTTAAAATCTAGCCTACCCGAAAATTTATTTGGATTTTTTGAGTCAGTTATGATTGATCTAAATTGTCAATTGGCTAGAAAAATTACCGTTTTGTATCAGGGGCGGATACTTGGTCAAATATTGGGAAGGCATGCCTACTGTTTTGATAAGATGACGTAACATCTTCCAATTGTTTTAGAACAAAAGACAATTTTCCTTCAAATTATCTTAGGGTGACCGCCCCCTTCCCCCCCCAGCCCCCTCCCCGTGCCTGCCTCTCTTTTGTATAATTGCTAGGTCAAGGCTTACTTATTCGACACTAACGGTAGTTACATGCGGCGAATCAAGAAACTTACTCTGTTATTTTGTTAACCTATAAGTATTTTATTTATCCTCCTTAACGCAGATAGGTGCTGACTAGAGGGGCTTGATAATCACAAATTTTCTGAAAAAGTTTTTTAAGACAAAACCACTGCATTGAACTCATTCGTTTTATCAAATGAGTTGGTTTGTTTTAAGTTATTTCAAGACATCGATTAATTTACATCAGCGATTTTGTGTTAGAAGTTATTTTTGTTTTCGTACGTTTTGATGCTATTTGAATTTTATGGTTAGGTTGAAGCGGAAGAGGCAAGTCGAAAGGAGCAGGTAGCATCTTTTTCATTCGATAAAGATTTGGAATTAAAGCATTTGCAAAAGTTGCTGATTGACAGTAATGAAAAACAAGAACAGCAAAAAAGGGAAATCAAGGAGTTACGCGAAGCTCTTGAAAACGAACGAATGCTATTTGCAGAACAATTACGCGCTCGAGTTGGGAAAGAAACCGAAGTAAGGACGGCGCAAGAGAATACAGCAAGCGAAGTTTTGTTACGCGAGAAAAAGGATGCAGCCAATAAAATTGGTATGCTCGAGCAAAAATTGAAAGAGAAAGAGAAAATTGAAAATGACTTAAAAGATGAAAATTGGAGATTAGTGAATTTATTGAAAGAGAATAATATTGAGCTGTATAACGAAAAAGAGTTATTGCAAGATCAACTTGAAAAACAAGAAGATATTATAAAGGTTTGTATGCAAATGTTTGTGTTTCTTTTTAGCAGTTATTAGATACTGTTGAAACCTCATCAGAAGTATTTCTCGTTGTTTATCATACAAAATACAAGCTTTAAGTCAATTAACGTCTAGTGATTTCACTTTCCCAAATGAAATACATAATCTAAGCTAGGAACCCTACTTGATTGAAGTTTTTATGTCACTTTGTTTTAAAGAAGGTGCTTGTCAATAAGAATATACAGCAATGTCAATACTTTGAATGCCCGCCAGGAAAGGAAAACTCATCTGTAACTTTTTCCCGTCTTCGGTCTTCAGCCATATACTTTTTTGTCAGAGAGTTCAACTGATTCCTTTTCCTGTTTTTAAAAATGGTTACGATTTCCAGTTTACCAATTCACTTTGTTGTTTATTTTATGAAAGGTTATGGCATCAATGAATGTGCGAATTTCAACAAAGTCGTTTTTTGCAAAATTTTATCGCTACAAAGCTCATATTTTATATGTACACTTACTTGAAGTCATAACTACACCACATTAAGGATAAAATTGACTTATGGTAGCTCGTTATTTATTCAGGAATTGCACGAGAAGTTGTCTACCAGTGATCTTGTTACCAATGAAATCCAGGAGGCATTCGGGCGTCAGCTAGCCGCCCTTCATCGCCAACGCGACGCTCTAATAGAACAATTAGAACAACACAGAAAGGACCACCAGGGCTATGCCAGGGTTGTGCAGGAAAAAGCGACGCTTGAGGACAGACTGAGGGAAGAGAAGAAACTATTGTCTGAAAAGCTCAGTCAGAAAGAGGCTCTTGAGATGGAGTTGGCAGCTGAAAGAGAGGCTTTGAATGAGAAGTTGATTGAGCTGGAAAAGCTTAGGGAAATGCTGAACGGGAAGGAGAAACTAACTGACGAATTGACAAAGCAGCGCGATGAACTGAAGGTAAGACAATTGATTCAATTGGAAATATGGTAGCTATTCCGACAATTGAGTTTTGTGGTCATGCCTGGTTCTAGTTCTTGCAATTTATGCCTAATTCGGTTAGTTATCTTCAGTGCAACCACCCTCTCCCCGTGAAATGGCAAGGCCCAAGTGGCAAAAATTATCATGGTAATGTGGGTAGGGTTTTTCATAGCAATGAATTAAAGGTTATAGTATTCAGTGCTTTGGAATCGTGCCAACTAAATCCGTTTTTCTTGACTTAAATTAGTTTCTTTTCCCGAGAAGCATTCTCACGATTACCAGAATGGTTTAACAACAAAAAATTTTCGCATAATTACAAATATGTTTAGTTTTTTGTCAGAAAGACCTATGTATATTTGAAGTATAGAAAGGGGTTTCTTTCTATTGGGAATTTCAGGAAAGTCGTATGCAGGTTTTTAATAATGTAAGCCAAAAGCGGTTCGTGAGAACATTCCGTTGAAATAGTTGAATTTCAACGGGCAAGATAAGAGGATTAAGGAAGAAACTTCAGGTGAGCAATCGAAAGATATTCAGGCTGGATGTTTACATAATTGCAATAGCAAGGATCAAAGGATCTAAATTCAAAGGAAAAATGTTAGTATTTTTAAGAAATGTTCTAAGAAAAAGTGTACTCAAAATTGTAAGGCTTTAGCTCCAGGTTTTTTAATATTATTGAGTAAAGTACATTAATATCTTGAGTTTTAACAGATTATTATTTTTATTTTTTGTAGACGGAGCTAACAAGCATTGAAGAAAGGCTCTCTTTGAAGGAAAAAGACTTGAGTATTGAAAGGGAAGAATTAGAACGGGAGCTCGAATTAAAGGATTTAGAACTTCAGAAGTGGGAAGAGGATTTCCGAGCACGGGAAAACGAGCTACTGGAACAAGAAGATACCTTGCGAGAAAACTTTTCTAACATTCTACAATCAACAAGGAATGATTACGAGGTTAGAAATGAGGACAACCTAAGGCAACTGCGCACCGACCTAGACTCGGACTATAGGGACCGCATTGCTGTTACGGAGGAAGGCCTTCATCGTCAGTATGGAGAAAAAATATCAAAAATAGAAGAGGAGCACGAATGCCAGGTGCCTTATTCTTACTATACCTATGATTAGTTGAATCTAGCTGTTGCTAGTGTAAAGGTGAACTATGTTGTGTTTTAGATTGCATACACTCATTCCTTATACAAAACACTTTTCATTCACCAATCGTGGCAATAAGCATTTTCACAACGTCATTAAGTGATTGGATTTAGTGCTGAAGCAAACAAACTATGTTTTCAAGCGACGCAACGCCAACTTTAAGAAGAATTACATATTTATGTTTTGTGTCCCACAAGCAAGTCGTTTTATTTGATTTAACTTTTTTTGCCGTGCATTGCTGTAGGCATATTTCTACCTGATTTTTTTATCTGCTGTTATTTCTACGAGATCATAGATATATTCTGTGTTTCAGAGGTGGGATGTAATATATACGCTGTTTGTTAAGCACTTCACACAAATATTAGCTTTAGGGTTTCGTCAAAATTTCTTAGGAATGCCGAGTTTTGAGTACAATAAGAGATGGTTTTTCCTGGCTGTGCCATTGATAATGTAGTCCGATAGCAATTACCGCCAGTCTTTCTATTTTATACCGAGTTTTAGATGTATATTTATCCTGGGAGTTGACATAGTCCACACCAGCAATGTTTATAAACAGTCCTTTCCTAGACCACATGGTGTCATAAATGCCGGTATGATTTTCAAATGCCTCATGAAAATACCTCATAAACGTGTCTTTCCTTAGGGACATTTTCGGTTACACAGAGTGGCATTTGTTCTCCTTTCGCGTTTCGGACCAGTTCCCCAAGGGTGATAGAATCCCGCTAATTTATCGTGATATTTGTAAATAAACAAGATTACATGTTCTTTTGACGAAAATGCCTGAAAGCTTAGGTTTTCTGTTGCTGAGTTGGCAAAATCATAGAGTTGTTACATGCGCTGTATAATTGGCAAACGATTTTTAATTACTGTTGTGAATTTTCTGATTCCATGAGGTCATTGTTCAGTCTGGGGGCAACTGCAAATATTTTTCTCTCAGTTATTTGGCTTGTTCTTACACCTCTTACTTAGGTCAATGCCACAAAAGGCTTAAAGGTAAATTAAAACTGTACCTAAAATTATTGTTTTATTTTTTGTCGCTTCGTCAGTTCGATGTAATTCAATTTTCAAGGGCCAGTTATTTCTCTGCAAATAAACTTCCTTTAAGTTCGTCACCAAATTTAAGTCCCTATTGCAACAAATGCTTTAGCAAAATACTTTTGCAGGAATCCACCCTTTCGGCAAGTAATTTGTAAGATCATTTTAGATGAGGTATTTGTCCAGAAGGTAGGAATCTTTTCAAACCTTTTACTTGGACTAACGTATTTTTATGAAAAATTTGCAGACACCCTCAGGCTCAACACTAATTCCTAACCTTGAAAGAATGTTTGATGTAAATATATAGATATATAATAAAATTGCGGAACGTGATAAAAGAGTAATTTAGAATATTTATAATTCATAGATATGATTTATTTTGGGAGAAAAATGTTTGTTTTAGTTTGTCTGCCCTTAGACTGAACACAACCTGTGCGAGAGAAAGGTGATTAACTTCAGTTTTGGAGAAATCACCTTGCGAAAGACTTTGACAGTTTCAGTTATGTTAATAGGTTTTGTCATGAGCATTTATCAGTTGATCATGATCATTAATCATTGTAATCATCGCCAAAATCACCAGCATAATTATCATTATTATCAACATCAGCATAATCATCATCGAAGACAAGAGCAGCTATTAGAACATCAAGAACGACATAAATTATCAGCTTTACATTTCCTCTGAACTGGACTGGATATTATCGATGTTTCAAGCTAACTTGTTTTCCTAATTGAGAGGCCGAATTCCAAAAGACCAAATAACTCTACTTAGGGACCAAGTTGTGATTAGAGAGGGAATTCCGTCACCATTTTAAGTTTTTGTTTTGTATCTGTTCTAGAGCACTAATCTAACTCGTTGAATAGGGAATAATAAAAACGAATGCACTATTACCTTAATATAATTGCTAGATCCATTTTTACCTTATTTCCTTTAGATATTTTTTGCACTTGAAACCTTTCACCTCCATTTTTATACACATTTTGCCCTGTTTTAGCAACTGCTTTGAAAGGGCCTATTGTATGCTTTTCCTTGTCTCAAAAAGACTGTACCTAAAGCGAACGCCTTCATGAAACAAATCATGAATCACAAATCTTGAATCACAAATCATGAATCGCCACGAAAGGAATAAGATATTTAAAGTAGGAAATAACGATCAAAGTGACAAGGGCAGGAAATTACTTTGTCTGCAATTGTTCACATTAGTTAATATCTGACGTTCGTTTTTTGAAGCCTGGGTACACGAAGTCAAAACCAATACAGAACGAGTGTGCTTTCAAATTTATGCCTAAGCCTTTATTCATGTATGTAAACCAACACTTTTTTAAGCATGGAAAATTAAAACCTAACAAACTGAGCCTAGACCAACGCTTGCCTTGTTGCATTTAGAAATGGCATTTTTATATTACATGGGGGTGAGAGGGTACACGCACCATTTTTTGTTTTTAATTTGCTCTTATATTTATGCACCTTCAGCTTCGAAACTGGCTTGATCTAAGCGACTGGCTTCTGGATTCCATGTTATCACTGCCATGTTTCAAGGTCAGCAAAATAGTTTTTACTATGTTGTGCTACAGTTTTTGTTGCCTTGACTAAAACAGTTACGAGATGTTCCCTCTAGAGCTCCATAGGTCGTGAGCGTGTTTTACCCAATGATATATAAGCGACGCTATATCATTAGTTTTACCACGCTGTGTATTCTACTATGAGGCTAACGATGCAACACTCAATACTCCGATAGCTAGTGTTTGTAAACTGGTGTATGTCCATTGTTTGTCAGGAAAGACCACGTGAAGAGCACAGAAAGCAGGATTTTTTTTTGGTTGAAGGACCTTTGTTACAAAATTCTCTCTCGCTTCTACTTTTTCATAAATATATGTCATGTTGCTGTTGTGAGCTACGCCGTATTTTTTCCAACCTCTTAAATAGCTGCTCTCTTGTACCTGCTCTTAACAAAATGACGAATGAGGGTAGCTGCCAATTTGCCCTCTTCCCATTGATTCTGCATAGAAGCCAATAAAAATTTGATTCAAAATGGTTTACAAATGTCCAAAAATGCCAAACAAGGAACGAATCTCCTCGAAATTAAGACCTAAGAAACAATTCCTGTGAGTTTGACTTAATTAACGTTGAAATTTTTGTTATGCAAAATTAATGTCCTTGTTTCTTGCCCACATTTTTCAACATGTTCAGAAGCAACTTGGCTACCGTCAATTACTACTCCAGCAGGCTAGGAGCATTATGGATTTTAAACCTAGAAACAGACGAATTTGCATACGTTCGATGGTTCTAAACGTGACTGCATTTCCTGGTGTTGTAAAGAGGTTATTGAAAATCTACTAACTTCTTTTGACAAGTGCTTCAACAGTGTCGTTTTAACGAAATTGATATAGTAGGGGAAAAGGAGCGACTGTACATTCTTTTGTTTCTCATTCAATAGTCTCTGCCGTGGGGCTGTCCAGTCTGCAGGTGTGGAAAAACAATATTTTTGATCTTTGTTGGGGATAGACTTGTAATTTACGCTACCTCCTATCAGCCACCTGAGGGTTTTTAACCGGTAATTCGCTTTGCTGGAAGACAAGCCCATTTAGCAATGGCAGGTAGCTGTAACCTCCATTCAACTGTGTGTTTGTAAGCGTTTTCGACCATCAGGCCATGAGTGTAAATACCATCTAGGCCATTATGGAAGATATATGTTATGGATAACATAAAAATAAAAGCATACGTGGATAGATGAAGGGTTTACCAACCAATATTTTTATTTAGTTAAAATGGAAAGATTTCTTTTTCGGGTAAGAATTTATGATGTTGCTTATTTTGATTAGCATAATTATATCTTAGGCTGATTGCCATTTGTTTTGTGTAGCTCAGTAACTTCAAACTTCAAAATTTATCGGAAAAATACCTAGGTTAGTCTTATTTCAATCTTATGTTCTTTAAAGATATCAGCATTCTTGCTAAAATAATGGTAATTATAATAATTATCAATATATTTATAACAATATCGTGGCTTAATAACAATATTTGTTAGCTCCTAGTGTTTGTGACGATCTAAAAAGTTCATATTCATCAAATTCATAATAATCATCATGTCACCATCATCATTATTCATGATATATGATATTTACCATAATCATGTCGTTATCATATTCATCATAACCTTAAACGAATCATTAAAATGTCTATGAAACTGTTGAAATTATTATTGTGTTAGGCGAAAATCACGATTTTAATTCCCTGTGTTCGCTTTCTTTGAGCGATATATACTTTATATGTCATCAAACAAACGGATAACAAGAGTGTTCTCCAGTGAAAATCTCTACAATATTTTTGTATGGTTATGGGTGAAACTTGATCCGGTTTTATGCTTGAGTAAGAGTCTTTTTAATTCGGATTTGATCGCCCCATTGTTAAATAGAACAATACTGACAACATCACTGTAAACCCAAGGAATCTCTACTAACTTTGGGCATGATAGTCCTTTCTATAATATTTGGAGTTCAACGAGAAATGTTTCAGAGAAGGGCACGAGTGGGAGGAGAGCCGAGGATGGACAAGCTTGCATTTTCAAATTTGCTGTCATCACTATGTGAATCAAAATAATAACAACATTACAGTGGCTTCAAAATGGTGTACCCAGATCTGGCAGATTCATGGAATCGTTTTATAGAACTGCAGAGGCACAGTTTTCCAGGCCTTTTGTTGATGTTTCTAGCTTTGTTCATATCAGTGAGAATTGTCATAATAATATGCGATGTTTTCAAGCAACGGAAGGTTCGTTCTGTTTGAACTCAGGTTTGAACTTAGAATATTTGATCACGTGCTGCGTGGTTGTGTTGTCATCATTAGTTTGAAATAATAGCGGTTGAGTCATTTTGTTTTTGAACAATAAGCAGCATACTCTTGGGAAATTGATTTCGTATTTGCGAGGCCGAAGAAGCTAATATCGAAGTATCATTAGAGTTCTCTGTGGTTGATTAAGATACGCAATTTACGATAAGTTTTGTTTATTTTCGTAACTGCCCACAGTCTAACGAAATGTTGGCGATTGGCGCCCTTCTACACAGTGACTTGGGTATGTATTAGCAAAATTTATTCTCTCACACCCCCTACCACGTGAAATAACATTTTTTCGTCTGGTTTAGCTGCCTAACATTTTTCCAAATTACTTGTGTTATATCAAACAAAATTTTTCACGCATTTAATGCCAATTGAATGACCAGTACCTTCGCTAATCGGAGATTGGTTTATTCAAATTTGAACTTAATCCTGTAATGGCGGGTTTTTTTAAACCTATTCTTGTATTCAAATCAAAATAACGAACTCTGAAATAGGCCAGTTTATAGCTTCTTTCAATCCACTAACTGTTTTGTAAAAATAAAAATACTTTTGAAATCAGAAAATTTCGTTATTTGACATTTGGGGAGTCTTATGATTTTCTTAAGGTCAATGGCCCCATTTGTTTACTTCCTGTTCTTATAACAATCTTTGCTTATGCAAAGGCATTGTTAAGCTATTCTGTCCTTGACCTTCGACACGAAGAAATGCTGAATGATCTCTGCTATACGAAAAATAATTCGTTTTTTGATAAAATATACCATAAAATTTACGTTAGGCCCTTTGCGTGTGAACTTTACTATCAGGAAGTCGAAGGAAGTAGTAAAGCCCCCGCTCGGATGTTTAGATGCAAAATTTGAAGGCAATCACCGCCATTTAACGGCACTATCATTTAGTTGTAGAGTGAAACGATAAAGATATGCTTCTCTAGCGGAAGTATTGTATTTTCTTGACAATGGTCAATTATTTTTGAAATACACTCTATTTTTATAAGAACAATTTTATAAGAACACGAGCCTCAAAACTGGTCAAAAGTTAAGAACAAATTAAGAACAAGCTGAGGCTGAGCTTCTGCAAAAGGCAATTTTGAATAACGTTTTTTCTCAGAATCGAGGATTTTTAGCAATATGTGGGTGCTTTTTCGGTGAATTTTCGAACTTGTCAGCAAATTAAGGCTGTCTCACTCACTTTGTTGGCAAATGAGGCCTATAGCCCACTTTAGAACAAATTAAGATCCAGCCTCAGATTTTCGAAAAAATTAAGAACAGTCAGCCTGAACTTAAATTTACTGGTTCTTAAAAAAAAGAGTGTAATGACAGATGTTAAGTTGGGAAATGTTTTATGTATTGTCTGAGTTTTCAAGTTCCATCCAGCACTTACTGTATTAAAATCAAGGAAATATTTGTCTGTGGAATAGTTAGTTGGAAGGTCTGTCCTGAGTCATCCATGTTGCTGTTATCTTATCTCGTTTGGTACCTAATAGGTACATTGGGCTTGATGCCAGAATAGCCAGAGAGACAAGAAGGGGGGGGGGCAGTCTCGGAAGAGTGCAGTCTCGGAAGAGTGCATTTAAGTGTGCACATTTGAGTGTGCATCAAATTTCTAAGTAATTCTTCAATGTGTGCATATTTTGTCCGGCACTTTTCCTGTTTACATGATTGAGAGTTGAACTATTCTTACCTATCACTAATATCAGTGGCTGTTATCTAAATCCTAAAGGTTTGGCAAGTAAAGAGATAATTTTTGTCAAAAGGCCAAAAACTTGAGCATCCTAAGAGTATCATGATGATGATTTAAAGCAGGGCTACCTAGAGGGGGACAGGGGGGCAAATTGCCTCAATGTCTAGGAAGGATTTATAGTTAAATGATAGAAAACCGTTTATAAAATGGAAGTAATAGTAAAATGTGACAATGAAAAAAATAAAAACAAAGTATTATTGAAACAATTGCAAGATAATGACTGCAAAGAATATTCTGGGAAGATGCTTTCATTTTATTTTGATCTTCTTCAGGAACCTTGAAGATAGTCTAAGTTCTGACTTAAGAAATTTTTTATAAGTTCGCGAAATTTTGTCATGAATAAGGCACTACAATCAGAATTTCATAGGAATCTCTTAGATTACAAAAGGCAGATGTGGAGGGAACCTTTATGGAAAATGGTACTTTGGTCCCCTCTCAAAGGGCAAAGTGGGTTGTTGCCACCCACAAATCTCTCTCTGTGGTCCTTGCTGTTGCAATGCTCTCAGTCATCTGATATAGTACTGTCTTATGTTTGCAGCTCTCGTATTTTAGGTAATAAATGTTAGGTTTTAGGGGAAAATGAAATAAATGATACATGTACGAAAAATAATCTCAAGACGCATCTTACATTATACCACAATAATCTTATTTTGTTGAAGATGGATTCAACAATTTTTGAATTTTTGCTACATAGATTTTTCAAACAGGAAAATTGAAATGCAGCAACCCATCAATTTGTCTGTAATTATCAACCCTAAGAGTATAATCTATTAAATCTGTTTCTCTCATTAAGACATCTTTTGATCTGAACAAAAGCAATGTTGGCTGGAATACATCATTTTTCTCCAACAATCTTGGATATTTTAATTAAAAGTCTTGGAATATGTTGCTCCTGTTGATTACCATGCTTCTGCTCAAACAGTTCTCATTTGTACTAAGAATATTTTTCAAACAACATCTTGTAAGATGATGTTTAATTTTAGGTTTTCTAGCTGCATTTTTTGGGTGTTATCTCATCATTTCTAAGTATAAGAAAAGAAAAATAGATCATGTTTTGTTTTACGTTGCTACAATTAGTAAATATTTTAGAAAAGGTGATCTAATTGTGCTTGTAATATGAACACCTTGGATCCATTGGCATATGTTATAAAGGTGGGCAAGGGGCAAGCGCCTAAAGAAAGGGCAAATCAGTAACATGAAGAAAATTGCAACTGACCCTTCTCCCTCTGTGGTGGTATATATGTCTTTATTCAGACCCATAGCTTTTTTTGTTTAAGAAGGTATTAGGTATCTTGAGAAAGCTCTACAAAGCTTCAGTTGCAGCAAGGAGATTATTGGGGAGAAATTATTGGACTATTGTTTCTTTGTGGTGTCTGTGATCTCTACCAGAAAACAGGAAAACAGTACATATAAATTAAACCAGCATATAAGTTTTGGCCTTGAAGAATGCCTTTCTCTCTTCTAATATGCTCATTTCAATCTACTTGGCTAAGTTGCCTGATGATTGCATTACATGTGAATTTCTGAGTAGCAACTTAGAACAATCCTGTTCTTTACACCAAAAGTATGTACAGCTCTGCCTATATGGCATTGAGTACTTTATGACTGATTAGTAAACAGTTATTTTCAATCTACTTTTAGGTGCAAACTTGCTATTTTTCACTTCAATCCAAGACTTATGTATTTGATAAGTGTTAGCTGAAAAAATCTTGAATGGATGAATAAAATTGTTTGTACTGTGGTTATGATAGAAAGCGACATCAAAATTTATCAAAAGGGACTTCTAGGCCTTATAACAATTTTTCATTTCTCTGAGTTTAGCTTATTGCTTAGTTTAAAAGTCATTTGGTTTGTTTCATGTAACAGTTTGCAGTCCAGTTCTAGAAGGGGTTTAGAAGAGATGGGGCTCATTTTACTGGGCTTAGCAGAAAGGGGAGCTTATTTGAGAGGTTCGCTGAGATATAAATAAAGGTCACAACTATTAAAGGCTATTAAAAGGGGCGAAAAGTTTTGAATTTAAATGCATTGCCACAAAAATGCCATTTTTGGGGTCAGCTGGATTGTTTGTTCACAAGTCCCTTTCTAGACATCTTTTTGATTCACACAACTTTGGATAAAATACCTGATAGCTCACTTTCCCTCAATGATTAAAACAAAAGACCATAAACCGAGACACTCTCCCTCTATGATCTATTACAATTTTTGGGTAGTTAGATTACCCCCAATTAGAGGGTAAAACCTTTTCATGCTTGGGGGCATTATCTATATTTTGAAGGGGGAAACGGGATGGGATTGTTTTATAGAATAAGGCCTGGCCATAACCATTCTTTGTTGTTTGTTATCTCCATTATTTGTTATATTTAGAATAAATCATTTTAAAGAAGTCATTATTTGCTTGGTTTTATTTTTATGCTATCAATGAATCAATATCAAGCAAAATTATAAAACGCATCAGTACAAGTAATTCTTCACAGTTTGTAATGATTTATTTAAATTATTTCATCTGTTTATTGGTTTTATTTGAATAAAGTAGAATACCCATTCACTTTATAGACATGGCCTCAACATTCTGTGCTAAATATAGTATCAAAAATTCATAATCAAATTTTTCTCAAGACATTTTCTCTCCAGTGCTGGGTTTCTGTTCAACCTCTATAGTCATCGAGACAATTTAGAAATTCAATATGTTATTCTGATTACGAAGCTAGACCAACTGGCTCCAATGTATTGATTTGACAAGGTAATCTCCTGAATATGACATCTGACAGTTGTCCATTTCTCATACAGATGAGTAGAGCAAAAGCTGGATTTGAAGCAAAGTTACTGGACTTGCGACGCCAGCTTGATGAGGAACGCCTCCGCCAAGTAAAAACCGTTAAAGAAGTGCTAGAGAGGGAGCACTCAAGAGAGAAGATTGATCTCCTGGTTGGACACGATTCAGAAATGTATGGATTGAAGAGCGGTAAGCATCTGTACTAAATGCATATTGAAATTGATTCTTATTCAAGATGTGGTGTAATGAGAGAGTTGATTTCGAAAATCTCAATAGATATCAGTATTTTTCGGTTTTCAAAATTTTGTGTTGGTTTATATGTGATTTAAGTCTTTTTTACTCATAAATTAAGAGCGATTTTATGTCACTATATTCTCACTTTTGTGAGCGCTTTGCTGATTTTTCGCACTGTCTTGCCCCCACCATGCGCAGGCCACTTTGCCGGTACCTTGGCAGGAGCTGACCCTGTCTTTGTATCTTAGCAAATGTTGACCCTTTGGAAGAAATGTGAGAGTTTGATCGCGTGTAGGTGAATGATGTTGTGATGTGTGAATGAAAGTATTCGGCGGGCATCGCAATTGGCGCTAAAATGTTCAGGATGTGCAGAATGAAAAAAAGGGGAAACAGGGTTGAAGATATTTGGTTTTGTGCAGGTAAAACACGTGATAGTATCGCACTGTTACTAGCTTATCTCTGCCTGAGTTTTAAATCTGGTATTATTAAGATTGTCTTGAGATGGTTTATTGTTTTTTGTTTAAAGCTGGGTTTCAGACGGTCACATATATACCCTTTTTTATCGATGCAAACTTCAAAGACGTTTTGCAATGATTCTTAATTCGATTTATTTTTAATTTAACTGATCAAGTGTTTTGTAACCAGTCTAAGCACATAATATGGGTCAAACTTATATTTGAATACCTAAACGTACGGTTTACTTTTTGCTAAAAGTATATTTGTTTGGGAGCTTTTCATGAAACATTCATTCGATGCTTCGTTTCTATTCAGTTTTCAACGGGCCTAAACATTAGAACCTAAATTTTAACCGCTCATTCGCGAGCCGATCAAGAAAAGATAAACAGACTAAGGTGAGACAATAGGGGGATGACGAGAGTCTGGAAAATCTTTGTTGCCATGCGCAAAGGTCAATACACACTGTGGCTGAAGGGCAAAGGTGGCGTTATTGAATAGCAGCTGAATAACAACAAACTTTGTCATTGTGATTTCTTCATCTCAGAAGCCCGCCAGAAGAACTTCTTCTCTGTTTTTATATCAGCTTGCTGTTCCCATCAGCTTGCTCTCTGTTTTATATATGACTTTTCTTCCCCTGAATACTAACCCTTCTCCAAAACTGTGTCGATATTTTTTGGCAAATACTTCACATATAGGCTTAGGAGACATGGGGCTGGGATCACTCCCCCCCCTTCCCTCAGCAGAGCATCACTCCCCCCCCTTCCCTCAGCAGAAACAAATTGTCACATTCTAGGCTCTATTGGGACAGTGCTTTTTCGACAAAGTAATAATATTTAGACAAGATTTTCCATACTTAGCCTCTCTAAATGTTTTGGATCTGCTCCACCAGTGACAACACAATTTGCTCGGAAAAACGTGCCTTCAAATCTTCTAGACAATAAACCAACGCTGTTTTGATGAGGAAAGTAGGTTGGCTGAATTCGCCCTTGAAATTGTTTGCAGTGATGTTTGTTATCGTGAAATGATGACATTTTATCTAGGCTGAAACCTAAAAGAACTTTCATAGCGGAATAAGACTAATATACATTTTGCTTTACAATAAAAAGGTTGCAAAATTATTTCTAATCGACTTATAACATAATATAATAGTGACTGAGTAAAGACCAAGCTCAAAATATACTGCATCAGTCCTTTTTTAATGATTTTAAACCCAGTGCATATTTTCCTGTACAACCCTCCCAGCAAGGACCATCATTTCATCACGTGTCCTCGAAATCTTATATATTTCTGAAATGTGAAGTTGATTATGCAAAGGTTTGATTGAAATTGTTTTACTCAGAAGGTCCACCAATACGGGGAGCGAACATTATTTTACCTATTTTAAAGATAACTAGGAAGAAAACAGAAGTCCGATGTAAAAAAAGAGTAAAGCTATTATTATAGAAGTCAAATTATCTCAGTTATTATTCACTCAGACTTATTTTCAAGTTTTCATTGTTTCTTGCTTTAGTTTATATTACTTAGTGTTTTCATATATGGTCTGTTTCATACTTGGGAAATATGATTAAACTATTTAACATGAAAACCAACATCAAACATTTGACTATCTATTTGTTTTATAAATTTTGTGCCGATTGCTGTAGGCTTAATGTCGCTATCACCAACTAATTGACGTTGATTTGCTTTTTTTTAAGATTTGACAGATGAACATCAGCTGGAGCTTGATCGACTTCGAAGGGAGTTCGAAACATCACATCAAAGTATGCTGGAAGACTTACAGGCAAGCTTGATCACTGAATCGGCCATTCGCATTGGCGCTGCAAGGCTAGCAGCTGAGCAGGAGCTTGAGCGGCATCTAAAAGAAATGAGGCAAGCCATGGAGGAAGAGCTTGAAAAGAGAATGGAAGATGTTGGCGCAGAAAAGGATTTGGCTGTTGAAGAGGTGAAAGCAAAATGCGAAGAGGAGTTGAGGGGAAAAGTCGATGAAGTGATGAGGGAAATGCAAGCAGAAAAGGAAGCAGAGTTGGAAAAGATTATGAACGACGCATCAAGCGATCTCCAGGTAGGCCGGCAGCTAATCACCCGCCTTGATAACGATGTAAATCCTTCGACGCCCCAACCCTTCAGCTCAAGCGGTACACCGCAGTAAAAAATTTAGACTGCATATTCTCTCTCACCAGGGTTACCTAGTATAACTGTCTGACAGGAATCTTTGGGACAAAACCGACACTTTGAAGGTGTCAAACATTTTTCGAAGGAGAGACAGGCTATTCTTATGAAACTTTAGAAAAATAATGTACCAATGCTTCATCATTCATCACGTAAAACTGAATATCTTTGTATGTAATTTTCCTGTCGATAAATTTTGTATCAATGTTGAAAACCTGTGCCAATATGATAAAATTAACAGGCAATCAACCCTTGATAAAATAGCTTTATGACAACTTCATGGGTTTAAGGATTCCGGTAAGCTTCTTGTTTCCTTCCACTTTTTGAATACAGAGCTTGTCATGAAAAGAGGAGCGCGTTTTCTGATCGTCTTTGCGCACGCGCTTTGACTTTACTGGTGGGGATAGCTAATTTGAAAGTTTGCACTCACCCGTACCCAGCAGAAATTACTTTTAACGCGTTTTTTAATGTTTAGATAGCACGTTTATAAGATATTCATTCTATCATCTGTATCACCTGTAGGAAAGAATAAGGTTGATGCAAGCCCAGCTTGTTGACCTGCGAGATCCCCAGAGGGTTCAGGCAAGGATGGAATTGGACAACAGACACGAAAACAAAGTAGAAAAAGTCAAATCAGAGCTTGTGCAGAAGTGTGGCGACGATGATGAAATGTTTCACACTTTAGGCGAGTTCGAATCTGTTCAGGAGGATTATTTTCAAGAGAGATTAAAATGTGTTCAGGAAGAACACGAAATACACGTAGGAAACATAATAAAGGAATATGAGATTATGTTACTCAAAACGAAAAATGAATTAGACGTCTTAAGGGAGGATGATTTCCAGAGAATACGCCGACTGCAGGATGAGATTTATGCCAAGGAAGAGGCGATCTTGGAGATGCGAAAAGCACATGAAGAAGAAAAGGAGAGTTTAGAAAAAGAGCTTGCAGAGGAAAAGAATAGCCATGATCGTGATATCGCGAGAAAGACTGACGAACAAATTGCGATTGTAGCGAAGGAAAAGGAGGTTTGGAATTTTGAGAGAGAAAGAGAGCTTGATTTTATGAGGACGCAGTTCGAAGGGAGAATGATAGAAAAGGATGCAGAATGTGAAGAGAAGATGCGAAATCTTCAAAATTGGTACGAAAATGAAATGCAGAGAAGAGAAATGGAGTTTATACAGCGAGAAGAAATTATGAAGGAGCATTTAGGCCAGAGGTAAGCCTATTTCAATTGTAGACAAGACAGCTCAAGCTCTCTTTAAAGATATATTGAAGAGAGAAAGAGTGTCTACGTTATATATTAACGCCATGGAAACACGGAAAAGCAGAACATGTTTTGGTCTTTTTTGTTAAATTCTGCAGCAGCCTTTTGTTCTTATTATATTTGAAAATCATTTCCCGGTTCCAGGTGTTTCGAGTCGGGGCCAAAGAGACCTTGTAAGAATGGCCGGTTGTGAGTGGTTTAGTGTCAAGTGGAAGTGACCTCGACACTTCACCCTTTATTCACCAGCACACTAGCCCCCACTAACTCCCACACTCACTCCCATACATAACCCATACTCAACCCCCCACTCACCGTACAAGGTATAAAGGAGGCAATGAATGTAGACAAACTTCCTTTATTTATCTGAATCCGTAGCACAGCACTTGAGCCAGTATCATAGCTGAAATAGTTCAATGAAACAAAGGTTGCAAGGACATTGTCACTTTTTGGGATCTAGCTTTTATTCGGTATTAATTTCTGTGAAATATACTCAAAAGGACTGATGAATAAAGGAAAAAACTGGATGATATTGATATCTGTTTTTTTCAAACAGCTTACGAATCTTTGATTTCATTGCAGGTCAATTCAAGCACAGTTTCAGGAACTGGAAAACCAACACGCCGAACAAATGCGAATGCAGGACGAGAAACACCGACAGGACCTGGAACAAGCGGTCGTTCAGCTGAGTGCCAGCTTGAAGGAGGATTTCAATAAGATTATGGCTGATATGAAAACGAGGCACGAAGAAGAGAAGACACAAATGAGGAAGGATTTCGTCAAAGTGAAAAGGGACGAGTTGGATGATTTGAGAGAAAAGCTTGCCGCTGACTATAATATAGAGCTGAAAGAAATGAAGGTGGAGTTAGAGCACAAAAAATTTACGGAGATAGCCGAGGTAGGAAGCTTTTTGATATGTAACACGACAAAATTTTGTTTTAAAGTACTTGTTTTCCCCTATAGCTAATACTTGAATTCTTGTGGATTGGTTCTTTTCGAATTGAAAGTTATACTCGAAAAGAAGTTTCGTAACATTTTATTTAACGTCAGTTTTAGTATGTAAACGATAAGCAAACAAGTTTTTAGTGAGCACAAGATTTAGTACAGTTTTGTATATAGATCATTTGCTGCTCGATCGTAGCGTTTATAGGGATTTTAGACAGGGTTCATCAAGTGACCAATAGTGACCAATATCTGGTTCTTCCAGTTTTGACGTGCTCAAGATTCATTAATAAATGCGTGCGTGAAATACCCATTTTTAAAGTATTTTTACAGCTACAAAGCAATATTTTGAACAGTTTGAGGTTTAGGCTAGATTTGGCTGCGTTAGAAGTTGATCATTTTTTGCTTTCGATTGCTTATGGTTGTGTAAACGGTCTTCTTCCCAGATTACCACTCAGATATCTCTGAAAAATGCCATGGACCTTGAAAATGTTAGAACAAGTGTGACCGAGAAGTACCAACAGGAAATGGAAGCCATCAAGAAAGAACTGCAGGACGACTTTCAACGAAACGCTTTACGGCATGCCGCTGAAATTGAAGACATGGAAATTAGCCATGCCGAGGAACTGAGGCTAGCCAAACGATCACTCACTGTTGATGAAGTCGAGGCTATCAAAAGAGCAGTTGAAGAAGACTTTGCGGAGAATGCATTGAATCAAGCCAGGCAAATTGAAGAGCTAGAGCTGAGACACGCTGAAGAATTGAAGCGGCTGCGAGAGAAGTACGAAGCTGAAGAAGTTGAAGATGTGAGACGCGAGATGCAGGAAGGCCTGGCACAGAATGCATTGCGATTGGCCTTGCAAATGGAAGAGCTAGAAAGCAGGCACGCTGGCCAGCTGAAGCATCTGCGGCAAAAGTATGAAAGAGACGAAGTTGATGGAGCTCGGGCAGATGCGGGGAGGAAATCACCTGTCGATTTAGAGCAAGCTGAAGAAGTAGAAAAGAAGCATAAGGACGACTTAAAGCAAGTTAAGCATAAATACGAGAAACTTTTACACGAGAAAACACAGGAGTTGCAAAGTGAAGTTAACGTGTTAAGATCGTTGTTAGAAGGTGGCCATAAACAGTTGCGGAAGATCTCAAAGGATTATGTTGACGCAGTTCCTAGCGCACCTCCCTTTCACGATATGCCGGGGGGAAGTTTCGAATCACTTGTGGTACCAACACGGCGGTTCGGCGAAGGTGCTACTCCGTCGAGCTCTACGGAGACACTAATTGCTCGATTCGCAGACGGAGAAGTTGTGAACGCCCTGAATGATGCCTTGCAGGATATCTCTTCAGACGAAGCCTCACGAGCGGGAACTTCCCTCACTGGCTCACTGCCGAGTTTGTTTAACCACGTGGGGGCGCGTTACCCAGGGGTTAGGCACGATGGTGGACATGATGAGGTGGAGCAGAATCGGGAGGCCGTTATTCGCGAAATGCGGCGCAGATTTAGGCCATCAGAAAGTGACTCTGGCAAGTCGTACGACCAGATGATGGAGATGCCCTTAATGGAAGAAGAAAGGCTGCATAAATTGCTAAGGGAAAAGGACGATGAAACCAGGCATCAGCTAGAAAAGCAGCGTGAGGAATATGACCACCTTTATCAGGGTCGTATACAGGAACTGGAGAGAGAGAATGCTCAGATGGAAGAGTACATCCACCAGATCAACAGTAAACACGAGCGAGATATCAGTGCATTGAAAGACAAGAGCTTAGCACTTGCGGAACAGAAATTAGACGAAGTTAAGGAGGAGGCTGCAGTAGAAAAAGTTGAATTGCAGAAAGAGGCCCACGAGAATCTGGAGAAGAGCAAAATGGAGTTGATTGAAAAACACGAGAAAATGTTAAAGAAATTCATGAAACAACAGGATGATCTTACTCAAGAATTGAAGAACGGTAAGTTGTTCCTTCATCTTATTATTATCTTTGTGTGGTTTTTTTATACAGGGCATCTTATGTATTGTTTAGCTTTGTTTTTAACTCTGTTCTGTAATTAATAGCCATCCCTTTTATCTACTTTTCTGTAATTAGTAGCCATCCCTTTTATCTACCTTTTTAAGTACTTAAGTGCATATTATTTAATTTTTTATGCATTATCTTGTTGAAACATAATTCATCTTTCTTTGTCTTTATAAGTGAGAAAAAAGGGGGTGGGTGTTTTTCGTTCATAAACTTGGAAAAGTCTTTAGATATGTGCCCATATCAGAGAAAGTTCCTGAAGCAGCTTTGACAGCAGGCAATATTGGGAGGGATTTATGTTAAAACACAAATTACCGGCTTTCAAATCCGGTGATTTTCTACCCTTATGATTTTCTTCTTGTTGTAGGCTTGAATACAAGCCATTAATAAACAAATTTCTTGCATAAAAATTGACCCAAAAAGTAATTTTTCTTGTCCTACTCAAAGCGTTTGCAATTTTTCTTTTTACACTTTTCTCATTTTCGAGACCCAAAAAAATTCAGAGTTTTATGACCCCAAAAAAGTGCAAATGAAACCCAAAAAACACTTTTGCTCGAATTCTAGGCCCAAAAAAATTTTTAGTAGTCAGATAAAAGTTACTATTTTCACAAGAGATGTACGAGATCTCGATGGAGTGTTGCGCCCCTCGGTTGGTTAAAGCTAAGCAGACATGCTGCAAAGCTGCGACCATTAAAAACCTTTTGGAGGGACAAAGACAATGAACAACCCTTTGCGACAATATCATTTCAACACCTCATTGTTTCAATTTCTGTTCTCTTTGTTCGATGGCTTTATGCAGTAGCCCATCATAACGTATTAAGTGTTTGATATTGATTTAAGTTGATAGGGTAATCGATCGCGTAGTCACTAATGACCTTGCTATAAAGAGAGTTCATTATGGCTGAGAGTATCGCTCTTCTGAGAAAATGTAATCAGTATTGCCCGTGAGAGACGTTTGTTTGTTCTGGGTCGCACATTATGTTTTTTAAACTGATTACAACCGTCGTTTTACATGCCTGTAACGGTACCTGAAAGTATCCAGAGTTCACAACCATGTGTAGAACATTGGAAAGCTACATTCTGAATTTTGTAAGTATCGCTGAAAATAAATGGTGAGTAGATGGGGAACATAGCATGTCTTTTGCTCACCTTTCATAAGTGTGTTGAGCTTCAAAGTTGTTGAGGGTTGTGGTCTATATTTTAGAATACGTGTGTTAATTTCAAGTTTTGAAAAGGGAAGTTCTGCGATGATAAGTAGACCCAAACCACTTAATGTTGGTTACTTTTTCTGCACAATAAAGATTTTGTTGAGTTAGGCGACCTGGTTTTTGCGAAAATTTATATTTCATTTGCCTTTCTTTAAAGGCTTTTAATGGATTGGAGAATAAGAACATCTAAGATTTTACTGTGAATTTAAACAATCACATGAGCAAGCTATAGCAGGTTGGTAATATGAAATAACTTAATCGAATTTCGTAGAGCACATCGATGAGCTTGGCATGCTTAAACATGAGCTGACTATGAAAAATGAAAAGCAGGTTAAAGAAGTCGAAAGAAAACATCACGAGTACTTGCTACAAACCCGCGACAAATACGAGAAACTTCTACACGATGAGCGCGAAAAATTCGAGAGAAAGCATGCAGAAGATGCGAAGAGGCTGAAAAATATGATGGAGAAGAAGCTTGAAACTAGCCAAAAGGATTTGGTCGAAGTTTTAAAAGACCAATATGATTCTGATTTGAAACGCATCAAGATGACATTAGAGGAAGACAAAAGACAGGCTGTTGAGGACGCTGGGCAGCATCACAAGGTACGACATTAGATTCTAGACTATGGATAAGGGCTGATAACATAGATATACCGACTTAAATGAATAATGTTATCGTACAGTACCATTGAAAGGATAGATTATTGAAGGGGCACCAACGTTTGAGAACAATAGGAATAATAGGTATTGTTCTTTGAAACAAAGAATTTTTATTATTGTTAAGGAGCACGACCCCCTAAGAGCAATAGTAGTTACGGCCTGTGATGTATGCGCCTATGGTTTATAAAGAAGACAATCCTTTTAGATAAGCCTAGAGATTTCAGTTCTGTATTGTATAAAACCAATGCTCATAGTTATGAATTGTAGCATGCAGTAGTTATTAGCCAGCTAATACGTTGACCAAATGTGTTAGAACTGTCATTTGTTCCAATCTGAATATTCATTTGATTTGATTTAAATATCTCAAAATATTCTTAAAATTAAGTCCGATTTATTGCTTAAGTGTTAAGGTTTTACACAAGCAATGCCAAGGTATGCATTGAATTGATTGATTTATATTATAAGCATTCCAGATTTGTTCGATTTTTTCCATGTAAATTATTTGACAAGTGTTCCTTAAATGCCAGGTTGAGCTTGAGAGGGCAAAAGAGAATGTACGACGGGAAATGAGTGAAAAGTTTAAAGCAGAGTTGGAGGGGATGCGAGAAACGGCTCGTCGGGAGTATGATGATTACATGCGAAGAGATTTGACCGAAAGGGTTGCTTTCGAAATTGATCGTGCTCGAGAAGAAGCCAGACAGGAATACGAAGAAATTCACAGCTTTAAATTGCGACAGTTGGAGAACCAACTTGAGGAAACACATGTGCAGCAGTTGCAAACGTTGCAAGACATGCACGAGAAACACAAGTCAAATATAGACGAGTTGAAGAAGCAACACGAGGAAGAGATTAGGAATTTAGAAGATAGTGGCGATGAGAAATTCAGATCAATGAAAGAGTCGTTGCAGGAAGAACGTATGAGTGAAATAAACGCTGTCGAGCTCAGCCTTGAAAAAGATGTGGATAAGATCAAGCAGGAATTGGAAGAAGCACATAAGAAGGTATTTCTCATTTTGCTTTTATTACTATACTGAGTGATCAATAACACTTTCTGAGAATCAGCCTCTTGTCAATGTTGACCTGATTAATGCCAGTGCAAAAGAGAACGTCCGATGACTTAGGCCAATGCTAGCCCTCCATGGTACGCACAGTTCAGAATATTGAGGCATTGGTCTAAAATTGAAAAAATCATAGTTGCCAATGTACACTTGCTTAGTCTACTGTCCGCTGCGCTAATATGTCATAGGGCACGGGCGTAGAAAAAGTTGCTAAAACTAGTGCCCAGGCTCAGTATATCTAAAGAACATCGTGATATCAACTCTTTGCTCTTATTCATGGCTTGAGCAAATTTTTTTTTGAAAAATACATTTGAGTAAATGGCTATGAAGGATTGAATTTAACCGACGTAAATTTATAATAACTTAGGAAGATAATGGAAGCAAATTACCTTTTGATGTACATAATTATTTTTTTGTTTCGTCACTAAAGTTCGGCAAATGATATCCAAAGATATTTAACGAAGCCAAACTTTAAAAAACGCATCTAAAAAGAAAAACGCGAGAGACGTCTACATTCCCGAGCAGGAAAGAATTTTAGTGAGTTTATGCTTGCTATGAATTACCAGTGGTCAGTGCCAAATGATTTCCAAAAAAATTTCAAATATTCTACATTGTACAAGAGTGATCAGAAGTATTACTTTGCTTTGTTCAGAATTCTCGCAGTGATAATTATGGAAAGATATCCTTTTCGCTTAGTAGAGATTTGAAGAGTTTCGTTGATGGGTTTGATTGATCTTGAGGCAAGAAGCTCAGGCACGAAAGGTTTACAGAATACAAAAGTAAGAAGACTTAAGTCAAAAGTAAGAAGAAAGGTATTGTGTATCTCACTATAGCAGTAAAATATGTTTGGTTGAAAATGAACGCTATCTAACAGTTTAGGCTGAGGCCCTCTTACCCACTGTAGCAAAACAAAATTGGTGATTTAACTCCTCATCCCCTTTCGCGCATAGCATAACGCTTTAATGCCCGTATCTAAAAGCGTATCACAATAATGCCTACCTGACAATTGATTAAAAGGAACATAATAAACTACGTTCGGTAAAGTTTCCCTTATATGACCCTTCCACCCCTTTAAACACACCCACCTGGTCTGGGACCTTCCTGGTCTGGGACCTTCCTGGTCTGAGAGTACGACCAGGCACCGCAGAACAGGGGGAGCTAAGGCTTAAGCCCCCTCCCCTTTTTCCAAAAGTGCAAAAGTTAACTAATTAACCATCAGCCGAGTCTCTTTTGATTCGGTTCTAGCCTCCCCTTTTTTGGTCCCGCCATTTTTTCAACGCTCCGTGGTGCCTGACGATACAGTGGGTCACTCCACAAATGCAGATGCCTTTTAAAAAGTGGATGTTTTTCTCAGATTTGTAATTATTGGCAGATTATTCAAATATTGAACTGTCGAAGAAATTTTATGTGTTCACTGCAACTCTGTATAAAATTCTTGTACGCAAAATGGCATTGTTGAAAAATTTGACAGTTTGTCGTGCTCGGCATTGTTTGACAAACAGCGGCAACTTTACCACCCAGAGGAGTCATGCCAAGACGGGAAAGGACGTTATTTGCTTTAGTGAGGCACGGGGGGGGGGCGGTGGAAAAATATTCCAGCAATTCAGATATCAAGAGTTGCGACAAATTTTTTCTAAAAAAAATTAACCGGGAACTCCCATTTCCGTCGCCATTTATTACCTTACCCCTAACGCTCGATGTTCTTATTTTTTGATAATTTAATGCTCGGGTATTCCTAACGTTGTTCATATTCCCAACTAGATACTAATAATTGTTTTTAATCCCCTTAATAGCAGTTTTATATGACACGTTATAGTAGCTAGCACGGTCTTATTGGAATCTCTTCACGCTTTTTTATGAGAACACTTGGCTCCAGTTTTAGCCCGGCGTTTCTCATTTTTTCGCATAAATCCAGCCCAACGTTTTTTATTTCAGCCTTCCTTGTTTCCTATTTTGGTTTATATTTTTTGGGCAAATCTCAGCCTGGTGTTTTTTATAAGGGTTGTTCTTTAATTGAATTCTGCGTGGACCCCTTACTACCTGGCTATATTTGGAATTGATCTCGTTCCAAATGCAACAAAGTTATGCAAAACAGTTCCATTAATGGCCAGTTTAATCCCCTACCCGAGAAATAGCGTTGTTCCAGTTTCATTTTCCTCTTGGTTATCTCGGTTACGTATCTCCTTCGCGGATGCCAACTTTGAATAGTCCCCGTCCTGGATATCCTCATAAAAGCATCGGAACGTCCATACTCAAGTGTGGATTATAAACATTTGTTAGAAAAATCATATATAACAATTTTAACAAAATTAGATCGTTTATCAAGAATAAAATTGCTCATTTTACTATTAAGAGACGAAACGATTGTCTTCTTTCATAAGAACAAAGGCTCTTCTCCCCGGGTGAAGTCCCATAGAAAAGGCTGCGAACAACACTACAGTTCTTGGAATTGTCACCGTGTCACGCCATTACAAATGAGCTGTTTCCTTCTCATGCGAGCGGTAAAAGATGGTAAACCCCCGGTCGGGATTAAGGGTTATGCTGTGATTGGAATGACTGACAGTATCATTTTGCACTGGCCCGTTAAGCATGTTCTTAGTTCACTCGACCTGCCTGTTTTTTGGTGTTGGACGAAGGACGCGATCGAATGACCGGACATGGCTAACGGAAGGTATTTACTGAAAGTCGTGCGGTTTGGGTCACAGAAAAAGAGACGAAAGCTTATTTATGAAACCGTGTTTACGTTTGAGGTACAGTAGCTTTTTGATGGGCGGTTTACGTTTACGGTTTCAAAGTATCTTCAAATAGTTTCGTTTTAGATAAAGTCATTTGTTTTGATTTGAGTTTGTAAATTCTGGCCCTTCAGTACAATTGTGTTACAAAGTTCTCACCTGAATGGGACTAGTGAGCCTAGAAACTTCCGCATCATTGTGCAAGTTTCTATTGATTATTATCCCTTAATAACAAGGCTGCAGCTCCAGGATCAATCCTAAGATATGAAGTAGACGGGCGACTCTAGCCTGAGAAATCCGGTTGGGCCATAACAGAAATTACTGGGATAGTAGTGAATGGAAACAATCTATTAGTAAAATAGCAGCTTTCTTTGAGGTGATCTTAAAAATGCTGAGAAATGTATGCTGAAAAATGTAGCAATCAAACAACTGGCCTTAGGAGAAGCTAACCAGAGTCTATTTAGGTATTGATAACCAAAAATTAAATGTCACATCGAAAAATACGTATAGACGTATGGGCGGAAGCATTAATTAATAACCAAAACATCTTCTTAGAAAAGTGGGGGCAAAAGAAATTCTGGGAGGGCTGTGTACCTTGCCCCCCCCCCCTTAGAAACACTACTGGAAGTTGATATTAATAACTACATGTTAGACCTTCAATCCTTTGCTTTTCACCCCTGCTTCCCGTTCTAAGTGCCCTTCTTTTGCAGAGAGGGCTCAGAACCAAATATTGGTGATAGGGACAAACTGAGTCAAAGCTGAGCCAGGGGCGGCGTGGGGTGGTATTAAAGGTATTAGTCTAATACCATTTTATTTTCAAAGGAAGGCGACTTTGGGTCTCTGAGATTGCAGGAAATTTATTTTGCTTTTTGTACGCTGCCACTTTTTCACAACAATTTTATCGATGCGACCAGCTCTATTCATATAGCCAAGCTATATTTGCTTTTCTGTTTGTTGAATGAAAGCTTTCCTAATCCTCATTGAAATCTTTGAAAAGTGTAATCCATGCCGTAATCAGCAGCCCTGGCCATGGTATTAGCCTCCAAAAACTAATACACTGCCCCGAAATTTCTTTTGTCTCTTGTGGTCTGCATGACGTGAATTTCTCTTGTTGAGCCATGGTAGAAGAATGGGTGAACAGCAGTAAGGTATTAGTTTTTCATTTCTAATACTACGAGGGCCACTGTCAGTGGAAGGGACGGTGGAAAGAGCCCCAGCTCTATTCTAAGGCCTCAGCTTATAGAAAAAATATTTCTGGAAATTAACTTTATGAATTTACAAAATGTAGCTGTACTTTTGCTAGCAATGCCTTTGGATGGATAATTTGATTGACAAAATTTAGACACTGAATATAAAGAGCAACAGTCATGAAATAATTTGTTTAAGCTAAAGGCAGTTGTAAAAGTTGTTTTGTATGAACTGTATGTTTTGTAAAACTTCGATTCTATATGATTGTAGAGTCATAGGCAACATTCTCACATTATTTCTCTCGGTTTCTCAAATCAAATGATACATCTTACGTTTTTTTGCTGCATTACTCTAAAGTAAATCGCTCGCTTTATCGTAATAGAATCTCATTCGCGGGCCAAAAGCCTCATGGTATTAGAATTAATGGGCTAATACCTTGGGGCTTCATTACTGGGCAGCAAACCGCTGTATCAAAACACGATTTCGCTCGAGTAATTTGCCGCAGCCATAATTCATTTGTATTTCGTAGGACCGATCCTTCACCCAAAACTAGTAGGATGAACTACATTACCACAGGGTCATCAGTGTCTGGGGGAGACAACGGGGGCCAGTGCCTTCAAATAATTTTGTAAGATATGGTATTGCCAAAAGCTATTTTAAACCATCATATCGAAAAGGTCATTTTGCCCACCTTCTTAAATAAGAACATATAAGCTCCACCCCTGTTTAATAGTTTCAGGACCTTGCAGGGGGACCTTCTTATGTCTTAATTTCGGAGGCTAATACCAATACTTTTCTACTCCCAGCCGCCCCTGAGCTGAGCCATCCTTGATACATTTTGTTTCAGAATAAACTTATAGAAAACTATTGTAGCATTTTCTTAGAAAATCAGGAATCCTGCATAGAAAGAGTCGGAGGTCAGCTAAAAGTAAGGGGCTACAATGGTTGACCTATTTGGTCTGTTGGCAAAAGATAACAGTTCCTTACAAATGGGCATTTTTGTAGCCTTTATATTTATTAGGTCGACAGGGGTATAATCAAATTTTATGTTTTTACCGACTTTTTACGTCTTCCTCCCGTTAAATACCGTCTTACCACGCTTGCGTTTCTGGTCCCTGGCGTGAACTCTAAGTGTTAGTTGAAACAATGCTTGCATAAAACTGTGAAATTTTTAGAGCAAAATTGTCTTGGACAAAACCCTTGATTGAAAATTTAAGGTCTTGGCGTGTTTTTTCCACAAAAAATCTTTTCTGCTACGATGCAACTTCGGTTAGTGAAAGCGGCACACAAAGAAGAGGCCATTATAGATCAGCCTCGTACTTCACACAGACCATACTCCTTGACCTATGTTACAATTGAAACAAGCTCAGGCTAATTGATTTAGTGTTACTTTGGCCAACAGTTACACGCATCAAGAGCTCTAAAAAGAGCATTTAATCCTTTGGTCAACAATTTATATTTCATAATCAGGCTATTATTAGGTCTTTGTTCACCTTATTTCTTATTCACGTTACACCGTAACTTGTGAAATGTCATTGCATCATTATTCAGGGTCAGTCTGGAACTGGGGGTAGGGGTAGGAGAACCATTCGAACGTGGGTTTCTTGTATTGATTTTGTTTGACTTGCAGCATGGCTACAATAACCAATGGCGACAAAAACAATATTTCTAGTCCATATAGGTAGGCTGCAGTCATGCTTCCATTGGGAAATAACCTACTGTGTAAATTTTACGGATGTTCTGTTATTTTCAACCTTTAATCGGCAAACACGGCTAGGGTCGCAGAATAAGCCCTGTGATTGTTTGTTAGAATGATTTTCATGCACACAAAAACCTGACTTGATTGGGACAGCATCAATATTACTGAAAATGGCAAAAATCTTACGTTGGATCGAAGTACACGGGAGCGAAACCAAAAAAATTGTTTGGAGGGGTAAAGAGGTGATTTTTGCCGACAAAAAGGGCGTGTGTCACTCTTTAAAGGTGTGGTCAAAAGATAAATACTCTTACATGCTATTTTTTGCGTTTCTGTTTCAAAGTTTATTTTCACTCTAGTGCCATACTTTGAAAGTTCAACTACACAGAAATTTTAATATGTTTCAATTGTTGCAAAAGGCTACAGAGTGAGTACAAGACATCATCTTTTGCCCGGCAAAAATCCTTAATGTGCCGACGAACAAAATGTTGGGGGTTACCGCAGCCACCCCCCTCCCCCCCCTTGGTGACGCCCCCTGGAAGTACATTTTAAAATCATATAGGAGTTTGAAAAGTGATCAGATTTTGAGCATTTTAAAACCGTCTCTATGCTGACTTGCCAGTTAATTTACCTTAGAATCAGTGGCTGCCCTTTTACATCTCTTATAGATATTTTAGTATAAAACGTTACTGCAATAGAGCCTATTCGGGGATATTCTTCAGTATTGATCGGCCACACGACAAAGACTTAAACTCATTCTAGATGTGACTCTATTCTTTTTAATTACTTTCCTGTTTGAGTGTTCATTCTGTTGCGACTTTCTAAAACCACAAGCTTATGTTGTACGATAAAGCTCCTACCCAACTGCACGCATTATTACCTTTAATCGATGTGGAAAATCCTCTTTTAGAATATGTGATTCGAGGCGGAAAATAATTCAGCACGCATTTCCTTGTTTTAGGAGCTTGAAGAGCTGAAAAATGAATTGATTTCTGCCAATGCCAAACTCACTGCCCTGGATAAAGTGAAATCCGGTACTGAGAAAACCTACATGGAAACGATTAAAACCCTACACGAGGATTACGAAAACGAAATCTCGAAGCTGAAAGAAGCCATTGAATCGATCAGAGATAAGCAGCTGGAAAGTCAAGACAAAAATGTTTTGGGCATTTACAACACCGACCATATGATAATAAAGCAGAATTTTGAGCAGCAAATTGCACAGATGAAGAAACATTACGAGATCCTGATGAGTGACATGGAGAAAAACTTCGAAGTCGAGAAGAGGCACTGGCTGGAAGAACATATGGAGAAGCAAGATAAGAAGCTGGAAGAAATAAAGAAAAGTTATGAAGATGAGAGGAAGGATTTGCATCATGAAGTGATTGCCATGGACGACGAACATGTAAAACAGCTCGATTCCGTAATGGTAAGATACTTTTACGTGCTGTTCATTGCGAATATCTTTACATCAGCGGGGTAGCGGGGAAATTGGGGTATTCCTCCAAGTTCCTTCAGCTTTATGGCAGCTATTGAAGATACTCCAGTCCCTCATTATGTTGCTTAACTGTTACTCTAATTGCCGCTAAATGTATGCGCTTTTTGGCCTAGCTATTTTATACCTTGGCTATTGTAATATTCCCTGCAGGAGGATCTAACAAATAGAGACTCTGTTTATACTTCAACTTAACCGTAACAAAACATTCTAACAACTAACTTTCAATTAAACTTAACTAAATAATAGGTTGTATCGATCTATTTAAGTCCATGATGAAAAGGGGCGTCTCCAAATAAATACACTGTTACAGTAATGATTCAGTGAAGACTACATTGAGTTGCTGCAGTGCTTATCTTAAACACGATAGACTTTGTTTGGTTTTTGTATTTTTCATTCCCTTACCAAACACTGTCTCTTCGCTCCTTCTTTATTCCTTCCCCCTCCCCCTTCCCCCCCCCCCCAACAAACAGTATTTGTTGTTCTGGTGAATATCACACAAGACCCTTTAAACGCTTATTTCCTAGCATCATATGTTGCTTTGAACTTGAAATGTATGCGATAAAAGATAAGGCAGTTGGTTCAATACTACATTGGACCTTGGTGTAACTGTTCCAACAATTTTTTTGAGTGGTTGTTGCGTTTACTAGCAATATAAACACACCCTTTTCTGGTATTGATTAGAAACCCTGAAATTCTTTGGACACTTGTTCTGTATTTTAGGACAAAGTGAAGAGCTTGACTGCTGAACTTCACTCTGCCCACAGAGAAACAAAAGAGGTAAGTGATATTTATATTACTATATACATTTTGGTTTGTTCTAGATTTTCGTCTGACAATTTAGATCAAGCACACCGCTGTCCTACTGGTGACTGTTAAAACAAGCGGAAATACAAATTCTTGGATAGTTCTTTGTTTGAAGATGTCTCAACTCAAGAAATCTTTGTGCCCGTTAATCGCATATTGTAGCTAACAAAATGACACCACAGGTAGAGAAGCTGCAGAATTAAGGGAGTTTCCGCCTTGCATAAATTCTGAGATTCGTTTTCTCAAACTATGCTAAAGAATGTAATGCGTGAAAACGACCCCCTGGTTTTTTAGTATTCTTAGTTTTTGGTCTTTAGTATCAGTAATACGTGAATCCCACCTATGGCTTGCGGACTGTTGCCTACCTTGGTATGAATTGTTTAAAAGCCCTGTCACAAACTCACTGGCTAGTCGTAAGTTTTTAGATTGATCTTGTTGAGTTCCTACAGTGTGCTATTCGTGCTGTTATTTTCAGCGACAGTGATCTATTTTAAGGTCAAATGTGCAGCCAAACATCCAATTTGCTCTACTTGCTCGAAATTCAAATCCACAAATGGTTTGTCTTAAGAAAAGGAAACGTTTGATACTAACGATTTTAATCCTAATCCAATCAATATGTACTGCCATTCTTGTGGGTAAAAAACTAAAATTGTTTTGCGACTGAGTGGCCAATGCATTTAGAAAATAACGTTATGCAAAGAGGTGACTGGATGCTCGTGGGGATAGGAGTTTTGGAGTAGGTGGGTTGTTGTGCTTCACTTGGTTTCATACCGCCACAAACACCTAAAGTGTCTAAACATTTTTCCAAATTTCCTGAAATTTATAACTCAATTTCTACCAAAGAATTTAGATTTAAACGATAAGTAAAGGCATACAAATGTTAGAAAACCTTTAAGTATGAAAAGTTTTTGTTAGCATTTTTTCGTACTGGGGATTTTCATGCTCATATTTTCTTCTGCTTGTTTGTGCTTTTAGAGACAACGTGTCTTTTCAGAAGAAAACCTACTATCGATATTTTTTTCAAAGACCTTTTAGCGAAAGTAAAGAACAATAGATAATGAATTGTCCCCTTCCTCTCTATGGTCACTTTTAATCAGACACTAATCTGGACTTTTTTCTTTTACAAATGGCGTGGCCTTCCCGATTTGCTTTGAATTCTCCCCACAGCTTATTGCAGTCAATCAGTTCTGTTCTGGGTGAACTACTCGGCCTTACCCCGGGTTAGTTGCCTAAGATCGCTATCAGTCCCAATGCGGTTGGATTTTCTTAGCAAGTAACAATTGTCTGTTATTCGCTCTGTCTTTTGTTCTGTGTTGCTTCTATAAGTGAACCTGCATTGGTTATTTTTACATCGTCTTTTTGTATTCTATCACTCAGAAATGTTTTATCAACTTTTGCTAGTCAAGTACCAGTGATCCCTGACCAGGATCTGTTTGTTTCGGTTCAATTTTTCGTTCACGACCGGCCACCAATACCGCAAGCAAACTATGCAAAAAGTCTTCCTTTGATGTTAAAGTTTTTGCTGCAACACTTTGCAAATACTTCCCCTTTCTAATACTATACATGTTTTCTATGCTTTTGTTATTTGAAAGGCAGGGATATTTTTGATTGCTTTAATAATATTTTCCACGTATTTTATTCAACGATTCCTTTTAATTAAGAACCGGTGTATAAGACAATTATAATTAATGATCTGATAATTGTTGTTATTCAACGACTGCTGGCTATAGTGGTTTAATTTGATTTCATGATTTCCTTTCCATTTAAAGTTAAAAGAAGAGAATCAGAAATTAGTAAACAAAGTACAAGTGGCTAGTGATCAGTACAATACCTTAGTTGCAAGACACGAAAGGCAAGAGGAAGAAAACTCTAAATATATCAAAATGATATCATCAGATGTGGACAAATGCGAACAAGAAAAGTAAGTTGGTAATTTACATAACAGAAGAAAATACCAGATTTCGATCAACCATTATTATGTTTTACTCATCCGGCGCTTTTTGAACCGCATAAATCATTGCTAAATGAACAGGTATTAATCATGTATCAAAAATGTATAGCTATAAATTTATGTGTTTTCTTTTAACTAAGAATACATATACCATATTTCCTGTAATAGACATTCGTCTAAAGCCTTTGCAACAGTTTCTATGGCAATTTATTGTAACCGTACTGTTCGCTTGATTAGGGGGAGGGGAGTCGTTCAAGTCCAACTTTGCACACTGACTATTGGCACTTTTTAGAGGGGGCCTTAAAAGAGGGTGGGTTCTCATTAGAGAATAAACAGTAAATATAAAAGATTACTTTAATAATAGAAAATAAATCTTTCGTAGTGGTTTATTTCGGATTTGATGTCATTGAAGATCTCAAGTTTTTAAGCCCTAATTTGTGTCAGACCTCTCTGGAGGTACTTTTAGTTTTCCTTAGCTCATCGCATTCGAGCTAACATGAAAAGATTTGAGATTGTAGATCTAAAATGTCAAGATCTGAATTTGGCTTGGAAGTATTTACCTGTTCACTGAATTTCGAAGAGTTTAAATGCTGGGTGACCTGGAGACTAGGTGGCTAAATAAATGTTTTTTTATATTGTGAATAATATATATAGAGTGTAGTTTTGAATAATGTATCTTGGTAGCATCTTTTCAGACGTTTTTGTAACATCTTTTCTTTATTACCCTCCCCTGTGTGTACTGTCGGATCTTTATTGAGAACCTCTTATCTTAATTGAAAATATTTTAACTTTTTCTAGGGGCAAGATAAAGAATGCAAGTGAGCGCGTTTTACAGACTCTCTCGAATGCCGTCCGTACATCTGTTCTAATCGAAGACCTCATAAATCGCCGTTTGGATACCATGATACAAGAGGCCAGCAGGACCGAAAGTGGCCTTGATGCCAGCAGAAGCCGCGGAGGCGCTAATGGCGGGGGACACCACGGTCGAGGCTTCCGCTTGTTTGGTACATCACCCAGCAAGTCAAAGAAAGGTACGGCTGTTTGCGGGCCAGAGCCTTTTTCACAAGCATTCTGATTGTTACCTTCATTTTTAGAGGCATATGCCCATCTACCCAATTCTGAGAAACTGAAGACACTGTAGACTGGAAATATATTTTCACAATTTGTTCCTTATATTATTTGTCTAAAGTGATTATGAATTACATCAAGAGTGATACTCGGAGTAGCAACTTAGAACCGCCCTGTTGTATACACCGAAAGCGTTCAGTGACAATTATACAACTCAGATAAGTGCAACCCCTGTGATGCAAATGCAGCTGTATTCTTACGTTGCATAGTTGCCCCTTGTAAAACATTGTATTTGTATGCATCTAATAAAAGGTACTTTATTCGCAATTTTGTTACGTGAAACATATCGATACTGCATTGTCAGTTAGCTATGCCAAACTAATGTCGTTAATAGTATTGCGTAGAAATGAGCTTTTAAAGATAACCAGTATTTGAGGCATCTTATCTATAATAGGTATTATGTTATTTTTATTCCAGACAAAACACTAAGCGACACAACTTTTGGTGACACTACACAGTACTCCAACCTAAGTGGCGGTTCCTTGCTGAGTGATGAAGGCCTAGATCTATCTTTCGTTTCGAGAGAACATCTCTTTTCTGGAGCAGAGCTGGATGCCAACGGCGAAGAGATTGTCCGAGGTGAATTATTTTTTTCTTAGATCTGAAAACCTTTTTGGAAGTGAAATGTCGAAGCTGTTAGCGATAGGCCAAAATTGTATTCCATCTATCTATGTTCTATAAAAATAACGGCCTTTTTTAATGTTAGTGTTGCACTATAACGGATGCTGATACATGCAACCATAAAACAGCAATAGAGATTTCATTAAGTTAAAAAACCTTGCCCCGGTTTTTGAAAAAGATCTTACAGAGTCGCTGATCGTGGGTTCGAGTCCTGCCTGGGTCTCGTCACTCGCACATATTTACTCTCATATTTACTCTCAGACATCGTTTTACAGTAGCTGTCGGTTGAAAGCTGAACAAATACATTTATTTCCTTTAGAATTTTTGATTGATGTATACACATTTGTTGTATTTTCATTTTGGCAGGAAGGGAATTTTGTTGTTATATGCTCTTAATATTGATCTATTGGATGTTTAACTCGCGTTAACAGACATTTCGAAAGTGATCTAGCTGATTGACTCTCCGAAAATCGAGAATCATTATCTAGGACCATGAGCCCATTCACTTTTTGCAGTTATACATGTCTAGCTATATCGTGTATGTTTCCTTGTGTAGGTGTTGGTGAAAGACTGCATACTGCCGTGGAGCACCTACTGAAAATGCTCTCCCTGTCAACAAGACAGGTACTGTTCTGTTACATTTCTTTTACAAACGTTTGATGTCAGCTTTTCTTTCGCCGATTGTAAAATGTTTTTGGAATCCAATTTTTTCTATCAATTCCAAGCTGATGACTGACAGCGATAGTAACGGAGAAAGACAAACACTTGTTTACAGGTTTCTAAAGGCACAAGCAGAGGATGAGATTTTTAGCGTTCATCCGCGTAGAGATGTTTCTCAAAAGTTTCCTTTGGCTAAATACACATTACTGATAAAGTTGACTATTTAAATTTAAATTAGGCGTAAACCCACCATTTTAGTTAATTCTAAATGCTCGATTTTTTATAGACAAACGAGGCTCGTCAATCGTATGATGATGCCGTTGCCCGATCAAGCGAAGCTGAGGAGGAGCATAAAAAACGGCAAGAGGAGATCGCAGAAAATTTGAAGAAAGCGCTGAAGGACTTGGAAAAGGAAGGTAAATTGAAGTCAGATTGGGAGAAGGATGCGAGACAGAAACAGTCAGATTTGCAGTCGACGAAAAAAGAAAATAGTGAGTTGAGACACAAGGTTGATGAGCTGCAAAAAGATAATAGAACGAAGAATGACGATTTGAGAAGCATGGAAGAAAAGCTTATTGAATCAGAGGCGGAGAAAGAGGTGTTAGCCAAGTTTAAGAAAGACCTTGAAATGAATTTAGCAGATCTGAGGACCCACCAAGAAAAGGAAATTTATAGGCTTAAACTAGAGAACAAAGACTTAGAAGGACGACTTTCCAAAGCTGTTTCTCTGTCAGGCGACGATTTCCAAGACGTCCTGGCCGAGATTTATGAGCTAAAAGAAGAGGTTGAGACCCTCTCTGAGGAGAAAGAAAAATTGAGAGGGCAGCTAAAAGAAGCTAAAACAAACATGACGAATGCAAGCCAAGAGGCCGAGAGACTTCGTCTGAATATAAGCGAAACATTGCAAAGTAACATCGATCTTGCCCAGCAAAATGAAGCATTGAGAAAGAAGAACAAGTCTTTAGAATCTGCTTTCGAAGAAACTTTGGAAGAGAGGCGTATTGCCCAAGAAGAGGCAGCTTCAAGAGAGGGCGAACTGGATGACGTTGATGGTCCCAGTAGCACTAATAGATCTCACAGCACACCCGGGTCACCTGGGTCTAGCCCATCGGGCCAGTCTGGTAGGCCAGAGGGCGATGGAAGGGATACTGCTGACCTTCTTAAAGAGATACAGAATCTAAAAGACATTATTGAAAGTTTTAAAGAAAATAATGACGCTTTATCGTGTGAGCTTGATCAGAAACACGAGACTGAGTTAGAGCTATTGAATAAAATCACGGAGCTTGAGGATGACTTATACAAGAGTGCGAACGAGGGTTTTGAGTCAGAAAGAGAAGAAAAGGGAGTCGTCCTGCACCGAAAAAGAAGTCTTGAGTTGAACTTCAAGCTTCTAGCTTCGGAGAATGACAAATTAAAGACAGATATGCAGAAACAGGAGACGGAGTTAGAGGCTCTTCAGGTATTTATATTCCCTTTCTCTCAACTTATTTTTTAATTTTTTTTCATTAGGCATGTATTACTTCGGGGTCCTAAAGTTTACCAATTATGGATTAACATATGGATGAAACGCTCGTGAAGCTGGGAGTTGACAAATCGGAGTTGAATTATAGTGTCTGCCCAAAAATGAGGTGAGTAGAATTGTCAAGAAATTGCGAAAACATAGGCAGGGTTTTCGTTAATTTTGGCAGCCAGGGTAATCATTAAGGTATAAGGCTTACATTTTAAGGTAGGGATCTATAAGTTTACTTAAGTTTGTGCAGTCTTGGTGAGACTAAAGTGAGGGTGAAAGTAGGCGGCTAAGGTTTTGGCGAGTAAACGACGGGCTTTTGCCGGTTGCCAGCTTCTAATAAACTTCCTGCATAGCACACTGTAGTACTTTTTGTCCGACAATTTGCGGTACTAAAAAATATAAAATATTAAACTCAGGACTGTGCTCATTTCGCAGAAGTTTATTGCTTTCAAAGTAATGCTGTTATGATGCTACACAATCATCTTTATACACATCAACGGGAAAAAAGTACTCAATGTGCTTTTGCCAGCCAATAATTCGAAGGTGCTCTTGAAAATGACTGAAACAGAGGCATGCCCTGTTCCCATTCTCCATGGTAAACATTCTGGTTAACTTTCACCCTAATACCTACTTCTCCGAAAAAAGCGCCCTTCGCAAAGACTGGAAATTGAATATTTTCCGCAAAGAAGGGAGAACCAAACTCATGCTGATACAGCGTATGTGATTGCAAAAAGTTGGCAAAACAACGTTGGAGGGGAAGTCAGATGAAATTTATTAGCTTCACAGAAGTAGCCTTGACTTATATGTTTTCGCAAACTATTAGTACATTTTCTGGCGTGAGCTTAAAGAGTGTCGGGATAAATGTTCGTTTTACCCATTAAAGAAAAGCATCAACCCTAGGCCTGAACAGCGTATAACTTATGCGTCCTATCGTGGCATTTCTGTTTTGATATGGCTGCCCATTTCAAAGGGCGAATGTCTGATGCATACTAGCATCTTTTATCACAGGCCAACTCGTACACACAACCCGTTCCCCTCTGCAAGGCTACAACAGGGCAGTGAGAGGCGTACGGCTCGTGCTGAGATTATGAAGTGATTAATGGCTCTACTAAAACAATGATTGTAATGTGTACAGCAGAAAGATCGACAGAAGCATCATTAACATAATAAAACAATGTTAGCTTCCAGTCTTTTTTAGATTCAGGAAGGGTGCTCACCATCGTATAGTTGTTATTTGTGTAATGTGGGCACTGTGAGGCGAGTTATTGTGATATGATCAGTTAATAACTAAGACCTCGAAACAAACCCTTTTAATTTAGAATCCACGGCTATAAGTAAGAATTTTTCTTGGTAGATTCTTCTATTAACGAAGTATAATAACTAATACTTCCCTCGTTTCTGTGCCCATAATATTATTGGATATTTCGTGCCCTTTCACTTAAAAGATGATATGCTGCTTGTTTTTGTGTCGCATTAATGCTTGGGAGAGATTGTATTATTCCGTGAATTAAGGAACGCCGAAGAGAGCATGGCAAATTTTATTCAAAGATTGAACATCAGCGTTAAGAAAAACTATACCACTGCTAACAAGAGACATGAATTATGTGAAGAATTGTTGACTGTTAAGTTTTTAAATTGTTAAGAAGACGCAACAAAGATATATAGAAAGCGGGTTGTAGGTGTCAATAGGATATCAACGCCTGTTGTTATTTTACACATCCTTGTTGTCATTTGGATACAGGATGCCATTCAAGTTTCACGGACACTCAAGTGCCATCTTTTCCACATATTTTGCTTTATTTAGATGAATTGATTCAGTAGCTACAGAGTGTACGACATTAGTGCATCTCATTCAACTGGAAACCGTGCGGAATTGGCGTTGCAAAGTTTAAACGCCCATCGCTCCTCTGAACTGTTCAATGAAATGGTCGTTAGAATGGTTTAATTTGTTTTGTTTTCTTGAAATCGTTCTAAAGATACAAAAAACAACAGAGCGATGAAACGTTCGATGTTCATTTGTGCCATGTATTTTTGTTGTTGGTACTAAGGGGCAAGTTCATTCTCCCGAGAAAGAAGAAGCAATTTTTTCAAGCAGAGACTAAATGATGCGAAAACGCTTAATTTTGCTCTATTACTTATTTTGCAAGCGCTGCTTCTTCATGTCTTGTTGTCAATTTGGGCCAACTCATTTCGTTTAGAAACTTTTCGTAAGGCAGTTTCATTATGCCAAATGATATAATATAATGAAAAACTGGTTCGGGCACCCTTCTCTTTATCGACTACATTTAAAGTTTTGCTGCGAATGGAGATTTTCAGTTAAATCAAAGTTTCTGCAAATATCCTAACAGCAAGATGAACTGAAAGCATTGTTTTCAAAAGTATCTGACCAAACGAACCCTTCCCTGCGTAAAGCATTTTATGAACAATTTTATGAGTTTTTATGAGCAAAATTTCCTGAAAACTTTTGCGAGCAAACATTTGATTTTACATTATAATATTCTCTGTTTTGAAAATTCACCAGACTGGCCTTGGGAATAAAGACTGCGTGAAAATTTCATTTGAGGTAACCACCATAATTGAAATAAACGATTCGTCCTTTATGAATTATTAGCATCTAAAGTTGCTTCATGAATGAAATTTAATCCTACATAAATCCTGCTTTTAAAAACTAAGATTTTATTTTGATTTCCGTATTTTTGACAATGGTCGCGTGTGATGTTTATTGTAATATTTGCGCGTCTATTGTCTTACGACCTCAAGCACCATTGTCCTTACGGAACGAGGCCAGCTGGCTGGATTGTTAACGCGGCAAATTCGAATTTTGGTCGCGTGTGTTTGATTCGGTATCAGCCAAAGCTAATAAACCACTTCTATTCTTGCACGAGCCAGCACGAGCCGTTGATTATATTGGGATGAGGTACTGATTTAGGTCGTCATTGATAAGTTTCCACGCAAAGACATGGGTACTCTACGACGATCAAGCAGCATTTTCACTGAAAAGTTCCTTCAGGTACATTTTACAGGTTTTTTTCCAAGAAAACGACCGCTGAACACTTTTTACTATGACACGATGACTTTGTACAGCGTCCGCCATCACCTACCGCTGTACAAAATGACGCCTGAGAAGAAACCGCTGTACGGGTTCAGAATTTTCTCACCTGCGACACGGTTCTTCTCTGATATTTTTTCTTTCTCCCAAGACATTATATTTTAACACACTTTAGGTTTGCGTATTTGTGTGATATTTAGCAATTTATTATTTTATCTTTGTATAGCCGATCGCTCGTTCTCCACAGCCTCAACTGAATTTAAGATGTTTTGTGCCTTCAGATAATGCAAACTCTTAATAAACTTTCTTTTTTCGATGTACAGTTATGGTCATAAGAAACATTTTTACCGTAAATCAAGATTTTATGTGCAATTCTAACACACCTTTCGTTGAAGGAACTCCCCCCGAAGAAGTTCTTCAACGTTGGAGATATTTTCCCCATCCTCAACGGTTCCCTTTGTCTCTTGAAATTTAGACACTGACTTTTAAATCGTAATTTTGCTTCTCAATTTTTTGGGTTTATATGTAATTAAATTTCAACTTTTGATTATTTTTTTCAAATTTCCTTTTTTCTCCAGGCCGATCTAAAGAGGGCCAAAGAATTACTAGCAGACAAGGAAAACATATTTGAAGAGCTATCAAGCACAAAGAGTGTTTTAGAAAATAAAAATGTCGAATTTTCTCAAGTAAATCACGATAGAAGCATCATCAAGCAATCTCTAAAGGAAAAGGTGCGTATTATCTTTCCATTTTTGGAGCATTTTAGTATTTTATTAGAAGGTGGAACTATTTAAATTTTCTAGAATCATTTTTGTTAAAAGAGTTAACTTTAGAACTGAACATTCTGTTAAAGACAATTGTTCCCTTATAAACATATATCTTAAAGGATATACATTGACAGGAATTCGCAATTTAGATAAGAGATCGTCATCGGACCACTTTTGGGTTTGGATTGGGCGTCACCTGTTATACATTCAAATCTAAAAAGTTCGTTATTTCAAAACATTGCTCTCCTATTGGCTGCCCCGTTACGCGCGTGTCTTTGAATCAGCTGATTTATGCAAAATAAAGACACGTGTTACTTGTTGTTATCGGCTTAGTTGTGCCTCCCAATTGACAACTAGATCCCTCCGGGATTTTCCAATAGTAACATGATACCTATAAGATAACTATGTGCTCGTGTCGTTTGACAGCCTTAATCCTAGGAAAATCGTTTCTATTTTGTTGGTCCTATTTTGAAAGTATTTTATGTAGGTTAATGTAATTGTAGTTACTTGGTAAGTTTATTTCCGTGACCGCAAAGGTTTTTTCCATACCCGCAAGGGATGAGTTCGAATGCACCACGGCACGTGTCATTGTCCGAGCTTTCAATGTCTAGATTGTTTGATCGTGTACACGACGCGTGTCCTTTTAGCCGCCTTCTGTCTGTTTGGTCTCATATGACCGCCGCCCTGCTATTGTATTTTAAAATATTGCCGCTTGGGAAGGCTTGAACACGTTTTCTTTTTGCCTTTACTTTTGAGCGACATTACTAGTTTCAATAATAAAACAATTTCGCCATCTGTTCCTTTTATTTTGCCCAGCAAACTCACTGTAATTTCTCTTAAAGCTGAACAATGTTTCCCAGAAAAGAAGGGTTTTTATATTTGAGTAGCGACATGGTTCTCTAAAGCTTAGAAGACTGTTTAATAAATTTACAAGACATGTCTGATTTCATTCTGATAAAGGATCGGTTCTCTCTTCACTTAGCGATTCGACATATTTAAAAGTAATGTTTAAACCATACCAATCGCTTTGATTAAGCATTTCAGGCAAACATTTGAAAATGCCCCGTTGTATCGAATAGGTCACTAACCACAAACGTCGCATTTTTGTTGCGTCCTTTGCTTACAATTTTATGTACAACGAATGAGTACATATAGTTGCTTTGTGATGAACAGATCGAATCTTCCATAATTCGTGGAAGATTGTCACATGTCTTCAGTCCCCTTGCTTTTAGAATGGACCTTAATAATTTGCTAAACTCGAAATAGCGTTTTCGCTATGATGAGCAAACAATCCGAAATTCTATATTGATATCACTGCATACATGAAATGATGCTTTGTTCTTCAGTAGACTGTTTCCTTGTGAAGTCGGGATTCGGAAAGGGAATCCCGTGTCGATGAGGAGAGGAAAGATATGAAAATTTCTTAAAGTCAACAATGGACTCTGAACAGAAAAGCGTTAGAGATGTTTTGAGTAGTTAGGGGGGGGGGAGGTTGAAATCCAGCTCGGATGAAAATCAAAGGGTGATTCATCATTACATATTAACCTACTTTTTACCTACTTATTAACCAAATTTAAACTCACTTCTAGTTTACTAATACAGAAGTATCGTACATATCACAACACTTGGTGTAGTTAATCTTGTTTGTTTTTGTAATTAAAGGGAACTATGAGCTTTCAAAAGACGTTTAGTTAGAAGCCGGAGTGGGAGGGGGGTTGTTAATGAATATTATGAAACATCGAAAGGAACATTGTTTCCAGGGAAATTTGTTGCTGTTGGCCGTTGAGAACTATTGTTAAATGCAATTGCTCTGAATTTTTTTAAAATACCTATAAATTTGAGAAATCCTATAGTGTTGATTCAATTTGCAACCAGGACATGATGTGTGCAGATACACGCCAATTTACAATAAGTGATAATAAATCATAGAAAAGTTTGCATTGAATACGAAATGCGATTTGTGCGATCTATTGTCAGTAAATATTAGTCAATTGATGTTAGTGTTGAGAAAAATGAAAAACCTTTGGGTACAGGCTATAGATTTCGGAGTTTTTGAGTGAATCTGTACTAATTTTAATGTTTTTTTTTCTAAAAGAGATCTCCTTCTTGTCGTAAAAAGCAAATTTACGTTCAATTTTCTTGGATAAGAGCACCCTGAGTGCATTCTTGCTTCTCCTCTAAGATCAAGTGTGATGGTATGATCAATTGACTGAAGGGGGGGGCTTTAACTTAGGTAATTGGAGCGTTCCAGTCAAGAATGAGCAATTTTGGTGGTTTCATGGTTTTCCCGGCCGCTTTATCACAGTTCATCACTGCAAAACGACATTTTTGTATCATATTTAGTTACAAACTCAAGGTTATTTGAAGCTACTTAAAAAATTTATTTTCTATGTAATTTGAACAAAATACAATTAAAAAACATGTACTTTGAGCCCCGCAAAGAACCAGAACAATAGCAATTGTTCGGTTGTTTACAGAAAGGAGCGTTTGTTTAGAGACCAATTGTTTTCAAAGGGGAATGTTTATATAACGCGTGTTCCAACATGTGTTATTAGCCCCCCAAGGTTGTCACTCTATTGAAATTCGCGTATCTATGTTTGTTTAACATTTCTTTTGCGTTTTTGTAGGAGAAGCAACTAACTGCTGCGTCGGCCGAACTCGCCGGCTTGAAGGAGACAGTGCATGAACAGAGGTCCACAATCGACAACCAACAAGAGAAGATACGCGAATTGTTGGAGAAACAAGGGTCAGAAGAGGAGCGTGAACAGCATATCAAAGGATTAGAAGAGGAGATAAATAGGGAACGAGAAATGGTTTTGGAAAAGGATAATGAAATCCAAGCGCTGCTTGAAAAGCTGAATGCCAGAAGATCGCAGGGAGACGGAGAAGATGCTGAAACCAAATCTAAAAAGGTTTGTAAACATTATGTTCTTTCGATTATACATTGAATATATGTCCTCGAACGACAAGCAATTTTCCTTAAAGCTTCTTGCTACACTGTAAATATAAGTTCTATTTGCAAAAAAAAATTTTCTTGGGAAATATTCGGAAAGATTGCATAATTTTACTTGAAAATATCCTCACCTATTAGAAAGCACACCTTAGCTGTGAATTAATGGAAATTTAATTGCTTTTTAATTTCAGGTGAAAATCCTCGAAGAAAAGCTGAACGACCAGCAAGAAGAGATAAAGCAAATGAAGCAAGCAATTTTAGCTGCCGATGAGGAACGCCAACTACTTGTAGAAAAGTATGAGTTGAACCTCCAGAAGACCATACATCACATTAAAAAGGAGATGGAAAAAGCAAGCAACGAGAAGATAGCACGTCTGAAAGAGGAACACCAGAATGAGATTGACAATATGCTGGAAGTGTCACGAGGTGGGTATTATCGATTACGTTGGCTGCCTTTAAAATTAGCAAGTAATGTAGGTATTAAGCTAATCTGTACACTATCTTATAGAGTTCCAGTGGTTAAACAAAAAATTAAGATTCTTGTTACAAGATTGTTTTATTTTGTGAAAAACAGATTGGGTTGATGTTGCCTTGAGAGCCGCAACTCCACTTCTTCAGTGGGTCTTCTGTGCACCTTGTAGTTTGTTAGGTTGAATTTTGTTGAAGTTTTTAGTAATATTTTAATTTGCATAAACCAATATTTTTCAGTTGAAATGAGTGAGCTTGGTCAGAAATTTGAGGAGCAAATTGGTGCAGCTGAACGCGTCAATCTGCAACTGCTCGAGCACTTCTTCAAAAACAGGACATTGAATGAGTCACAGATGCCAGTTGCTGAGGACGAAGGGACTCCCGTTGAGGTGAGAGGGCCTATCTGCTTTGTAGTTACTTGTTTCAATGATCGCACGAGAGATGCTGGTCAGGCTGGTCTGCCTATGTAATTTTTTTTACTACTGTATGACAATGATGGTCACTGCGAGTAACACGCTTTATTTCAAAAGGTAGCAGATTTAACTAAATTCATACCCCCCCCCCCCCCCCCCCACCCCATCTATTTACATTAAGAGTTCGTCAAGTAGATCTGCGAGTTAAGTATATTAAAATAAATTAAGCTTCTATGAAAATCAATTTAATTTACCTCTGAACGTCCTCTGCACTGGAAACAAGAATTTCCACCTTGCCTTTTCCATTTGTTGGGTAACCGTTAGTTAGATTTGCTCAACTGTATTTGAAATCTTGCTTCCTAGTCATTGCTAAATGAACTGCAAACTGAGGCAGAGAAGATCGCCCATCTGGTAACCTCTTACCAAATCAATGCAGACGACATCATGAATATTCAAGAACTGCAGAATTCATGGGCAAAAGAAAAGCAGATTCTACTGGAGGCAGTCAAAGCTTTGCGAGAGCTCGTTTCAAGAGCTAGTAATGCTGCTGCGGTAAGATCCTTTTAGAGTAAATCCAAACTTATTGTTAAGATGCAGTCAACTGCGTCTGTACTCTAAATTTTTCATCACACTTTTTTTGTGAAGTATTCATTTAGGTACATAATTGCCACCAGGAGGCGTCACAGTAACTCACTGTGTTTGTAAGAGTAGTAAATTTTGTATTGCCTGGTTTAGGACTAGCGGGTTCAGTGGGAAAATGCCATTCAAACCGCAGCAAAGCTAATGTTTCTCGACCTTGTTTTCCCAGGCATTTGTCCAACCTTGGAGTTAAAACAGCAGACAATCAACTAAGCTCTTAGGCTACTCTACCTAGATCGCTTTTTTCTGTCCGTTTGTGCTTCTTTAATCCAAATGTGCGCTTTCTGAAGTTGACTTAGTCCTAATTCTTTAATCGAATTAGAATCAGCCATTTTTATAAGAGATTTCTTGCTTCAACAGACTGACGCAGAAAATGTTGGGGAAGACTGGAGAGCTGGTCTGCTAAAAGCTATCGAAGAGGTTTGCATCTTTTTAATTCAGTTCGAAGAGGCATTAAATGTCTTGATTTATGGATTTACCCACCAATTGAAAGAATTATACGTAAATGCTACAACATCTTGATCTGTTCATTTGTTAAGTTGAAATCAATTGATGGCAATTTACGTCTCTGTGCTTTTTATGTTATTATTCAGATGTTTTTAGTGAAGCAAATACATTGCCCTTGACTAATTGTTTTCCCCCCGATTTTTCAAGCATAATTCTCTAGATGATGATGAAGTGCGTCCATAGACCTTACATTTTTATTTCACCTCACTCTCTGCATTGCACGTCAATATTGTGTGCCAAACCCCTTTACAAACTTTACGTGTTTGGATTAGAAATCTAGAAACAATGCGATTTTCACGTACATTCAAAGAGGGTCAGCGGCGGCGAGTGAAAAAGCTCCTGAGCAGCTTGTCTTCAGGACCGCAGATTAATCGGCGTATCTCTGTATTTTTCTCTAAAACCGCAAAGCGGCAAACGGAACCTTCCCTGTGTTTTTCATTCATTAGCTGTATGAAATAAACATTATCAATTCTTTTGTTTAGTTAATTATGCAAAGTCGACATTCCTGATTATTTTTATTTGCTATCGTAGGTATTCAATCTTGAATCAGATTTTCTAAGTGCAGAGATTGAGACCCTGGAAAGGGTCCCAGAGTCGGCTGAACAACCTTTGGATTTGGCTACGGCCAAAAGAAAAAGACTGGGCAATCAGGTAAATATTTCAGGAATTCCCATAAAGATCGAGTCCTGTTTTTCAATAAACTTTCTTCCTATATACTTCCAATAATTCGTGATAATGCTGATTTTGTAAATTAAGAAAAAGATTTTTTGAAAATCCATGAAGTCAGGGCAAGCTAATTTCCATCATTTTGTGCTGTTTTCCTGATATATTCGATATATAAATTCGTAAGCAGCTTTAGATAGACAGGGTCGTAATCAATCACACGCTTGCCATTATGCCTCTTTCTTCTAAACCCTCAATTGATGCTTATGATGTACGAATTCATATTATATGTTTTTTATTACAGAGGAAACAGCATTCGCAAACTTTGAATTTGTTGAGCGACCAAGAACGTGAATCATATCTTCAAGAAATTTCCAGATTCAGGGTTGCTGCGGAGGAGCTTGAACAAAAGGTCAGTAGCTTCAAGGGCCATTTTGTTTTTAATCACCCTCCCTTATAGCATGTGAATAAAACGTCTGTTTAAAAGAATGTCCAGCAGCTAATCAATTTCTAAAACAATGAAAACAAGGTCAACAATGGCCTACTGTAAGTTCACCATTACTCAGTTGCTTCATTATATTTTCAATGCCAAGGTTTTCTTTAATAAATAACCCATATTGTTTGATATTTCGATGTGTCTAGTCAGCAGTTTGTAGTTTAATTGTGTTGTCTTTAGGCTGATAGCTACAAAGAACTGTTGGAAGATTTGCAATCGGAAGCCGAGAAGGCAGAAGTGAAAGCAGACAACCTCACGCTTCAATGTAAGTGATTTTATCTGATATTTGAGGGTACACGCCTTTTTTTCTTGGTGTGATAATCATAGGTTTTTATGTAAATCTTGTGTACTAACCTCTGATTAATTGGTCTTTTTTAGACAATTCTCAAGCAAGCCTCGTGGACCAGGAGAGAGCTGCTTCTGCACAGCTTCGATCACAAGTGGAACAAGAGAAAATCAGGAACTTAGAGCTTGAGAAACTGATAAGCAACGAGAGGGACACCGTTTCAGATTTGCAAAGGGCTGCTGAAATAGACGAAGAAAAGATAACAGACCTTATTAAATCGTTGGAAAATGAGCGCAAGGAATTGAAAAATATACGGTTAGTTGCTGAATTACTCGCAAATGTTTCAGGTTTCTTATTGTTGAAAAAATGTGCAATTGGAAGAGGGGGGAAGTGAACCAAGTCTGCATTTGTGGTTATTGCATGTGTTTCGCTGGATCGTTGGCTTTAGAAATTATAAAGATGGTTGAGTAATTATTAAATAACAGACTTAGTGACGTTATGCGCAACGACAGAAACTAGCCTGCAAGTTCAGCAAGACCCCCGTTTAAGACCTAGCATCCAATCACATTTTGAGTTTTTTTGTGAAGGGCATGTAGAACATCAGCTCTTAACAAGACAGATGGTGTCAACAAAAAGGGGTTCCCATTTACATTTCCAAAGCCCGTAGGTGGAATTTCAGATTCCAAGAAAAAAGTTCTAAAATAGGTTATTTTTTATTGCTGGGTATGATCAAGCGAAATTTTTCTTGCAGTTGGTTATTATTTTTAACCAATGAAATTTAATCATTTCAGGGCAATGATGGCAAAAGAACAGTCTTCGAGCCAAGCCCTTTCCGATCAAATAACGATAGAGAAGAAGCGCTCTTCGGAATTAGAGAAGCATTTGGCCGAGGAGAGAAAGCGATTGGAAGAAATAATTGCTTCAGAAAATGAAAATCTTGAGGACATGAAAGTTGTCCTTTCAGAAGAGTCAGAAAAGAATCAACAGCTTTCAGACCTTGTTGGAGAATTAAAGGAGGAGAGAAACCGACTTCTCAAGGTTTGTGCGTTCTTAAATTTTTTAGCAAAGCTGTTCTTTAGAGTGAAGGATGCTTCTTGAGAAACTTTTTGTACTAAAACGTATTTGAAGTTTAAGGCCTCACAGTGATTTCAGTGTTACATGATAATGTTTTACGGCAATCTTCAGCATTTTTAAACGGGGATAGTTTTTTAATTCTGTTATATCTTTTCATGAACAGGCAGCCGAGCTGGACCAGGCACATGCACAGAAAATCGAAGGCATTTGTGAAGAACTAAAATCAAAAGCTGCACAAGAGAAAAATGAAAGGCAGAGACTCGAGAAGATTGCTGAACGTTACCATGCAAATTTGGAAGAGATGAGGAAACTTTTTGACGAGGAGAAGAAGCGTCGTATCGAGCAAGAAACAGCTTTGAAAGAACAGAGGGATTCCCAGAGTGAAACTGAAGAAAAAGGGCAGCATGATGCGAGAGAGATAGAGAAACTTGAAACGATGTTGGGCAATCTAAGGAATGAATTGGACAGAGCGGATGCAAAGGTTGCTAGTCAAGATGCTGAAATAATGTCCTTGAAATCCGAAAGTGCTCTTAAAATTTCAGGTTTGTTCACTTCTGTTGATAAATGGTGTCAAAATTACCATGCTTTCTCTATTTTCGTTTCTCTAGTTTGATATGTGTAAATTTTGCAAACCAGAGTTTCAAGTAGGCGGGACTTTTGAAGCTAAAAAGTTATTCTACTGATGTGTGCATGAAGGAAAAAGGTATCCAGGATTTAGTAATTCTAACCAAAATGTGCTATTATTTATTACCGCAGCACCTTTTCATGTTTAAGTATGATGTGAGTGAACTCTGAGCCTTGTGTTAAGGCCAGTCAAATGGAAATCAGTTGTCAGTAGTGTTTTTTCTAATCAATATCTTGTATTATCTTTATAGATATCAAGAAGCAAAATGCTGAGCGGTTAAGCGAGACGGTTGCCAAATGCAAACGAGAATCAGCTGATGAGCTCGACAGAGAACGTGCAACTAGCAAGCAACTGCGCGATGCACTACAGAATTTGCAGGTTCGAAACTTTATCATATCAAACTGTATATTCCATATCTTCAATTATAACTGTACCGAATTCCCCCTCTCTGCTACACCAGTAACCAATTAGATTAATCTTCATTCTGCTCCGACTTCCCTTTCTCAAATCAAACCTTGTTTTAGATTTTTTTCACGATAAATGCTAAAAAACTCAACTTTTTGTCATTAATTTTAGCTTAAATACGAAACGTCAAGAAGCCAGTATGAGAGAATGAGGGAGTCTATTGAGGAAGTAGATGGTCCAAACACAGATCGGGGAGCAACGCCAGAAAAGAGCCCTAGAGGCTCCTGCTCGTTGTCTTCGAGAGCTCTCGACCCATTCATAACACGATGCACAAAACTGGTCACCCATTGCCAAGACGTTATAGTCAACGAGCAACAACGGTATAATTTATTTCATATAATTTACTCACTAAGATGCAAATACAGTTAGAAGTTTTTGTCAGACTTCAAATAAATAAGTTCTCCAAGTATTTGTTACAGAGATTGTTTCAATATGTGTCGAAGTTTTTCACTTGAAGGATAGTCGTTTTGCCATCTAAATTTTACTCGTCATAGCTTCAGCTATCAAAATTTTGGCTTGTGATTTTTAAAGTCTTTGTTTTTTGAGGATTTTTAAACACGTCAATCATGATTTTGCCCATCCTCAGTGACTGATTTTTGTGAAGAAAGCTTCAATTCTTGAGCTTGTATTCTTTACCTAAACAGAATGACATATGGTGCCGAGCGTCCATCTGAAAGGCACATTAAGGAGCTGCAGTCCACCCATGATGCATTGGCAGCGCTTGTCCAAGAATTAAGCCATCTGCAGCAAGATTTACGAGCCTTGGAAGAGAATGATCAGTCGGCAAATTCTCCTTTGGCTAGATTGGAACAGGCTCACAATAAAAACGAGGAACTAAGAGACCATATCAGGAAATTGGTAAAAGAGAAATCGGAATTCCGCGTGACTTTAAGTGCACTTGAAGAGCAGGTTATGGAATATAGAAAGAGAGAGGCAGAGGTTGAGGCAGCACACGAGTTAGGGAGGGAGGCCCAATCAGAATTGAAATCGGAGCAGTTAAGGTGGGAGGCAGAGCGAAGCACTTTGAAATCTGATCTGTTGAAACTTGAAGCGGAGAGAAATGCGATGGAACGTGCTCTTGATAAAGCATCTATTGAGAATGCTAATTTGAAAAACTCTCCCGTTAGATCTGAAGTAAGTTCACAGCCAGATGATAACATCGATAGCAGCAAAGTAGCAGAATCCGGATGGACTCTTCAAAAAGTAAGTGCTACTTCTGTTTTTCAAAACGGATGTAATACAAGTGCTCTGGAGTTTTTTCAGTCTCCTGAACCCTGAAATTTATGCTAGCAGCCATCCTAGAATTTGTGTTTGTGAGAGTGTTCTTTCACTTTGGTTACTTTTGAATCTATTGATGTTTTCATTTTTGATCAAATTGCTTTTTTTATCTATAAATTTTATATTTAAAAATGAATTAACATTATCTTGATGTTCAATTCCATGATGCAATTTTTTCAGATATGTTGCTTATAGTAAGCGTGACTCCATGTTTGTAATTGCAGATTCAGAAGTTGTATGGACGATGCCTGCGCGCTGAAAGCTTCCGCAAAGCGCTCATTTACCAAAAGAAGTACTTACTGTTCCTCCTCGGTGGATTCCAAGAAACAGAAGCAATCACTTTGTCAATGATCGCAAAGATCACCGACGTTTCGCACGTCGATGGCACCAGAAAGCAGCCATACGGCAAATCGAAGGCATTCATGCGTTTTAGGACAGCAGCCAGGGTTGTTATTGCTACCTGGAGAATGAAATTTTTGGTTAAAAAATGGAGCAAATCCATGTCAAAAATAACTCTTAAGTCGAGCAAGAAACCTTCAAATGGAGTAAACACAAGTCCCTCTGCACCATTGGAGCTAGTGCCTGAAAGAACTGACAAATATACGCATAGCAAACCAGCCGTTGGGAATGACAACCGGGGACAAAAAAGTAAGATGGGGGACTCACGTTCTGGTCGAGCAGTGGCGAAGGTGACAGAGCCAAAACATAGAAATGGAATTCATAGTGACTCGCATAGCTCTGATCAAGAAGCTGAGCCAAGAAGGCGACGCCAAAGAGGTGTTGACCACGTGACCACTCGTCAGAGAAGAGGTCGCTTTCAAAGAGATGAATTAGAATCAGAGCCATCAAGTTACTCAGCTGCACGCGATGTTGACCGCAGCCCACCGCGGGCATACCCGAGACCAGCTTCACCCATGCGTAGCCGGGAATCACCCCCTGTTTTAGACAGTGACTTTCGTTATTTTAATACCCATTCAAGCGTACCGTCCTCGAGGTCCAGGAGTCCAGCTTCTCATGGGCCTAGTCCGAACAGGCGAACTGATACGCCAAACAAGCATCAAAGGTCACTTTCCGCGTCGGGACTAGATGAAACCAACACATCACTGAATGCATACATCAAGAAGCTCGAAATGCTACAAGCCAGGTTGAAGTCGCAAGGGGCAGGTAAGAAGTAGATGATATTATTTACCTTTGTTGCTTCTTAGGCGGATAAGGACTACGTGCTTTTTCGTGGTTGCTAGGCAATAGAAGACTTTGTAAGATAAACCTCTTGGAAAATTAAGAATTCTTATTAGTCATTTCCGCGAGAACAAGTCGATGCAAATTAAACATTGTCTTTATAATCTGGAATGGCATTGAATAAAACTACGGACATAAAACATGCCGTTAACACACTAAACACTTTGAGATCACAAGAATTGAGCGAGAGAGGATTTCGGGATTGAGCCTGGATAAAAAGAATCGATTTTGTAAAAGATGGCGCCCATTCATCCGGTTAGCCTTAATTAATAATTAGATTGGCGTTTTTAAGACTTGTTATTTCTTGATGTTTGCTTTTTCGACCTTTTTAAGTAAATTAATACGAAGTAAAAAAAATTAAATGTCCTGTTCAAATTTACTTTGTGTAACTTACCGACTTAAAGTAAGCCCGTGAATAACTGGAAGGACATTTTCTAAACAAGGTGTCGTTTCTACAAGGGTGTAATGCTCTTATTTAGTTTCGTGCAAAGTGTAATGCACGGGTGTTCTGTGCTACTAGTCCATCCAATCGTATTATGACGACTCAGCTCTCTGCATACCACTGTCTTTGTGCAAAATTTGTATTTTTCTCATCTTAAGCTTTCAAGGTCTTGGAAGCTTATACTTAGCGAAAGACTTGCAAAAGTTCATATATAAGAAAGCAAAATTAAGTATTTTAAGAACTTTCTCCAGAAAATTTAAACACAGCTTAACAGTAATGACTGTGAATATCTGTTAAACCTTACTCCTGTAATTATTTAACGGGAGATTCGGGTGTTTTGAAATTATCTATGTTGCCGTCTGCTTGTTGTTTAGTGCTCGAGGCTTGCCAAGCTCTACCATATCTTCTTTGTTGTTCTACAAATATGCATAGCTAGTGCGTCTGTACTTCTTCATAAAGAGAAATTTAAAATATGACTCAACTTCAAAATTATCATGCGTTTGATTAGATGCTTTTAAGAAAGCACTTGTTTAACCAAATTTTCTTTTTTTTGTGCAGATTCCTCTAACAAAGAGACGAGAAGGTTTTAAAAAAGACAGAAAAAATTGTGTCGGTGTGCAAACATGAGACTCAGAATTTAAATAAACAGTAGAGTAATTTTAGTTTGTACAGTTAGAATTTAAAGTTCGTTTTCCAGTTGTTTTTATTGTTGATATGAAGAGTTGCCAGTTGTTCATATGTAGAATTCGCAGCTGAATAATAATGTAAATATCCGTTTGGAATGTTAAATTATTCAATGCAGCAAATACTTGGTTTTTCTGACACTTCTTTGTCTCGATTTCATTTTATTCACAGACCCTTAATTTGCCAATGTAATACAAAACAGTGAATTTCTTCTTTTAATAGCAGCAAAACGAACTTATTTAAATTTTAAAAACTCTAAGATCTAACACTCTAGTGAAAGGCTTTTCTGCCACCGGCATGCTTTGCGGTAGCTACTTTTTTACGCGAGGAGAAATGTACTGTAATTGCCACTTTCATGTAGTACGATATTAGGCCGGTTGTAAAAATAAAGTCGCAAAACATACCGGTTGCGTAAAAGCCTTTTACTATAGTGTATATACCTTTGTTTAATTTCAAAATGAAACATGCTTTACATGTTATTTGTATTTCCAAAATCAGCTATAGAAATAGAACCTTGATAATAGCCATTATTACTTTATGTAAGCCATCTTTTTCGTTCAATTCCACGTAATCGTCAGGTTTATCATGTTATCGTGAGATTCAACAATCTTCATAATCACGTATATCCACCACTTTACATCATGAAGCTGCAGCAGCTTATATTAATACGACTTGGTTTCAAACAAAAATCTATATATGCAACGCCAATCAAAGGGATAATCTTATGTGACAACAAGACCTTGTTTAATACACAGTTTCAACAAGAATATCTATGCGAGCGATCACGATATCAATATCGTATGACCTGCTGGCTGAAGTGAGCAAAGGTTTTTGTCAAGCTTTCGTCTATTAATTGTGTTTGACTTATGTCCATCGCTATCTTTATTTCTTCTTTCTTAATTCTTATTTTCTCCATCATTAATCTTAATGTACATTTTAAGTCTTCTTATCTCTATGAATTCGTACTGTTTGCCTAAAACATTTCAAATTTTATTATAGTTCGCAAAATTGTCAATATCTCAATGCACCATGAATCAATAATCACCCAATATTCAGATTATGAAGCGTTAGGTGAAATTATGACGAAATAATTCCCAAAAACGGATCAAAGTGACCAAAGAGGATAAAGCTGCTCTGGATTGACTTTTTTGCAACACATCAGCTCTGATGAAATTCAACCTCGTTCCACTTCAAATGCACGTTGATAAAAGCTGATGAAATTTTATTTAATGATATGGCGAATTTCTCTTGGTGAAAGACAACCATTTGGGAAGAATTCACTATGGTTGAGAAACCATTTGAGCCTAGAATTCAAAACAGCTCATCAAATTCAGTACTTGCTCATTTTCAAGTGCAATATACTCATCAAGTAAATTCTTATTTGGTCTTCCTCAAGGATGGCATCTGGCTCTATTTGTGCTGCTAGTTGAGATAATTTGCCGCAAATCAACGACAAGGAAATTAGAGGAGTTTGCAGGTGATAACAACGACATTCTATAGATACATAATCTTTGATAATGAGCTTAAGCATGTTTCGAATGGAAAGCCTGACAAAATCACTTATTCGGGTTGTTTGACAGCAACGAGTACATGTGCTTGAAGACAAATTTCGCTTCGACATCTGGGTATGATTTAAAAAAGGTAGAATATGTGTTCCTGGGGACAATGACTCAATTATATGAAAGGAAGTAAACCCGATGTTTTGAATATCAAGCGAGATGTCTTCCTGCCAGTCTGGACAGATGGTGCTATGAAAAAGCGCAGTTTTTAAGATTTACGATCCCGTTTTTTTCAATAGAAAGGTTTTCGATGATTCGCACTCAAAAATGCACCCGGCGTCTCTCTGTTGTACTGAAGATTACACGTGTTCGTTCTTTTGCACTGTTGATAACTGCTCATAGTAGTGTGACTGCTCTTCCTATCTCATATCACTGTACGTCTGTTATTTATCAAATTGTTTTTTATGCTATATTATTGTTTATTTTTCGTCATTATTCGTCATTATTCTGAACTCCGGTTGTTTTGAATACCTGAACGATTCATTTCTGTGATCAATAACGATACTAGCAGTGATAACATTTTTAGATGGTTATGATGATGATATTACCTGTTAATAACATCAAAATCTAAAGTAGTATGCCACTTTAAGAAATCCATCTTATGATGAATTACAGTTCTTGTTATTTAATGTATAATGTGAGTTGCATTGATCTTAAACCGGCCATCATCTGTTTAAACGAGCTTAACTGACTTGTCTCCTTGTCGTTTGATGTTGAACGATAACCATACCGTGAACATATTAGCTAAGCCTTTATGGAGCCATTTAGATTTGGTGACCTAAAAGGTTATGATTTTGTCTCAAATATATATTTACTCAAGACAAAGTTTGGTTTATTTTGATCTTATTTAATTAAATTTTGCCCAAAGCATCTATAAATACTCAATATTTTTAGTTTCAAAAATCTATAAATTTCATTTATTTTTCTTCATAACCTTCTTTTTTTCTGTTAGAAGTGTTACTTTAAAAATGCATTATCTTTTTAGCTTTTTGACATTCTGCTATTGTGCCAGTCACATTCTGAGAACCTTTTGCTCGGTTTTATAAGAATTCTGCTTTCATTTATCTTTCAACAAGTAGCTCTTGTTGCAAGGAGTTTATCTAAGCATAGGCAATTGTCCCTTATTCAACAAAAAGCCGTTCTGCTAAGTCCTAACGTGCAAAAGGTTGGTGTGCTTAACTACCTATCACGCACTCATAATACCGTTGAAATCTTAAAGAATTTTTAAATGATACGGGGGTCTTCATATTTCAACAAAAAGATTGCTTGAGTTTTATCTAAAATTCACTCTCTTGTTGATAATATCAGGGACGTCACTGACTGGCTGACTTACCCAACATAAGTTTATTTTTCCTTTTCTTAAAGTTTCTGAGTTTATTTTTTCTGTGTTTTTCGTTCACTTTTGAATAGACATATTGTGGTTGTTATGTTGCAGAGTGAAATCTTTAACAATTTCTTTGAACAAAGAATATTTCTTTTAGTGAGGAATGTAAAAAGATGGAATATAAGCTTTTATTCTATTTTTCCAATATATTTTTTAATCCGGACATGGAGGATACATATTTTTTAGGAGTGCCATAGGACTCTCTCCCAAGGCCTCTTGCTTTTCACACAGCTAATTTCTCGAAAACTGGCAACCCCCACCCCCACTTAGGAACCCTTTGGCCCCTCTTGTCACTTTGGCTGTTCTTGATCTCGTTCTTCAAAAGAACGGATGTGCCACTTGAAAAAAATTTTCAAATTAACTTGCTTTTAATGAAGAATATCCAGAAAAACGTAGAATATAATTTTTATTAGAAAGAAGTCAGAAACAATTTCGATTTCAAGCTGCTTACTTTTCTTCTCAGTTAAAAAACATTCACTCTATTAACTATCAACAACATTTAACCATTTTAACTTTTCCAACGTTCTGTGAAATGTAACAAAATTAAATGTTTTTTTAGCGAATGCTTTGAAACTTTATAAAGCAAAATATTCCACGTAACAAACCTTGTTTCAAGCAAATGAAACTGATTTTAAAAGTAATGTGTTATCTCTGCAAATGCAGCTTTTATGTGAGGAGGGAAAGCCCTCTTCCCCACAAACACATCCAGGGCACGGCTAGGTGCTAGATGTATCCAATCCCACGTGTAAATGACAACCATTTTCATACAGTTTTTAGCTCTTTGGTTTCGTGATAATTTTTCAATATAGTACCTTGAAAATTAAGCAACACGGACAGTATGTTTTTTTATTTTCTATTTGCATCTACTCCATTGATTTGTGAGACATTTAAAAGACCGTTTCGGTAAGTTGTTTTCAAACACACTGTTAGAAACCACTTTATCTCTAAAAGGTTTCACACAAATGACGGCAAATTACAGTTTCCTAGATTGCTTTTAATTCATCTCGAAAGGAAAAGGTCGCATTTAAAAGAAAATCAATTTAAAAAAATAATGGCTACTTGGCTTGGATGTTAAGTGAAATTCCCTAGTTAGTTTCTAAATCTGGTATCAGGCTGCATGTAATTTGAAGTTGCTTTACAAGGCCTAAATTTTTTTGAGTCTCGAAACGCTTGTATTAATTTTTGATGGTTTAATGATCTTGATTCAGATATTTGGTTTGAGGTTTTCAGCCTGCTTCTTATCAAAACACATATCTTTGCAATGTAATAATGAAATGAAGAAACAAAAAGTTATCTTATTGAGTTTGACAGTTCCTGAGGACTTGGCAATCGGCCTAAAAAAGGACCGTATAAGTATCTCTTGAAAGAGGTAGAATGTGCCATCAAGACGTTCTGGGAAAGAAAAGAAGAGCCCTGTGCCAGTAAAAATTAAACTTAGTTTATTGAATTACTTTCTATGCAAGGACCGAGATACCGGGGGCCCGGGGAAAAAACTTAAGCTGCATAGGTAAAATATTTTAATTTGTAAAATATGGCTGTTATTACACTGATTTATCAGGGCTGCCCCCCCCAAACAAAAAGTTGTATCTCGGTCTTTGTTTCTATGTCCTCGATTCTTACGTTTCTGCTGTATTGCAATTGCAAATTATAACCTTGTAATGTTGTCGCAAAGGCTCTAAGAAGAGAGGCCCCATAAGTGTTAAAGTATATAATGTAATATATTTTATGATAATTTTTCAAGCTAAGGCTAGTACCTTGAAAAGCTTCTTATGAAATAAAATTACATAAAACTGCAGCAAATTACAAACATAAAAGCTGGCAACGCCGAGAAGTACAACAAATGCTTTTTGTTTTCCCATTGGTGATGTGTGAATAACATTGATCAATGGCGGCTGACAATTGAGACCCTGTATACCCCCGTCCGATGGCTGCCTTATAATCCCCTTAACCCCCGTGACCTTAGGGAATGAAGCCATTGTATTGTTCAATTGGCGAACAGTCAATAAACAATTGAATTGCATTGAATGATTATACACAAACTGAAAGAATGAGAACTGCAGGGTTATGATTTGAAAAAGACAAATTGATTTCTCACCTTCAACGGTTTTGCTTATGGCAGTCAACATTTCTTGTTATCCGAGAAACGACGAATAATACTTGCAAAGTATCAATGCCAGTGTTATTTGATTTCCTCTCGGCATGTGAGTCATTCCCGCAACAGACAGTGGTTGAGAAGTTCTCGTTGAAATCAGATTTACACCGTTGCCCGATTCGCTTGACATCGGAAGTGTTGGAGAGAGACAGGACAGGAGTCACTCTCAATCATTGCATGGCATTTTGGTTTCCATTAATTTTTTACTACAGTTGAATCTCATAAAGAAATTACATCGAATAACTGTGGAGTAAATGCGAATGTTGCTGTGCGGTGGACATAATTAATTACTCGAGAGACGGTTTGGTTGTTTATGACTGTTTTATTGGCAAAATGGTGCCCCATCTAGTTCTTATTTCGCTGCTCAGTTTGGTTGGGATTTCCATTCAGAGCAACCAGTGTCAACAAAAGTTCGAAGAAACAGATGGAAGATACAATTTTGTTGTTGACTGCGCAAATCTCGGCTTGGAAACATTCCCCGATAGCGTTTCAGATCTTACCACAACGTTGTAAGTGATTTTGCCATTTTTTTTCTTTTCAGTGTGCCTAGCTAAAAATGTTATGAAGTTGAATTATTGTTTTGATTCCAATTGAGTGGATTACTACACCAGAGTCAATGGTTGTCGAAAGTTAGAAATTATTTACGTATAACTATTAACACATAATGCTCCACGCTCGGTCTGTTAATTTTTGTTTTTAAATAGCTAACTGTTTAGCTTTAACTAACTCCCTAACCGGGGTGTTCGAGTTTAATATTTGAGATGGAAACTTTATGCAGATAAAATGTCGTTTTCTTTATGCACAATCAGAAGTAGGTTTGGATTAAAAATGAACTTGCTTTAAACTGTCACTCAGCAGTAATCACTCTTCCCCGAAGGCCCCCCTTCAAACCCGAACCCACTTTTCGATGGATTGTTGGCATTTTCATGTGATAAGCTGAAAGTGGTATTGTCGGATATTGTTAGAATGGCATTTGACAAATATCAAATATTCCAGCCATTCAGAAACACCTCAGGTGTCAATATCAAATGCAAACCATCCTTTCTAAAACGTTTCTACACCCGCAGGCTTGGATTTAGCAGAAACAGGACTTATAACACTCCTGGTCTTTTTCTAGATCAGATTTGTTCTATTATTCAAATATCCAATTCAAAATGTGTGAATACCTCTCTTTAATTAGTCCTGAAATTTGAACAGCTCTTAGTCAAACTATTTACATAAGACATATATTTTAAGTGAGTTGGGGTCAGACCAGAAGGTAATATATTAACGATTTGACATTTCTTTCTCTTACAAGTGATAGCGAAATGTCATTATCAAAAATTGCGTGACCACTTTCTTTCCATGCTTTCCTTGTATACTTGTATACACATATACTGTACGATCAAATATCAACAAGACCGTAGTATAACATGCTCTAATCGAAGGAAAGATATCAATCCCGATTTGTCTCTATATTATTTGCACCTACGGTGTGTAGTTGTGGCAGACTGGCGTTAGATCGGCCAGAAATCACCACCTTTTAGTTAATGGCCGAGAGGTTTAGCTCTAATTTAAGATCAATTGCGCCCCTCCCACTACCTGCAACCTTAAACTCTGCAATTGGCTGCATTATTCCTGGCTGATTGCTTCCAGGGGGAACTTATTTATGTACGAACTTACACCCATTTTTAAATAAATTTTTCTTCCACTATTTGTTTCTTAAATGCTGGAAAGATTTATTCCCGCACATTTTTTTTGCAGATATTGTCTAGGTTTTTTGCAGGCAAGTCTAACTGTTGTTTGAGATATTCCCTTACATATCATAATTTAAGCATATTAAATGTTAATAAATATATGAAAGCCACAGCAATAATAGATCATTGAAGTATCAAAACATGACGGATTTTCAAAACTTTTAAAAATCGTACACTGTAAGGGGGGGAGGGGTGTTCAGGTTTGATTACCTGGGACTGGGCAGATAATAGAAGTTTTTAATTTAGTTTCTACCACCAACATAGCTATAAATATGATTGTAAAGGCCTTGACAACAAAGCTTGCAAATGGGCTCGATAATGCATCCCATCAAAACCTTCATTATGAAACTGTGGTATAAGTTTAAAAAAGGTCGTGATTTGAAAAGTAAAGATATAGCTAGAGTGAATTAATTTGTGTTTGAATACTATGATATTTATGATCTACATTTAATGACTCCCCATTCAAATACGACAAATAACGTCAATAATTTAGCGAGATATTCGATTTGATACAGCGAACTTCTTTGGCCCTTGATTCTTAATTTCCTCCTAAAAATTCGTTTGAATATCTTACAATATAAAATGTGCTACATTCAATCAAGGACTGCGGATCATATTACGGATTGAGCGGGCTAAAAGGGTTTGGGGGGCTAAACATGCTAAAAATCAAGGGTAGGATGACTTTTTGTATACTTCTAAATATACTTTGGAAATTATTGGGGGGAGGGCTTTAACCCCTCAGCCCCTCCCCCGCTTCCGTGGTGTTCCCTGTGTACAATACTTGATACCAAATATAAAAGAAGTGAGTCCTGCATACAGATGTTTTGAAGATGGTAGTTTCTCAATGAGGCTCCCAGGGGATCCTGTTTGTTGCTGGCTGAGATCTACTAATACGAGGGGCACTTCACTCTTGCAAATAGCGTACGAGATTTTCCTTAGATCAAAAGGATTTCTGGGTTGTTTCATAAAAAACAATAGGATTTTCATAAAAAGTCTACGAGATTTTTTTGGAGTGATTTGCCCCTCGTGACCATAGAGATAGAAAGAAACCTGCCTGGTACCATAGTAGCCCCATGTTTCTCCAAGCCATTGATTCTAGGGAAGTCTTGTCGACTACTAGAAAATGGCCTGTTAAATAATTGAATGTTTGTTCGATGTGTTGATAAAGAGCTCATTGAACTTTAATCGTCAAAGCTAGTTGAAGGATCTGTTTGTTTCTTTTATTTGCGACCCATCCTGCTTGTTTGTGCTATTTTCCAAACAACCCGAAAGGAGTCTTTTTATCCATACAAATATGAACCCACCCCGCCGTGACAACATTGTCAATCGATCAGTATTTTTGGTATTGTTCAATTACTTCTGTTGGTTTCCTTTCGCTCTATGAGAAGTATGTACTACTTGCATGTGAAAGGAAAATAATTTCCTATGCCTGACGGGGGTATTACTAATTAATCCATGTTATATAAAGGGAGCCTATGGAGCCATTTGGATGTAAATTTTCCTAGTCTGTGCGCAGGCTAAATTTTCCAGACTCTTGTCGATAAAAACTAGTTTTAATGCTCCACTGCTTGTCTAAGTTGACAATAGGACTGCATATACCGCGACTTGTTTCTTACCCAATTGCTTCCCTTCTAGAAGTGGATCGTTAAGAATCGATAAATATAAAATTTGCTTCGTCCTCTACCTCTTGTGGATCTGCCAACTGATCGTGATCAGGCCCCAATACCGTCATGGTTTTGTGATTGTTAAAGGCATTTTGTAGCTAAACCCCCTCCTCCTTTTGTTGTATGTGGTTAGAAAATGTATATTTGATTGTGAATGCATAGATGTTCCAGACACATGAGTAGACTGAATTTCACTGAGTCTTGGGCACGGGTAAATCACCTATGTAATTTCTAATCTTCAGTGACAAGCAAAAATTTGTATGCCTTTTCACAAGTCTTCTATTGTTTGAAAAATCATGATGAAAAATAAACGTGAAAAAATCATTTTTTGATCTGTTTGTTGATTAATCCGTTCCATGATCCATTTATTCTTTTCTTCCTTTCTTTAATAACTTGCGTTATCAATTCATTGTTTTTCTGTTCATCAGTTTTACGTTTTGTTTTCATTATACGATTATGTCATGTCTTAGCAGACTAGCGAATAGACCAAGCCTCTTTTCTTTAAGCGATAATTGATTTAATCCACAGTCTAGATTCGAGCATAGTCATGATTCGAGGAGAAAGTAGGAAAGTCCGATTGAGGTGAAGTCTCGCATATTGTTTTTAGAAATAGAGCATTGGATACAGGGGCGTCAGGAACCATGCCAGGGTAAAAATTGAGATAGACACTCCAGTTCAATAAAGTTCAGTCCATTTCGGTGAAGTTCAGTTTATATTGCTATTTAGATTCTCCCATACACTTTGAAATATTATCACAATGCAAAAATATAGCAAACAGATAATAAACAGATAAGAAACTGAAAAGCTTGTTAAAATTAGCCAAGGAACAGTACCTACCAAGTCCTACCACTTTCATGAAGTATATTCAGGGATGAATTTACAGGGTGGTGTAGGGGTTGCGACACCCCCCCCCCCCTAATATTTTTGTGTGCTTCGGTAAATTTTGCTCCGATTAGGTAAAAGGTATTTTCTGGAAGTTTTTAGTCACAAAATGAAGTAGAAAGTTGCTATATATATCTTCTTATCTATCTTAATGCTGAAAACTTGATTTTAAAACCGGGTCTTTCCATCAGTTTTCAGCCACCTGAATGATTTTGCATAAAATCCATTCATTACTGCTTATCAAATACCCCCTCCCCCAATCCTTACTGCTTGAATCTGTCCGTGGGTATAATGTACTCTGTATAATGTACCAGTTTTCTTTGAACGGAGTGTGCTACCATCATCAGCCACGTCAAAACCTTGTATTTTACTTTCTTCTCAAGTGTCACTGTGATTCTCAAGCACTTTTTGTTTTTTGAATGGTGCGGAATTCAAACGGAGGGATTTGGGTAGGAACATTTTTTTCAGATAATTAATTCAATCCAACTTCCGACTCTCTCTTGTTTTGATCTGTCTGATGTTTCTTTTGTTCATTGCACAATTTTTACGTCATAAGCTTAAGATACATATAAAGGTGTGGTGAACTCTTTGCAATAATCTTCACTCATTGTGTCGACTGGCACAAATTTTAAGCAAATTTCTGAGCGAAGTCCTTTTTTAATTAATTGTATGTTCATGGTATGTAGTACCCCTGACTATGCTTTGGGGTGTCATACGGTCGAATTTTCGGATAGAACGGTTGTGTGTGCATCAAGCTATTTTTTCACAATATTGTTTTGCACCACCCAGCCCCAACAGCCGTCCTGTACCCCTGAGCAACGGCCCCATCTCCCTTTCCTATATTTTTGTAGAAAACAAGCTTTTCCATAAAGCATCAAAGATGCAAAATGGCTAACGCCTTGGGGAAATTACCCCCCCCCCCCATTTTTATGAAAATATGGTTTACATGTTTTCTCCAAAACTGGATTAAAAAACGCTGGGTAGGTGTAGATCAAATTTCCTAAGGAAAGTTATCTTGGTACAAATCACTGAAACGAGGCAAAAAGGGTGTAGTCCCACTAGCCGCGCCCATTACTCTCCCACTCTGTAATAGCTTACGCCGCCACTGAACGCCTATTGTAAAAATAGAACAGTATATTTTGATATAGCAATTTTTCCCTTGTGTACACTTAGATTTCCGCTGTTGGTAAGGGGGGTATTGTCATGTTATAGCATTATTGCGTACTGTAACGTTCACCCCGTTCCGGAAAAGGCTGGGATTGCTTGCTAACGAGCCATGATCCATATTCAGAATAAAACCACTCAATCCTTAATTTTATTTTACGACAAAACTTAGGAAATGAAAGGATCAGTCGAGTTCCGCTCCAAACGCATTCAAACTGCATCAATAGAGCTATCAAAGCTTCGAAAGGAAACAGTTTTCTTGACCAGCTTTCGGTTTTGGGCTAAATCTCCTTTGTAAGTTTTGTATTTGTCCACTGGTTGGTTTCCCAGGAATTGAATTAGGTCCGCATGGGCGATTATCGGATCTTCAATGGAAGTGCAGGGGATTTTTCTGCGTTTGTGTGATTTGTTCTTCCTTTGAAGTTGTGGTTCCATGTGGAAGAAAAAAACGGAGTCAAAAAGCCTAAATTTTGCATGAGTGCACGAGTTACCATTGGTAAATTGCAATTGAATTGTATATTTATGAGAACTTTGTGTTGATTTTATATTGTACAAAAATTATAGGGATGGCCATTGACGCACGAATGACCTGGAATATGTTTATGGTTTTAATCCCGTCATAATCGTTACCTCAAAAATCGCACCATAATGCCATCATGAATCAAATTTCATTATAATTCTTTTTCAGGCTACAATAGTATGACCTTTTTGGGGCCTTTCCTATTTCGTTGATTATCTGAACGCTATCATTTCAGAGCAAAAGTCAAATATTTTGTTTTTAAGTTTATTTATTTATTAATGTGCGGTATTACCCGTCGTGAGAATATCTGAAAAATAAATAAGAAACGCCGCAATAAACCAAGATAAAACAGTTAAATATAGAGTTTGGGTGCTAGCATTTATTCCCGACATGCTATGGGTCTTTCTTAATGTAATATCCTAGATTCAAAAAACAGTTCAAATTGGGGAAAGAGTTCAATCGACTAGGCTGCAGTTTTCTACCTGCGACCGTAAAAAGTGATGTGTTGGAGAAGGGTCTATAATTATTGCATTACAAATGAGAGTGTAGGAAGCGGAGTTTTAAGCGATAATAAGTCGCTTTTTTTAAGCATGGATGGCGAAAGTCGAATATATACAGCCCTTTTTAGTCTAATGCTTTGATTGTTTCAAGTTTTAGTTTGATGTTAGTATCCAATTTTCAAAGAATCAAAAGTCAACCTCTCGGCTTTCAACGTACCAGCAGTTAAACATTTGGTGCCCTGCGTGGGGAACTAATAATTTCGTGTGTCAAAGTATCTTGGAGACGACGCCGATAAGTTAAGAAATGCATCGATCTTGTTGAATGTAACTTAACAAATTGTGTATTTGGCTGTTAAGGAATTCTCTATTTCCTCTCCTTCTCTTTAATTTGTACTGATTTATAATCAGGGACGTAGAAGAGTAGACCCTGGAAAGCTCCCCTTTGCCGTCCTAGTACCTGTGTTAATAGATTTGATAAGCCCATTTTAAAAAAGACTTTACCTGATTTGAATATTAAAATCAGTAGCGAAAAAATCTCTAGACGCTATGTATGCCCTTGTATTTGTTATGTTGTTAAAAAGGGCCTAAACATGTGGACATAAATTATACATTCTCTTCCTTGGTCTCGTGCTCTACAACTAACTAAGTACTGTTACGTCATAATATGTTAATTCATTCAAAACATTGCATCTCCCTCTTTTTTCAGATTTGTCTCTGGGCGCTAAATATAAAGTTTATTTATGTTCAAATTAGCAAGTCCAAACTATATAAACCCCTTGTCCTTTAGTCGTTCGGCGCCCCCTAATGCCTCTAAATATACTATTCACATACTGCATAACATTTCATTTCTTTTCAAAGTTGCCATCCAGTTTTCCTCTCATTCAAATATTTACCAGTAAGTTTTCATTTTCAATTGCACAGCTGTTTTCAGTTGTAAAATGATTAAAATTCCTTCTTCTATTGGAATTGAATCGGTCTGTCTAGAAGAAGTAAAACATAGCTCTTTTTATACACCTCAAGGAAACCTCCTTCAGAAAACCCACCGAACATGTATTTTAATGTGCAAGTTTTAGTCAAAATGTTTGTAGAAATGGGACACAATTCTCCGCTTGCACGAGATATCCACTCTTGTTTATAAAACTAAATTGAACGAACGTAGATTACAATATTCGAGAATGAGAATTATCAAACAGCCGAAGTAGATTTACAAACATTGCGGGGCTTAGATCAGATTTAAAGCTCAAAAGGTAGAATATTTTGTTGTCCGTGTATGCAAACATAAGAGACATCACCGACTTGCACCTCAGGCTGTCGAAGCAGGCTGTTTCTGAGTTGGGATTTCTTACAAAATGAATCGTTTTCAAGAGGTTTTCTTTTAAGATTTGTTGTAGGATGGCAAATTGCGTTCTCGGTAGGTTTGTGGCGATGATAAAGAGCATTTTTAAATAGTTTAAAGGAATAATTTTAAATCAAATTCCTGTAAGTTGTACTTGGTGTGAACTCAAATTTTCGTGAATGGAGCTGATGATTTTTCGCGTAAAGATAAGAGCTGACATCAGCAAATAATTCGCGCCTCGTTGGGTCTATTTGATATCTGGGGAAAAACTTGATGCATAGTGAAAAAACTTTTCTACTCATATTTGAATTTTTATTGTCGTGCACGCTTTTTTATGAGAACATTTGACTCCAGTTTTAGCCTGGCATTTCTTATTTTTTCGCATAAATTCAGCTAAACGTGTTTTTATTTTGTTTCTTTTTTCTAATTGATTCCCTGTGCATAGTAGTGTCCGGACATAACCTGTTCTTGATAAAGTTAATAATATTATTCTTTAATTTTTGAGGTTTTTGTTGGTATTTTGTTTCATATGTTTTGTTGAATTTCAACCTGCTTTGTTTTTTACGTTGTTCCTATTTTTGGCAAGTATCACCCAGGTGTTTCTTATAAGGGTTGTTCTAATAAAAAGAATGTGAAAGTAGCGAAGCAAATGAAGTATCAATGAAGACAAGCTTTGTACAAACTTGTTTACGGAATGATAAAAGAAAATATAGCAAGTTGTGCCATTTGATTTAGGACGTCATTGGCGTTTATGTCCGTAGCTCCATAATTACTCATTAAAAACCCAAGTGACAAGGAAAACGCGAGAAATCATCATCACTTCCATGGGTTTTGCAAAGCTCAGTGGGCCTATTTTATTCAGAAGAGACAATATGATTCCTCTTCATTTTTATTGCTGAAATTGCCATCTGCTTTTTCGCCCTCCCATTGACATATTCATTGTTGATAATGCAAACGTAGCAATGTGTTTTTAAACGTATGTAATCTATTTGGCCAATAAAATCCCTACTTAAAAGGAGATCAAGGAATCAAGTTTTGTTTTGGCAACAAATGACCGATCCAAGCAAGTGTTTTGCTGGGGATTAATCCTAAAAAGGAAGCAAAAACATTGCTGTGGTAATCAAGGATTCCTGCATCAAAGTTCAATTTTTATGGTGCTGAGAGTGTGGTGTAAAATCTAAGCAACATTTTACTAGTTAATAATATTATCTTGATTTATGAATTTCAAATGCTACTGACGAAATGGTAAACTATCGGGACTTCATATCCATCATTTGCAAAACTTGTTGCTTTTGACGTGTGCCTTAGAAAGGATAAATTTATTTGAGGGGGTGGGGGGGGGGATTTTTGAGAACTACACTCTTTGTTTGGGGCTTTTTAACCACTGTAAATTCTATGATGAAAATACCAATACAGTTTCATTCATAGTAGCCTACATTAAGTAGAAATAATCGGATAGCTTTCTGTGGCTAACCAGAATTTTTTGAGAGAATCATATGGGCAACACATACGATTAAAATCAAGTGCAAATGTCATACACCCTAATATAGCAATTGGCGGCTGATGTAGCAAGTCTGTTTTATTTTAAATATTATATTATCGAAATCGAATTACTGAAAGCATGTGGCGAAGTTTATTGTTATGATGTCGTCAAAAATGATGCCTCGTTATTATTACCAACGATACTGATAATCATTGTGATGATGATTTTCATGATGGCTTTGATGACAGTTATTATGATGATTATGTTGATGATCATGATGGTTCAAAGCTGTTTCCCCCGTCTTGTTGACCCTGTGGCTCATTTCGCACAAACAGGATCACAATAAAGACCCGTCATCGAAGTGAAATTCGACCCATGCGTAGTGAAATTCGATCGATGCGCACATGATAATCTAAACGCTAATAACATTTTCTAACACACAGCTCATATCTTCAACTGATCTTATCTCGTTAATCGATCATCGGGACTGAAATTAACCCTGGTCTAATCCAGTACAGGTGTCTGCATGCAGCGAAGATGAGCCATTGGTTTCAACCGGAATAGCAAATGCACTTAAGGATTCTTTCAAAATTGTAATATTCTTTGAAAGGAAAGATCCCAATCATCTCAAATATTGCATGATATCAAGGCAAATGCTCTCTTCACTGAACCGATCTTGTTAAGGTTTCATCTTCAAATTGCTCCCATGCAGTCTACATTCTGATATTTTAATTTCTTTATCATTAAATAGATAAGCGCCTGTGGTTTTCCATAGCTTAACATTCAAAAACGTTGTAGTAGAAGTTGGTGCATGTTGTGTTGCTTTGTAAAGTAACCAATTCTGTTTAGCCATTAGGCCAGGCCTACTTATTCTCTCACATTTTGAACACAAAGTTCAGCTCTAGATGAAACAAAACTCCGTACTCTAGTTGCTACAAAACGAAACAGCTGATCAGCCTATCTGTATTTTGCGTCATAGCTACATAGTGAAAGTTTCTCTCGGTGAAAATCTGTAAAATATTTCGAGTTCTTTTTCCTAAACTGTCTAATAGCAATTTGTCCTTCAATTGATATTGTTTTGAGATTAATTGTTTATAAACAGTTTTCGATTTTGGTGGATGTTGACAACAATGTTATTATGGTAAAACGTTCAATTTTGGCACATAACGTTTTTTAAAAGAAATCTTTACATCTCTTATAAAACCATTTAGCTTTCCAGCCCATTTCAATAAACAACTGTAGGTGGCATGTTCTAAATAAATGCATTTCATTTTGCAGATATTTACACGGAAACAGATTGAAGAGCATCAGTAAGTCATCTCTGGAATTGTTACCGCACCTGGAAGTGTTGTGAGTACTTTATTACAGTGGTAGTACACGGAAAACATTGTGGTTAAACTTAGTCCATGTAATTATGACACATTGAAACTGACCAAAAAACCCACAAAGGAGTCTTAGGGAAATGTATGATGTATGCAAAAATAAAGTTTCCATTGATATAGATAAAGATTTAAAGGATTTACGTTCAGCTCAGTTAAAAATCTTGAAATTGCAGGTGGCCCGACTAGGCTCTCACCCAAAATTTGTAAGTCAACCAGCTTTTGCATTTGGTTTCGAAAATCCAAATAATCAGTTTTAATTTAAGGAAAAACCTATGTACAATCTTTAAAAGTCTCTATTTAGTTATTATCTCTAAGAGGCTTCTGGAAGTTTGTAAAAATGAAAGGATTGGTCCTGATAGTCTAATCGGTTGATTAATACTTATGTCTATCTATAAAAACTTTTTTCTAATCATTTGCTCAACTCAGTGATAAGAGTCTGGGTCACATTGCTTTGTGAACTGAGAAATCAATTTTTGCTTCCTTTAGCTTTGATTTAGGCTACGTTCACACTACTTCGTATTCGCTTCGCTCCGTTTTCATTCATGAAAACGATGTCCGCTCACACTAATCCGTTTTCATATGAATACGCTGTGAATACGATAGGTGTTCACACTTCTCCAACAAGAACGCTGTTAGTGGCCTCATTTTTGGAAAGAGGCGTTCACGAATCCTCAACAAAATGGCGTCATTATAAATGAAATTAAATAAAAGTAAATCGTGAAAAACTTTGTTGTAACAGCTACCAGTCCATTGTGAATTCTCAATTTCAAAATTTTTGAGATTTGGTGTGCTACAAAGCACGTAATTTGTTGCCGATGTTAGCGTATTCAAATGTCTTCGTTTTTGGTGTTTGAGTTTGACTCCGTTTTCATTTGAAAATAGTTTGTGAACGGGCCCTTAGTGCAGGGGCGAAACTACCGGGGGGTGTGGGGGGGGGTGTGACACCCCCCCAATCCAAAAAATAGTCGATTTCGCAGGGCAATCGAAGATTTCGCAGGGCGCCTAGAAGAGCTTTATTGCCACGCAGAAATGCCACCTCTGAAGTTCGTAAAAAGCCGTTTAGGAATTTTGAAATGGAAATATCGTATTTGTTATGAACCTCCCTTCCTGACATTGCATTTTAGAGAACGGAACAGGTATGTAAGGAAAAGCTCCGTTATTTGCAAAGCGAAAGCATTTCTTACCGAAAGTCATAGCCAATGGATGCAATGATTGATGCATATGTTTATGAGGGCAAGGTTGAGTCATGCAAATTAATTTAAGTTGTAAATTATTTTCATGACAAGCACGGCTTCACTGGGGGGGGGGAATAAAGGGCTGAAGTCCCTCACTTTGGTCAAGATAGAAATTTTTTTTATCATTTTTTCTATTACTTTTTAACAGTGCATGAACTAAAAAACATAATAAATCGTTAAGATACCGTTTCATCTAATTGCTAACTTTTTCACGTATATTTTTATTATTTTTCTTTTATTTGCATTAATTCAGTAAATCATTTTCTGTATCATTGCAATGTTTTAATTTTGGATGTGTAAACATGGCCTTCTTGATACAAGAAACTGCACATTTCTGTTCAGGAAAAAAAATTCTCCCAATCAAAACAACATCTTCCTTCTGTCATTCACAACTAAGTGCAATCTGAAACGAAAGGTTGCCGTTTCTTTCCTTCCCCAACGTCTAACACTAGAGTTTTAGCATGACATCCCCCTCCCTATTTTTCCCAATAAACAATAATATTTTCAATAAACTATCACTTCTTTTAGCACAATAGTAATTTGGTAAATTTTTGTTTGAAAGATGCTTTTTAGCCCTTTTACAACATATAATTTCAAAAAATTTCTTCACGTCGGACCCAACCATGGTGGGTCCTCCTACCTCACTAAACTCGACTCTTAGCTCCACTGGGCTAAATTTCGTTGCGCTGTCTACATTATGGTCCCCCCCCCCTCCCAATTAGCTGTTTATTAGCTTAATTTTGCAAACCAACGTTAAATGAAGTGAATTTAAAAAAACAATTTACGCTCACGTAGAGAAATAAAAATGTCATAGGCAATGAAGTTTCAAGTTTGTTTTTATTGCTTAGAAGTTTGTCCTTGGTAAAGACCAGTGTACACTGGTAAAGCTTTCACTAGTAACCTATAGACAAACCGTTGCTACGAGGTCTGCAGGGCACCACTCATTTTTGCAGGGCAGAAACCCTTTTCACCCTCCCAAAACTATTGGCCAAGTTACGCCCCTGCCTTAGTGACATGTATGCTCCTTGTTTACCTACCTAGGATGCGGACTCCATGTCTCTCCTAACCCATTGCTAAAGCATTCAAGTACATGCGGATGGCTTAACTATTAAAGTGTTAACCGTTTTCTTATCATTCTTTTATCATTCCTTTTTGTCATTTTGCATAGGGACCTTAGCGCCAATGACATCACAAGCCTTCCGCGAGGAATCTTTGACAAGAATAGCAAGTTGAAAACACTGTAAGTAATTCACTGGTTTTGTGTTTTCTGTCTTGCTATATATATGATAAATCAAGCAGCATCGTATGCGGGAAAGAGAGTAAATCCCTGCCTCTTGTCAGCTTCTTCTGACATTAGATTATCCAAGAGTTACAGTGGGAAAATAAACTAGTGTTATTTTTTTGAGAAAGGAAACCAGAATTTATCAGAAAGAGGAAATAATGTAGCAAATTTAAAGCAATTCTTCTTAACTTGCCAGTATTAACCCCATGCACTCTTACCTGAACTCTGACGCCCCCAAGGTTTTCTTGTGTTTTACGATTCACTCACCAGTGTCTAAATTTTCGATCTCTAAGATATTCTTAACTCTAGATCTTGTAAAATCAATATCTTTGAAGAATCCCGCAACCCAGATTGTTTAACAATTTATTCTCTATCTTATCAAGGCACTTAGGCAGAAATCGTATCCATTGTGATTGGCGTGTTTGGTGGCTGGTGAACTTCACGAAAACACTGGAGAGTTTTAATGGGTTCTGCTTCACTCCACAGTCACTGAGAGGACGCGATATTCGGCGATTAACGGAAAAAGATGTTATCGGTAAGGCTGAGTCATGTTGGACAGATTTTCTTGCTACCGAAGGATTTGTTATTGGTATAGTTTATTTTGATTCTCAATGAGAAAAAGCTCAGAGCTCTGTGACGGGGGGTCCCTATTGATTCGGGCACTTTGTGAAGCATCCAAGAAAACCACGTAAATGCTAAATCCACTTCGTTTTTCGTATTGTTTCTTTAATTTTTGCTTCGATCTATAAGTATTTCTTAGTTTTCAAATGATTCCCATTCACTCTCTCCTATGACCTGTTTCTTATGAACATGATCACCCAAATATTATCAGTCAATTTAGAGTTGCATTAAGCAAGGTTGGTCGCCCTGATTAACTGCAACGTATCTGCGTTTTATATTTAGTTGACTGTGCAAGTAAAAGGAGGCTGAACAATCAAAGTGAGGATGGCCACTACACGTTCCATATTGCTGGGGCTGGCAGACGTAACATCAAATTGCTTATTTATTGTTACAAGATGGCCTCAGAAACACCAACAGAGTATTTGAGTCTTCCAAGTGGCAAGCAAGCTAATTATGTGAAAACGAAAACTGATGGATGTCTTTCGAAGAATGGTAAGCATGTCTGTTGTACAAATCTTCAAGAGCCAAGTATTTAACCCGAGAAAACCAATTTCATGCCCTGTTTGTCATATTAAGCCCTCGTCTTAATTCAACTCTTTCACTGAACGTAAAAATGAGGATCTAATTGGAGTTTGTGATATAGCCATATCACCAAGTCTGGAAGACCAAAAGTTCTTAAGCCCTGGCAAAACGACTAAACATTTCACTAAACATTTCACTCAACTTTTCTTAAGTGAAGTTGAGCGAAGTTTAGCGAGGGTGGCAAAACGTGACTAAACTTTTCACTAAACTTCACTCAACTTTTTGAACTTCGAGCTGTCTATGACGCTGTTGGGTTGTAGAGGATCTTGCATAGGATTTGCTTTTGGTTTATTTTGTTGCATGCACAAGCAGTGGATGAAAATAAGATTTGGATGAAGCGACGAGGAAAGAAAAGACTTTTTAGCACATTAACAAAAAAGTTGACTGTTGAAAAAGACACAGTAGCCTACAACGAGATATGCAGATGTCTCATAAAGGCTTTTTGGGTCACGTAGAGACAGGAAAACCAACGAAAACAGACGAAAACCTTTGGATTTCCATAACTAGTGCGCCTGCGCGATCACAACAAATGTTTAATTGGTGGCAAAGCGACTAAACATTTGCTAAACAATGCTAAACAACGCTAAACATTTTTGACCAGGATCAAACTTTGCTCAACAACACTCAACACGACTAAACAACACTAAACAGGGTGGCAAAACGACTAAACTTTTCACTAAACTCTTGACTAAACAAAAGTTGAGTGAAATGTTTAGTGAAATGTTGAGTCGTTTTGCCAGTGCTTTAGATTTGTCAGTATTGTTTGATGGTCAACGAATAGTAGCATGAGAATAACGTTAATTGGGTGACATGAGACAATGTATTTATGACGTCAACCAAAAGTGGAGAGAGTGGCTAGCTGACTTATTATATTCTAACATATTTTAGGCAAATGAGGGAAGAAAATCCTTGCAATTATTGTTGCTGCCAAGTGCCAAAAAGCAAGTGAATTTGCTCAATAAACAAATATTGATTCGCTCCATAAGCAAACATGGATGGGCACCATAAGCAAGCCCTTGCATTTAACATTTTTTGAATACCCGATGCAGTAATAAGTGAATTGGAGAATAAGAATGACAATTTTATATACAGGCTGTTACTCTGCCATACAGAACCATTGCGGCCCTTTCCGTGCTGTTGAAGAAACAAACCATATAAATTGATGTTTTACAGGTACAGTTAGAGCTTCAGACTCAGATTTGAGTGCAATCGTAATATTTTTTTTTCATATCGAGTTATTAATAGCTCTTTATTAACGAAAGCTGTATTTCAAAATTGAAGAGAATTAAGCCACACCCAGACATCGCCCTTTTGCTTTTCTCAACACCGTGCGATCAAATTGCCTTATTGCGCTTCCTATATGGCCTTTCCACATGGTAAATGTCTTTTTTGTAAACAGTATCTTTCTTGTAGCCTCAGGCTTCGGTCCTCAATCAATTACAATTTCCAATTACTTTTCTTCTTATCCCGTGTTTTCCTGCAAATCGCTCTTTATCCTGGTCTTTGATGATTCTCAGTTTAATCCTTTTTGCAGAACCTCGTTTTTCTTTCTTAAAGCATGAAAGTTCTATATTATGTGGGAATAAATCGAATTACAATGATTGGCTTACTGTCAAGGCTGTTTTCGTGCATCAATTATTTTGGAGATTCCGGTAATGAATAACTTGGCGTTGAACCAAGGCCTAACAAAACATGGCGGTCATACGGCCAGTGGCCTTAGGAAAGATATTGAAAACAAAAGAAAGAGCCGCACCTAAACGCCGCTTTTTTGTCATTGTTTTCCCGAGGAAGGTTTTCAGGGCTAAAGTTTATTGTTTGAAGGAAAGGTGGATATTTTTCTGGACTTTTCTGAAGTTACTTTTTTATATAGCTGGTTGCTCTTACTAGAATCGTTAATTTTATAATTGCAAGCACCCACTGTTTGAATGTTATTATGGAGAGAGACGAATTTCAAAAGCTATTTTGTTGCATGAGGTCTGTAAATTGATATATGAATGATTTTTTATCGAGCAGGTAGAAAAGGTAGAAATGTCACGTCATTTCAGATTGAGAAATATCTGTATACAATTTCATATAGAGTAAAAAAGGACTTTTGAACTAAGTCGTACACACCATAATACGCAATATTATTAGTTAGAGGTCGGTTTTGCATATTTTTAATTAATTTTGCTCAAAGCAGGAGCCCTAGAACAAGCTCGAAACTACGTTGTACCAAATGCAACGTAGGTCGGCAACCTCTCGGCAATTTTTCGGAGAACAATTTTAGCACGTCTTGCGATTGGCCCGCCACCCCTGGCTGTGATGCAATGATTTCTTTTAAGATGGCTCCCAAGTAAATGCTAACTCGCGCTTGGCCAGAATTACAGTTGTACTAGAAGCACAGACGACCGATTAGTCAACAATTTTCTTAGAAGAACGGAGTAGTTAGAAGATATTCCATATTGATGCTTCCTCTCGTTGACAAACACCTATTCGGCAAAAAAATTACGGAGTCTGGCAGTAAGGTCGGCAGCTGATCAGATATTTGATCGCAAAAATTTCTCGTTTTCGTACTTAAAAGTTACTATTTTCAATAATGATAATTGCCTTTTAGCTAAATGCTTTCTATAGTAACAATATAATTACTTTTTTTAATCGAAAACAAGGCGTATTTATAATAAAAAACAGATTTGGATTCCTATGCTTTGTTTACTATTTTATGTCTAACTGGTTGACTATTGTGACTTATAGTACTCCAATATTAAAACGTTGCAGCACAATTTTCGTTTAACGCGATCAAGCTTAATCCCTTGATTTGTCTTGATTTGCTTGAAAATGTGTGTTCCGCAAAGGACGTCCTCACTTTTTTCGCTAATTCTCAACTCCACCCTACATTCTTACAAACCCATTCACCATAACAAGTGTTGCCACAACATTAAACATTCACAAAAATCTTGAAATGTTTTTTGTTTTTTAGTTATATATTTGAAGGAAACGAGATTCAATAATACTATCCCCAGGGTAAAACGTCCGTTAATTTAATTTCACTGGTACATTTTCGTTTCAAAGATTATATCCTTTCTGTTGGCAAATTGAAGTATTTTCCCTGCTAGAAAAAATGGAACCCATTTTTTCAAAAAGAGGCCTTCAGAGCCGCTAGATGTAGAGAGTTCTTTGTTGTGCTAATATTTACCTATTAAGATGGATGTCAGTCAGTGTTGTAAGGTTGTTTGAAATCACCTTACGCCTTACTGACTAATAGAGTTGTATCCATGATGCAGCCTTGAGCCTTCGATTTCTCAAGTCACAGAAAATGTTACCTCTTCAAAAAGGACACCTGGAGTTTTTTCTGCATATGCATATCGATGAATGGCACACGCTTTTGTATATTGGAAGCCATTTCCCTTTAAATATGTGCTGGTGTTTTCCATCGTGCATTGGTGATTTAATTGCTCTATCCTTTCCTCACTGATGATCATTTTTTTCACTGCAGAAATATTTTCACGCGTATGTTTTATTGTTTCTAGTTTCTGCTCAAGCTATACCAAGGCTCATTGCGTTCAGTAAAGTGAGACTGGCTTTACAAACTCTCACCATCATCCCAAACGATCTGACATTTTCCTCTGGTATACAGCATACTCAGTTTGGCAGTGGGAAAATCTGTGGCGTGGCAAACAGTAGTAAATGCATTGGTGCAGATGCAAGTATTGATCTTAGAGGCACTCCATTCAAGCTCAAGGTAATTTTCACTGTTCTTGTCTCTTTTCAGCTCTGTTTCCCAACGATGATCTAGTAAGGTCGATATTTTCTATATCGCCATGTTTCAAAGGTTTCATTAGTTACTGAATTCAGAAAATTCTGATATTTTAACTTTAACCAAATCTATTTTCGTGTTAATCGTATTACTTTTGGTCTTGTGACGTTCATGGGTTTGGTTAACTTCAGCGGAACTTTGACACCTCTCCACTTGTTTAAAATTTGTTTAAATAGACACATTTTTAAACTGGCCTAAAAGGCCTCGTTTCTTGAATGTCTGTTGCTTCGGTCTGTCTTTTCAGTAAACTGCAACTTTTGCTGACGACAATATGGTAGAATTTTGCTAGTTTGATGTTTTTTTAAAGAAATCTGTGAACAATCTTTAGGCTAAGCATTGCTTTGAAATATTCGAATCAATCAAAAGTTTCAGTCGCCTAAACCTCTTGATTTTACCTGAAAGTTACCTTTCTATCATATTGCTGATTTTGTGCCTTGCTAGAATAAACAGGCCTGTTTCCTGCCGGAATCTTTGAAGAAAGAGTGCAATGAAAAAATGGCTTGAAAAGCCTTATTCTCTGCATCTTTAAACTGATCAGCATTCATATTTATCAAATGAAAGTGCCGAGATAAGAAACTTCTAGATAGCCTGCTGTTCAGCTGATATTTTATTCCCAAGCCTTCGCCTTTTCGGCAAATTTTTAGGGCAACTTATACCTCTTTGATCCTATTGTTGAGACCCATGATTACCTAATCTCCAATGATTAGGTCCATTCGGCCAGTGTAATCCTCTTTTTAATGCACCAGCCGTGTCGGATCCTCTTTCTTTTAAATTAAACAGCTATTGATTTCCATAAAGGAAATGATTATATACGACGATCGAGTATTTAGTTGTGTTGAAGTGATCTTAAGTGTTGTAAATTTTGACTCTTTTGTGCTCTAGTAAGTTTTTCAATTGTATGTTCTGTTCTAATGCTTTGCAACCCTCTAATTTCAAAGTATAACATATGTGACTTGACTTGAAAGGGCACTTCTCCAAACTCTCATAAAGTGATCTTTAGAGAACATTATGCTTTCTTTTTATCAATCAATTCTCCTGAGGCTCGGTGCATGGGTTTATTGGAACATGTGTATGCTTTATTTTTGATATAAATTAATATTTCTTCGTTTTAAAAGAAGAGAAGGCTTGCTGCAAATAAGGTTCAGTTTCGAGGAGAGAGCCTGCTTTGAGGCAATATCTTCCCAGATTTCTTCGAAACGTCCTTTCATCCACTCCAATGACGTCTTTGGTCGATCAAAATCTCTTATGAGATTCTCGTCTGTTTTTTCTTGCCGTCGGCGAAGTTTGGTCACAACAACTGCACCATTAAGTCGGCTTAAACAATTTCCCTGCACATGAATTATGCATATCTTCCACTACTTTTTCATTTCTCTCCTCATATAATTTCTTTTTACCCTTTATCTTCTGATCGATCAAGCGCAGCAACTCATCTTGCATCCCACAAGGTCAGGTTTTGTCCACCTTATCATTCCAACTCCAGCGTTGTTTCTAATCGCAAATTGAATACAGCAACGCGTTCTATTAACACTAATTCCTTCTCGTGCCTTTTACAGCTTGCGTTCTGTTGTTTAGCTTTATCTTTTACAAGCTGATCTACTTAATAGGATAGCGTTGTTCTCAGTTATCAACAAAAGATTGGCGTAAGCTTTAATTTCAAGGACGAAAATGTTTAAAACTATGTCCTTGGGAAAGGGGGTTTATGTCACAGGGTTAGCGTCTAAAGTCTTATATCCCCCGACACTCTTTTATAGTTTTGCTGTGCTTCTGTGGTTTTGCAGTTTAACCCCAGCTCTCTTTTATTGCTGAAAAGTGTGTTTTCTTGGTATCAGTTAATTTTTTATGGAAAATCTATTTAGTCCAGTAATGAAGTTTTCTGTAAATCAGTCTGTTCTATAGTGCTCGATACTGTGTAGGCAGAGTTTTGTACGATTTCTTAAACAAGATGATTTTTCAGTAAATCGAAACCTTTCCAGTTTTCGTCAAAGATTATTTAGACATTTTCTTTATGTATTAGATTTCTTCTAAATTTTTTCTCATAAAATGATTTCCAGCCGGACTGCTGACAGTAAGTCCACTCTCTTAAACGTCACTTTCTAAGTCTCGTCATGAAAATATGGCATATTGTGTCTACGGTTTAATCGCACAAGTCTTGGTTTTGTGAAAACATATTTCATCCCTGTCAAAAAGCATTCATCTGCCCACTTAATTTAATACTCTTGTGTCTGAGTCTTGTGCTCAAACCTGGCGATCGAAAGACCTTGCATAGTAATCCGAATGAAATTAAAGATATCCTTGGATTCTGTCTCGAACTGAGTTGAATGCTGGTTTACCTCAACTGAAAATTTTCAAAGGTGCCTTTAACTTTTTCTAATTGCATTGTCTATTGGCGAGAGAGAGAGAGCTGCTTTACTTCTTCTGAGATAAACACGGTGTGAGAGTCTTTAAACAAGTGATTTATCATTAACAGGTTTTATTTTCTGAGCAAAACCTAAAGACTTTTAGTTATTGATAGCAGAAATGGTTGCTAGTGCTCACAACCGTCAGATGCTTGTTTTAGTTAAAGGATTGTTGTCCTGGGATGTGAAGACATGTTTTGACAATCCAGGATTGCTAGTGGTTCAGATGGTATATACCTGCAGTTTCAATGCAAATTCCAGCATGTTTAGTGATGAACATGTTTAGTGATAGTTGTGTTTAGTAATGGGCGTGTCTAGTGATATGTGGACGTGTTTGGTGATAGGTTTGTGTAGTGATAGGCATGTTTAGTGATGAACATGTTTAGTGATAGCTGTGTTTAGTGATGGACGTGTCTAGTGATATGTGGACGTGATTAGTGATAGGTTTGTGTAGTGATAGGCATGTTTAGTGATGAACATGTTTAGTGATAGCTGTGTTTAGTGATGGTCGTGTCTAGTGATATGTGGACGTGTTTGGTGATAGGTTTGTGTAGTGATAGGCATGTTTAGTGATGGACATGTTTAGTGATAGCTGTGTTTAGTGATAGAAGTGTCTAGTGATTGGCATATTTAGTGATGTTTGGCTTGGCTAGTGATTGGCGTCAAGAGTCATACCCAAAAGGCAATTCCTGCTGCCAATACCTCAAGGGCTATTATTATTTGTAGGAAATCTGTTGCAGTCTGTGTAAAGTCACAGTAATCTTCATATCTTATCTTCCAACCTACCTTAACTGATACATACTAAATGAGGCTTGAAGGGTTCATATCCTGATTTGAGTATAGTCCTTGAGCCGCCAAATTAGTATCATTAAAAGAGCTTTGGTTTATGTTGATTGGTTTTTCATTTTCTATCTTTTTTGGTTGTTTAAGGCGAGAAGCGAAGTAAAGTTTTAATAACCTTTAACCTATACTTTCGTCTTTGAGAACACTCTTAAATGTTAAATCTTTCCGTATATACCGGGTCATTTGGAGTCAGAGATAAGACTTGAGTTGAAAACATCCTAAAATCTAGTCCATATGGTTTATCATAACTCGGTGCAATATCTAATTGAATGTCTGACGTGATTCTTTCCAGACTTAATCTGATTTCAATAGTAACTTGATTAAGTCTCCCACCAATCCTGTTAATTTTGGAAAAGTATTTAGCACATTGGGGTTGTTTATACGGTCTCCTTCCTGGTTGTCTCGTTTTTGCTCGATTCTGATGGTGGTTTCTACTTTAGTATACAGAATCTCTGCTCTGTGTTTAGTATCTACAACATGTTGTAGTGTGGTAGCACGGGAGAATTAGATTCTCTACTTGGAGATTGGGAGATTGTCATTCTGTACCGAGACAGGAGAGTTGAGACAAAATTTATGCCTAAGGCTTTTTGGCTTGATTTTTGATAAATTGTAATCATAAAAGAACGATTTGATGGTGTGAATTTTTTAGGTTTGTAAAGAATGATTAATTTCCACTGTTACTTAGTAAATACGTCTATTTTTATAATCTTATTCAAGCAATTATCCTTTTTTCTTGTGAATGAAAATGATAACCCACCCTTTGATAAGTACTGATAACTTAGCAAATCTCTTTAGTCTTTCTTGTAAGCCCCGGAAATCTTGGCCAAGGAACCCAAACAAAAATTGTCTTTGTCATATCCCCACTGACCACAACAATTTGCCCATGGCCAACTACCCTGCCAAGGGCATCCTGCGTCCGCAAATACAGAATTCGTTCTGACGTCAGACTTTTTGTGAAGAATGTTACGCAAGGTCATGGGGTGAAGATGTTCATAGCCAACTTTCGCCCTTGTTGTCTAGAGGGTTGCGCAGGGACATAAAATGTCTACTGCGCATGCTCGTGCCAGGACAGAGCATAACTCTGTAGATTCAAGCCATATCTGTTCGTCTCTTCCTAATCGGAGATTGTATAATTTCAGGAGCAAGCAATTGGTATTTCTTGTTTGCCATACTCGCGCCCGAAGTACCTTTTGTTTCGAGTTTTCTTTACCTGCTTACTGTCAGCCAAAGAATTGTGATGGCGTTTCATGAGATCATATTTGAGTTGTTTTTGTGAGGCATAGTCCATGGTGCTTGCACTTTCTTGATGTGATTTTCAAGGTTTGGAAATAAGGCGACTTTTCTTTGAAGGGCTTCAACGGCCTTTGGTACAACTCAAAATTAAAAGACACGAACAAATTTGAGAATCAGGCAACTAATGTAGCACGTAAAATAAGATAAATAAAATAATATATAAAAAAGAATAATTAAGAGAAGGTAAAGAAATAAGATGAATAAAATACAGTAAAATAGAATAAGATTAATAAAATAAAATAAAGTAAAATAAAAAAAATGAAATCGAGACTAGGTTTGCTTTTTGCAAATCATTTTTCTCGTTCAAACTGTCTGTAAAAGCTGTCCAGCTGTTTTAAAGTGATAGAGGTTCTGTATCAATGTAGATTTTAACCTGTCAATAAATCTCTTTTTTCAGTCAAGTATTTAATGCTTTGAATTTTTCAGGATTCGGTCTCGTGGCAATGGTCCCACAATAAATCTCAGTGCAAAGTAACGCGAAAGTTCAATGGTGCTGTTGTTGAAATCAAGGGTACCTCAGCCTGTGGAGGGTGCTCATTGGTCAGTTCTCTCTCACTTCAACCAATGGACACTCAGCTTGAGCCATACGAAGGTGAGCGACAATATTGCGTTTGGTTCGAATCTGATATTCAAGATGCATGATTTTTTTATTTTAGTTGAGAGGCAACGTCTGTGATATTGGTGTAGCATTAGACAACGATAAAACATAAGAATTGTATCTTCTTCCATGATCAAGGTTCTACTCAGCACTAAGGTCAATAATGTCACAATAGCAAACGACCATGATCAAGTAAACAATAGAGTGTGAAGAACCATAACAAAAAGGCAGATTTTTGCCATGACAGTGATACAAAGATTGTTTGGAATTTGGTTTGAAAATTATGCTATCACTCAGAATGCCTCCTATAAGGATTGCCTTTTGCTAATCATTTCCTCACAGTTGTTGAGTGCATGGCGGGGTATTTGTTGAGATGTAGCTCTCTCGAAAATTGAAATTTGTTTCTTGGAAGTATGTGGAGCCCATGAAGCTTTAAGGCTCGTAATTTTAAGTTTATTTGACCTTTTGATGCCCATAGAGTGAAGAAGTCATCAAAAAAAAGTTTTTCATAACAGTTAGTTTAATAAAATGCTTATGTATATATTTGATAAAAAATTTCAAAAATTGTCCCTGAACCCCTTTTTTGTCTGGTATCGTTTTTGCTACCATGGGCGTTTCGGGTATATGTCTGAATGTAAGTATATTATTGTTGAATTGACAAAATGAAGTCAAGATTAGTATCAATCATTTTTCAAACAAATACCAGCATAACATGATGTTGAGGCAAATGTTATTGCTTAAAAACGAAATTTTTTGTCATGTTGTAGCTTGCTCTAGACCACTTGGAATTCAAGATGGCCGCATCCCTGCTGCCAATCTAACAGCATCTTCATTTCTCGACCGAAACTTTTTGCCAAGCCATGGTAGATTGTTCAGTAGTGACCGTGGCGGCTGGTGTGCCTCTACTTTGGACCAGGACCAATTCATACAAGTTGACTTGGGGGAGATGTACACTGTTAGTGGTGCATCCACTCAAGGATATGAGTCGTATAATGACTGGGTGACGTCATATAAGATTGAATACAAAGCAGAAGATGGAATTTGGAAAGAATACATGTTGTTTGGGAAAGTAAAGGTTCGTTTATGAGTTCTACGAGTCCTTGGTATTAAGGCTGCCAGTCTTGTCTATAAACTCCAATGATATCGTTGTCCATAGTGTTTTATATTCCCTTTTTGTTTAATATTTTATAGCTGAAAAAAGAGCCTAAGAGTTATTGAGTTTCTTGTTCAAAACAGTGTAACAAAAAAAATGTAACTCGATAGCCTTGCCTCATTTTTCGCCTTTATTGACACATTTAACTGCATCGGTTGTAGTGAAACTTTGAAGACTTGGTTGCTGAAGGTGAGCCCTGTTAGCATAATAGGACCTAACGTTGATCTGATGTAACGGCGACGATTCTTTAAAACCTGTCATCAAATCAGTTGCTGGAAGTTCTATGTACTTCTGTCTCATATATAGCTGTGTTCTATTTTTTATCGTCTTTCGTATCCAGGTTTTTCAAGGAAACACCGATTCAAGCGCTGTTGTCACACATTGGTTTGAGCCGAGAATAAGAGCACGAGCCTTAAGGATTAGGCCCTTAACGTGGTATAGCGGTGATCAATTGGAACACAGAATATGTCTGCGTTTTGAGATCTATGGCTGTAGAAATGGTGAAATATATCTTTGATTTGTTATTTTTACATATAATCTTCTGCTAACATGTTGGACTTTTAAAAAAGCAATATTGTTATCTATAGGCTGCTAGAAACCAAAATTATTCTTTGGCTAGTTTTTCATTAATTTTCCTTTTTAAATCATTCCCTAAGCAGATGATTTCCAAAAACCCAAAATTTTAAGAAAAACAGTTTCAATGGCCTAGTATACTTAATTCTTTAGATGAGTCAATGTACATTTTGGCCCAAGCAGTAAACTCTTGTCTTTGTGTTTCCAGACGTATCGTCACATATCGTGAAGCTTGGTGATGGAAAACCATGCATTTTGCCGGAGGATACTGCCCATAATATCACGAATGGTACCAATCTTGTCTTTGACTCGAAATGTCACGGCAGCGACTTCATGTTCAAGCTGGATGGCTCAAATGCACTGGTCCACACCGTATCCGGACTGTGTCTTGATATGGACGAGATGTCAACCGCCATATTAACTACAAACTGCCAGTCAAATAATCTGGAGTATCAAAAAATATCTCGCGGTGAATTCCAAAGTAGTAACCTAATTATAAAGCACAAGAGTAGTGGGAAATGCATTAGATTCAAAAGAGAGAAGACAAAGCATCATATCAAAATTGTTCTAAGAAAATGCGGAGATATTTCGCAGATACTCTTAACTTTGACAAAAGAAGGTACGTAGAATAAGTTGACGTAATTTGATTTTTTCTTGATGTTATTTTTCTACTTAATCTTTTAACAGAGCTGCCCGAATTGCCAGCAGTAGCCTTTTCGACACACCAGCTGCTCCTCTATTGCAGTGGTTTGGTTGGCCGACAATTATAAACTGATTAATCAAGAATTACGTACAATGGTATAAAAATCCTTAAATGATCTTTCACCTGAAAAAATAGGTAATATTTTCTAAAATTTTTTTTGCTAATACCAAATTCAATTCAAAATGCAATTTTGCTATCCAAAAATGAGAACAGCTATGACCAAAGATCATTTGCATTTCGAGGAGCCGCCGCATGAAATAGACTTGACTAGGAAATGAAAGTCCCTACGATTCAGTCATTCAAAACGAAATTTTAAGCTTCAAATTGAGAACATTCAAGGAAAGTTGATCTGCATCTTTATCTTCATTTTCTTCGTATCAAATTTAGTAGCTTCTCTATTTTATTATTTTGTAGCTTCTTAAGTTATTGAAAACAGGTTTTTATAGTTTATAGTTTTTATCGTTAATTGTAAACAGGTTTTTATCTTTAAAAACGATCAATGTAAGTAAATTGTACCAGGAAAATTTTTTTTAAATAAATAACGACTTTTCTTAACTTTAATAGACTGCAGATTTTCATCTTAAAATAGCTAGAAAAATCTGAGTCTCGAAAATATTGGCTGACCTTTTGTATTTCGTACCCATCAAGATCAAGATAGACAGGGAGAAAAGGCTCCAGAAGTTGAGCGATCTAGAGCTGCGAAAAATCAAGATTTATTTATGTTGATTGATTTATATGCTTTCATTTCGAAGTATGTGAGAGGTAATTTTGATACGTTGGTTTTTCGATCCCAATGTGCAGTGATAATTGAATGTTAACATAGTGTTGCCGTGCTTATTTATATGCTAAAGTTTTGTATTGAAAATTCTATTTTACAGGAGTTGTTCCTTTAAAGCCACGTTTCATTGAAAAGAACGAAGCAAGAACTGTAGATATGTGGAGCACACAGTGGTTTCATTGCTCGTTTGTTAGTGACCCTCCGTCAATTTTTGCTTGGAGCAGAGACAAACCTTTGATGAACGGGGGTACGGAACTCGATGGAGATGGTTTTCAGGTCTTCCAGAATGGGACACTGCAGATCAAAAATGTAACATGGGATCGCAGGGGCAACTATTTTTGCAATGTTATGAATTCTGAAGGATCAGAAACAAGGCTTGTTGAATTGACAGTCAAAGGTAATTACGGAGCCACTTGTCATCTTTGTCCTGACTTTTTTTTGGTATCAAGTTTTTAAGATCAACACAAAAAGCTTGGGATTCTTTCATTCAATACTTTCTTGTGTTGGTTTAAGTACACTAATGGAGGTTAAGATAACACAATTCAAGTTTTCATAAGGCTAGCCATGTGATACTTTGACAATTTCAATTGCAGCCATACAGACTTTCCGCAAACGACCTACCAGTCAGGCAACAATCGTTGGTCGCACAGTCAAGCTGGATTGTTTTGTAGAGGGCATACCGACTCCAAGAATTCTGTGGAAAGTTGTCCGACACGACAATCGTGCCTTAGTCCGCATTGACAGCTTAGATCAGAGGAGATTCAAACTATTGCCTAACGGAACACTAATTATAGTGAATGTCCATTTCGCTGACAGAGGCGATTACATCTGTATTGCCAAAAGCCCTGGTAAAAATAACAATGCAACTGCTTATTTGACAGTGTATGGTGAGTAGAAGTCATTATCCAGAATTTTGTAAAGTCATTATTCAGAACGGTCTAAATGGGTCGTCCTTTGCGTCTTCTGATCTTAATGTTTTTGCCATTTCACTGTTTTTGTTAAAGAAGCTGTTCTGACATTCAGTGACAATAATGCATTTCAAACCCCATTATAGGCCTGCTTTTAAGGGAATTTTGTAGTTCAAAAAGCTGACTGATTGCTAGATAATTTATCGCTTTAATTCACAGTGAATTCTCTCCTTGCTTTTGTTGTTTGTGTCTTCTTGTTTGTTTCCTAATCTTTTCATAATCTTTTCATGTTTATAAGCTACACGATAAGATTACAAGAGCATGTTTTGGTTCTTGAATGCGATCTCCAAAAGCTAGAGTAATTACCTACCCTAAAGCCCGTCAGCCATAATGGCTGCAGTTTATTCTTACTTACATCAACAACGGCCTTCTGAGTTTCCCTCGCGCCCATAGTGTGTTGATTCGTAATATACCTACACAAAATTTAATCTTGCAAGACTGTGTTGTGTTGGCAAATTTTTAGCCTTACCTTACCTTACCTTACCTTACCTTACCTTACCTTACCTTACCTTACCTTACCTTACCTTACCTTACCTTACCTTACCTTACCTTACCTTACCTTACCTTACCTTACCTTACCTTACAATTTCTAGTGCCTCCACGAATAACCCTTTCATCAACAAAAAAGAACCTCTACGTGGGCGATTCTACGCGTGTCACGTGTTATGCAACCGGGGAACCATACCCTCAAGTTGCTTGGTACAGGGTGCTTGACGTTAACAACGGCAGCCAAAGAAATATTGGCCTTGTTGATGGTAACATAAGTTTGGACAGCGTCACCAAAGACGATGCTGGTTTGTATATTTGCTCTGCGAAGAACCTTGTCGGAGAGGCAACTGGTAGTTTTGAGCTCGTAGTAACAGGTAACCATATACTTATTGACATATTTTGTGTATTTTAATATTTGATTGCAGATAAACAAGAAAATCGCGCCATTTTATTTGATCACAACAGCAATCTAATAAAACATAACAAAGAGTCCTGTAATGTCGCGTTTTTTAAATCAAACATCTGAAAGGAGTAATTTTCCTCAACTTTTTGCATCCACCGAGTCGTTAATTTCCATATCTCTGTGCTTTCAATGCAACGTTAAGAAAAATTTTCGCAAATGTTCCAAGAAATGGGAATTATGTTATCTGTTATTGTACAAGTAGTTTCATTAATTCAGATAACTAATATTTTATATCTCATGTTTTCCAAGTAAAGTTGGCATTTTATCATTTTTCGGAATTCCTTTTTGCCCTTGTTTTTTGTAATTTTGTGCTAAATAAATTCAAAAGGCAAAAGTCGGCAAAAGATAATATAATCATTACATTATAGAGTTTTTTTAGACCCCCTGTTGATCTACGTTTATATTCATTTTATATATGCTATCCTTACGTATGCTATCCTTATGGTTTTTAACGATATACTTGTTTAACTTGTTACATGCATTTCTCTTCTGCCAAGGTTGTATTCCTAGTTATTATCAGAGCCCAAAAGTCTTTAAAACATAGTGTATCATCTCTTCCTTATGTTCTAAAAAGGGACAGCTTTATACCTACTCATCAATAAGACTAATGCTTGTTTTGATTTTATTTCTTCAGCCACATGCAACTTCATCCACACAAGATATTCTCATGTTACTCCGAAAAGGGCATTTTTCATCGAGAACCAATATGTGACTGTCAAGTGCCAGCGGGGTTTCCAGTTGGCTGGTGCACCAAAGCTCCAATGTACCAGATTTGGAAACTGGAGCTACCCTTTCCCAAGATGCATCGGTATGTATTTGGAAAAACGTGTTATTTTCAACATTATGTCAGACTCTTTGCAAAGTAGTTTATGAAAGAATTTTTCCTGAATAGAACTTTCAGTATCTTTTTGTCAACTTTCAGAAGTGTTTCAAAAGTACATGCTCCTGATGATGCTAAATTTAATTAGATTTCAACAGTCCCATAGTTCCAAGATTCTAGCAGTTCTAAGTTAAGTGTCCTAAAGTATCGCCCTAAGTCTCACAACTTCTACACAACATCGAAAGAGCAGAGTATTTCGTTGACATTTTTGAGACATCGAAACAAGTTGGACAAAATTTTGACTGTTCTAGAATATGGTGAATCTATCAGCTATGTCTAAACGGGATCCAGCATTGTGGAACAGACGGATAAGCATGAAGATGATCTTGATAATGCTCTTATCATTTGCCCAATTATCAGTTTTGTACCAAACTTACATCTTCAGGATCAGTCTGATCGAAATTTTGTATATTAAATGATGATCCATACCCTTCCGATCTTAGTGTAGCCATGAATCTATTTATTCTCTTTTCCCTGTAGATATCAATGAATGCAACCAAACCGCCAGTGAAATGCAGGAAGGCAGTGGTGACGCGGATAACCTAGACACAGAACCTGATGTCTGTCACGTGAATGCTATTTGCACGAATACGATTGGTTCATATCGCTGTAGATGCGAAGAAGGCTACGACGGTAATGGGTTTACTTGCAACTGGAGGCCGACGACTACGAAAGCACCAACAACAACAACACTAACGACCACTGAGGCAACAACAACTTCAAAGTCAGTTGCAACTACTGCTGAAGATTATGAAGAGTCAACCCAAAGTATGTTTTATTTATACTAACACAGATTTACATCCGCAATTTCGCAACAAAATATATGCTATGTTTTTGAGAGCTATTTAGTAAGAAGCGCTGGGCACCTTCGCAGTAGCCACGTCGCTTGTTTCCGAGTATAGAAATAAAACAGTTTTCATGTTAACTACGGAGATATAGCTTCACTTTCCATTCATACTTGCACGTTCGATTTTAATCGGTGGCTGATAAAGCCAAACAGTCTTACTGTTTTATACTTGATGGTCTTAATTGGAGATTGCATAGATGTACATCAAACTTAGTTGTATACTCAGCCCAAGCGATAAAAGTTATTAATCAAACGTTATCAAATCATGCTTACATGAAAAGGTGTCTCGGTCTAATGTCCTTTATATGCTTCAATACGATAACAGTTTAGAAACGGGGACAAATATTCTGGAAAAGAGCTTAGATAAAAGTCCTCTGAAACCAATTGTAATTGCAAGTTGCAATACCTTGATGGATGTTTTGTAAAGCTTGGTTTGTTTTAGTTTCATTTAAGAAATTTTGCCCAAGTACTTTGTGTAAAAATGTAGAAAATAATCGGGCTTGTTAGAGATTTTCAACAATTATGTTTTAAAGAAGTTCTGGATAGCTAAGTCTGAGGTTCTTTAGATCATAAGCTACTCACAACGGAAAAATTTAATTTTATGACTGAATATACAGAGAGACACAGGTGACTTTGCTAGAGCTGTAAAATGAATGCTACGGGAAAATGATAAAAAGGAGATATCTGCTACCATTCTTCTTTGTTTTGAATAAAATTTATGCCAGATATTGATATATAGAATTTCGATTTAGTAAAAAGTGGTATGCAGTTTCGATTTGCTATCTTTTATGAATTCATTTATGCTAAATATGCTAAAATATTCATGACATGCATTTATGCTAAATATTACTTATAAACTCGATATTTTTCAAAGCAACATGGGCAGATAAAACAACAACGCCTTCAAAGGGAACAACATCCACTACGGAAGCACCATATGCACCAGCCTTGTGGATTGCGGTACGGTTTTATCAAACGATACTTCCTTCATGCGATTATCTGAATACCCAATTTAAGTTATTTCGTAAAGATATACATTGAGCTCCATGACTATCGTTTTAATAAAGACGTTTACAGTCAGAATCCTACCCATGAATGTTCACTTTGTTCTGTGAACGGCTTTCTGTTTGATAAAAACATATGTTTACATGCCTTTGTTGTGAATTACTCGAAAAAGATTTTTATGTTAGGTAAGAAAGTTATATCATCTTGCTCAAATTTACCTTGTATTATTTTCACCTTAATGTCATTCGAAAGTTATTTTTCGCAAAGCTGTTTTCCGTTTATACAGAATCTAATGATAATGTCACCAAACATATTTCTGTCTTTCTAGTCACTTTAGTTTATATATAAGAATTGATCAATTGACAATACTTGACAATATCGATGCATCATGAAAATTGACAATCCAGTACGAAAGCTAAGACAGTCCGGTTACATAATGACAAATCAGTTTATTAAACGTTTTGACTCTAGCTAGAGTCATCTTAAGTATGTTGTAATAAAGGCGAATAAACTTTAAGTAAAGAAAACTTGTCTAAACTTTCGATTTTGTCAAGTATTGTCAATTGATAACTGATTTTTTCGATGGATTCAAGTTAGAAGAGAACCACAATGCATTTCTTTGTCGTGGTACTGGTTATGAATATTAAGTAGTGTATTACATTGCTAACTCTTAGTATTTTAGAGTCAGACTAACGTGTTTTCCAGCGACAAATCACATGGTCATGAACATTTGAGATGCCTTTAAGACTTTGGTCAATCAAAACAATTCAATTTTAGAGTAACCGTAACAGGATTTTAGTCTCAGTACTATAAAAGGATCTAGTTAAGGGAATGTCTCAGCAGCCCACAAAGAACTTCTGGACAGATGCTACTTAATTGCTATATAAAGCACTCAGAGCCACGGCCTAAGGTTTGGAGCCTTCCCACCATATGCCTCCATCTTGCTATGGCTATATGAAAGCGATGTTACGAATTCTTATTATTTTGCGCTCTTATTCTTCAGATGTCAAATTTTACCCAAGGCCTTGTCAGTGAAGCCAGCCTGTTATCTAGCGTGCTGGATCATTCTCGCTCCATTGGCAAACTGTCAAACATGAAGAAGAAACTCATTAATCTGAATGCCTCGCTTTCTGCTCTCAGAACAGTCTTAGCTGCCAAACCCCAGCCCCTGGTCAGCAGCAGTGATGCGCTTAAAAATCTAGAGGTTAGTTCATTTCAGTTATATTAATTGCTTACAAAGGTAATGGCCTGTGTAAATTGCCACTGGTTCTTAAGCTTGTATCGGGAAAAGGACTACTCAGAAGTTAGTTTCAAAAAAAACTTTGAAGATAAAAGGGGCTCAAATGCATACATAGCCAATAGTCTAGGTTTTGAAATAGCCCATAGTTTAGAAGTTGTACATCATATTACTTAAAGATGTTGTATAAAAGCTTTGCTCGTACGTTCAATTTGAAAGCAACAGTAAACAGGGTATTAGAGAGGCCGATAATAAACTATGAAGACAATTTAATTTCTTACTAATAGTTTTCGATCAGAAAAAATCGACATAGCACCTTGTGAAGCTCTTGTGAAGAGTTCGTAAAAAAAGTAGCTTGTGTGGCAATGTTCAAGAAGCTGAGTTCTAAAACGACTTCTCTAAACTTTTGTATGTATTGTGAACAGTAAAAACTGCAAAAATAACTCTCCTTATAAACACTTCTGGTGAAATACCTGACCTATCCCCCCCTTAACTACCAGTCTAGAGTGTGCAAAAAATGATCGCGTGAATGGAATCTTCCATATTTTCACATATTTTTTATACTCTGACTTTTAGATATTTACAACAGTTGTAAGTTCATTGCTTGACAAGGCCAGCAAGAAAGTTTGGAAAAAAAGACAAGAGGTATGGTTTTTCCAGTAATCGTATTTGACAAGAAAATATCTCAAAAGCATTTTTCTCAGTAAGGCTGGGCCTGGTAGAGTTTGACCTTCCCAATGGTTTGTTCTAGAAGTTTTGTGTTTTGTAATTATTTCGTCTTATTCTGACTTTAATTTTGTCACAGCTTTTGAGTATCAATTTTATTTCAATGCAATGCAGCAATTGTCGAATTAATTGGCCTTGAGCCTGCTGAGAATCAATGCTGAGAATTCATTGGATTTCACGAGGACCGACAATTTTCGTTACAGGAGACAACTGATGCATCAGAACTATTGTCGATAGTGGACAGTTATTGTAGAAAATTGCTGAAGGACTGGACCTCATCTGGCACTACTGGAGATATAGAAATCGTCAATAGAAACATAGGTATGCCACTTAATTCATCGCAAATACTGATAGACATAATTTTGGCTTGATTAATTAGCTGTCATACTTACAAGCTAGTTGACTGGAATTAGCCAGTCACCTTTTGTATACTGCTAGGTTTATGTCTGTTGCAAATATGATGTCCATTTAATCGTTCTACCTGTTTGTGTTCGTAGTCTCCTCTGACTCGATTTTTAAGGAAATCTTTCATTTGACGAGTCTTATACATGAAGTACTTTCACACGTTTGAAAGTCATGTATACTGTGCACTTAAAAATGATTGCAAGGTTTGCTTAACAAAAACATTTTATGTTTTTCTGTATTCTTTGTAAAGATTCCCTTTTTTGTTCCCAGTTGTACGTTTGAAGAACTTGGCCGATTCGACAGACCCCAATCGAGCGATCATTTCAATAAAATCTGGGAGCTCCCTCGGGTCTAGCGCGGCATTCCAGAAAGCCACATTGAGAAAACGTAAGGCATTGAATCCAAGCTGAATTTATTTAGAATGTCTTATTTAAACGTTGAAACGTTAACTGATTCCTAGGAACTTGATTTTGTTTTCATTTTAAGTCAAGTTTCACATGTTTGTATCCACATTACGTGTTTGTATCAGAATGTCTGATTAGCACTCAGCCATTCGGTCTACAGTAGTTAGTGCTTGTTTGTTATTCATTCTTCAGCGATTGTGGAAATGAATCAGATCTATGCGTTTGACATCTAGTGGTCCAAATTCACTTGGAACTTGTTTACTACAGAGGCATGCTAAATTAACAACACGCCCAAATTGAGCTGTACTCTTGCTAGTTATGCCTATTAAATAACGTATTCTAGTGTATCAATGCACATACCAGCCTTTGCGATTGCATTTTGTAAGTAATAATAGGTATACATTGGAGATGTTTCTCTCAACAACAATTTGCATCACTTTTTATCCGTCCTAGTGAGGATAGAAAGGATCTGGTGAAGGTGAAGAATCGATTAGAATAATTCGATTAACCTCGTGTCATACACGTCGAGGAGTTTTTTAACTGCATCAACGAATCACAGGTCGCCTAGGGTCAGGGAGTGCTCTCCTAAAAATATCACATCTAGCAAAATATGATACCTCTCCAGACTCTTCTTGTCCACCAAGTATCTCACTCTAATTGAGTGGCTGTTTCCACTGAAAATTTTCTTATTGCAGTGAAAAATTCGTTGGCCATACTCATTCAATACGAGAACCTGGATGATCTACTTGGAGACCGCACTAGCAATGACGTCACTCGGTAAGTCTTGGGACAGATTAGGAATTTCCGAAAATCAGTGGAATTCATGATAAAGGAAATCTTCGATGTTACTTACGTGTGGGCCTAGACGTGTGGGCTTTGTTTTAGACCTAGACATTTTCATTGGCCTAGATATTTAATACATTTTGATCAAGAGTCAAAAACGATTTCTATTTCCTATTGTTTTTTGAACAACCGAACATTGTACATTTTATGCCATGTATGCATATTGTAAACCATGGTCTTTGCCGGAATTTTTCACCTTTGGACCCCAATTTCCGTTTCCTAATTCCTGGTTGAATTTTTTGCTTTCATGCAGGTTTTAATAACCTAGAAGGAATGTATTGCGATACTTGCGGTATCTTAGTGAAATAGAAAAAATATTTATGCAATTTTTAACATCTTAATCTCAATTATCTGAATCATTTTCCTTGATTTACATTCTTTGTTGTCACTCATACATTTCAAGCCCAGGCATTTTATATATTTTCTCAGGACCAATTAGTGAATTGAAATTTTTTGCTCCAACTCCTTTTCCGTGAATACGTGAATTAAATGTACACTTTTGATGTTTTCTTAACCTTTTCTTAATGTTTTGAATTTTCTCCCAGTGCACACTTCGTTGGAAAAGTTATATCACTAACTGTAGCTGGTATGAAAGATGGAAAACCGTTGGAAAAGCCTGTGATTTTAGAGTTTAAGAAGAATATGGTAAGATTCATAAAAGTTGATAGATTTGTAGCGACAACAAAATTGGCTTGTGTTTTTCATTACATGTAGGAGTATAAAGGCGAGCAAGTTCGGTTTTGTGAAAATATCTATTTAGCGAGGATCTGATAAAACATTGGTAAATATAAGGCCAGAAATAAGATTTACCTATGAATATTTCCTCCACCTATACTCCTTTAGGATTCTCAGTCTTAAAGAACATATTCTTATGGAAAGCGCAATGCCGATAAGTGGAATGCCCAAGATTGTGGCTTGACAGCTGTAGCCTAGAATATTTCGCACACTGTTGATGACGATTTCCCGCTTTGTTGACGTCATCAAGCTATTTTTCACGAACTTAAGGCCCTGTTCGTTAATTAGTTCCCTTGATTTGCACTTCTTTAATAACACGAATGCAACTAGAAAAGATAATAGAATTCATCAGATAGCATCTGCAATCTCTACGCTACCACATCATGACATCATTTCATCATTATCGGCGAACTCTGTTTTCTTGTTATCTCACCACAATCTCACTATCTAGTGAGAATTCCTGATGACTTTCGATTGCAGGGTTTTGAGTTCCTTTTTCAAGCCTTCATCACCCTAATTTCATGTTTTAACCCACTTGAAAACAAGATGCGATATGATGTATCATAAAAAGCCGAGAAAATTATCAGTCAAAGTTGATCCGAATTTATGGTATTATTTACTCAAGAGTCCAATCTGTTGAGAATTTGCAGAGTGTTTGGTAGTTATTCAAGTAAAGGGTGAAATCTTTGTTTAAAGAGCTTTAAACATTATGTTTGATTTTTTGTTAATAAAATTTTCGACTGGATTATGTATTATTCTACGTTTAGACTTGAAAGCTGACTTAATCTCTTACTCGCAAGCAGATTACAGCAGTTAAGTTTGGTATTTTGCTGTAATAATATAATAATATAAAAGAATGTAATCTAAAAGAAAGGATTAAACGAGCATTTACGTAGCTTGGCATCGCGAAACAGGCGCCAATGTCTCGATACTAAGCTAAGCATTCACTTACAATCCAACCCACCATTCTACTTGCAGTACCAGCGCATGCCCTAATTTCAAAATACGTTTTGAAGCCAGAAAAAACCCCAGCATGTTGAGATTTCACACTTTAACATTAGAAGCAATACATTTATTTGGTACCCAACCCTCAAAGTGTTAAATCCATTATTATTTTTCGATTAATTTACTCTTTATTTTTCCAAGGCTGACTCAAAGAGACCAGAGTGCGTCTTTTGGAAGTTTAATAAGTGAGTAAAATGATTTCGTAAGAGACGCATTATGTTTAATTTTGTATGACATCAGTCTGTTTCCTAATTCGATAGCCCTGACAGTTCTTCTTTCAAAATCATATCCTTGATATGCATATTACCTTAATCTAATTTCGGGTTACAGTCTTAGCAGATGAGAAATTTCTCAAATTGACAATCTGTTCTATTCTGTGTTTTCTGGATGGTAGCTTTCATTTACGCACCAGTCCATATTTTTCTATACAGCATAATCAGCTTCATTATTTAGTCGTTATTAGCGACATAAATCATCTTAAATCTTCATAAATCTTCATAAATCATCATAAATCATCATAATTCATCATAATTTATCATAAATCGTCATAAATCATCATAAATCATAAATCATCATCACCATTGCAGTTCAGCTCGCTGTGACATTGATTTTGCAACCGTCAATTCCTTTCTTACTATCGACATATATGTTTTCACGTGCATACATATTAAATGATAAATATCTTTTCAAGCCATATAAACTTTTAATTTGGGCTATTTAACCTATGATAACCTGTGTACCATGGCATATATTGCCTTAATCGTTTACTTTAGGCTAAAAGGTGGTGACTGGTCAAATGAAGGCTGCCGTTTGCATACGAATCAAACTGCTCAGCAATCGAAATCAACAATCGTTTGTGAATGCGATCATTTGACAAATTTTGCAGTGATCGAGAGAAGACCTATCAATGGAGCAGTAAGTTGTCTGTCAATTCTTTTCTGTCAAAGTTTTCAGAGAAAATTGACCAGTTGATTGATTGAGTATAATAGACTTCCTAAAAGATTGAGGAACGGGATCTTACCAGTTGAATAATATATTGAAGGACATGAACTGTTTGTGAACCACAAAATATATAATATGTTTTAATTTACTGTATTCTTTTAAAATGACTTTCCTTTTCTGCATACCTAGATTTTCTGTAATGGGAAATCGTTAACAAGGACTCCTTTTTAAGTGGCATCTAACCATCGCATTTTTCGGGTAACCCCACGATTTTGCCTATTCAGACGTAACGTTCTGGTTTTTTTTATGTGGTGAAATAAAGTCAGATTTGGGATTTTGAATAAAAAATGCCAAGTTCTTGAAATGTTAGGTCTGCTAAAACAAGATCACATTTCTAATGTACTTAGTAAGTGTTATTGTATTTTATATTTGAAACTTCGCGCTTTTTTACAAGCGTGTGATTAGGCTTATTTTGGGAAAATTTGGGATATATTCGGACACGTAGAGAACTTTAACGTTACTAAGCAAAACTAACTTTGTTTTTTCCTGAAAATGCAACCATTTTTGTAACAAACCCAGTTGTTAATCATTGTTTCAACTTACGTCTTATTTTTCTTTTTTGATCTACATATCAATTTTTTACACAGCAAAAAGGCCCAGAGTACTTCGTCTTGTCGCTGAGTCTGAGTGTCATTATTGGCTGTGGATTTTCAATTTTCTTCGCTTTTCTCACCTGCATATCTCATTTGTGCTTTTCAAAGTAAGTGATTTTAAAAATAATTTTTTTCTGTTAAATTGCCTTTTCAGTTAACAAGATTATTGTGATTTTCTTAGTTAAGAAGGAACTGCAGCTCTTCAGATATGATGACGTCAACAAAGCTTGAAATCGCACGTTACTGGTTGCAAGATATCCCGAACGACAGCTTCCATCCAATTTTCAAGTCACTTTCTTTCTCCAAAGCCTTACAAGTATAATGAATATTCTTATAGCAAAACTGAGGCTTTGATTTAATTCCCAGTTTAACTGGACCGCGCCTTGCTTAAAGCGAAATATTTCATGTTTCAGTGAAAAGAAAGTTATAATCGAATTTATATTTGCATGTGTAAGACAGCCGCTATGCTTGGATCGCCATTGGGAGAGGCCATTTCTGCTCATAAAAAGCATGCTCCCTAATGATAATTTTATTTTCTTCGAAGTATTCCCTGGTAGGAGACCGATAAGTTCTTATACGTTCATGTCGCATTCATTACAATTTACAATAAAAGTAATGTATTTGTAGATGAACTTGGACGGTATCAGCTGATAAGAACGTTTCCCTTGCTTCTTTAAATACGCATTTTTACGGGATAATTTTGGGTTAAACAGGATCGTTGTAAAAAGTCGCTTAAATTAAAGTTATCTATTGAATATTTTGCCTGTTTGTAAAACTGGGCAGCGATGCTGACCCAGAACCGAGGAAACAGCCATTGCAATTCACATTTTCAGTAAATTTTGTTTGCTTCCGAAAACCAACTATGCTTTTCATTTTTGTATGTTTTTACAGTCATGTGAGATCAGATAGACGGATCATCATGATCAACATGTGCGCTTGTATTCTTCTTGGTTCTGCAATTTTCCTCGGAGGCGCGTTGTTATCTTCTTTTAAGCTCATCAAGGAAGATATTGCCAAGGTATGTTGTAGTTATCTTTTCTTGTTATCTTTTCATGTTATCTTTTCAAGACTGTTGTCTTTGAGAAAAGAAGTTATATGTATTGCAGATACAGTATTACATATGCATAGACATCCCATAATGCAACGCCTTTTCACTAACCTAGAATTAAGATCAACTGTCCTAAGTCTTCCTAGACCTGGCATGAAATTGCAACCCACCATTCAACTACACCGATTTTGTTCAATGAGAAACCGTTCATTATAAACTCTGAAAGCTGTTCTAGAAGAGGTCAACTGGAATTAAACAAAACGCTACTGTTCGTTACGTCATTATTCTATTTTCCGATATTGTTTTTTTGGGATATTTAAAGCATATAATTCGCAAAATTACCATAGGTTTGATTCCAGGTAATGCTTGTGTGTTGAGAACACAATACCCAATCTGCATCACTCCTACTCCCTTTGCCCTATGCTGAGTTACTTTCAAGAAAGTCTGATGGAACTTTTCTCTCATCGTTAAAATTCGTGAGCACAATATGTCCTAAAAGGGATTGTGTTTGTAGGCGTCATTTTATTTCGGCATCGTTTTGTTCTCTTTTATTGAATAATCGCCAGTTGGTCAGTTACTTTTTAACGAAACTAAGAAGATTTTATAAGGAAATGACAGGCAAAAAGTGATATTTAACTTGTGTTATTTCAGATGGAATAAATTGGTAAAAATCGGTCGTTAGCTAAGGGATGATTTTGTTGGTTTTGTTGACAGTGAAAATGACAGTGTCTGAATATGGCCCTCTAAACCCTAAATTATTTTTATCAGCTTGCATCTTTATGCTTACCGGTGCCTGCCAGTTATGTATTTGCAACGTGTTTTCATTTCCCTGGGTCGTTTCTTACCTTTTTTCAGTATATTTATCTTATTCAGCTTCGGTTTTACGTGTTGTTACTTGCTGTAAAAGCCAAAAAATTTAGGTTTGATTCAGAGATGTCGAGACTTTCATTTTTTTAAGTCAACACCGCTGGTCAACAAAATAACACATCCAATATTGCTCTTATTTTAGCTTTCTCTCTTAATGTTTAATAATTTACCTTTTTCATCGGCTGACTTGAAATGAGGGGTCTATGTTTGTTACCAACCCTCTTTCATCCCTATTTCAGCAAAATTTCCGCCTGTCTATGAGCATTTAGGGACCAAATTTTGTCGCTACGTAAAAATGACCGTTACCTAGTTATTGGGAACCTGCACTTATTGCTGTCCTGCACAGCGCTTGTTTTTGATTCAGACCTTTGTTTTTGCAGTATTTTTGCCTGGTATTGTCAGCCTCGCTTCAATGGTTCTTCATAGCTTTCTTCAGCTGGATGTTGGCTGAAGCAGTTCAGATATTCCTCTCAACTCGAACTGTCATAGACAAAGGCAGTGGCAAACTAGCAATGTTTTACCTTCTCGGATGGGGTGAGTTGTATCTATATCATTAGCGGCTTACTGTTTACCTCATCTAGAAATAAGCTTTCACTAAAGCAATAAGAGCAATAAAGATTGCTTAAGATGATATACCATTCACGTAAATGTTAAAGTAGCTTCATCTAGCTAGTCTGCAATATCAGGGCATGATTAAGCCAAATTTGTTTTTTAGCATCGTTCTTGAGTTTATAGAAATTTGGCCATATTTAGCATCACGAAGTGTCCTTTGCTAGCCTTGCTCTGTTAGGAGAAAATGATAGTGGAATCATAATTAGAGGGAAAATACAAGGAAATGTGTTTCGTTGATAAGCTTTGGTGAGATTTTTTTATGAAAGTTGAAGTACCAATAAACGCTTGATCTACTACCCGCATAAAAGAACCTGTTTTTATAAGAACCTTGAGGCTTAAATTTAATCTTTTCAACCCCATAATTAAGAACCCCCAAGAAGCCGAAATTTGGAAAGGTTCTTATATATATCTACATATATAAGAAAAAAGAGTTTATAGAGTGGTATTTTGACACCCTATAAACACTGGCAAATTAAACCAGCTTAGAGTAAATCAGGTTATGGTAGCTATGTTGCATTCTAATTGGACAACCTAACAACACAAATTCATTTTATTGGTTGAAATTTAACATGAAAAACAAAGCTGGTTTAAGTGTGTCCATTAGAATTCTTGCGCGGTGGAAAACATTGTTGATGTGTGCAAGGCCTGTACGTATATAAGAACCTTGTTAAGAACCTTTTAGACTGGAATTTAGAATAGCAGTCTGTTAATTAAGAACCTATTCAGGCTGCCAGAAAAAAACCTAGGTTCTTTTATGCGGGTTTCTACTGTAAGACAAGGTATTCAAGCTGTTTTTTGAGAATGTTTTGTAGCGAAGCTTGCATCAAGTACAAAGGCATACAAAGCCTTGTCCAATCGGGATAGAGCTAATTATGAATCCTTCTTTATAAAATAAAACCTCCGTTAAAGAAACACCTTTTGAACAAAAATTACAGTCCGTTATTTTAAGGTCACTCTACAAGGCTTTAGCTGCAGGAAAGACTCTTGGGAGGACTCTTGCACAAGGTTTTGAGGTCTCCCTTTCTTGGAGGCGTTCGTTTCTTGGAGGCGTTTGTTCCTTGAAGATGTCCATTTTTTGAATGTGTCAGTTTTTTTGAGGTGGCTCTTGCTTAAAGGTCTCTGTTTCTTGGAGGTGTCTGTCCCTTGGAGGCGTTCGTTTCTTGAACTTGTCTGTTTCTTGGAGGTGCCCATTTTTTTGTGGTGTTTACTTAATTGTTGTACTGTATCAAAATAATGTGTGAAAACTATGTATTTTCAATGCTGTAGCATTCTTTAACTTTTTTTCTGTCTTGCATCGAAAATGCACTGATGCATCGATAGTTTTAGTGGCGCATAATGTGGCCTGGGACTACCGAATTTGTAGTTGCCTCAAAATTTAGATTTATTGCTATGACCAATAGTTGTCTTCAAAGTGAATGTTTGTCATTTTCGAATCAACGTGGCTGGCGATTTGAATCATAACGTTCTTTGTTTGAAAATTACAGTGTTGATAGGAAGAAGGTAGACTTGTGGGTCGATCTGTGGTTAGATTAATAATCATTCAATTATCTCTTAAGGTGCCTTATTCAATATGACGTATTTTTTGGCTTTTACTTATGAAAAGGTGACCTGACCACGTTTTTCCAGACAGTGATTGGTTCTATTTTCGTGGATCTTTTTTAAAGCTTAGATTGAGACTTGAATTAAGAGACCATAATTATCTACCTTTAAAAACAGCCTCTTTTAAGCCATCAAGAGGTTAGGAACCTTATTATCTTCTCAGTTTCTGGAACGAGAAAATCGCACGAAAAAAGGCACGAGAAAGCGGATACAGTAATTTTATTAAAAAATATTAAATATATACTTTGGTGTCATATGTTTTTTCCCGCTTTTTCGTGCCTTTATGGTGTACGAAATTTATTGTTAATTTTTTTTTCGTCGCTTTACATTGATGCGACTTTTTTGTTGATACCTTAAATGCCAAAAACTTCTGTGGAATTTTTTTCACTGAAGCCGTGAAACCTAAAGGAATACCTCGCCAAATATCCCTACCTCAACCTTAAGCAGAGGCTGGATATGAGTGCCCCTTGAATATTGTAGGGTATGTAAGCTTCAATCAGAAAAAGAACTATGGTTCATTTTGGAGTGTAATTCTGGTGGCTACCCCTGCATTCCTTCATCCAACTCTTGCTGTTAGGTTAAATGCAAATTTCCTTTAGGCTGACTCTCCAGCACAATTTATTCGGTTTGCATTATTCGGTTTTGTATTTTTTTATTCGGTAAATATTCATTTTTTTAACTTTATGATACTTTACAGAATATTTTTATGATAGAAGAAAAAAATGAATTATAAAGTGTTTAAATCATAAAGTTTTCACAAAATTTTATTCCACTTGCTTACTAAGGGATTCCGGCAGCAAAATACCCAGGATCTAGTTTCTAATGATGTAAAAGCATCATATTTTGTAAAGCAATATATCTATGTTTTCTTTACCCAGTTTATAAAAGTAACGGCTTATGACCGAAACCTTAGGTTTCGAGCTATTGGAAATTCAGCAGCTTAGGTTTCGAGCTATTGAAAATTCAGCAGATGATCACAACAGTCGCCTCGACTAGAAAACACCGAAATCCAATTAAATTGAACGAAGAAGACAAAATAAAATTGAATGAATTGAATTCTTCATGTGTCGTTAATGCGTCACAGCCTGTTGTTGCTGCCATGAAGTCATGTTGCGGCACTTCAGTCGTTTCTATGTTGATGGGGTTGGTGAAAGCTGTGCTTTTCAAGCAATTTCTCTTTGTTATGACGTCCATAAAATGAAGAGTTTTCTTACATTCGACGTTCCTTTTTAATGTTTTTAAGGGCGAATAATTGATTCACAAACGGAATTCTTGCCATACGGATGCAATCTTTAAGGCTGTAGGATTCAGCAAACACAATTATAGAAGATTGTGCAGTAAATTACTTGTTTATGTGGGGTGAATGGTTGAAAATATAGCTACAGTATTACCATTGACTGCCTGGTAAGCATGGCAATATATTTCGGCAGTGTGAACAGGGGGCTTGCGTATTTCCGCACAGGGTAGTTTAATCATTATTTCCGTCCTCATTATAACCACAATCGTCAAAATTGAAGGAAATAACCTTTTCACCGCGAATTAAATCCCCAGACAGAGAGGGGCAGAGGTTAAACTATGGCAGAGGTACTATTACTTTTTCATAGATAGGGGATTTCCGAAAAATGGGCCCAAACCTATTGCCCTCGCGACCCCATCTCCATTTCTTGGTGTATGTTGCCAGGATTAAGCTTGTTTCTAATCTGTCATATTATGATTTGAAGGTTTTTGTAAAAGTCAACGGGGAATGACGCAAACTACACTCTTTTTTTATAAGAACGATTTTAAAAAATACGAGCCTCAAAATTAGTCAAAAGTAAAATGCTCTATGTTTTTTATTTTCATGCAATACGATATCAGGTCAGTATTTTGTATGATAGTCGCAAAGCGTTCCGGTGTTGCCTTTAAAAACAAATTAAGAACAAGCTGAGGCTGAGCTACAGTAAAGTGGAATTTTCAACAACGTTTTATCTCAAAAACGAGTAATTTTAGCCATGTGTGGGTGCCTTTTCTGAAAGCTGCTTGCCCCACTTTGTTGGCAATAAATTTCCTGAACATGAGCCTGAACATGAATTTACTGGTTCTTATTAAAAAATGAGGTTTAGTGGTTAGGGTCGTGGACTACAGATCCAGAACCCAAACTTTCATTCAGAGCGAGTAGAGTCGCCAGCTCTCTGCATTTCCAGGTGTAGGAATCACAAGGTGTGGTCACATTAAGTGGAAGGACCAGGACACTGCGCGATAAGCAAAGCTTATCAGTGTCCTAAAAACTACCATTGACAATAAAATGAAACTTGAATTTTGAACTTGGTGGAGTCAAACAAGTGGCCTTGTAATCGAAAATAATCCTTGAGAATATCAAAATTTGGTGTACAATTTTGGCTGAATTTCTATGTTCATAGGGACTGAAGAGTTTAGCTGTCTTGAAATCCTTTCTTTCCATATGAATAAAGTAGAGTAAATAATCATTAATGGTGTCTTTCTTTGCTAGATATTTTTGATACACTTAATGTTTGTCCATTTTAGTCTTTATTTAATCGGTTTACAAACATGTCACTAAACGCCGATGGACATTCGGGGTCGCTTATTTGGTTTTATCATTGTTTGAAACAAACTCCTAGGGTTCTTAAAGCCGATCAGAAATATCTGAATTGAATTCTCAGCGAGGTTCATCTTATCAACAAACGGAGAAAAGCTTAGAACGTAAAATCAATAGACGATGAAACAATAGATGTTTTCAATACAGAGACTAGGATGATTGCAGAGCTTGTGAAATCACTCCCTCGCTTTAGGATATGGTATCTATAAGTTTCTAACTGAAGGCGGAAACATTCGATTGATTTGTTGCTAGCTCGTTCCTTCCTTGTGGTTTGTTAGCTATGACCAAGTGCCAGACCTGCTCGTCTATGGCGATGAGGAGACGTGTTTAATCGAAAGAGATGTCAACAGGTTACAGAGGAATATGAGTCCTGAATTGGGACGTCTTCTACTGTCTGCGTAATTATACGGCATGTGTTTTCGCTTTTATTGACGTTTATGCAAATAGGATTTCGTCAGATTGCCTTGAAAAAGCGATTTTCACAATTTAGTGACAGTTTGGTAAATTGTGTTTATTGGAGAAAGCAGACCATCTTTACCAGCCGTCGTTATTTCGACACTTTTTTAAAGCTGTGTATGGATTCGTTTGTGTCAACCTGTTCGCGCATGCTGGATATTTGATTGGTAATTTATATTTGTAATTGCACGTAAAGCAAAGAAATCGATCGATTTGCTTTGATTCAAAGACACAGAAAAGCTGGGCAGCTACCATAAACACAAAGCCAAATATTTAGGTTTCTTTGCTGATTGTAACGTCCGTGTTTGGCGAAACATGAGTGGTAAAGGAGGGATATTCGCAGAACTTGCTCGGAGAGTGGAGTTAAACAGACAGAGGGCTATAGATTCGCCTATTTTACGGGCCAGATGGCGAAAATTTAGCAGCAATAGCGGCGTTTTTACGCCAGGAACACCGAAACAAAAACAGAAGTCTCTTTTACCAGGAATACTTGAACAAAGCCTCGAGAAACGTAATTTGTCAAGAGCAAGTTCAGACTGTAGTTTTAATACGTACTTCTCAGAGGAACAGGACTGTTTGGAAGAAATGTTACGAGCAATAAAAAACAGCAAGCATAAAAAATTGAAGAGTATCCTTAAAGACAAGAAAGTTAATATAAATACATTGAACTTTCATGGCGTAGGACCATTGCACGAGGCCTGTTACTATGGAAATTTAAAATGTGTCAAAGTTTTGGTAGAATGCGGGGCGGACGTCAATTTTCCTGACTCTGAGGGTTGGACTCCATTATTTGCAGCTGTCTGTGGTGGAAATATTCAGTGCGTGGAATACTTAGTTGATAATCGTTCTATTATAAATTGTTATAATTTTTATGGCATTTCTCCATTGAGAGTTGCAGTCTTGGCGAAGAACCTGCCGATTATCGATTATTTAGTAAAACGAGGCGCTGACATAATGGCGGTTGCTGATGATGGAAAAAGTACCTTTCAAATTGCTGTCGAACTTAACGACGATTCGATTTTAACATACTTTTTACATTTACCTTCAATGCACGTTGCTTGAAATACACTAGAGATTTTAATTTGAAATGTAAATACATATGGTTCTATTCCTATTGCGAACTTTGCCTTCTTTTCCTTCTGAGTATCAAATACTTGGACATTTTCACTGTGATTTCAAATCCAGTCCTGCCCTTTTCACAGTTAATACTGAACTACCAGAAAGCATAAATTAATACTGTTAATTTATGTCAAACTCGAACTTTATCTTTATCGGTCTTATCAGCGGTTTGTTTTGGTGGTAAGTTGTCGATCATAAGTTATCAGGCGCGCATATAATTGTAAATTTAATGATTGAATTAGATTAAATACAGAAATGAAATATGCAGTATTGTTGTATGAGATTTGTATTTTTGTCTTTGTGAGCTGCATTCATATTGTACGCGCCTTCATCTGCTTTCAAGGACCACGACAAAGATTTCAGATTTTTCAGTGAAATGGATTGATAACAATTTTTTTAACTTTATGTCCCCTCAACTTTAGAGATCAGGGCGTAGCACCTGCCGTTCAAGAGAACGGCAAATACACCTTTGACTATTTGAAGTGTCTTGTCATTGTAAGATATACGGAGTTTAAAAACATGCACCTCTAAAGCCGACGAATGTATTAACGAATCTAAATATACAGATTTATAGGATCCGAATGATCCCTTTATATGCTTTGGGTTGCTTTTTAAGAATTGCTTCGTTATAGCAAAGGCCTACAAAAGATCTTGTTCGTGAATTTTCCAAGAAATTTCACGTCTGTTCTTGATTCTCATTAGATCAGCAAGTTTATGCTTATCAGTTGCCCATCGTGCAGCGCTTTTGTCATTTATGCTTACGTTGCCCCTAGAACAAACAGACGCTAAATCTTGTTTCATGCATCTTTGACCGCACGGTTGAAAAGATCTCAGATTATGAATTGACGTTTGACCAGAAAGAGGAATATCTTGCCCGTTTTCGAAAATCCTTATTCAGTTGTAAGACGTGACTCATTCGAAATAAAGTCACGAGTGGCAAGTTAGGGTGGAGGGGCGGATTAGCATGTGCGCAGGTATGATGAAACGCCACGTATTGAATTCAAAGCAAATCAACTGTTCAGTTTCGTTGCTGGATATTTTGTTGATCGCATACAATTAGAAGCGGAGAACCGGCCACCTGTATATGCAGGGGGTTTTGCGAAGGGGGTAGGGTGATTTCCCTGTACGTTTTAGCTCGATATATTGTATATCATTTGTAGCCATTTTTTACCTGATGCCCCTCCAATTTTATTTTCAAAGGGGCGATCTCTGATCTAGATCGAGTTAGATAAATCTATATCACGCTATTTTCCAAATGTTATCTAAGGTTTGCAAGATCATTGTTTCGATTTGAATGATTCCTTGGAAATTTTATAGTGCAGCATTCTTTGCATTTTCCAGCGGATATGTCACAAACTGGCTTTTAAATCTTTTTATGCAATCATCAGCTTGAGCACCGTGGCAATGTTGATACCAGGAGTTCTTTTGTAATTTTTTGCAAGGCTTCTTGAATGCCAAGCAGCTGTTTTCTTAGGCCTAGCCTATTGATGCTCTCGTTTCATGCTATCGTTTCGTGATTCGTATCATGCTAACTGGGGTTGCTATTTGATTTACAATCTTAGGAAGGCGTAATGAAATTAAAATTTTGCAGATATATATATTTTGCTGGTATTGCCATCAAAATGCAACGTTAATTACTATTTACCGCTCCTTTGTCAGATATCCAGCAAAAAGAGAAACGAAAAATATTGTTTGCATGTGTCTTTACAATCACTACAAAAAGAAAATCGATTATACAAGAAAAATCCCTTTGCTATTTACTTAACATTGTATAGCTGCTGCATTCAAATTCAAGTTGATATGATTATTATGAATGGCTCAATAAGTTACGGTTTTGAGGTGCCGAATTTGACATATTTTCTATGACTGCCAAGTACATCAAAATTTGAAAATCGAAAATCGATTTTATTTCATAATGTAAGTAACCAGTTTATTAGTTTATTCAAAAGCAAATTCCAGATTTCTTATAAGCTTTCGTTATCTTTGCAAGGTTAACAGAATTTTCCAAACCCCCTTACATTGTTTTCAATAATACACCCCTCAAACTTTCTAACTCATTTTGAAGTCCAAGAGTCCCAGACTTTAGGCCTTGTGGCTGACTATGCGACTACGATAGATGACCTTTTGATACGATAGATGGACTGTCTCGGTAGCCAGGCCTTGAATGAAAGTTTACAGTGTTCTGATATTATATGAGGACTTTCAGTCAAGCAACAGCTAAAGAAATTTATATTCCGCTTGCCAGGTGAATCAAGATTACATAGATATCGCATTAGGTAGGCCGGGTAGTTGAAACGAGTCAACTCCGGCGCCGGGCTGAAAACTTGCTAGATACTCTGCCCTTATGAGCAAAGGCTGTTGATAATTTCAACGTTTTATATCAAGTTCTTACCTATAAAATTTTTGCTGATGATGAACTCATTCCGCGATACCTGACAATAGGGTTTTTTCAAGATGTTAGATGGTCCAGAAAAGAAGGACATAATCAAAGAAAGTCTATAGCTTCTTGAATCGTTAGGAACTTTTTTGCGGGTATCTCCTGCATTTCTGTAGTACTGATTTTCTTGACCCCAAGTACAAGAAAGGTTTGAATGTATAAAATTTAAAGGACGCATGCTTTGCTCTCGATGTTATGCACTTTTTTGAATACACCAGGGTTTAATGTGTTTCTCCCTTTATTCCAGGATTTCCCACCGTAGTCGTTGGCCTGTCTCTAGTGCTGATTATTTTCGGTAAAATAAAGATCACATCCTGGTAAGTAAGCTTGAACTATATTTTTTCTGCATTTGAAGAAAAAATTTCTGAGGTAGGCCGTCAAGCTCTGATCTTCACCTAGTATCATCGATGGGGCGAAATTATGCTGCCTAAACGATTTACAGTCAAGATTGTATAAAATTTCCGTAACCCCTACATGCCCTTGTCTTTTGAAAAGCCTTCTTACCAGACCATACACTTTGAATGCGGGTAAAGACTTGAGTTGCCCACAGTGCCTGCAATGATGGAACAGAGTTAGAATAATTATTGTTAAGACAGAACAGTTTGTAATAGTATTTTGTCCCCTAATTATGTTGTTTTCATGATATCATTATTTCTTAAGGCTGGAGCAAAATATAATTATACAATACACGATATATTAATATCGACATTTCTGTGTTTATTCCGTAGTACTGCGTTGTTTTCTTTCTAGATCTCTTTTTCTTTCTAGATCACACCCAGGAACCTAGGCTTAGCCGCATGAATGTTACTTCCGTATTTTTATGACTTAACAAACCTATACAAAGTCTAAAAGATTGAATTGCATTACATTGTCTAAACCTGAAGTGGCAGTGTCGCATTTGTAATGCTTCCTGAATTTCCTTCCTAGGTGTTGGATCGATCTTTCTTCATACAGCCATTTTCTTCTTACCGGTATTCCGGTATTTGCCTTGTTCATTGTAAGTATTAACTTTGTTTATTGCCAGTTTTGTTATTGTGGTTTATTCCATGTAATTACTAATTGAAGCAGTTATGGATAAAGCTGGCTTCTTTCCCCTTCCCCATAATTTCCGAATTTCGATTAAAGTGTAAAATAATTTCTTGTTTAAACCACATCGGAAGTCTCATTCATCTCTAAGCCGATACTTTTTTAGGCGGTTGTGATTTTTGGTAAAATTTTTATAAAATTAGGTAGCATTGCCATAATATTTATTTTAAACAGCAATGAACTTCTAGGAATTAAAATAGCTTGCCCCTAAAAACATTCATTAATCAAAGCCCATAACTATCCTACTTTCGTTAGTTGCATAATTTTCATAATATTGCAAGTATTACATACTAAAGCTTCCATAACCTTTTCGAAAGTTAGTTTGGGGTAACTCTTAGTTGATAGAAAAAGGAGGACAATTGCCTACTATTGTTTAATACAACACAAAGTCACAGGGGGCTGGAGGGGAGATTTCCCTCTAGTTAGTTTGCTAGTTAGCCCTGAAACCTTTCTTCCTTTTGCCAGGTAACCGTGATACTGTATGCGTTTATTTCAACGTCATTGAAGAAGAACAAGGACCTCCTCAACACATTTGTACTCAAATATACCAAGTATGTGCTGGCGCCTTCTTCCTTGTAAAATTATAATCAATATTTGGTTAAAATATTTTAGAGTTACTGCTTTATGTATTAGCAAATAATTTTTCAAGCAATTTGAAGTATTGCTTCAAACAGTTTCTTTGAAAAAATGCCATGCTGGGTGTCTACCAATATTAGACTCAAAATATTTACGATTTCTCATTTTTTCGATTCAATTACAACAGTATTCTTTCGAACCGTTTAAGACTGGTACACGCACTTTTTTATGAGAATTAATTGTACAAGAATGACGAGGCTAGAAACTGGTGAAGTGTAAGAGATAAATAAGAATGATATCCATGCTCGGATTTCAGAGATGGTTTGAATTTATATCTAAGCTCGAAATCCCTTTTATTATTCCTCTGTTTGATTGTAACAGTACTTTAAAATCTCGTTTGAAAATCTTTTGAAGATGAGCCTGAAATAAAGCAGCTGTGTCAGTGAAGCAATAAAATGATATCGCTCTTCAAAGTTAGTGCATGCTTCCCACAAGCAAATAGGCTTAAAAGAAATTTCTGCCGAATGAAGCTACTTTAAATAGAATAATTAAAATTCTCACCATGATCGATTTTTAGATTTGCCTTATGGTGTTCGCCAATTTTGCTGACAATGCATATCCTGACAATCCTAGCGCTCGCTGCCTTTCTCAGTTTCAACGAAAATTATGTCTGCCATTATGTTCTCGGTGGTTTGTACGGAATCGAGGTTGGTATACTTTAACATGACAATGATCTACTTGGAGCGTCTTTCAACTAAAAGTGTTGCAAGACTTAACAACTATGAATATCTACAAAGCTCTATGAATGGCTGCAACATTTGACTTTTGTTTTCTAAATAGATCGAGAGAGATAGTATTTGTCTTAGCAGTGATGCACTGATATAGCATTATATATATGACGGCCCTGCAGCATTAACAGCCAGGGCCGTCACTTTCTATTAAGCTCATAAGCGGTGTCCAAGTCCCATTTACCGACAAAGTTGGCGAGCCATCTTTCACTTATTGGCAGGTCTAGATATTCACTGACGAAGCACCCCTAGACAGCAAAAATCTCCTGGTTTTTGCGGTCAAATGGTTTTCGAAGGGGGATATGACACTCACGCATTCCCCCCATAGCTTTGCCCTGTTAACAGCATCTTCTAAATACCATTTTCTTCTTTAGATTCTGTGCCACAGTAATACTGAAGATTAAAACCTTATTCAGAAGGCTTTTTGTCGATAATGCCTTCGACCATTTTGCAAATTTTATTCCATTTATTGCTTACAATTGTATTGTCTTGGGTAAGAAGTACAATGTATAAGATTACTGATCATTAAACGCCCTTCATTTTAGGGAGTATTCCTTATTGTGTACCAGTGCTACATAGAAAAAATGGTACGTTAAAAACTAAATTTCTTATTATTAGCTTTAATCCAACTTTATCTTGAATAAATCAATATTCTAATTTATCAGAATACTCTACTTTGAAATTATTTGCTACTTTAGTTTGATTTTGTTAGAATATTTTAGAGAAATTTATTACCCAAGGGACGTGAAAATGAATTTTTTGAACTCACAGGAGATCTTTATTTGAAAATCATTATGGATTATTTAATCATTGTTGTCTAAATAATCTCATCTCTCCAACCGAATCCAAATCATAAAGGATGACCCCAAGTTTCATACTACACTAGAAGATTTGAATGTTAGAGAGGATTCCGAATGAAGCACGGATCCAAGTTTTTTTAAATTTGATGCTATTGTGTCATTTTTGTATTATTCTTAGATTGTGGAACTCTGTTTTCAACTATAACTTTTTTCAATCGGTGTAGGTGCTGACAAAGTCTGGAGCAATGAGCCCTCAACGACCGAAACGCAATCATTCCTATAGTGTTAAAGAAACAATTACTGTAAGTTGATGGTTGATGAATAATGGAAATTGGATGGGCTTGTATTTAGATGTTTCACGCAGTACTTGACGCAGTTACGCAGTGCAATATATACCTTATTCATTTTTGGAGGTTGTCTTTGAATTTCCCCCCATTGTCACCGTTCTTTTGGGCAAGAAAATCCTTTCATCGTTGATAATTTTTGATAGACATAATCTTGAAATTTGTATGTCAGGGTATATGTCAAAACCAATGGACTTTTATTGATATGTTTGAAGTGGATCTCTATTAAGGCCCATTTCCACTTCGTTCGGATTTCGGATAGGCACCAATAATGGAACTCTGAAAGAAATCCTGGCCCATTTTTCTAACATCCATAGTAAATCATAAATATATGAAATAATTCCCATTTTAACCCTAGACACCAGGTCCGTCTGTTTTTCAATCTTGAATCTTTGTAGGATCGGATAATCTAGGCCCTTCCGTGAATTAATTTGTGTTTCTTTATTGATAGTATGGCGGGGACACATGCGTTGAAGATGGCAATGGAAAGTATTTGATAAGGAGGCCTTCAAAACGAAGCCTTCAGGATGTATCAAGAGCCTCAATTTCAGTTTCCGTTGGCGTGAAGGGATCGAAAAGATCTGATTTGGATCAGGACTCGGATTCAAACTACTTTGATATGTACGGAACGTCAGATCGTCTAGGCGCCTCGAGGTACCCTTTTAGTAGAATGCATTCTTCTGTAGTTGCACCTTTTTGCGATTTACAGTTTCCCATTCAGGCAGAAATATTAAAGATTAATGATAAAATTAAGCAAATTCATATTGCTACTGTGTATCATCTTACAATATTTGTGATTACAGCCAGGGTCAATGTATATAAAACGCCACTGTTGGTACCACAATAACAGAATATGTTTTTCTTTAGTATCAAATACTTCATTTAAAAGCACGAGATGAGGAGAATATTACTTGAGGAAAATATTGCTTGATGAAAGAAATTTATAGGCACAGATATTTGAGACACATTGGCTGGCCCAGCTTTCTAACAAAGAGCGATCTGACCACGCCCCCATTATCCCCAGTAAGGGCTGCAATGATGATTTATGTTAAACATGTCAATAGCATAAGGGGCTGAGATGTAGTGGGTAATTTTAATTGTTATGCTAATTGACATGTTTGAATGTTAAAATAAAATATTTCATTTTTTCATACTTAATCATGCATGACACCATGTCGTCAACACGTATGTGAGGGTCCGATATATTAATTGGTAATTGGTCAGCGATCAACGATATTAAAGAATTAATTCTTAATTAAAAAAGTCTTAATGTTTTGCATGTCACATCTTGAACTGCACATTTTTACCTTCTAAAGCAACTAAAAATTTTTGTAGAAACCTGCTCTGCTGTCCTTCTAGCTTTCACGCTTCTGTTTCAAAGAAGACGTTTTAAAAAAATTCTTAATTGAATATTCAATGACATATAATGCTAATGCTATGTTTCAGATCACCTAGAAGAGTGCCTGTTGTCAATGAGGGTGACATCGATGAAAATGGACAGCTTTTGAAGGATGACTCCACTGAGGACTCCAACGAAACATTGTCCGAGCCAAGAGAGACACAGCTAACGAGTTTCGATGCTAACAGTGTGGAGACGTTCAGTCGTAAAAAAGCGCCTAGTACCTGTGGTAGTGTCATCAGCGTTGAAACAGTCAATAATTCTGAATCCGCTTATAAGAGAAAACCGTCAAGTAATTGCGGAAGTGTTGTTAGTATCGAAGCTGTAAGTTTGCGAATTTTTCTTTTTACTTTGCGCCAAACAGTTTGATTTTCTCTTTTTTAACGGCGAAAAGAAGGTCATTGTTCAATAGATAAAAATACGCATTAGGTCTTGTCAGCTTGAGTTACTGATCAAGTTTTTCATGATTCTCGGAAAATATGCTGTACGATTTGACCCGTTTTGCTTTGTTGTATTTTGTATTTGTATCTAAGATCAGCAGATTCATAGGTCAAAGAGAAGCATAAACGAAGTATTGTCGCTGAATTTCGTCGTCAAAGCCATTTTATGCACCTTCCTGCAGTCCTACGTCCTCCATATGTTTATCTACATAGAGGTTTTGATCGTCACAAAGTTCTTGTAATTTATGACGTAACAGGTGAAGCCATTTTAGGAGAATGATATGAAGCATCAGTTATAGGTTCCTGTTTATTTGACGATATTTCTTGATTCTCGTTCATTGATTTCTTTTCCTTCGTCAGAAATCCCGCCAACAGATTGGGATTCAAGGCATCCCGGTATACTTTCCCGGATCGGCTCCTCCTCAGCACATGCTGACGTTGGAGCGAAAGAAAAAGGGAAAACCGAGCAGCCGGGCAGATTCTGAGGAGCGGTATGACAATGTGGATGACGAGTTGCTTGGTGATGACGATACCACAACACGGGATAGCAAGGGCAGCATGGACCCAGATCGGATGTCTAATATTTCAAACGAACTGACGACCATTTTGAAAGAGTTAGAGGCCTTTAGTTCTGATACGACATCCCCTACAATTCCAAGAAAGGTTGGCACATCTACTGAAGCAAATGGTCACGCTAACAAAAGTCCTGTATGGCAGAAAAGAAGACCACCATATGAACGGCAAGGCAATGTAGAGATGACAGACATTAGATTTGGTACAGTACCATCCTCTAGACCAAATTGGTATGGGGATATTAAAGATTCTGGCGACGGCCTACACAGATGTACAGACGATCTGTACACAAGCTTCTAGGCATGTTTGACTTTGAATTCGCATTGATTTGTGAGCTGGCTGTAGTCCTGAAGAAAATTGATGTTTTTGTTGAATAGCCAAGTGCATTGAAGTAAGCAGTTTGTACCACAAGAATCAATCAACAAAGCAGCCCGTGCTATAGTTGTGCGTTAGTCTGTGAATGGGAACCTGCGAGAATGGAATTCGCATATCTTTGTGTCAGGACATACTCCTGAGACATCAGACAAAATACATTTATTCCCAAGTTACCATCAAAGAACACTGGGTTCAGTGTGAAATCCCTTGGATAGTTTTAAATGAATGTACAGTAAGTTTTTCTTTACCAGTCGTGAGAAGGATCTCGCAAGCAATTTACACCGAATGGTATTAGCTTTCAGCAGCTCAAACCATGAAAGGAAAATTGACTTTGGTGATGAAAGTACAGCGTAAGTCTTTCTTCTTCACTGAGACTCGTTGGAATCAAATTGATAGCTATTTGTAGCTAGAATTATATTGATGTTTGCATTACACGTGTATAAAGAGTGTCGATTGACCTAACGAGTGTCAGCTGGCCTAACGTAGGTAGATCATAATACTTCAAATTAACAGCGAGGTGTGACTCCTGATATGTACTCCCTTTCGACACAGAAACAGCGATAAGCAACTGCCTTCATATACCAATCTTCTTCCTCTAATACACAACGCTTAATGTTTCTAGATATTTAATCAACATTAGCAACCTATAATTAAGAGAATACAATCAATTGAATCCGATAATTTTTTGTTCAAATAGGCAATAAACGAATGATTATATTTCCCAATACGTTTTCTCTTGAATAGCCTGTCGTTTTTGGTTAATTGGTATACAGCCATAAAACGCGTCAAAATGAACTCGATTATCACGTATTACGACCAAAGTTTGAATAGACTGCGGGGCAACATTAAAAAGCTTGGTGCAAATTCACTCCTTTTTAGAAAATATTTTTCTTATAATTCATAGGATACTTATGTATTTGCTTACACTTTCTGTAATGTTCAGGTGCAGTTTCAATTATAAAACGCAACAGCCGCAACAAACGAGCCTAAGTTTGCCCATTGCACTTGCGCCTTTGTGTAGATCCTTTTGTAATGATACAAGCACCTCTAATCTCGTTGCCAGGATGAGGCATATGATTGTCTCTATTCTACTAATTATTGATCCTTCTATCTAATAAAACCGTCCAAATTTCTATTGATAGCTGTGTTTATTTGTGACTTAATCATAACTTTAGTTTTACAACCACACGTTACACTTGAGTAGCATGCGTGATTCGTTCTATAAATCCTTATAGATTTGTTTAAAATTGTATAATTATTTATATATAGTATTTATTTGTCTTTTTTATATAGAGAACATGCAAAACCATAAGCAGACAGAATAGAATAGATATTGCTTTTTCGCAGATAACTTAATCATGGACTGGTACAAAGAAAACTGTAAACGTTCTAGTTTAAGTAACCTCGTGTTTGTAATTTTCCATACTTCGGATGAAAATAATTCTCCCCCACTTTTACGGTAGCCACTTTAAAACAAGCGAGGTTCAATGGATTCTGCGGACATACCAAACCTAGGCATATATGAAGACCTTATATCAATTTGAGTGCTTAGCACGAACTATTAACACCATAAAATAAAATTTATTTATAGATGTCCCTCCCCATCATTATGCTTGAGTTTTTAATGGTGGGTTGCTGTGTCTTAAGGGGGCTTGTTTTTGGAATTCATTGGCTGCTCGACTTTCTCCTTTTCTTAGTAGTTGTTCGCAGTTCTCATCAATATTGAATTTACTCATAAGGAGACCTCTCTGATTTTGGCTGAAGATTACCAAACATTAGCTAGAGTTTTAGGCATACCATCAGAGAGAACGTACTGCCGTAGCACATTCGCCTCCAATACACTGTCCTTTTCACTACGCTATCCAGACGTCATGTTTTAAAAGTCCTAGTAGAACAAGTTGCTTTGTTCTTTTCACAATTTCTCACGATCATCTTAACTCAAATTTATACCAAAAGCATTATTCAATACATTTTTTCCTTGTTTTGTTACATGAATAGATTCGTTAATTAATTAATAGCAAACTAGTTATAGCCGATATCGAAACATATACGGTTTTAGTTAGCATTTCCTAGATATTAATGAAAAGTTTCTATTAGGAACAATTTGTTTTTATTTTTTATAAAGAGTGTAATTTTTTAAGTGTTTGTAGGTCTAGCATTTAAAATGAGAAAAGTTTTTATGTTCATAATGTTTACTGCCTTTGAACATCTTGTTTGAAAGTTAGACCGTCCATGCTATATTCTTTTTAAATGGCATGTTCGTTAATTATCGCTACTTTTTTAAAGAACCTACATTTGCATTGGTTGGGGGAGTCCAACACCCGAAGTATTTCTAATGAGCATGCGCAGTAATTGTAAAGTTCAATGCGCACACTCTAACTACAAGGACGGGGGATAACTCATTTGGCAAACGAGTAACAACTCTGCCTACATCCCCCTGTTGGTCTAGTTTTTCTCAGCCTCCAATAAAGAATCTTCTCCTGTCGGTTGCTTTTTAGCCGACAAATCATCTACGACCTGCAACTCTATATCGCGAGAAATCTTTGCTGATTTTTCTGCTTTTCTTCGCAAGGTTTCTTCTTTCTTTTCTTGATAGTATCTTTGGTAAAAGTACACCAGTGGGTTTAATATGCTGTTTGACAAAAGCAACAGTGTCGTATAATCATTTCTCACTTTGGCAATATACAAAACAGCAAATGGAAAACTGCATGCGAAGAATGAAACGACAATCAGGACTGAGGTCTGAAGGATGCGCTTTTCTCGCGGGCTGCACGCAGACACGACTTCTTTCTTGCCACTTTGTAGTGTTATTATTTCGAAGATGCAATCTTTTGAGACAGTTTTATAGATTATGTATGCGTACAAGATGACGATCATGAAGCCGCATACCAACACCAAGGACGACAGCAATAGTTTTGTCAAATGGTGGTCGTTTGTGAGAAGATAAACAACAATCGTTGGAACCAAAAGCAGGAAAGATAGCACCCAAATAACAACGATCAAAACAGTGTTTTTCTTGTGGGTGAACCAAAAGCGATGCTTGAGGGGAAACCGTACTGCAAGAAGCCTATCAAATGAAATGGCAAGAACGTGCAGTAAAGAGGATGAGACAGCGAACCATACCAAATCATGCGTGGTCACAAACACTGCGGTGTATTGAGCCTCGTTTTCACGGATTAACTGTTTGATTATATATAAGCACATGAAGAAAAGGCTTGCACAAATATCAGCTGCAGATAAACTTTGAATCAGGTGTTGGTATTTCGTCTTTCTCGTTTTATGGAGGTATAACAGTACTAGCTCAATGGTGTTCAAGATTAGTCCAAGACAGCTTAGGATGAGGCCTGTGATAAACGTTCCCAATTCCATCCTGTTTGTTAAGTTTTTCAGCAGACTGTAGTTTGGGCTTCTTAGACACAATCTCAGAGTCTTCTCCCGTTTCTGTTTTGTGTTCGTCTTCACTTCAAGGCCTGAAATGGCTCTTCCCAGTTTCTTTGTTTTTCCGCACCCAACAGTCCCCTAGCTGTTTATCATTTATTCGAACGCCTATTTGAATGTGATTTATTTTACACTACCTCGCAATATGTAGTAACATCCTCTCTTTTGCAACTGCTTGGTTGTATTAAATCTTCAACTAACGTTAATGTTGACTGCCCTATGAACACTAGCACTTATCCAAGTGTAAAATCCCTCAAGGAGTCCACCTCGGCCCTTTTATTTTGTCAATACCTTCCAGACTTGGCCTACTGTTTTATAAACATTCATATCAGAAGCAATCAATCTAATCAGACATTCGGCTTTTTGTCCTAAAGCTAATGAAATCTTCGTCAATCTATTTCCTCTGCACTTGAAGTGTCACAATGGAAATCAGAAACATGAAACTTTGAAAATGAATCCAAGATTCCGCAGCTCTGTCATGAATGACTGGATAATGTCAACTTTCTGCTTTTTGTGGCTACGTTACCATAAACAACTGACATCATCTAGAAATCTGAAAAGATAGAAATGCCAGTTTTATCTCTAACCATAAAGACCTCACGATTCCACAGAACTACTCTGCAAAGTCATGTGAAATATCAAGCTGTTTCAAGCAGCATGTTAAAAATCCTCATAACTTTTTCAACTTTCTTGATTGCTATAAGATTAGTCCACATAGTGACTGCGTACTTTTGCCTCTAATTATCAACTTTTTTCAATAATACCCAATGTGAATTTTCACAATATTGCTTCTCTTCTTGTCATGGAATTAAAAGATTTAGACATTCCTTCAACTCTGGTTTCATCAACAAATATAAACAGCATTTTCCATTGCAATTTTTAATGGTGTGTCATTGCAAACTTACGTTTTCTATCAAAACTCAACTTAATCTCTTGGATAATTTTTAAAACATTCAAAGTTACAAGTAAACATCTGGAAGTTATAAAGTTGCACATGAATATGATTGGACATTGTATTCTATCCTTTATATAATTCATGTATTGAGCTACCGGTATTTCCTTCATGTATCAAGAATTTTCTTTTTTTCTTGATTATACATTAAGAATAGTTAATATACATGTTAGTAAATCGAAGCTTTTCTATCATGGGAAAAAGATTTCTGACGAGATCACTACTGCACTGTTTTGCAATTCTCTTGCTAAAATACTAGAGGGCTTTGTAATTTTAAACAGATATGAAACGCCCTTTTCCGTTTCACTAATGGTTTTTCTTAAAATAAATTGAAAAAAGTAGCAACTGGCCTGTTTATCGTTGCAGTAGAGTTTTCCTCTAGAGGTACCCAACTTTTGAATTAAATATTTAGTGTTTAATTTTGCGATTGCATCTCCATCTTTCGTTCGTTTCATTTATATGTAAATTTTTTAGACAACTTACGAAATCTGTTTTATTCATTTTAATAAAATGGAAGGAAATGATCAGGTACGGACTGAAAAAAATTTAAAGCCCCACCTGCAGCATTCAAAAGATGTTCTTGGTTCTGCAGTTGATCTCAAAACAAACTAGTTAGTTGATCGAGCTGAGACCAGTTAGTAGTAACTTGTTAGTTAAAGCTTTTCTTTCGTGGGAGTAAGACTGCTGACAAGCTAATCAGGAAATTTCGTTCAAAGCCTCATATCCATGATAGAACTTGACAAATTGTAGATGTAATGGAAAATATGTTTTATTTTAAAATAAGACGTCTAATATTTTTTCAGGATGACATTTTCTCGCATAAATTACCTTTATGTGCTTCTAAAATGTAGCTCTTAAACACTTTTTTATCTAATAGCCAGTAAGAAATTTCTAATCTAACTAGCATTTGACATCGAACAATTACGAAATTATATCAAAAAAATTAACCAGTTGAGTTCGCAACCTGAGCTTAAGCCCTTACTTTCAAAACACATTAAAAGAACGCCTTTATTGTACAAGTTTGTCTATGCAAAGCTCACGTAGAAGCTAAGAAGGCATGTTTGTCATATAGAATGTTTATGTTTTCAAACAATAAACCTGCTATTAAGAAACACCAAAAGTCTACACCATTGCTTCAAATGGGAAAAAGCAGATGCAACCGAACTTTGGTAATAGCTTTTCTGCCTACATCCTAATTGATTTTGCACGTTGGTAATATTAGGAGCAAATACTTCACATCCTAGATAAACATCTTTTTGTGAAATATTTGTGCGGCTGGGTCTTTCACAAAAGTACCTATTAATTTTACAAATATTTTATTGCAAAGCGACTAAGCATATATTTTCTGAGAACAAAATTTCATGATCTGCTAGCAGCCCAAATTTTTCGTAACTACAGTTAGGTATGCGACGTACAGATGTAACTGTGAATAAACGATTTATGAGACCAGTGTTATACTAGAACTTTGAAGACGCATGGCTCTGAAGTATCTGGAGAGGTAGTGAATCAAATGGAAACAGCTCACGTTTAGATGTTTCTTTGGTTTTTCCTTAAAAGACTATAAAGTTTGATAAAATTAGCTCTGGAAAAAATTTGATAGATGCTTCAAATTTTCGTTTTTCAAATGTTCTGATGTTTTATACTCTGGAGAGTCCCAGACAAAAAGCTCAAGTACGTTTAAAATGCTTGCTATTTTCAAAGCCATTTTTTTAATTTTGGAACCATTTATTTCATTCAATTTTTTAAAGGTCTAAATTGTGCACCTTCTCACATCATCCATAGTTCATGCTAGACATAAAAGAATTAGAGCAATAGTCAAATCTAATGTACTTGATCATTGCACGATGCTTTAAAAAGTTTCGTTTTCTGCCATTGAAATTGCAATGCAGTACTTTCTCAGCAAATTGGCACTTAGTGTTTTGTGAACTGTGAAGTGCTAAGGTTGCAGCAATAACACAGAGAAGATGCAAAGACTACAAGTATGCATTATCAATCACAAAAGAGTCTGGGCTCTAATGTCTGTACTACGTCAAGTATTATTAACTGTGATTTTGAATCAAACGCAGAGATTGTATTTTAGGTTTGTAAGCGTCTATAAAATAAACCCGGAGACAATATAATGAGACTTGCAATCAACGTGGAATCCCTAGCATCAAAATTATACACATTACTTGAGCAGTGTTCTATTAAAAGCATCATGAACTGTGCTTAGCTTGAAGTTTGAACAGCTGTGTTCGGCTTCGTGAGTGAAAACGCAAGCACGAAACCAGCAACTGTAATTATCTCTTTGTCCAGTCCATTTTGAAACGAAGTAGTCATCAAAACTTAATGTGAACGATGACATCAAAACACCTCTGTAATAATTTGTAATCTGTAATTTGTATTTGTAATCTAAACACCTCTGTAGTAATACTGACATGACAGAACAAATTTGACCTGAAAGGTATTTTTAAAGCGATGCAGTGGAGGAAATGCGACTTTCCAAAACTTGTCGGCTGCAGACCCGATACTGGAAAATTTTCCTATGTTCACCTGATATCAGTTCATGAACTTCCCTTCTCTACCTTGCATGATTTTAACATTCTTGACAAATAATTAGCATCATTTTATGTAGCTTTCTTAAGTATTTTCATTCCTCAAAAGCAAGCAAACACCCCTGTTTAAGTACCCCGGTGAATTCCCCGGTGAAATAATTTAAGCAAAATTCTGCCCCGGGCAAGGCAAGATCCTCCCCTGTACAAAATAACTGTCCCCTGGATAGATCGCCTCGATCAAATTCCTCGGTCACAAGTCTTGCAAACCTCGGTACCAAAACCCCGGCAATCCAACATATAGCAAATTTTGGAATCCAGGCCGGAACCGATAATCATTCATGGCTGATGCATGCGTAAACTACCTTTTCAAATTATTGGCGCGAATTCACAAACGAGACTATCATATAGCTACTTACAGACTTTTGCTGAAAAGATCAGCAATGCAACGGTATTGCCATTATCACTGACTTGAGTTTCGGATCAAATTATTGAATAGTTTAAGGTCATGCAAGGTGGTATTTTTAAGAGCTCTAAACACCTTTTGTAGCCTGACGAGTACCAATCCCATGAACAGTTGATTTAGCTGAAAGTAGTCATGAAAGTAAGAAGGAGATAGCTTGTGAAGTGCATTATAGATTAAGGTTGAAAAAATTGTGTGTAATACTTCTTGTGGCTGATTTTTAAAGGATGGAAAATTGGCGAGGAGGAAGCAGAGAACGCTTCTAATTTTCTTCTGTAGTCGGAATAAAAGATTAGAATATTTTTCGTGGGTTAGGCTCCATGCACCTTAGCTATAGAGGCAGATGAGAGAAGGAAGAAGGAAATGATCAGGTAGTCCTAGAAAGCTTCTTGCAAAATTCAGTGATGTGGTTTTTCCACCACTGAATCTCATCCATCAGTTTCTCTAAAAAATTTGCACAATTTGCCCTTTGGTTTGGATAGACTGTTCACCAATCTTTGTTGGGATTATTTGACTGTAATTCTGCTGGAAAATTACACGCAAAGAAGAAAAAGAAGGACAAAAAAGCGTTGAAATATAGCAGGAGTTTATTATGAAGTTTTGCTTGGTCTAGAACAGGCCAGTAATGACGGAACAGCCACAGAAAGTCTGAAGAGGAAGAGAAAGAAAAAAGCAAACTGGGGGAGCTTATCAGTCACACTCTCTTTATGCCTTTTCTGTCCTGGGACCTTCACTTGGATGGAATTTTTTACAGAAGCCAATGATTTCGAGATTTCTTGTTGGTTCTAAATCAAAATCAAGAGCCTCCTCTGGTAAAATTATACCATGTCAAAACTCTTTTCATTTTTTCGGAAGAATCGTTAACTGAAATTCACAATGAGCTGCAGACCTTCTTTACATGCAAAAAAGAAATTCCAAAATGAGAAGACCAGAGGGTAAATTTACAATCAACAATTCTGTTTACCTGGCTTTAGAAGTAGCGCAAAAGCATCCTATTTTCAAGACCACGGCAAAAAGTTTTTTATCTGGTGAAAAATCTATTTGCAAAAATAAAGGAAATTTCAGCACAATTAGGGGAATTGTTGCCGTGAAAATTGCTTAGAACAGTACGTTTTCCAACGAAATAGAATCGTCGAAAATTTTCTTTTCCTCGGTGGCAACCGTGGTGCCGCCTCGGGTAGTTACTGTATTCAGAGCTTGTCCCGATATACATTGGGGTTGAAAGATCTTGGGGTTGAAAGGTCCGCTAGTCCGTTATTATTATTTTGGCTTGTCAATGTTTCTACCAAAGGATCCTGAAAAGCGTGAGTGTGCTACGTTTTCAAACTTTCTATTTACTGTTTGCTAATGTTTGTATAATTGCGAAATGTATAATGTGCAGCTAGTGTCGTGCTGATGTGTAGTCGTCTAGCTAAAAGAATGCTTGATGCAGGGAAATTACACATGCCATGTTCCTGTTGTTTCATGTCCCCATTTTAAATGATACTGATCCTTGGTACAAATTTAGGAATCTCCGGTTTCAAATTTGACCGTCACTTTCCCCATCAAAAAGTGACCGCCACCCCGGCAAAAGTCTGACCTCTCACCACTGGGGCACTTAGACGGGGGTATAAGTAAGGAAAAATAACAATGAACACGTCAATTCATTTGCAGTTCTTTAGACTTTTACATTAGACTGGGAGTTTAAGAGATAATGGAACAGTGTGGTGAAAAATTTTAGCTAGGCGCCATCTTACTTGTCATTTTCACCACCAACTGTTGCCTTCATTTAAAAACTCTTGCTCACGAACTAGACGTTTATTGCTTTGCATAGATGAGAATCAGACATCCATACTATCTGTAAATTATTTCCGAAGTTTAATTTGCCTTGCAGAATGGATTAAATTCACTGGCATTATTTTAAAGTAACTGGATTTCCTCGCGTCTTGTTAAATATGCCAAAGCTTGTTTCCTATCCTAAAGCATTTTTACACTATCATCTGTCAATCATTAATGAAAGCAACAATCAGTCAAAGATTGCTGCCAATTTCATCCACCATACCAGTTACGAAACCTAGATTATTTGTCAAACTAGCAATGCCTTTTTGTGTATTTTTGACAAGTTCGTAATTACAAGTAAAAGCAGGTGTTGTTACGTCATCAGTTCAGCCTACCGAGACATAAAAGCACATCTTTTGATTACATAGACATGAGCAAGGCGTTCTTTTTAACAGAAAACTTCAAAGGGATAGCAAAGCAAGAAGAGCTGAGGGGAGAAAATGTCTTAATTTATATTAAGGCAACTATTTTCGAGCTAATTTATATGGAACTTCCTACTCATTTAAAATCTATGACTTTTCATTCATTTGAATTCACTTCATCAGAGTCAAGAAAAATGATTAGTTTAGTTGGATCGTCTTCATAATCAGCGAGATAATCACACAAGAATCGAAATGAAATTGTTTGATAAAGTGACAACAAATGTTTTATTTCGTTCTACTCAGGTTGAGGGATGTCGGAAACAAGGCTGCACCAGCGGGCACGTGCCTCCTCCATTTTCTCAAAAATACCCCTTTGCTGAAAATTGACTTCAAGAACTTTTGGAAAAGTACCCCCTTGTACAGACAGTTCCCCGCTCTATTTATGCATCTCCAACTTTGAGATGCTTCCAACGGCGTAGTTGTCCTGACCATACTTTTATGCTTGTTATATGTCTTTATTTCCTTCTGATAAAGTACTATTTCTACCAACCTTCAGAGGACATTGTAGGATAGAAGATGCGTGTTCAAAAATGACTTCATAAACATTGACTTCACATACCAACTATTTGTGGAAAAGGTGAAATTTATGGAATGCTGAAGAGAAAGAATACACTTACCTTTAAAGTATCCAACTGTCTTTTTTCAACTGAAAACCTTCCTGAAACACCGTTATTTAAGAATTGCTAGTCCCGGGTTAGTAACTTTAATCAACATCAATTGTTTCTTTCTTTTCGAACTAATTCTTTTAGATAGCTTACACCAAGCTGACGAGATCTAACCATTCATCGAGCTTCGCTTACAACAAGTGTCTTCAAAGACCAAGATCACCTAATTTTTGTTGAATTTTTGAATAATTTATGAGGACTTATAGAAGCGTCGCCTTTTGTAAACAAAATTCCCCGAACGTGTTGTTTTTGGATTAAGTTACCTTTGCATTTTGAAGATTCGATTTGCCTTTCTTTCTCAAATCCTTCTTTCTTTCTTAGTCTTTATCAAAATTTGTTTTTCGAAACTCAAACTTTTTACATTTATCAATGATTTTGCAGTTCCCAGTTTCCTCGTTAGCAGTTTCCAGCTATGGCCTTGTAGTCACTAACAACACTAACATACCATTTGCTACAATGTAAACCATTAGTTTTTTGATCATCGAGATAAGCACGTTTTTGATATTTGCGCAGGTCGTTTTTGTAAAACTCAATACATTTATCAGAAAACTTTCAAAAGGCATTTACTGTTAATTGATCTTTGCAGCTCGCTATTTTGTTACCGGTGCACACATAGAATAGATCTTGTTCACGATACTATGCATTCATTCTGAATCATTTTGCCCCCTGTGTTATTAACAGGCACCGCGGAGCAGGGGGAGCTGGGGGGCTTTAGCCTTCCCACTTTTTGCAAAAATGCCAAATATTAAGTATCAAACTACCAGAAAAGCCTCTTTTTATACGGTTTTAGCCCCCCCCCCCACTTTTTTTAGGACGCCCACTTTTCTCAACGCTCCGCGGTGCCTGATTAAAGATATTACTATCATATATTCTTCACTACTTGAAGCTGAAAAACAGTTTAGATTTATCTTTACTTTTACTGTTAAACAAATGTTACGTTTGGAGCAAATTTTGATATGCCGTCACCAAAAAGCTAGCCTGCGTGCAGACTTAACTCCGCACGCAACGGAAAGTAAAGTTTGCACGCAAGCTACCAAAAGGCATGATCCTTGCCTCAGAAGTAAGAATGTTGAAAGTAACTTTTTTCAATTCTAATAATTTTGTGTTTTTCTAAAGGTTTCCGAATGGCATTAATTAGCGTATTGTATCTGCCATAGAAAGATTAATTATTGGAGCAGTGGAGTAGACTGGGAAGTTATGTTGTTCATTAAGAACACAATGATGAGGCCAGATGTTCACTGGAATTTATTGATTCTTCCGGTAATGCTTAAGATATCATGGTGAAAAGACAACAGTGGCCTGTCGCTATTCCCTGGGTTGCTCAAATGCACAGGCCTAGCAAAACCTTAGCAATGGTAGAGAGGTGAAGATGTGCATATCAAACCAATGATTTTTGACCTTTGTAAAAGGATAATATTGCTTTAAACTAATTTCAACTTATCAATGTACTTCTTGACATTTGTTTTTATACTGTAAGCAGAGCTTTTCAATCAACCTCTACATCAATCAATCAATATCACAAAATTATTACCCATGCATGAACTGCAGTTAAAACATATGTCATGAAAGTAATAATGCCAGTTAACTTAAATTTAAAACAAGAAAATTAAAGCCACGCCCTTTTACTCTCAGCAAATGCCGTTTTGTCAACAGATGACGCCTATTTTACCAGTAGAGAACGCCGAAGTTTACCTTTTTGCTTCGTAAAGGCAGTTTCAAAGCCATAGAATTACATCACAAAGAAAAATTTGCAAAAATATTACCCCTCCGCTCCGCCAATATTTTCACATTGAATTTAGCCTCTTGGCTGCCTCGTTTTGGAAACAAGACAACAACAACAAACTTTCCAATAGAAAGTTTTGATTGCCTAAATTTCAAAACAAATGGCTGCCCAAGGACAAAGCTCAGACTACTTAGCCTCGCCTCTCAATGTCGTTTTTGGTTCAACAGGTCCTCAACATGATAAAGCATTAAAACAGGCATTTTACAATACTGCTGCGCTGGTTTTTGTTTTACTGAGTGGAGTAATCGCCATTGTTGTATACTATGTTCTGGAGGCATTTATTAGGCCACTTCTGTGGGCGGTTTTGTGTGGGGCGTTCCTTCACCCATTTCAAAGAACTGCAACATCAGCTGTAAGACAATGGCTTAAATCTCTAGATGAAACAGACACCCCATTTGCTATTGGATTTGGTTTGATTCCTTTGAGAGCTGTTAATGAGTCTGCTGAGCTCTTTGGAAAACTGCTGAAGTCTAATGCCAGGTTGCTGCTGAGTTTTGTGTTATTATTTCCGATTGCATACTACTTAATCGTTTTTCAGCCATTTTCTCAAATATTCATTGTATTTGAGAGAGCTTTTGGAGTAATCGGCTTAGTATTGGAGATTTTCCAAAGACCTCTATGGGTGAGTTGTTTGTTTTTGGCCTATATTTTTGTATATAATTGTATATATAATAAAACACTGATCTTAATACAAAGTTTTTCACAGCGCATAAATTGAATTGGAAATTAAGTAAATTAATTAAATAAGTTATGTATGTTTGTTTATGAAAGGAGATGCAAAGTTTCTATTCTTTATACAAAATCAAGTGGTTAAAAAAAACGAGTCCAAAGCTTGGAGCTTGTTTCAAAGTTGTTGGTAATGCATTGAAGTCTTGAACGTTCTGTTGTGGCTTGGAGAAGTTGATATTTGAACATGCAAACTACTCGCTGGTCTTGTATAGTAGCTTTGAATATCTCTATTATAATTAAAAAATTTTTGATAAATTTTCAGATCAGATATATATGTGATTGAATTATGATTAAAGTTCATTTGAATTTATCTCAAATATCTATAATCTATAAGGCTCCTAAAAAAATAAATGGGAAAAGTTTTCCCTATGTATCATTTACATGTTAAATTAAAGATCCTCGCTTACACTACAAAAAGTTTCTCCTCATTTCTTATAAGAAAGAAGGAATATATTCTGCACATGAAATTCTTTTATCCCACTTATGGCTTGCCCCCTGTTTAGCCAAAACCATAATGGTTTCTAAACTGATTTAAAATCTGGAATGGTGATAGCAATTTATCAATTTTAACACAACCCATTTATTACCTTTGTTTCCATTCAGATGTTACATAATCCTTTGTTTCAATTCAGCTTACTTTGCACACATTGAAATGTCCCTTGGGCCATCAAACACATCTCTTTAAAGGCTTGAATACACTAGGCATTTAATTGCCGCATTTAGTTGACTCGCAATAAAATGCCTAGTGTATTGGCAGAGGTGACCTAATTATTGCCATACATTTTCAAATTATCAACATTCCGGAGTTTCCGTTTTAAAGGTTGAACATGTTCAACTTTTGGACAATAAAATGCCCAGAAGTTCTTTTTGTATTTTCTAATCCTTGTTGATTGCTATTGTTCAGTGTATTGACAAGAGCGTTTGAAAGACAGTTTCCAATAGTTGCTTGTCAATTTGTGGACGGTACGAAAACATGCCGTACAAATCATCATGTTTTAGGGCGAATTTATCAACGCCAACTTTGTTTCTACGATTAACCCACTTCTATCGATGCCTATTCTTATGCATTTTCCCCTTCCTTTACAATCAGAAAAGCGATTACTGCTTCTGCACATTGCAGCCTTCAAGCAGCCTTCATGTTAGTCAATATATGCAGAGAAGCGTTTTTTGAAAAATTTTGCCCGAGAACGGATAAAAGAAAGGCAACATATATTTCCAGCCAAAACGCTATGAGTAAGGGACAATGACGCAAAATGTATCATCAACGAAAGGCATCTTAATTGGATTAAACAACAGGCATTTAGTTGACTGGCAATTAAATGCCTAGTGTATTCCAGCCTTAAGAAATGCATCACTTCAGCTGTGTTTGCATTTAGAAAAGAATCATCATGTTTGTATGGACACATGCCATGACCAAAGCAAGACATATAAAGCTCTATTAAATGCTGTGTGACATATAGGATCGTGTTAATTTTTGCTTGACATGAAGTGTCTGTAACCATTACATGCATGGCTGTATAAGAGTCAGCAAAAGCATGTGGGTGATTTTAAAGATAGTCGGGGCTTGTCCCTTCTTCTAATTTTGAGGATCAAAAATTTGAGGATAATTCTTTCTGAAATTAATGTAGTTGGGGTATCAAACCAACATTTGAGCATAATGTAGTTTGATGATTTAAAAAAAATGGTTTTAGTATATAATTAAAGTGATTTTAAAAATTTGAGTGGTTTGAATGACTTTAAGACAACTCAAAATTTTCAGGTGTGGACGCTGGTTGCTGGTTACATCCTGATAGTCATATTCTGGTGGACTCCTTCCTCATCTAAAGTGCTTTCAGCACTTTCAGTGCCAATTTGGACACTGCTACTTATCCATCTTGCCTCATATGCTGGACGATGGAAGGTCATCATATTTCTTATACTTTTGGTTCTTCTCATTGTTGGTCTCTATGAAGAATGGAAAGAGAAGCGTAAAATAGGTTAGTTGCATTCTTTAGTTTCAATGATGGAAGGTCATTATATTTCTCATACTTTTGTCACTTCTCATTGTTGGTCTTTATGAAGAATAGAAAAAGAAACAAAAATTTAGTTAGTTGCATCATATACTTTTAAAGTTTGCTTTTCTCAGTTTTTTTATCAGCTGCACTCAATGAAGTCAGTACAGATATAGAACTGTTAAATTTTGGAATCACGCATTTTCACAACTAATTATAAGTCAACTTATCAGTTGCAAAAGTAAATATCTGCTTTCAGTATCAAATAAAAAAAGCTAAAAGAAACAAAAGTGCGACAATCTACCCCAGGGTTGTCCAAAGTTTTCTTTGTGAGGGCCAATGCAGAACAATTCTCAAAGGGCTGGGCCACACTACAGGCAACATATTAACACAAGAACATGGGAGTCAATTTCAAATTGAAAGTACATGGATTCTTTAATTTGAAATAAGTTTATTTCTGTAATTTGAACAAATTTGTCTTCAATAAAAGTAGATGGCTGACAGGTCAGGAGACAATGTGGTGGTTGGGACACAAAGTACTAAACAGATGTGGCTACCCATCATTCTTGTCTGTAGTCCACTTTTTGAGAGGTTTTTGAGAGAAAATGTTTTGCCAAAAATGTATGTTGAGCCAGAAAGACTCATCATTCTTTTTGCGTGGCTTCTCATTAGAGGAAACTTGCTATTACCTGAACTCTGATAGAAGTAGAAGAGGTAGAGTAGCTGATTTTGACTCTTTAGAGAATCATCACACTGTGTTTCTTCCACTTCTGCATCCACCAGAGCAGGTTAATTTCTTTCTCAATGACAACAAAATCTTGAAAAGGCTAGTTGAACTCTGTGACAAGAAATGCAATGAACGACATTTCTCCTTCTTATTAGAAAGGTCAACATATGGAGAAGCAGACATAATTAAATAGAGCGTCGATTTAAAAGCTTTTTAGCATTTTTCTTCCTTTCACAAAAATTATGCCCTTCTTGGCACTTTGCCCCTGTTGCACTCTTTAAATGTAGGCTTCCCTGCTTTACACAGAAGGCTTCCATGTGTACATACATATGTGGCACCAGCGGTTTTTTGCCCTGTCAGCACTTAAGTATATTTTCAAAACTTGTTGTGGGCCAGCAAAAATTTGACTGGGCTGCAGTTGGCCAGCAGGTTGTAGTTTGGACACCCCTGATCTACGCCATAGGAAGAAAGAACACAATTCTGGACATGCCATATTTGTTCCTGTCGCACACACTTTTCTTTTGTCTGCCTCATTTGTTATTTCCTTTTGCAGTTTGTACCATTTGCAGTTTGTTCCTAGGAGGTCAGAGATATGATTATGTGTCTCCTGAAACATGTAAATATATAAGATACTCTTTCTGTACTCGCCTTTTCCGTGTTGCTTACCTAATTCCCAAACTCTGTCCTACAATTCATCCTTCCTCCCAAAATCTTGTAAACTTTTGAACCTTCTACCCTCTTCTGTCTACTTTCCTGAATCTTATTACCTGATGTTATAACTTGATAATATAACTTGACAAAATCAACAAACTTGATCTTAGTTTCTCTCTTCTTATTCCTTCCTCTTTTTCCTTGTTCATGGACCTTTCCCTAACCAACTAAAAACAACTCTCTTGCTGCCATTGTTAGCTAGATATCTTTTCTTGCTTAGTTCGCTGGCTGGGTATGTCTGTGGTCCCCATTTGAAACATTTTCTATTGGTATTACAGTTAATATTTTGTGTTGATATTTTTGCTGGCCAGGGAAAATTCTTTGAAGAATTTTCTCTATTGAAATTCACTCCACCAAAACTAAGTCGTTTTAATCAAAATTTTACGATTTTTGATGACAAAATAGTCTTATTTAACTAGTTCAACATTGCTCTGTATGTTGCAGAGGCAAAAGAGGGGTGCCAGAAAAAAGAAGCTGAAGGCGTTGATGGTGGAATTGTTGAAGAAGAGTCTTTAGTACAAAGTATACTGATGAAGTCATTATCAATGGTTGGGTTAGGACCAACACAACAGCCGAAACTGAAAATGTAGATGGAAGTAGCCAGCCAACACCTGTTGAAGCAGATAAAGGGCCTGTTGAAGATGCTACTGTTGACAGTGAGTCTGAGAAAAACAAAGAAAAAGCAAAATGTGTACCAACACATAGAAAGAAAACATGTCGTAAAGGATCAAAAAAGAAAAGGATCGGCAAGAGTGACCCATACTTTATTGGTTTATTTTGGATGTTTTTGATTACAAGACTGTGGTTTCACACCTGGATACTGCAAATTGTTCCAATTTTAGTGATTATCTTTGCTGCCAAGAGTCTTTTCTCTTGGCTCCAAACTTCTGAGTTGCTATCAATAAAATTGAGTCAATTACTAAGACAGTGTGAACAATGGACATTCAAAAGAAGAAATGCTATCATACCTGGTCCTGTGAGAGGTGTTTATAGGTTAATGTTGAAAGGAGATAAAAAGGTATGGTATCATATAAGTATCAACATTTTCATAGGAACTATATGTAAGGTATACTTGTAGGAACCCTGATTAATGATGTTCCTATATTTACATTTGATGTTGCGAAGTTTTTTTATGGATTTGCTGTCGTTTGTATGTCTTATTTAATGTGCAGAAAACAGGGAGCCAGCAAGAGACGATGTTGCGTGACCATTGCATCTTGATTAAATTACTGACTGACTTAATAAATACAAAACTGGGCGTATACACATAAAACGAGGGGACGCTACAAATGTGTTGTTTATTACAATGTGTGAATACAAAGACAATAGAAAGCATAGGTGTAGACTTGCGTTTTTTCAGGGTGGGCTCAAAAAATTAATGACAATTCCTTATGGCAGCTGCTGATATCACAGGATAGAAAGTGGATTAGCTAAGGGCTTAGAGGGGATTTTTCCGTGCATTTTTCATTATATAGGAAGAAGAAACACACAGATGAAATGATTGAATGTTTATTTTTAAATCATAATCAGTTTCTTCAGGTTGAGATCATCAGTTCTATTTAGGCACCCAAAATGTTTATGCGTGGAACTAATAATAATACAAACTAATCTAAAAATTGGTAAAGCACTTCCTTATTTTCCAAGGGGGGGGGGGTCTCAGCCCCCTCGGTTTTCGTCAGGAGGGGCTGAAGCCCCAGAGCCCCCCCTGAGTTTACACTTATGATCGAAAGTGTTAATGGCAGTGACACAATGGAGGACATGATTACGTTTAGACAATGGTCACTACATACTCTTACTTAGGTTTTCAAGTCTCAACTGTCAGATAAATTACTTTGAGCCAATAATTACATCTTAAGGGTTTCAGGAATTTGGATGGTGCAACAAAAATGTTTATCATGAATGAAGGCTATGAGCATCTAAATTGTTTATGATAAAAGTAGGTTGGAAAATACTTCTGTTCCATTCAATAATCCTTCTGTTTCAAGCCTTATTAGATCTCAAGTTGTTTACTGTATCCCCTTTTATTTTTCACACTTCTCTGCTTTCAAAACTTTCTATTTTTGAAGTACAGGCAACTAAATGTTTTCATATCATGTTTGAAGTGTCATAGATTTATGTATTTTGTATCATAACATGTTATACTTAAGAGGAACCATGTAAACTAATAATTGTTTCAATATCTGAAAAGCTGTTATTTTACAGGTCATTAGATGGACTGATAATTCAATGGAGAAGTTAGTGACAATTCTGATTATGCTCTGTCTAATAGTTTTAACAACAATAGCTGTTATATTCTTGGCTGTTCAGGTAACTTGTTGTCTTTCTTTATGTTAATGAATGTTACCTTCGACAATTTACAGTTTCTATTTGGTTGGATTTTTCCAAACTTTGACTTACAAACATAAGTTTTCCTTATCAGTGTAAAAATAATTTATATGGTTAAAACCTTTGAACTACAAAGTATTCAGATTAAAGTAGAAGCCTGCTTGGATGTTTGTTTGTTTGTTGGTTTGCTTGTTTGCTTTCCTGTTTTCTTGCCTGCTTGTGTGCTTGCTTGCTCTCTTGCTTGTTTTTCAGCAACTGATTGAGCAATAAACCATTTCTTAAACTGACAAAGAAACTGAGATCGTTTTTATATTGTAGGTCCAACAAGAAAGCGTCTATATGGCAAGTCTTGTGAATAATGCAGTCAATGAAACCCTTACTACTCACCCAGAGCTGTTCAGGTAATTTGCTGTTGGTTGTTATAAAAATTTATGCTAAACTGGATTTTAAGTTCTAGCTCTTGATAAATTTTCCATGGAAACACGACTTTAACTAAGTGGCTATTTGCAAAACACTCTAGCCTAAGACTTGCAATAAAAGAAAGTTAATTACCTATATATGCCTTATATATCTCTCATCAAAAATGTTCTCCTACTAGATACATCTATAAATTTACTTCTTTGAATAGAACATATACTTAAAGGCACCCACAATGGTAATGAAATGTTTTGTAGTAAAGAAGACACTAGTGGTAAGACCAAAGCACTAGTAAGACGTGTAGGTAATAGCTAGATGCTAATGAAATTGATTAAATTTGTCGCAATAGCCTCTAATTGTATAAAAACTGTTTCGTAGAGTGTTTGTTTCAGAAACGTTCTGTTAGGCAAGCACTGGTTGGCTCTATTCAAGAGCAATATATGATATATTTTCTAATATGGGATTCGATTCAATTAATTGTCTAATTTTAATGAATACAAAATTCCAATGGTATACCACCGAATTCTTCCGTAATGTATGTTTACAGTTTGTATTCGATATTTACGCGTTGCTGCTTTTGTTTACTGGTTTAGTATTTTAGAAGATCTTAAGGCCGGTCTCCACTTGCGCGAAAGCTTCAGCGAATTCGTCAGCGATTGGAATGTCTTTTGTTCTTTACGGGCGTGGGTAAATTCGCCAGCGAAATTTGAAATTTGAAAGGACTTTCAGTGAAACACAGCTTCCCTCTGAAAGAAAGAGGCTCGGCAAATTCGCTGAATAATTCACTGAAGTGGAAACGGCCTTTAAAAAAACCCTTTTTAGCCTTATCATTTGCTTGACTCTAGGAATGGTTACATTTGTTTAGCAAGCTGTGACTAACTTTTAAAGGTTTACATTTTTCTAGATGGCTGCCTGAAAATACGGATGTGAAAGAAGCATTGGATAAGATGGTTCATAGAGCTTATATCTACGGTAGAAAATGGATGGTTGAGAAGGTTAGCAGTCCTTTGTTGTATCGAATAATTACATTGCTTCATGACAAAGATGGATGGAAGATGACACTTTTTCTTCTTAGGGTGAAATATAAAACGATATATTACCATCAAGGGATGTTTGAAATTTAATAACAGTTGAGACTCCATGTAAAGCCCTTATCTTATTTCTCTCTTCAGTTCTTTTTGCTAAAGTAACTTATTAATACTCTTTGCTTAACAATTGTCGCAAGTAACAGATTTCTCATTCTTTAATGCTACTTAGAGTTATTATCTATGTACCCCGATGCACGTGCCCAGACTGACAATACAGTGAAAGCTCTATTAAGCCCCGGATGGCTTATTATTTTTTCAGTTCTAGAGGGGCACTTGAAAGAAAGGGGGCTTTTTAGAGAGGGCTTAATAATAATTCAATGTAAAAATGTTATAAAAATGCCCTTGTGGTTTTTTTGTTATGATAATATCATACAAATGTTCTCAAAAAACTTTGCTAGCAGCTTCCAAAGTTTCTCAAAATTGATCAATTATGAGTCACCAGTCATCTTCATCAGAGTCACCAGAATCAATTGATAGCCCCTGGGACATCTTTCAAATAGATTTCGACTGACTTCTAAGGGGCACAAGTCTTTTCAAGGACCATAATTAATGGACACGATCTTATCATCATCACACCTGTCAAGAGACTCACTATATGCGCATGTTTTCTCTGTTTGACGTCAGGGACTAATGGGGGGGGGGCTTAATAGAGAGGGTAGCTTATTTTAAATTTTTGCTTGATAAGAGGGGCTTAATAGAGAGGGGCTTAAAAGAGGCGCTGAATGGAGCTTTTACGATATTTGTAGTTGGTTACATGACAATAATTGAAGTTACCTGGCAGTAATTGAAGTTACCTGACGATATACACACGTAGCAATTTCTAGATGCCGTTTTTTCCTAATTTTAGATTTTAAACTTTTGTGAATGAAATTTGTTACCCTTTTCTAATTTTTAATGATAGCCTACTTACTACATTCCATTATCAAAAATAAAAATATCTTTGATTTTATCATTTGTGATTATCTTAGTTTTTTGTCTTAGTATTTCAATATCTTCTTTTACAGCTGAGTTCAGTTCTTCGAGGACATCAGACAAATAGCACAGTACTTGAAAAGCAGATGATCTCATTCGTGGATAACTTGTACACCCAATGGATTAGCAGGGTAGATATATACTGTGCACTGGAATTTTAAATTGCTGACCTTAATTTCGGTATTCTATGGTATCATTCAGTCGTTCACGCTTAAATGTATGTAGGAAATGAGAGCCTTCTATCTGATGGGTTTGTGTTCTGGAAAATTAAACCAATTTAACAAATCTAGGAACTGACTTAATATTGTGATGTCACAAGTGAAGAAACATTTTCCTGTTCTCAGTTAACGACGTTTTTACAGAAGGTTTGACTCGAGGGCGAAAAATTCAACAACTTTTGCCAAAAAGGTTTTAAAATACTTTCATCTGTTTTTATGCCTCTCTTTTTTCTGATAATCTGACTGTCGGATCTCTAGCTGCTTTTTATAAAATAAAATTTGCTGAACTCGTTTAATTCGATGAAATCATGTCTTCAAAAAATTACAAATTTTCACCATAGCTCCATACGAAGTATTCAACAACGTCTTCATATTCTTGAAACCTTATTTGCAAATATTTTTATCTGTCTGATAAATAGCTACCAAAATCATTTGCCTTACAGTTTTTTCAAGAGCAAAATTATTTTTTGAAGGGAGACAACCCGTATTTGTTTGTTTGTTTGTTTGCTTCAATCTATGACCTGTCAAATACCCGTGGAGAATATTCTTAAAATCCTTTTTTGCATAAGACCACAACTCATCATTTCTGTGACTTTGTACTACTAAGTCAGAGTTGCATCATTGTTTGAGAAAAATAGAACAGATGAGATTTTTCATTGAAAACAAAGAATTTTTAAGGACATGAACCCGAACCAATTTTTGGAGGGACATGAACCCAATCCAAGAGCAATAATACCTTCATTTCTAACTACTGAATCTATAACGACATGTTTGGTTGATTAATTCGTAGTATTTATGTTTCCAGAATAGTTCTCAGCAAAGCTCAAAGGCAGCTTCAACAAACCAGATCTTGAACAGTCGAAGACAAAGTTTTTCATTTGATCATCTTAAAAAGCTATTTTTGGGGAACGACTCCTTTGATGTCAGTGCAATTTTCTCCATTGTGAAAGAAAACGTTGACACTTTGAAAGCTGTAAGTTACACTTGTCCTTATTGAAATCTTTTTGAAAACCTACTGTGACTGAATCAAAATTTCTTGATTTCTTATGAATCGATTTCATTTCATTATAGATTACTTTTTATCGATCTATCAAGTAATTTATATTAAATCACTTGTGTTTATAGATCAAGTTAATGGATGCTTAGAAATAAAACCCTGAAGTAATATATGCTCGTTCTAAGTTGACTCGCTATTGTCCGGTATAACCCCCGTATAGTAGCAGAAATACAACGATAGATATGACAAATGTGACTTTCAATGCACGGTAAAAATTGTCAAGTAAGGATAGATAAAACTCCCAAAACCAGCACCACCTTTCGAATCCTCCTGATGAGATCTTTCATTTAGTATTATATTTGCTTAAGGTACCTTGTGTGTGACAAAAGTTATGGACCAAAGTTTCCTTGAACCCCCATCTGTTACAAATGTGCCCGTTTCGACACAACTACTCTCAATAGCCAAAGCATATAAAAGAGCTATAACTTGTTTTATCAATTTTGCTCACATTCACACACCATTTGATTCCAGAAATAAAATCCAAATTGGTATGTTTTGTTTAAATTTCTTAATCAGCCCTCAGTGTTCGTGTGACTTTCCGTGTAACTTAACATGTTTTGCTCATAGCTCTTGGAGTCGCTTTGGTCGATTCTGAAAGGCAATGTCAATCTTGCATTCAGCATCGTTACAACTGTTTTCTCTACCATTTTCTTCAGTGGTACGTACATACTAAACGCGGGACTTTCATCGGTAAGTTCATGGTTATCCAAAAGCTTTTATCTAGATTTACGAACATGTCCCATAGTGCTCGTAATTAAATAACGTGATGACAATGAGCTGCTGATATTATTGAATGTGACATAACTAATGGGTCGGTAAATCCATGTTTTGTCGTGCAAGAAACTGGTTTTGAACTCAATTTTGTTTCAACGTAAATCTTCCTGATAGTAAATTCAATATGCAACTCAAGTAAGATATTGACGTCATAAGTTTTTCTTTTATTAGCAAGTTGAAAATGCAAGAGAATAATTAAACTATGTTGCAAGAAGAAATAGATGCTTATTGCACTTGATACAAAATCCTACTCTACGTGTAATCTTGATATGTAGATACAGTGTTGTTCCCAGGCTTAACCAGTTTGTATTGAAATTTTATGCAAACGAATAGGAATTCAGTAAAATGCTTGCATTTTGAAAAAGGCCTTGGTTAAGTTTGGAATTCGGAAGCCTTGAGACTTACCGTTTTTTGAGTAAATGAGATTTTCTGGTTAAGTATAGAGAGGGCTTGATAAAATTGTTTTTTTTAAAGATTAAATGGCTTTTCTAAGAGCTTGATTTATTAATTTAGACACTGTTTAACTATTGTTATTTATTAAATAAAGATCAGGATTCATACATTGCTGCCAAAATCTTTTTGAATATCAAACCCCCCTTTCTCTTGCTGCCCCTATGTCATCTTTGCAGAGCCCTTTCGAATTGATATTGCCGAAAAAACATTTTGCATTCAGGCTCTAACAGATTTTATGTGTCGGCTCCACAGGTCGTGTTTCTAACAGCCTTGTTCTACCTACTGAGTACATCTGGCTCCCAGTACAAAGTTGTTGAATGGATATCTGGTGTCAGTATGGGAACGAGGTTCAGCGAATATGTTAACATCGCGGTCAGGGATGTTTTTGGCGCTACTTTAAAGATGGCTATATTTTATGGGTTCTACACGTGGATGATGCACAGTATCTTTGGACTGAATATTGTTTTCATCCCTTCAGGTATGCTATGTGTTATGTTCCTGCTAATTTAGTCAGTGTTATTCTTACAAATCTGCAATAACACTATAGCCATACTATAGCCACTACAGCCTTGCAGAATTAGTAGCATCATGGTTCCAAGGCCACTGGCCGGAGGAAGGTTGTAGAGACAAGAAGAAATTGAGGAAGGTGGCCAAACATTCTGAAACATGAAGAAGTTGAAGAAATTGCATTGTATTTTGGTTTTCAAAATACAGTCAGACAAAAAGTAAAAAATAAAATAGTATTTATAAACCTCATCGTTATTAGTATGAATGCATTTGCAGAACTGTTTTGCACTGTGAAACTAGGTCGTTAACTTTTTATAATTCATATATTCAAATTACGGATGACACGCTGTTACATTGATAAACATAAGCATTTAAATTTACATCTGTCTCAAAAATATCTATAATTCTATAATGGAAAACAAGCTACAGTTTTGTAGAATCTTTTGGAAAAACAGAGTTGCAAGAAATAGGGGATCAAGAGTAATTGAGTACCCCCAATTTACTGATCACGCTCATCTTCAGCCAGTTGAAAATGAGGAAGGTTTTGTAATAAGATTTTCTTTCAAGGTTGACATCTTTCCTGGATTTTGCAACCTTGCTTCAGTGAATAGGCTCCGAAATTATGACGAGAATACACAGAATTTTCACTATGCTTCACATCAAACACAAAGAAAAACATTCCTTTTAATCACAGATAAGATATCGTTCCACTTTGAATCTGTTGCCGCGAGAAGAATCATGTTGATTGCTTTATGATATAGACTTCTTTTCTTTTCTTTTCTAAAAACAGTTATTGCCAACCTTAAAAGAAAGTCTAGAAATTTAGAATAGGTTCGGTATATTCAAGTCTTTTGGGATATTATTTTCATACGTACCTGCATTTCTTCCAGCTTTAGCCGCCGTGCTAGCAGCCATACCATTCATCGGCACCTACTTCGCTGCCATACCTGGTGCGTTGGAGCTTTGGCTTGTGCACGATGAGGAGTTGCTTGCACTTTTGCTCATCGCTCTTCATTTTCTGCCAACTTATGTTGTTGATATTGCAATATACAGTGAAATATCAGGGTATGTAAAATATATTTTAGAAAGCTATTGATTCTTAAACCAACCTCTTTAATTTTTTTTTTAATTGCAATTGATTATACGTACACCCTTTTACCAAAACAGCAATAAACATAAAATTTGTTCGTGCTGACTCGTATTTTATATTGTACATTATGTAGATTAGCTACTTTTTTTTTGTATCGATCAACTGTACTACCAGCCAGTTGAATATTTTTTATATTGAAATATTCTCTAAATATTTGTAATATTCTCTGCAATTTTGAAAGAATTTGGGGTAGCAAGCTAATTTCTATCTAATTGTTTCTTGAGTTCATTGTGTTTGACCAGGTTTTTTATGTTTTCCTTCGAGGCTTCTTGAAGAGAGTTTTTTGTCATATTTGCTATTTATAGGTTATTATGATCTTTATACTGACAATTTTTAATACAGGGATGGATTTAAGCGGCAAGGATTGGGGCAGGGGGGTGTTAGTTAATAATTTGATTCTGGTGCCACACACTTCAAATGACTGGAAAATAATCAAAAAGCCTATTTTTAAAATTCAGTTTTTAGCTTTTAAATAAAGAAGATAAGAAGATAACTAAAGGACTTTTTGTGTCATTTTGTTTCTACCGACAACCAGAAAATGATTTTAACTGAATCGAAGCAAAATTTACCGAAAAACATAAAGATAATAATATGTGAACGAAAAACATGATAAAATCAAATATGATTACTCATCGTGTTCAGTGTTCTTCTTCTCTTTATTCTTGTTCTTTTTTCCTTCCCCTTCTTTATCCTCTGTTTTTATGACTGGTTTCTCTTCAACCGATCCATTCTCACCTTGTTTGACCTCTTTCTTCTGCTTTTTCTCCTTTTACATTTTACGTTGGTAGTTCCTCCTCCTACAAGCCCCCGTTAAATCCGTCCCTATTTTTATGATAATGTTGCTCCAGCATTGCAAGCAGGTCTCCATTTATGTATGCAACAATCTAGCTCTTCGGATTGTTATGGCTATTATAAAGCATGCCTGGATGATTTATGCTCTGTTCCGTTTTTTTTCAGCGGAGGACACCCATACCTGACTGGCTTAGCTGTAGCCGGGGGAATGTACTGGTTTGGTTTAGAAGGTGCTATTGTTGGTCCCATCGTGTTATGTTGTCTTATAGCTGCCTTTAATATTTACAATGGAATCATCACTGAGAGCAAAGACGAGGTTCAAGTCAGCTTTGTAGGAACTCGGCAGTACGATTACGCCCAAAGGACCCCATTTTTTCGCAATATTCGGTGAGTCATGTCTTACTCTATGTTATATTCCTTTTTTTTCTTCGATTACTACTTTTTCAAATCCAAAATACTATTCAATATAATTTAATCTAGCAATTGAAGTCAGATTTTTTTAAATAGAACCTGAAGTTCGTGATTCTGAAATAGACAATCCGAGATAATCCGTCTAGAGAATTTAGCAGGATCATTCTCGTTTGCGAAGATCTGCGAATGCCTTTCCTCTCATTCTAAGATCATGTATTTTTCTAGGACCATGAACAATTTTGTCATTGACACATACATTTTTTTTGTTTTTACAGAAGAGCATTGAGCGAGGAAAGATGAAGAAAGTGGTAGTATTTATGTTGTGAGCAGAGAGTTTATCGAACAGGCTAAGTTTTGGGCCTTAGTAACCTATGCTTTGGGTCAGAAAATGCTTTATCAATCATATGGCTGGCCATTCCTTTTCTCTAGTGGGCTTCTTCTGAAATGTTGAAATGTTCCGTGATTTGTCCATATTGTTTGCAGATAATACTGTACGTCTAGTTTATTTAGGTAGTGCTTGTCTAGCTGGAGCACGCTTAAAAGTAAATCGTAACTTGTAAAAGCCCAATTTTTTGTTTTTTGGCCACTTAAACATCTCTCTCCAAGATATTTGCTTCTTTGGGAGCGCGCCCTCCCCCCTCATTACATCAATTCTCCCACAGCGCTTTTGTAGTTTACAAAACTTGCTAAAATCTATCATTTTTTGAGTGACGTAGAAGCTCACGTCATAGGTTGAAATCTTCATCAAGATCTATTTAAGAGTATTTTAATTTTGACATCATTGCCTGAAAAAAAATTATGAAATAAACTGTATTTTGTAGATTATATCGATTGCATTATTTATGTTATTTATTGGTAACTTTTTTAAATTTCACTAGTTTTATTAGTGTCAATTTGTCTTTTTAGTATTTTTATAGGATACAAAGGAAAGACCATGAAATTTTGCGAACCCAACATGCTTTCATATTGCTTTGTGTTTTACCAGCCTTGCATCAACTTCCAATACTGCAACCAGGTAATCAGACGATCATATTCCTCTTAGTAAAATGGAAATAATGTTTAGAAGTGGCTTTGAAAAAGGCAAATATTTTAAGACATCTCGTCTGATACTCTTCACAGTAGAAAACGTGCTACAGCCAATCTCTATACCGTAATAATGAATAATTCGACAGACATTTTTCAAGTAGATTCGAGTAAAAATATCCTCACTCACGTCATTCCTTGCCAGATGTTTAGCGAATCAGGCCTACAAATCAAGACAATAAAGTTTTCAAGGGGGGCTGGATAATGTTCACCTTTCAACGTGCATCTTCCATTTCCGGACCTTCTCAAAAGCTGTTTGATCATATTTTTTTATCAAAACTAGAAAACAAGGTGAAAGTACCAGATTTGTTCGAAAAATTCAAATTAAAGCTTGTTCTATTAGATCTTCCTATCGCTCTAAACTGATTTAATGACATGACTTGTCAAAAATGCGTAAAATATGCATAAATACAAGAAAAATTTATGGACAATTTTTTTTGCGATTTTCCTAAGGCTATAACCTTGCTATATTTCCAGAAAAGGAAGTTCAATTCAAATTCCCTCTAAGCTCCCAAATATTCTAAAAAGACGATTAAAATGCATTTTATGTTTTTGTTCTTTTAGAATTCAGTGGCATTTTTCCAAAAATGATAAAGTTTATGGACAATTTTTTTACGATTTCCTAAGGCTATAGCCTTGCTTTTTTTCCAGAAATTGAAGTTCAATTCAAGTGCCCCCTAAGCTCCAAAAAGATCTAAAAAGACGATTAAAATGCATTTTACGGTCTTTCTTATTAGAATTCAGTACCAATTACCTCAAAAGTGATAGAGGTTTTGGACGAGTTTTTTTGCGATTTTCCTAAGGCTATAGCCTTGCTTTTTTTCCAGAAAAGCGAGTTCAATTGAAATGACCCCTAAGCTCCCAAATAATCTAAAAAGACGATTAAAATGCATTTTATGGTCTTTCTTATTAGAATTCAGCAGCTATTATTTCAAAAGTGATAGAGGTTTTGGACGAGATTTTTTGCAAATTTCCTAAGGCTATAACCTTGCTTTTTTTCTGGAAAAGCGAGTTCAATTGAAATGACCCCTAAGCTCCCAAATAATCTAAAAAAACGATTAAAATGCATTTGATGGTCTTTCTTATTAGAATTCAGCAGCAATTCTTTCAAAAGTGATAGAGGTTTTGGACGAGTTTTTTTGCAATTTTCCTAAGGCTATAGCCTTGCTTTTTTTCTCCAGAAAAGCGAGTTCAATTGAAATGCCTCCTAAGCTCCCAAATAATCTAATAAAACGATTAAAATGCATTTTATGGTCTTTCTTATTAGAATTCAGCAGCTATTATTTCAAAAGTGATAGAGGTTTTGGACGAGTTTTTTTGCAATTTTGCTAAGGCTATAGCCTTGCTTTTTTTCCAGAAAAGCCAGTTCAATTGAAATGACCCCTAAGCTCCCAAATAATCTAAAAAGACGATTAAAATGCATTTTATGGTCTTTCTTATTAAAATTCAGGAGCTATTTCCAAAAGTGATAGAGGTTTTGGACCAGTTTTTTTGCAATTTTCCTAAGGCTATAGCCTTGCTTTTTTTCCAGAAAACTGAGTTCAATTGAAATGACCCCTAAGCTCCCAAATAATCTAAAAAACGATTAAAATGCATTTGATGGTCTTTCTTATTAGAATTCAGCAGCAATTCTTTCAAAAGTGATAGAGGTTTTGGACGAGTTTTTTTGCAATTTTCCTAAGGCTATAGCCTTGCTTTTTTTTCCAGAAAAGCGAGTTCAATTGAAATGCCCCCTAAGCTCCCAAATAATCTAATAAAACGATTAAAATGCATTTTATGGTCTTTCTTATTAAAATTCAG